>JAJHZJ010000050.1:106296-817285 GCA_023548195.1 Bettongia penicillata ogilbyi
GATGTTGGAATTAGGGCAAAGAAGATCTGATTTTATCTTCCTAACCCTAATATTAGTTATATGACCCTTGGCAAGTCACTTAACATCTTAGTGACTCAGATAACTTCATTAGACTTATTCAATAAATAATGAATGAGCTGTGGGATTCATAAGCAAATTCCTGAGGATTTGAGAGTTGCAAGGGAACTCAAGAGCATGCTATTGTAGCCCACACCCTATAGGGTGGGTAATATACTCAAGAAATAGTCATAGAGTAGGCATATAGCTTGAAGACATTCAAGGAAGAGAAACTCAGCTATAAAGTGAGGAAGTGAATTTCATTTTTGAACAGCTCCAAAGATGTGCAAAGTAAGAAGACATTTATTTTCAGAGCAAAGGCAGATGTCTATATATTTTTGTTTAAATTATTTATGATACACACACACACACACACACAAACATTTATTCCCATACATGTACAATAGATAGATGGATATAGCTATAGCTATAGATATAGGTAGATAGCTCACTCTCTCCTCTTTTCTTCTGGTCACAGCAAAAAAAGTAAGTGTACTCTACAAAACTTAGTCCTTTTATCTATGCCCTCAATCCCATTTCTTTCTCATGTCCACCAGGACTTGCTCCAGCAGTAATGCTCTTTCCTGAAAACATTATTAATTCTGCTGTATGCTTTAATTTTAGCTGGACTATAGATATCTTCAAGTTTCTCAGACACATCACTAGACTGGTGCCTTGAAGAGGCAATAAAAGTGCTTGAGGCAAACAACTGCAAGGTAACCCTCAAATCAACTTTAAAATGAATAAGTTTAAAGAGTAGAAAGGACAGACTTCAGGGAGAGATATGGATTCTTGGAACTTAAAAAGCACCAAGGAGGGAAAGACTTTCTTTTAGCAGTTGGAAGGTTCAGCACCAAGGGAGGGAACCAGACAGTGCTGACTTAGCAAGAAGCTCCGCCTATGTGCTGCTTCTAGGGCAGAGCCATTTAACAAAGTGGATGGTGCTCCTTCCTCCAGTGCTTCCAACTTGCATGACCCTGGGCAAGTCATTTAATCTGCCCAAGTGTGTTTCCCTATTAATATTAATAGCATTTACCTTACAGGGTTGTTGTGAACATCTAATGAGATCTCCTCAGGCTGAACTGAGGAAAATCTTCTCTCCCTGATTGATCATCTTACTTATTACCAAACTTGAAATGCACACTTAATGACTGAGAACAAATTCATTGTAAATGGACAAATGTCTTAATAACAATCTCAATAGAGCAGATTAGACATTTAAAGGATAAGGCTTCCACTTTCAGAATCTGATAACCATAGCTGGGCAGAGAAAAATCTCTTCTCCCTCCCTATTCAACCAAATTCTCTTTAAACCAATTAGAAAAGAGATGGGAAAATTGATCAGAGGATAAAAGACATGTACTCCCTTATCTTTCTTCTAAATCCCCCCTGTACTCAGGCATTCCAGGGGAAAGAGTTCTGTCAGTGTGTCAACAAGCTGTTACTTATTACCTGCTATTTCCAGGCACTGTGTTGCTGGTGATATGAACTTAACTCTGAGAGTTATCTAAATTGTTTTACCTGCTGTTTATTAGTCAGGTGTATGTTCCCACTGGCCTATTACTTCTTACCATGCCCTCATGCACACTTTGCCCCATATTCTGGTCACAGTTTTAGTTTTCCTTGCTTCCTTTTTCAGGAAGTATCAAAACCCTCAGTTCCTTGCTGATTCAGGGAGACCTATGTGGCTGTAGTGGAACTCTGGACAAATATTTGCAACCCTATGCTAAGACATGATTCACTCTCACCAAGTCTTCATGACCACATCCTTGATGGAAGGGAAATAGTCTACCCCCATGATGTAACAGAACACACCGCGACATACACAGGGGCACCTGCTATCACAGTTTCTTATATCTGCATTTATAAGAGGAAAGGCAACTTTTGAGGGGTTTAACAATCTCTTTTAATCAAGCACAAGTATCAGTCACTTAGTTTGGGGGAAAAGTCAACACTCTTAACCTCAGAGAAAATACAGAAAAATCTAAATCAACAGATAGCACTTCCAAGCTGTCTGAAAGTAAGCAATACATACATCACAAATCAACAGATAGATAGATGTTAACTGCCTGATTATACATACATAGTTATCATAGAGAGAAGCACCAACACCTGGGTTTTCAAAGCCAGGAGGATTCCTTAGTGGCTTTCCAGAGTCTTGTCTAGTTAAACAAACACTTCCAGTCAGTAAACCTCAAAGTAATACGTCACTCTCAAAATATTTATACATTTTTTCAGAGCCAGAGGGCATTGCAGCTATTGAGAACCAATGCCTCATTAACAAAAGGTGTGGGTCTTCCTACAAATCTCCCCTAATCAAACTCCTATTAATGGGCAGGCCCCTTAATGAATGGGAAAGATCTTTAATCACATTAGTTAACAATACAAATATATATATATATACTGTTTTCCAGTTAAAGAAACTCTTGTTTCGATATATTACTTCTAGGAAAGACTATAGGTTGATAAAGGCAAGATTCAGTCAGAGGCACTTGATTTCACTAAAACAAAAACAGGGAAATATACTACTTTGCTTGCCAACACACACGGTGAAAATATTGCCATCTTTGCAAAGAAGAACACTAAATATCTGCCAATATCCATCATAAACATCATGCCAAGCATCAACACTCAGCACAGCACAAATGATTATCCCTAAATCACAGCTAATCAACTCACAGTACCACATATATCAGGTCTCCAATAATGTTAAGTGGAGTAGACATGATGCTAAGCACCACTTGATAGACTGCTTCAATGACTAAATGTCTAAATTAGTTGTAGTACAAGGCAGGCATGGGGATCAGAGGCTGCTGAGATGTGACAGGCTCCCCATCTGAATTTGTTTATTCTTCCCTGAAGTGCCAGAGCACCTATCCAGGAAGACATTCTGGTCTTTAGCCTGTGAGTGCTTCACTGAAAACCCAATAAGATTAGCACCTAATCTCTCTCTTCTCAGCAGGTATTGAAGATTTGTCCAGCCCTTCAAATGCAGAGAGATCACCAGAAAAGACAGAAGAGAAGATTCTACTGAAAGTTCAAAGCCACAGTTGCCCTGGGGCCATATTGCATGTATATATTATGTCAGTGCGTGCATATGCAGAGTAAACAGGCAAATTATCATACTCAACAATAAAATCAATGCAGATTTATTAGTTCCAGTACCAAAAGGTCTATATCAAGAACACATCTATAAACATTAGCATATATGTTTACTAAACAGCACTGCAAACAATGCATAGTTATGAGACAGAGGTGGAAATTGTATGTGCATGAAATTAGATCTCGAGGAAGGCAACAAACAGTAAATATTTTAAAAGAAATATAACTCAGAAATATGCCATGATGAGAGCATGTGTCTATACATTAACATAGGTTTTTATATTACAAAGCACACATTATAGAGATAAAAGTTAGTATTCTTATCTGACTGCAGTTGCAACCATTTCTCCTGTTTCTCCTGCAACATTATACTAGTGCGAACAAAGGTCAGATGGTTCTCTTTCATAAGCTGTTGTTAACCTTTGTGCATCTCTATTTAAGGTGATTGATGGAGTAATTATCCTCATTAGATCTAAAGGCTGTCATATCTAAACATTAAACTTTTGAGTACATAGGCTGTATGTGTTTGTATGATTGTATTGCTCTGTATCCTAGGGTTCTGTTTCCTAATGAAATTCTAGACCAAAGGAAAAATACAGCTCACCAATCCCAGCCTGGCCATCTGAATTAGATTCCTCTTTAGTTTTATGTGAAATTGTTGCGTTAGAATATGTAATCACGTTCTGAGCTATCATCTAGTTCAGTTGGTAATCATAATCTTTTCAAAGTCCCCTGAGCTAATTACATACCTCTTTTGTTCCTCCTATTAATCAGTGAATTCCTCTAATATTCCTATGAGCAAAAAATAAGTCTGATAAATTTTCAGAAGAGCCCCTTTTACTTCAAAGACCTATTTTGCAAACAGGTAAGTTGTCTACTTTCTTGTCAGTTGTCTGGGTTCCTTGGTATAGAGTGGCTTGATATTTCCTTGCTAACTTGGATTTTCACTGATTACCAAGACCTCACACAAAAATCTGTAACATTACTAAATTATTATCTTAGGTATTGTATGATTGTTTGATTTGCGCCAGAGTACTTCTGGTTAACAATCATGGACACTTTGTAGGCTTCCTTTATTCTATTCCTCAAGTCAGTGGATGTACTCACTATGGACTTACCACTTCTTATCTCTGGAATTCCTATGTACAAGGCTCTGAGCTCGGGAGCAGGGATTTTCCTTTTGACTTTGCAACGTCAGTGCTGCGCAGTCCTTGGCACATAGTAGGTACTTAATAAATGCTTTTTGATTGGCTGACTGCCTAAAGGGTTCAAACTATTCTGATTGGAGAAGTTTCATATGATTATTCCATCTAGTCTGCTTCACAATTCGCTTTACATATCACTCGTGTTTTTAACATTTGCCTTACAGATATTAGCCTAGTAGCTAGTTGGCACAACACACTGAGGGCAGGGGATGGCTTTCTTTTATTTTAGGATTGCATCTGCAATATGTGGCATAATACCTAGATGATATTAAGTATTCAATATTGAATTGAAGCGCCGTATTGATGGTGATCATGGTATATGCTTTAAAAAAAATTCTTCTCTTAGGACTGTGCATGCTGTTAGCACTCAATATTTGTTCATGTATAAGATATTAGTGTATATTACAAGATGTTACATGTGTATGATTACTTTATTGCATGGCAGCGTGTTTCAAATTAAATGACTACAAGGAAAAGAGAGAACTGAAGACTTGCACAAACACTGGAAACATTATACAAATATATCCATGTATCTGATTAAAAGGGTTTCTTTCAAAAATGTGAACAGTCTCATAGCAATGAGATAAGTTTTTGTTTTGTTTTGTTTTTTTTTGTAATCAGGAGTCCCAGATTTTAACCTTGATCCCATCACCCATATCTGAGGAGGCCCCTGAAAAGTCACTTCTATTTATTTTTAATATAATCTATGTCTTTCTATCACCTGAGACCTCAGCATCATTACTATTTTAACACTTACATAGCACTTTATATGTCAAAAGAACTTATAATCATTTATCAAATATTGCTTGATGTTTTATAGATGAGTAAACAAAACCACCAAAAAGTCATGACTTCAAATTCACCCAAGTAAGGCGCTTTAATAACTAAGGCTGGAACTCATCATGTTTGAATCACCAGAATAAATTGCCTCTTTAACCTTTCTATTCCTTCCAAATAATAGATAAAATAATGCTTGTAAGTAGCCCTGAAAAAAGTATTGCAAAGGCTTACAGATAAAATTGTTAGGAAGGAAAGGTCTTAGTAGGTCACCTAGTCCATTTACTGCTTCCACATAGACAAGACTTTCTAAGGGCATCCAAGTGAGAGAATTTTTCTGTCGTGTAATAACCTCACATGTTATCCAACACTCCTAAATTAAGGAAGTTCTTCATGTCTTTTCTTAATCTTTCATTATGAACTGTAAAATACCCAGTTCCTCACATCTGGCATTTCCCAGACACACTATCCTTTAATATAAATACGATTTCATCCAGTGCCAATGTGTAAGGCATGGTACTACCAGGTTCTGGGGAATTTCTCTTTTTAGCTTAAAGTTTTTATTTGTAAAGTAAATGCTTGGTGAGGAAATCTCTACCTTTGGAGATTAATATTTCCTCTAGTGGCTAGATGGAGCACTGGATAGAGCACTGGGCTTCGAAGAGTCATCTTCCATTCAAAGCTGACCTCAGACACTTACCCTGGGCAAGTAATTTAACCCTTCTTTTCTCAGCTCTCTCTTCTGTAAAGTGACCTAGCGAAGGAAACAGAAAACCGCTACAATAGCTTTGTCAAGAAAATCCCAAATGAAGTTAGAAAGACTCAGATATGGCTGAATAAAGACTAAATAGCAACAACATTTCATCTGAAACTTATAGGGTTAAAGATTTACTTGGAGCGTTAAGAAATTAAGTGACATGAAAAGGGTAATTCAGCTAATACTTTCAGATACAGGACATGAATTCTGGTCTGACTCTGAGGTAGGCTCTTTTTCCATTATACCAAATTCTGGCACCTGGTGCTGAGGCTGTTGTGGTTCATTGTTGTGATTTGCCCAGGGTCACACACTTATTAAGTTTCTGAAGACAAATTTGAATGAGGTCTTCCTCACTCTAGGCCCAACACTTTGTTCAATGAGCCATCTAGCTACCTCAGAAAGGTGAGTGCTAAATTCTTCATGGATAGATATGAAGCAAACCATGCCCTCAAGTCACTTATATTCTATGGAGGGAATGTAATATTCACATGGTTTGAGCTTAACGCAGGCCAGTCCCCTGGTAATTTAATGTCTAAAATTCAGTTGAAAGAGACACTTATAATACATATAACATTTAAGCAAAGGAGGTTTACTTAGTCATATTAAGGGAAAGGATGCTCATTCTAGATAAATGTTAATTTGAGCACAGATTCCCAATGAGTCTCATACAAATCAGAGAGAGGAGTTCCAGTCCCTAGTGACCTGGATGCTTTGTAGTCAGCTGATAAACAAAGTCCATCAGTGGCTGAGTCCCTTGAGTCAATTAAATCCCAATGACAGTTTCAAAACCTATTAAGGAACAACTAGCCTCGTTTGGATAGTTAGTCTGGGATATTATGAACATCACAAATTTTCAGGCAAGAATATAAATACAACCTATATAGATAAACATATTTTAATGTTTTACATATGAAATTAAAATTTAATTTAATTAAAATAATATTTTTAACAGGGAAAGAACATTACTAATCGTTGGTGGAAGAGATGAAGGAAGGGGTAGAAAAGACATGGCATTTAAGTTGAAATTTGAACTGTGCTTTTAAACAAGTTATGGGTATTCCAAGATGAGAGAGGAGGGTGAATACAAGAGATATGGGAGATTAATTGGCCAGAGGCAAATGTCATGGATGGAAAATATCTATTAGGCCAGTTTTCATAGAACGGTGAAAGAGACAAAGGGAATGGTGTGATAGAAATGGTGTGATACAAGTGGAAAGGTAGATGGGAGTCAGATAATGGAGTTCGTCCAAAAGATAGATGAGAAGTTTATTTGCAGGGCAGCTAGGTGGCATAGTGAATGGCATAGAGCTGGGCCTGGACTCAGGAAAAACTGAGTTCAAATCCAACCTCAGATACATACTAGTTATATGAACCCTGAGTAAGTCTAGGTTTGCCTCATTTTTTTCATCTGTAAAATGGGGATAATAATTACACTTACCACCTAGGCTTTTTGTGAATATCAAATGAGATAAGAACCATAAAATATTTGATACAGTGTCTGGTACGTATTAATGTCTGAGGTTGGATTTGAACTCACTCTCTAACTCCAGGCCCATCACTGTGCTACCTAACTTCCCTAAACACTATAAAATAATAAAAATAATAATAATTATTATTATATCCAAGCAACAATAGGCTATCATTTAATATTTCTGAGTGTGTATACGTGTGCACATCTATATATGATAGAGATTCAGACGTGTTTTAGGAACATCAGTTTGGTGTTCATGTGAGCTATCTATCTTTGCTGTAAACTAGATGTGAGACATTTAGATTTTGAACTACAGTAGAAGTTTTATCATTGGAGAACGTGGACTATATGTGAGAGATGTTTTATAATTTTAAGAGCTGCCAAATGATTGATGAAGAGATTTGAAGAAAAAGGAGTCAAGTGACTCTAAGTTCTTAAATTTTTGCTATTAGAATTTAAGTCTTCTAGAGAAATATGAAAGTTGCAATAGCTTAGTGATGCAATAGAGTCTAGCACTCGCAGTCAAGAAGACTTGAGTTTTTAACCTGTCTCAGATATTCATTAGCTACTTGATGCACAATATACTTAATCTCACTGTTCATTCATTTCCTTCACTATAAATTGTGAAAAACACCAGGACCTAACTCATAAGCTCACTTTAAAAATTAAATTTGCTAATACACACAATCTAACATAACACAATATGTTGTATTTTACAAATGTAAAGCACTATATAAATGCTAGCTATTAGGTAATATTAAGTTAGGAAGAACATAAAATGTATTATTTTATGGATATGATAGCATGAGATGGTTATTATATATCCAGGTAAAGATACCCAACAGGCAGTTGATAATGAAGGACTGAAGCTTAGGAAAGCCACAGAACCAGACAGATAGATCCTTCTACTTCAAAATATGTTTGAAAGGTTAGGCATAAAGAGCTGGAAAAAAATACAAAAATCACTTAAGAAAAGAAGTATTTGTTATTTCACACAACATTTATACACTAAATAATTATTTATGAGGTATGTCAGATGTGCAAAATGAATTCTGAAAATAATATTGTACATTTTACTCAATGATCACATTAGAAAAAGATTTATCTCCCAATAGCATAATCAAATTGAAGACCTTGAACTATTAAGTTCAACGAGTTGACTAGAATATGTTCCATATTAATGTGTACTTTTAGAGAACAATAGTGAATAAAAATTATAAATATGTCACCTTTGTGATGGTTCATGTATTAGAAGAAAAAATTCCTGTTGGAGGGAAAAATAACTATTATACATTGTATCTACCACAAAATTTCCAATGTTACTATAGTTGGACTAATAGCTACCAGCACTTCCTCCCACCCCCAGCATGGAATAGGCCCAGGGCCCTCCACCTTTTCTTTCATAAGAGGTTTCCCTAAAAGGAAACAAAACTATCTCCATGACCTGATGGCCCCAGCTTTCCTGATGTAGCTTCCTGTTACCTTACTCCCATAAAACTTCACTCTACTTGAAATCTAAGCCTTTCAGATTTTGTGATTACCTGAGACAACTAGAATTACTATACGCAGATTACCTCTTGGTCAGACATGTTTCCGTTAGTCATATGCATCAAAGCACAAGGTAAGTTCCTCTGAATCTTCATCATATATCCTTTTTGTGCTTGTACAAACCTTTTTTTTTCTCAGCTGTTGAATGATTTACAACTGACTTATTCTGTCCCAAAACTGGACTTGAACTAACAATTGTGGCATTATAGCTGCATCCCAACAGTTGCAGTTTACTTCTTGGTTAAAGAATAATGACTGGCAGTGGTAACCATGAACTATCACACTGAAGGCCTCATATGGTCATCTTAGAAGTGTCTCATATATTTCTATTGTACTGAGTGTTACGATTTTCAGTCAGGTCATTGCAGGACAGAGGACATCTGGGGAGGTTAAGGGACAAGGGAAAGGGAGTTTAGGGTACAGGGCTGGTGAAGGAAAGGTTTTTACCCCCAGATATTCAATGATTATTCCTTTATTAAAGTTGCATTTTTTTAATTAATAGAAATCTATTTTTTCTCTCCTACCCTGACCCCAATGGAAAAACAATAGCAACAGCAGCCCTTAACAAATATGCCTGGTCAAACAAATCTTGGATCCTCAATGGCATTTTTTTAAAAAAAGTATGCCCCTTCTGTACCCTGAATATATAAACTCTCAAGAGGTGAATAGCATGTTTCATCCCCAGTTGTAGACTTTCATTATCTTGTTCACAATTATTATAACTTCAATATTGGTTGTTTTTACAGTAATGCTGATATTATATAATATATTCTGCTGGTTATATTCATTTCTTCTTTCATGAGTTCATAAAAGTCCTTAACTTGTTTGATTTACCATATTGATTTTATACTACACGTTTCTTGTCCTACACACTTCTTGCAAAGGAAGAAAACATATTAGCAAATTTTGATTTGCAAAGATGTCTCCTTGCAACTTCCCCAGTCCTCCCTCCTCCCCGCCTTCCCCTTCAATCGGAAAGTCAGCCTACATTCCAGTGTAGAGAATGAAAGTTCCTCTTAGGTTATTGAAGATATTTGCCCCTATATTCCCCATGTTATTCAGTGCGATGAACCCTCTAGAGAAAGAAGAGCAGAAGAAATTTCAGAGAAAATCCATAATTCTTAGGGTTAATGAATAGGGAAAGGTAGCAATTAGAAATTAGCCTTTCATAAAAACAAGATCTTATGAGAGGCATTATGACCAAGTCAAAAGATCATAGGATATAAAATTAGGAAGCCCTGAATTTGTCTTAGCTCTGAGACTATGTGACCCTGGACAAGTCATTTAATCCTATTATGGTCCTCAGTTTCCTTTGGTGTATGCTGGGAACTAACACTTATAGGAAGAGAAGTAGTTGTATTAACACTAATAACAACTCACATTTATATAATGTTTTAAGTTGCAAAGTAATTTACATACCTTAACTTATTTGATTTTTATAACAACCTGTAAGGGAGATACTATTATTATCCCCATTTTTAGATGGAGAATGTGAGAGATTGAGTGATTTGTTCCAAGGTTTCACAGCTAGTAAATTTTGAAGGAAGGATTTAAATTTAGTTCTAACCTGTCTCCCTATCCTATGCTCTGTTTACTGATCTACTTTCACAAGATTCCCTTAAGGATTAAATTAAATAATGCACATAAATCACTTTGTATACACATATGTATACATACATACATATACATACATATATATTTATACAAAGATAAATAATTTTATATCGTGATAAATATATAGATATATTTTTAATTATATGTTTCTGAGGTTGCACTTAGTCTATTTTACCAACACCACAATAAAACACTTGAAATTTAATTTAAAAATTGCCAAGGAAAGGGAAGGAGTTAGTGAATCACATACAATAAAGCAATCTTAAAAATATTTTATGTGATCTTAAGCAGATGTCAGACCCTCTGCTACTCCCAAAAATGTGTCACTAACCTTGAGCTCTCTAATAAACGCAAATTCAATATTTCTGCATGTTGTAAAACTGAGACTGAAAGCAAATATGTTGCCTAATGGAATGGAAATCCACAAACCTCTCAATAGGCAGAAACAAAAGGCCAGAGCTAATTAGAACAAGTTTAATAATGATTAATATAAAACATAACATTTTCAAAACTCCACTGAGCAAATACAGAGTAGGAGAGACTTGGATGAGCAACATTTTGTATGATGAAGGCTAGGGACTTAGTAAATTACAACCTCAAGACAAGTCAACATTATGTCATGGCAGCCAAAAAAAAAAAAAGCAATAAAACAACAACTTTAGGCTGATTTAATAGAAACTCAGTTTTGTGTTCACTTCAGGGAACAAAATTTTAGAAGGGATATGCATAAATTATAATACATCTGAAACAGGCAGTCAGCAATTTAAAGGTACATAAAACTTTGCTGTATAAGGATAACTTGAAGAGATTGAAGAACACAAATAGGTGGGTACATGAAAGTTGCCTGGAAATTTCTTCATATGGAAGAGGAATTACACTTGTTCTGCTTGTCTGCAGAGGGCAGAAAGAGGAGCAATGGATCAAAGGAACAGAGAGAAAGATTTTTACTTGATGTAAGGAAAATCATCAGGATAATTAAAGCTGTCCAAAAGTGGGACAGAATGGCTCGATGTATTGTATTTCTGATCAGTGGAGGTCTTTTTGAAAGGCTGGAATATTACTTATTAGGGACATTCCAGAGAAGATTCCTATTTAGCTCTAGGTTGGATTAGAAGACTACCATGTTTCTCTCAAACTTGAAAAATCTGATTTTTCTTGGGGGTATATACTGTCCTCATCTCCATCTCCTATCTTCTCTTGCTTCCTTCAAGACTCAATATAGTCTCACCTTTTGAAGGAGGACTTTTCCAGACCCTCTTGCTCCTATCCTTTCTAGTTTCTTTCTTCAGAGATTTTCATCCATTTATATATCATGTACATGGGTGGATTATTTGTTTTCCCACCAGAATTTAAGTCCTTTTAAGGCAAAAACTATGACTTTGCCTTTCTTTTATCCCCAGTATTGAGTACAGTGTTTGGCACATAGTAAGTGATTAATAAATGCTTGATTGTGAAAATGATGAGGATATGATAATACTATGCTGCAAAGTAATATACTTGGTTCATCTGGGCATGTTTCTATAACCCCAGAGGATTCTATTTTTTGTGCAAATATACTCTCTATACTAAGGAATTTCATTCGAAGCTCAATTATTCAATCGAACATAAGGAAATATCAACAATCTAAGATGAACCAAATTCTTGTCTGGATGGTAGGGATAAACATTCAAAGAATCAAACAATCCCTACCCTCAAGAAGCTTATATTCCAATCCTTAGCACAGTCCCTGGCAGGTATTTAATAAATGGTGGTTGATTGATGTACTGAGATTTTATCTTTTCTGAGTTATTATTACATTTTACCAACTTCTGGATTGTCATCTCATTTTCAAAGGAGCTTAAAAAAAAACTAGAGATTTATTATTTTGAGTATACTATAAATTACTTGAACAGGGAACATGAAATAAGTAGTGTATTGTAAACAAGTTGCAAGTCTAGTTTAAAGGCATGATATAATATTATTGATGGGGAACATAAATTAGCTGTCTGTTAGAGCATTCTCTCTTTTCCCAAGGCAGATTCATATAACTGCACAGGTTTGCATTGTGATCATCCAAGTGGTACAAGGATAAGAGCGTTAGGCCTGGAGGCAAAAAACAATCTGAGTTCCAATGCATTTTTAGACACTTATTAGCTGTATGAGCCTAGGAAATTCGCTTTACCTCAATTTGCCTTGATTTCCTCATCTGTAAAATAGGAGTAACAAGAGTTCCCAATTTGCTCGGTTGCTATGAGGATTAAATGAGATAATTGTAAAATGCTTGGCACAGTACCTGGCACATGCTTAGCGTTATATCAATTATTGCTGCTGTCATCATTATTAATTATTATTATTACTATCTCCTAAAAAGGAGAGGAACCCTAAAGGATCTATTCAAGATCATATTGAGACAATAGAAAAGAAAAGATTTCTGGAGAGGAAATTGATTCTTGCCTCTTAAAACTGGTGAAACAACAAGAGATTAAAACTGGACAGAATTCGGAATCATTCCTCTCTTTACAGGAAAATTCTTGGAACAAGCTATCTACATGAATGACTTCTACTTACTCTTTTCATTTCTCCAAATTCATTATTCGTTTCCAGTCTTTAACAATCGCTTCCATGAGTTTCAAATTTTCTCTTCCTCCCTCACCAAGACAGCATGCAATCTTATATGACTTCTACAAATATGTTCCTATTAAGCACATTTTCACTTTAGTCCTGTATATACAAATTAAAACAAATGGGAGAAACCATGAGAAAAAGAAAACAAAGCAAAAAATAACAAAGGAGAAAACAATCTGTTTCATTCTAAGTTCTGACTCTATAATTCTTTGTCTAGATGTGGAGGGCATTTTGCATCAAGAATCCTTTGTGATGTATTAGGTTCTAGCATTGTTGTGGAAGACTAAGTCTATTAGAAACAGTTCCTTGCACACTGTGGCTATTACTGTGTATAATGTCCTCCTGACTCTGCTCACTTTACTCAGCATCAATTTATATGTCTTTCCAGGTTTTTTGAAATATGCCTGTTCATCATTTCTTATACCACAATAATATTCCATAGGACAAATATATACCAATTTGTTCACCCGTTCCCCAGCTGATGGGCATTCCCTTGATTTCCAGCTCTTGGACATCTCAAAAAAGAACTCATATAGATATCATTGTATAGGTTCAGCCTTTTCCCATGTTTATGGTTTCTTCGGGATGCAGTATAAGAAGCCATATTACTAGATCAAAAGGTATGCAAATTTTGTAGACCTTTGGGAATAGTTTCAAAATGCTCCCCAGAATGTTTGGATCAGGTCACAGTTCTATGAACAATGAATTCGTGTTCTAGCTTTCCCACATCTTGTCTAACATTTTTCATTTTCCTGTTTTGTCAACTAGCAAATCTGATAGGTGTGATGTGGTACCTCAGTGGTGTATTGATTGGCATCTCTCTAATCAATAGTGATTTAGAGCATTTTTTCAGATGATCATTGATAACTTTAATTTCTTCCTCTAATAATGACCATTAATCAATTGGGGAATGACATTTATTCTTGTAAATTTGATTCAATTCTCTATAAATTTCAGAAATGGGGTATTTATCACAGATACTAGTTGTAAAAATTCTTTTTCAATTTTCTACTTCCCTCCTAATATCGGTTGCATTGGCTTTGTTTGTACAAAAATTGTTCAATTTAATGTAATCAAAGTTATCCATTTTGCATTTCATAATGGTCTCTATCTCTTGTTTGGTCATAAATTCCTCCATGCTCCATAAATCTACAAATGAACTATTTCTTGCATCTCTAGTTTGTTTATAATATCATTGCATAGATTGTGTAGACATAAGGACTTTATTCTGGGACACAGCATCAGGTGTTGGTCTAATCCAGTTTTCACCACAAGGATTTTCCAGTTTTCCTAACAGATTTTGCAAATAGTGAGTTGTTATCCCAGAAGCTGGAGTCCTTGGGTTTATCAAACAGTAGAATGCTATAGTCACTGACTACTGGGTCTTGTATACTTAATCTATTCTGCTGATCTACTCTATTTCCTAGCCAGTACCAAGTGATTTTGATGCTACTTTACAATACAATTTGAGATTTGGTATGGCTCATTTCCCTACTACCTCTTTTCATGAATTCTTTTGACATTCTGGACCTTTTGTACTTCTAGACGAATTTTGATATTATTTTTTCTAGCTCTATGAAATAGTTTTTGGTAGTATGATTGGTATAGCACTTGATAAGTACATTAATTTAGGTAGAATTGTAATTTTTGTTATTTTAGTTCTGCCTACTCATGAACAACTGATGCTTTTCCAACTGTTTAGATTTGACTTTATTTTTGTGAAAAGTGTTTTGTAATTGTGTTCATATAGTTCCTGGGTTTATTTTGGTAGGTAGATGCCCACATATTTTGTAGTGTCTATAGTAACTTTAAATGGGATTTCTATTTCTATCTCTTGCTGTTGGACTTTATTAGTAATATAAAGAAATGCAGATGATTTATGTGGGTTTATTCTGTATACAACAACTTTGCTAAATTTTTAAATTATTTCATGTAGTTTTTTTTTTACTTGATTTTCTAGGATTGTCTAAGTATATCAGCATATCATCTGTAAAGAGGGATGACAGTTTCTCCTTTGCCTAGTCTCATGCCTTCTATGTTTTGTTCTTCTCTTATTGTTAAAGCTAATATTTCTAGTATTTTATTTAATAATAGCTGGGGATATTCTTGTCCCCTCCCTCACCTTTCTGATCTCATTGTAAATGCATTTATCTTATTTCTATTACTCATATTGTTTCCTGATGGTTTTGGTAGATAATACATCATATTTCATGGAAAGTTCAATTTATTCCTATGCTCTCCAGTGTTTTCATTAGGAATGAATATTTTCATTTGTCAAAAACCTTTTGTGCATCTATTGAGATAATCATTTGGTTTCTGTGAGTTTTGTTCTTGATATGATCAATTATGTTGATAGTTTTCCTAATACTGAACCAGCCCTGTATTCCTGCTATAAATCCTATCTGATGAAATTGTCTTATTCTCACAAGTTGCTGAACTCTTTTTTTTGCCGATAACTTGCTTAATTTTTTTGCATCTATTTTCCTTATGGAAGTTGGTTTATAATTTTCTTTCTCTTCTTTGGCTCTTCCCCATGTTTGTATCATTAAAAGAATTTGGATGGACTCTTTTGCTACTTTTCCCAAAAGGTCTATATAAAATTAGAATTATCTATTCTTTGAATGTGTGATAGAATTCGCTTGTAAATCCATTTGACCCCAGAGATTTTTTTGTAAGGAGTTCATTGATGGTTTATTCCATTTCTTTTTCTGAGATGAGGTTATTTAAGTATATTACTTCCTCTCCTGTTAATCTGGTAAATTTATCTTTTTTGTAAATATTCATCCATTTCACTAAGTTTGCCAAATTTTGGGGGGACAGAGCCAAAATGGTTGAGTAAAAGTACAGATCTGTTCTAACTCTCCCTCCATAGTTCTTAAAATACCTGTAAAAATGACTCAAAACAAATTGTAGCAGAAGCCACAAAATGACAGAGTGAAACAGATTTCCTGCCTGGATGGTCAACCAGAAAGGTGTATTACACCAGGGTTTGAGCAGAGCCTAGTGCGGGTCACACACATGGACAGTACTGGAACACACTTCAGGGTACCAAATCATGGACAGTTGCTGTGGTTTCCAGATTTCTCAACAAACAAATACCAATATTTAGCTTCAAAGATCAATGAGAAAGCTTTTTCAGCTGGTTGAGAGGGCAGCTCCTTCAGGTCCCAGCCCATTCCTGGGGCAGCAACAGCCACTGGTGCAGCAACATCCACTTTTGGAGTTTTGGCCTACAGGTCCTGGGGGGAAGTGAGCAACTGATCTGGGTCTCAGACCTGAGTGGTAGTCCTGGGGTGAGGAGGAGGACTGGCATGGTGGAGCTGGTAGCAGTTATGGAAAGGGAGTCCTAATCATAGTTGCATGGCAGAAAAGAATTCTTGTGGTTGCTCACAGAATAGAGTATAGGACAGGAAAGGAGTAAAGTCTTTTGCTTTGATTGTTCCACCTTGGAGGAACTGAATACCTACAAGTCCATAGAAAATCTCAGAGAAAAGCTGCACAAAATCTTTGCAGCCTAGGGTAGTAAATCCTCCACTTGACAAAAGACTCAAAAGTGCAGTAATTAGTTGTGAAAATGCCAGAAAAGGGGAAAAGTAGAACTATAGAAGGTTACTTTCTTGATGAAAAGTCATTTCTTCCATCCTTTTGGATGAGGAAGTGAAAAGCATACAGTCACAGAAAGACAGCAAGGTCAAGGCTTCTACATCCATCAAATCCAAAGAAAAAATATGTAATGGTCTCAGGTCAATGAAGAGCTGAAAAAGAATTTTGAAAATGAAGTTAGAGAGGTGAAAGAAAATTGGTAAAAGAAATGATTCAAGATTCAAGAAAATCATGAAAATCAAGTAAATAGCTTGCTAACAGAGACACAAAACACTTCTGAAGAAACTAACACCTTTAAAAATAGACTAACTCAAATGACAAAAGATCCAAAAAGCCAATAAGGAGAAAAACATTTTAAACAGAAGAATTGCTTTTCAAAATCTTTTTTGAACTTTTCCATAACCTGAGACCATTACATATTTATTTTAGAGGTTTTGGATGCAGAAGCTTTGATTTCCTCTGATGTTATACATTGTTCTTCCTCATCTGAAAAGATGTAAGAAAATACCTGTTCACCAAGAAAGTAAACTTCTGTAGTCTTATTGGTTTTCCCCTTTGTTGGGCATTTTCCCAGTCAGTTATTTGACTTTTAAGTCCTTAGTCAAGAGGGGGCTATACTCTGGGGACCTAAAGTTTTCAATCCTTCAAATATTCTTGATGAAAAGACCCAAACTGAATAGAAAATGTGACTTTCAAAGACAAGAATCAAGAGAAGCATGAAAAGGTAAACAGGAAAGAAAAATCATAAGGGACTTATTAAAGTTGAACTGTTTACATTCCTACATGGAAAGATAATATTTGTAACTCTTGAGACTTTTCTCAGTATTTGGGTAATTGGAGGGATCACACACACACACACACACACACACACTATATATATATATATATATATATATATATATATATATATATATATATATATATAGAGAGAGAGAGAGAGAGAGAGAGAGAGAGAGAGAGAGAGAGAGAGAGCACAGGGTGAGCTGAATAAGAAGAGATGATATTTAAAAAAATAAAATTAAGGAGTGGGAGAGGAATACATTGGGAGGAGAAAGGGAGAAATGGAATAGGGAAAACTATTTCTCATAAAAGAGGCAAGAAAAAATCTTTTTTGATGGAGGAGAAAAGAGGAGGTGAGAGGGGAAAAGTGAAGCTTACTCTCTTCACATCTGGCTTAAAGAGGGAATAACATGCACACTCAATTTGGTATGAAAATCTATCTTACACTACAGGAAAGTACAGGAGAAAGGGACAAGTGGGGTGGAGGAGATAATAGAAGGAAGGGCAAATGGGGGAGGAGTAACTAGAAGTAAATATTTTGAGGAGGGACAATGTCAAAAGAGAGAATAGAATAAATGGGGGACAGGATAAGATGGAGGGAAATATAGTTAGTCTTACAGAACATGACTATTATGGAAGTCTTTTGCAAAACTACACATATATAGCCTAAATTGAATTGCTTGCCTTCTCAGTGGGGATGGATGGGGAAGGAGGATGGGAGAGAAGTTGGAACACAAAGTGGAACGAAGGTTGAGAATTTTTTTTGCATACAACTTGGAAATAAAAAATATAGGTAATGAGGTAAAGTCTATCTTACTCTACAAGAAAAGCAAGAAATGAAGACAAGGGAAGGAAGGTTTGTGACAGAGGGCAGAGCATATCAAGAAAAGGAGTAATCAGAATGCAAGGCATTATGGGGTGAGCAGGGGAGAAATGGGAAGAAAATTTGGAACTCAAAATTTTGTGGAAATGGATGTTGAAAACTAAAAATAAATAAAAATATTAATTTTAAAAAAAGAGAGATCAAAGAGCTTGGAATATGATATTCCAGAGGTCAAAGGAGATAGAATTAAAACTAAGAATCAACTATCTAGCAAAATTAAATATAATATTTCAGGGGGAAAAAATGGTCATTCAATGAAATAGAGGACTTTCATGTTCTTGATGAAAAAATCAGAGCTGAATAGAAAATTTGAACTTCAAATACAAGAATCAAGAGAAACATGAAAAGATAAAAAAAAAAAATAAAGCCTTAAGGAACACAATGAAGTTGAACTGCTTACATTGTCATATGGAAAGATGATATTTGTAACTCATGAGAGTTTTGCAGTATTAGGTTAGTTAAAGGGAATGTATTATGTATTATATATATATAGGCAGCGGGCCATAGGGTAAGCTGAATATGAAGAGGCATGTACATATATATATATATGTAGATCTGCATGGGTACGAATATAGGGTATATGTGTAGGTCTGTATGCATGTGTATATTATAAATGTGTAGGTATGTATATGTACATGAGTGTATATGGGTATATGTATATAGAACAGGGTCAGCTGAAAATGAAGGAAGAACACTTAAAAAATAAAATTTACTACTGAATGAAATGTATTGGAAGTGAGAGAAAGGGAGAGGTAGAATGTAGCAAATCATCTCACATAAAAAGAGGGAAGACAGAGCTTTTACAATGGAGGGGGAAATGAAAGGAAATAATTGAGTCTTACTCTAATGAGATTTGGCTTAAGGAAGGAGTAAAATACACTCAACAGTAAATGGAAATTTATTTTATCCTGCAGGAAGGAAAGCAGGAAGGGGATAGTAGAGGGAAGATAATAGCAGGGACTGCAAATTCAGAAAAAGGATAATTAGCAGCAAATAGTAATGTGGGAGGACAGGTTAATGAAAAGAGTGGAATAAATGAAGGGAAGGATAGGACAGAGGGAAATGTGCTTGGTCTTTTACAACAAAACTATTATGAAAGTTACACATGTATGACCTATATTGAATTGCTTGTTTTTTCAATGAGGATGGGTGGGGATGGAGGGAGGGAGACAATATGGGACTCAAAGTTGTAAGAATGAATGCTAAAAGTATATTTTACCATGCAACTGGAAATTAAGCTATACAGGCAATGGAGTACAGAAATCTGTTTTGTCCTAGAGGAAAGTAGAGGGGAATGGGGGATGGAAGAAGGGTGGGTAAGAGAAGGAAGGACAGACTGGAGGAAAGAATGAATGGGATGCATGCTGTCCTGGGATGGGAGGTGGGGAGAGACAGGGTGAATTTTTTTTCCTTTATTTTTTTTAAATTTTCATTCATTTATCCATTTATTTAACTTTTAACATTCATTTTCACAAAATTTTGGGTTCCAAATTTTCTCCTCATTTCTCCCCTCCACCTACCCCAAAATTCCAAACATTCTAATTGTCCCTATCACTGATCTGTCTTCTTTTCTATCATCCCTCTCTTCCCTTGTCCCCATCTTCTCTTTTGTCCTGTAGGGTCAGATAACTTTCTATTACCCATTACCTGTATGTTTTATTTCCTAGTATTAAGTACAATACTTGACAGTTGTTCCTACAGCTTTGACATCCAACTTCTCTTCATCCCTCCTCCCCACCCATTCCCTTTGGGAAGCAAAGTTAAATATAGGTCAAATCTATGTAGTTTTGCAAATGACTTCCATAATGGTCATTTTGTGTAAGACTAACTATATTTCCCTCCATCCTATACTGCCCCCCCGCCATTGCTTGTGTTCTCTCTTTGGATCCTGTCCCTCCCCAAGAGTGTTGACTTTAAATTGCTCCCTCCTCCCACTGCCCCCCTTCCATCATCCTCCCCAACCTGCTTATCCCCTTCTCCCCCATTTTCCTGTATTGTAAGATAGGTTTTCATACCAAAATGAGTGTGCATTTTATTCCTTCCTTTAGTCAAATGTGATGAGGGTAAACTTCATGTTTTTCTCTCACCTCCCCTCTTTTTCCTTCCACTGAAAAGTCTTTTGCTTGCCTCTTTTATAAGAGATAATTTGCCCCATTCCATTTCTCCCTCTCTCCTCCCAATATATTTCTCTCTCACCACTTAATTTCATTTTTTTAAGATATGATCCCATACTATTCAATTCACTTTGTGCTCTGTGTGTGTGTGTGTGTATGTGTGTGTGTGTGTGTGTGTGTGTGTGTGTGTGTAATCCTACCCACTACCCAGATACTGAAAAGTTTCAAGAGTTACTAATAGTCTTTTCATATAGGAATATAAACAGTTCAACTTTAGTAAGTCCCTTATGACTTCTCATTGCTGTTTACCTTTTCATGCTTCTCTTGATTCTTGCGTTTGAGGGTCAAATTTTCTTTTCAGCTCTAGTCTTTTCATCAAGAATGCTTGAAAGTTCTCTATTTCATTGAAAAAACCATTTTTTCCCCTGAAGCATTATACTCAGTTTTGCTGGGTAGGTGATTCTTGGTTTTAGTCCTAGTTCCTTTGACTTCTGGAATATCATATTCCACACCTTTCTATCCCTTAATGTAGAAATTGCTAGATCTTGTGTTATCCTGATTGCATTTCCACAATACTGGAATTGTTTCTTTCTAGCTGCTTGCAATATATTTTTCCTTGACCAGGGAACTCTAGAATTTGGCCACAATGTTCCTAGGAGTTTCTCTTTTTGGATCTCTTTCAAGTGGTGATCGGTGGATTCCTTGAATACTTATTTCACCCTCAGGTTCTAGAATCTCAGGGCAGTTTTCCTTGATAATTTCATGAAAGATGATGTCTAGGCTCGTTTTTTGATCATGGCTTTCAGGTAGTCCCATAATTTTTAAATTGTCTCTTCTGGATCTGTTTTCCAAGTCAGTTGTTTTTCCAATGAGATATTTCACATTATCTTCCATTTTTTCATGTTTTTGGTTTTGTTTGGTGATTTCTTGGTTTCTCAGAAAGTCATTAGCCTCCATCTGTTCCATTCTAATTTTGAGAGAACTATTTTCTTCAGTGAGCTTTTGGACCTCATTTTCCATTTGGCTAATTCTGCTCTTGAAAGCATTCTTCTCCTCATTGGCTTTTTGGACCTCTTTTGCCAATTGAGTTAGCCTATTTTTCAAGCTATTATTTTCTTCAGCATGTTTTTGTGTCTTTGTTAGGAAGGTGTTGACCTGCCTTTCATGCTTTTCTTGCGTCTCTCTCATTTCTCTTCCCAGTTTTTCCTCCACCTCCGTAACTTGATTTTCAAAATCCTTTTTGAGCTCTTCCATGGCCTGAGCACATTCAATATTTAGTTTTGATGTTTGGGATACAGAAGCCTTGACTTTTATGTCTTTCCCTGATGGTAAGCATTGTTCTTCATCATCTGAAAGGATGGGAGGAGATATCTGTTCACCAAGAAAGTAACCTTCTATCGTCTTATTTTTTTTTCCTTTTTTTGGGCATTTTCCCAACAAGTTACTTGACTTTTGGGTCCTTTCTCAAGAGTAGGGTATATTCTGGTAATCTGTGAGATCTCAGTTCCTCCAATGTGGCACAATCAAGTGTATACTGGTCTGGACGCAGAGAGGGATTTTTGTGCCCAGAATCTTAGCAGATGCCTCTCCACAGCCATTTGGCCTCCACCAAGCCAGCACTGGGGGATGATTTTCAGATAAGCTGAATGGGCAGGGCCACCATTCAGTTTGAGACAAAGACCAGCTCAGCCAGGGCCTCCACCCAGGGCTGAGGTAAGAATCAGCTCTTCAGTGTCCCCAGGGGCTTTTAAGCTCCAACAATAGAGCTTCTGTATGGGGTGCTGTGCTGGCTCTGTGGTTGCTGTCTGCTGTCAGAGCTATGGGAAGGCACTTCTCCCTTCCTGGCCCCCAGATAAAACCCTGTCACTGACCTTTGGTGCCTGTGGGTTGAGTGATCTGAGGACCCGCTACTGCGATTGGAGATTCTGCCTCTGGGGTGTCCTCCTCCCAGAGTCTCATCTCATTGGCCCAGTCACTCAGCGAAGGCTGGGCTGAGCTCCATGCTTGACTCCCTGTCCAGAACAACCGACATTTCCGTGGGCCTTTCAGGTCACCATGGGCTGGAAATCTCCTCCACTTTGTTGTTCTCCACTTCTACTGCTCCAAAATTTGTTGAGAGTCCCCCTCTTATAGGTATTTTATGGGCTGTGGGGAGAACCCTGAGTAAGTGTGTTTTTCTAGTCTACCATCTTGGTTCTGCTCCCGGTGAAATTTTTTAATTCAAATTCTTGTGGAAGTAAATGTTAAGAACTGAAAAATAAATAATTATATATTTAAAAAAAAACTATTATCATCTAGAACAGAGGGAACTGTCCTAGTTAGTACAGCCTTTTCACAATAATATCACTTATTAATTCATTACCTTTGCTTTAATATTTCTTTTTTTAAAAGCACTATTTTTTGTTTGAAATGTGAAGGAGGAAGTGATGTATAACTTTTAGTTGCCATGTACTATGGTCAAAGTCTATATTTTGTCTTTTTAGAAGCTTAATGAGAGTTTAATTTGCTCTTATCATCTATTTTCTTTTCTAATAATAACTGAATTTATGTCACATTTCATGTCAAGACCTTTTCTACAAATAGCCCAATTAATGCCTATGCCAAATCTCTTTTGTCATTTCTACATGGAATTAGACTCATCACTCAACATTAAGTAGGATTTCTGCTTGAACAACTCCATTTTCAAAGCAGACACTATAATAGGCATGACTTCCTCATTTGGCAAACAATTCTTATGCTTATGCACCCTTCATTTGCATGTCTTGTTAGTGTTTTCAAGCAAAGACTTTTGAGCAACAAACTCTTTGTTTATTGGCCCATAAAAATAAAAGCATTATTGTCCCACTAAGACAATCCACTTTTTAAAATGAGCTTTAGAAAGCAATTGGTTTCTTTTAGCTTTCTGGAGACCTTTTTCCTAGTTAAGTAATCTACTTTTTCCTGCTCCCTCTGAATTCTAATGCTACAGAAAGAAGAATGTGTTTTTACCCAATGTAGGTTTAATTTTATATATTTAAGCATAGTTTGCTATTTCGTGAGACTGCTAGGGCCAGAACAAACATTGCATTTTAAAACTTTATGGAACTAATTTATAGTGTAGGGCAGGCACAGACTTGATCTCGTGGCAGCAAAATTTTATGTTTCCATTTCGGCAATACTGCCTAACACAATAATATCAGGCCAGCAAATCTTAAATATAAGTTAAGCTAACATGATCCATTGCCTTATAAAGCAAGAGCACCCTGTGGAGTCATGCTGAATATGCCAAGTGATTTTTCAAAATTTAATCATCCTAAATGTCAGATAAAGGTGCTTTTGCTGTCATTCTTGAAAACTGGGGCAGGAATCCTGAGTGTGTGTGCCTCTGAGTTTCAGAGAAAGCCAATTCTGAACAACGGGTGTTAAATAATCACTACATTTCAATCTTGGTGGCTTTTGTTAACTGCAACCAGGATAGAAATATTGAAATGTTTAAGATAAACTTACATCCAAAATTTTTCCCCAAGAAGACCAAGGTATGAACAGTTCTTTAGCAGAACATGTATTTCTAGTAGCCCTAAGGTCAATTCAAATTTCTCTTCTGATCTTTTCTAGTTATAGACTTTGTTGGAAGATCTCTCTGACATTGAAAATTCATTTGGGGCATTCCTTAGATAGAATTTTTTTGTTTAATTTAGCTCCTGAGTTGATCGGATAAATAACATTCTCAGACAAGCAAATACACTTTTAATTAGATTCAGAAAATAATGAATCATTTGGAAATGTAAACTGAATGCAGATAGTTTAAAGTATTTGCTTCTCATAAATATCAGATCTGCTTTATTTATTCAGTATTGAGAATGAATTTCACTATCAGAAGTTAACTAAATAGGTAGACTCACAACCATTGATCTTGAGGAGGGTCAGTATTAACAAAGAAAAATAAGATTCTGATATATAGTGATTCTCATCTCATGCATTTATGCTGACTGTCAGTATATTCATAGATGAATTTCATTGAGGTCTTGTTAGGCTGCTTTTCATACAGATACAAATTATTACAGCCTAGTTGTGTAAGAGAGAAAAATCTTCAATTTTAGGGTTGATGAACTTCCAGATTTTTTTCTAAACATTGGTAGCCCAACACTCTTCTGTGTGTATTTTTTACTACAAAAAAAAAAAAAAGAATTGATATAAGTGAAGAAAAATCTGATATTTATGTAGAGTGAAGTCTGAAGGATACTTCCATGTTTTGAATGCATATCATTAGGATGATGGTAGCATCCTCAACAGAAACAGATAAAGTAAGAAGAAGATTAGGTTTAATGGGAAATAAAATATTCTGATTTGAATATATTGCTTCATGTGCTTGTGAGATATCAAATAGAGGGAGGAAAACAATAGATGTTGATATATAACTGGAGATAATAAGCAGGATAATGGTTGGGCATGTACATCTGGGAGTTATCTGGATAGAAATAACAATTAAATCTGTGAAAGCTGAGGAAATGACTGCCTGGACAGGAGTGTGATTTTAAAAAAAGGGGGGACGAGGGGAGGAAAGAGATGACCTAGGACAAACCTAGATCCGAGAGAGAGAGAGAGAGAGAGAGAGAGAGAGAGAGAGAGAGAGAGAGAGAGAGAGAGAGCTGTATCACACACACACACACACACACACACACACACAAGAGCAGAGATAAAAATGACTGTCTTGCAGTAGAGGATAATCAGTGTCAAATTCTGCCAAGAGGTCAAGAAGGATGAGTACTAAGAAAAGGCAATTGGGTTTGGCCATTGAGGCTTTCTGAGAAAAAAAAAAGTTTCAATGACATAGTGAAGTTGGAAGACACAGTGGCAAGTTTTGATAAATGAATGAGAAAAGAGAAAGGAAAGGGACAGAGCCAAGAGTGTGGAGTGAAACCAGGGACTCAACTGAGCTCTTCTACAAATTCTTTCAGATATTTTTAAAAAGTGAATCTGAACAATTTTAGAGTGGCAGAATCCACTAGGAGACAGAGTATGACAGGTTTATAGCCCAGGATAGCCCAAAAGTTTGACAAGAAAGATCTGTTATACCAGGATAGGGGAGGTCAGAGCACACAGACTGCACCAGCATAGATGAGGGCATAGCAGAGTGGGAACAGCCCAACCCAGTCTGAGTTACCAGCAACAGTGCCAATTATCAAACCTCTCAGCCCAGATGGTAGTTGGACAGAACTGGGTGAGAGAGAAGCTTGGGGCCCATGGCAGTAACAGAGGCTTCTTCTGCGACTATTCACAGACTGAATATTTGAAAGTCACTTATTTGAACTGCCAGGATGCAAGATGGTGGAGTGAATTGTAAGTGCTCTCAACCTCCCTTGTTAACCTTGAAAAACCCGGAGAATATTGACTCTGGAAAAATCCAGGAATAGTGGAGCCAACATAGGGGTGCAACAGTCTTTTAACTTGAGAGTCTGGGGAGACTGATGGGAAGGGTCCCTCTTGCTGTGACTGAAGGGGACCAATGAAGGATTGGAGGCATCCCAGCAAGCCCCAATTCAGTGGACCAGCAGAAGATCTTGAGACCCAGGATGATGGAGAAAGTAGCATCAGCACCAGAACCTCAGGCATGCCTTAGCGCAGCCAGAAGAATAGGGCAGACACCATGGAAGATGGGCTTGACAAGTCACTAAGCCTGCCTGTATTCTAGTTCAGTCCTAGGGGAGGACAACTCCAACAGTCAAACCATCCCTCTCCCACACCTCAGTCTACAAGCTTCAGTGAAACCCCCAGTGTAAAGTAAGATAGTCTTCACCTGGAATCTGCTTTGACATTAACTGGCCAGCTCAATAACAGACAAGCTGCAGCATAATATAGCTTCTAGTTGAAAGAATCACAAGCCACAGCATACAAAGCCAGTAACCAGGCCCCTATATCTCAGCACAAGAAACATGGGACAGAGCCTCCTGTGTCCCAGAAGCAGATATCCACTTTAAAAACAAGGAAAAAGACTATCACCATGAGCAAGATGCAAAATTAGTAAAGCAAAAACCATAGAACCTTATTAGGGAGAAAGGGAAGATCAAAATACAAATTCAAAAAAGGACACTTTACTCACATCTGAAACCTTAAAAGAGAATGTTAACTGATCTTAACTCCAAAGAGCATTTTTGAAAGAGCTCAAGAAGGATTTTAAAAGACAAATTAGAGAGGTAGAAGAAAAATTGACCAATAATTTTAAAAGGAAAATTAACTCAATAAAAAGTAAAATTGGCCAAATGGATAAAGAAGTGCAAAATATAACTGGAAAAAATAACTCCTTAAAAGGAAAAAATGGACAAATAGAAAAAGAGGTACAAAATCAAACAGAAGAAAACAATTTGCTAAAAATTAGAATTGTACAAGAAGTAGCTAATGATTCTATGAGGCAACAAGAAGCTTTCAAACAAAATCTAAAGAATAAAAAAATAGAAGAAAATGTAAAATATCTCATTGAAAAAACAACTGACTTTGAAAATAGATTCAGGAGAGAAAAATCTAAGAATTACTGGTCTACCAGAATGCCATGGAGAGTAAAAGAGCCTGAACAGTATCTTCCAAGAAATCATCAAGGAAAACTGTAATGTGGTTATAGATGCAGAGAGTAAAATGGTCATTAAAAGGGTCTGCTGATCACCTCCTGACAAAGATCCCAAATTGAAAACACCAAAGAACATTGTTGCCAAATTCCAGAATTATCAAGCCAAGGAGAAAACACTCCAAGAAGCCAGAAAAAAATTCAAATATTGAGGAATTAGAATCAGATCACACAGGACCTTGCAGCTTCTACGTTAAAAGGTCAGAGGGATCAGAATATGATATTTTGTAAGGCAAAGGAGCTTGGGCTACAACCCAGCAAAATTGAGCAGATTGGATTAAAAACTATAATCCTACAATATTTTGTCTACAATAAACATATTTGAAACAGGGGGATACACACAGGGTAAAGGTAAAGGTTGGAGTAGAATATATTATGCCTCAGCTGAAATAAAAAACAAAACAAAACAGTAGTAGCAATCCTATTCTCAGACAGAGTAAAAGCAAAAATAGATGTAATCAAAAGAGATAAAGGAAACTATATCCTGCTAAAAGGCACCATAGACATTGAAGTAATACCATTACTAAACTTATATGCACTAAGTAATGTAGTATCTGAATAACTACAGGAGAAGTTAAGGAAATTACAGAAAGAGACAACAAAGCTATACTAGTGAGGGACTTCAAACTTCCACTCTCTGAACTTGCTAAATTTAAGTTCAAATAAACAAGAAAGAAGTTCAGGGAGAGAATAGAATTCTGGAAAAGGTAGATATGATAGATCCCTAGAATAAACTGAGTGAGGATAGGAAGGAATATACCTTTTTCTTAGTGGTACATGGCATATACACAAAAATTAGTCATGTACTGGTGCGTAATAGCTTCACAATCCAGTGCTAAAAGGCAGAAAGTCTTTTTTTTTTCAGATCATGATGCAATTAAAACTATATGAAATAAAGCTTTATGGAAAGAGAGTCCAAAAGTTAATGGGAAACTAAATAATTTAATTCTAACGAATTAGCAGGTAAAAGAGCAAATCACAGAAACCATCAATAACTTCATTCAAGAGAATGAAAATAATGAGACAAGCTTCCAGAACTTATGGGAAGCATTTAAAGCAGTTCTTAAGGGAACTTTTTTATCTCTGAAAGCTTACAGGAATAAAACAGAGACAGAGGAGATTTGTGCATGCCACTGAAAAAAGCACAAATTGAAAATCCCCAATCAAATAACAAATCATAAATACTGAAAACCAAAGGAGAAATTACAAAAATTGAAATTTAGAAAACAAGCTAAAAAATAAAACTAACTGCTGGTTTTATGAAAAATAAAACTAATATAATTTATAAAACTTTGTTCAATTTGTTTTAAAAAAAGAGAGTAGAAAATCAAATTAACAATATCAAAAATGAAAAGCATAAATGCACCTCCAGTAAAGAAGAAATTAAAACAATAATTAGGAATTATTTTGCCCAACTATATGCCCATAAATTTGACAATCTTTTTAAAAAATATGTAATTTATTTATTTTTCAGTACTCAACATTCACTTCCACAAGAACTTGATTTCAAAGTTTTCTCCCCATCTTGCACAACCCTCCAATCCAGGACAGCATGAACCACATCCACTCTCTCCTCCAGTCTGCCCTCCCTTCTATTACCCCCACTTCTTCCATCCTCCTCCCCTCTATTTTCCTATAGGCCAAAATAGATTTCTATACCCCATATACCTGTGCATCTACTTCCAAGTTGCATCCAGAAATAATTTTTAATATGCATTATTAAAGCTTTGATTTCCACATTCTCTCCCTTCCTCCCTCCCCACTCACTTTCATTGAGAAAATAACTGATTCAACATAGATCATACATGTGTAGCCAGGCAAAACACCCTCCTTAATAATTATATTGCCTACATTTGCCTCTGTCCTATCCTGCCCTCCATTTATTCCATTCTCTCCCTTGACCTGTTCTCTCACAATAATGTTTGCTTCTCACTTTCCATTTCCCCAATTTACTGACCCTTCTATTATCTTCCCTTTCCTATTACCTTCCCTCCTGTCTTCCTGCAGGAGAAAATAGATTTCCATATCTAATTGAGTATGTGATATTCCCTCCTTAAGTAGGCTCAGTTATTCCCTTTCATATACCCCCTCTCACCCTCCATTGTAATAACTCTATCTCCTCTCTTTTATGTGAGATGATTTGCTACATTCTACCTCTCCCTTTCTCTCACTCCCAGTATGTTCCATTCAATAGTAAATTTTATCTTTTTAGGTAGTCTCCCTTCATATTCAGCTCACCCTGTTCTACATAATACACACATACACTCATGTACATATATATATGTGCATATATATATATATCTACACATATATAATATACACATACATATACACCCATACACACCTACATATATATATCCTCTCACTACTCTAATACTGACAAAGGCCTCATGAGTTATAAGCAACATCTTTCCATGTAGCAATGAATAGAGTTCAACTTTAATGAATTCTTTAAGGCTTCTCTTTCTTGCTTCTCTTTTCATCTTTTCTTCTCTTGATTCTTGTATTTAAAAGTTAAATTTTCTATTCAGCTATGGTCTTTTCAACAACAATGCTTAGAAGTCCTCTATTTCATTAAAATTCCATTTTCCCCCTGAAAGTATTATACTCAATTTTGCTGAGTAGGTGATTCTTGATTTTCATTCTATCTCTTTGGCATCTGGAATATCATATTGCAAACCATTTGATCCCTTAGTGTAGAAGCTGCTAAATTCTGTGTTATCTTGATTCTACTCCCATAATACTTGAATTGTTTCCTTCTGACTGCTTGTAATATTTTCTCCTTGACCTGGGAACTATTTGACTACAATATTCCTATGAGTTTTCTTTTGAGGTATCTTTCAGGAGGCAATCAGTGAATTCTTTACATTTCCATTTTACCTTCTTGTTCTAGAATATCAGGACAGTTATCCTTGATAATTTCTTGGAAGATGTTGTCTTGACTCTTCTTCTGATTATGGTTTTCAGGTAGACTGATAATTTTTAAATTATCTCTTCTGGACCTATTTTCTAGGTCAGTTGTTTTTCCAATGAGGTATTTCAAATTGTCTTCTATTTTTTTCATTCTTTTGGTTTCTTTTATTATTTCTTAGTTTGTCATAAAGTCCTCAGCTTTCATCTGCTCCATTCTAATTTTTAAAGAACTATTGTCTTCAATGAGCTTTTGAACCTCCTTTTCCATTTGGCCAATTCTGCTTTTTAATGCATTCTTCTCCTCATTGGCTTTTAGACCTCTTTTGCCTTTTGTGTTAGTCTATTTTTAAAGGTGTTATTTTCTTCAGCATTTTTTTGGGTCTCCTTTAGCAAGTGGTTTACTCACTTGTCATGATTTTCTTGCATTGCTCTCATTTCTCTTCCCAATTTTTCCTGCACCTCTCTTATTTTACTCTTAAAATCCTTTTTTGAGTTCTTCCATGGCCTGAGACCATTGCAAATTTTTGGAAATTTTGGCCTTTTTTTTCTTCCTCTGATGGTATGTTTTGTTCTTCTTCATCCAAAAAGATGGAAGAAAATACCTTTTAACCAAGAAAATGACCTTCTAAAGTCTTATTTTCCTGCTTTTGGGGCATTTTCCCAGCCTGTTACTTGATATTTCATTTTCCATATCTCTGATACATTATAGTCTCTCTCATACCTTGAGTGCTTGTGTTCATCCCCTTTGCCATTGTACAAATAGGGAGATTAGTACAAAGACATTTCTGCCCATAGTCATCCAGTCTCTGCTCAAAGGTGTACACCAGGAAGAATTCAATATTTCAGAAGATGCTTACTTTGATTTTGTACATTTAATTGGAAATTTTGTTGAGCTAAAATCTGTGCCTTTTTTATTCTCACCTATTGTTTAATTTAAAAAATTCCATCATTTGAAGCAAAACAAAACAAAACAAAACACAAATCCCTGTTCTATATGAAAACCTTTTTAAGTATATGAAGATAATACACTTCTCTAAAAACATCTCCAATTTTGACCAAGCATGGTCAGATCAGTCAACTTAACCTTCAGTGTGATGGTTTAGAAAGTTCTAACCATCCCCTTGACATCCTTATCTTGATAAACAACATCTTTCCTAAAGGGAATTTTCTTGAATTTTACATAATACCTCAGATATATAGAGGATTGAAAGTCTATCATTTCCTTCTGCATGGGAAAACAAAACAAAACCAAACCTCCTTTCAATGAAGTGAAAGCTCACATTAATAAATGCATATGCCCGGGAGAGCCATTTCAACTCTCAATGCCTCATGTAACTCTCTAAGAAAAAAACAACACCTAAATTGTATAGCATTTGTCACCTTACACTGATAGAAGGAATGTGCTTAGTAGGATTCTCTTACATCAATGAAATTGAAGTCTGCATCCAAAATTTAAAGCACAACATATAATAAAATCATAGTGACCCCCAAAAAACATCTACTTTTCTTAATATTGACTTTTACTGAGCTTGCAGTTTGTCAAAATTGGATCATATTCATATAAATAGTTTCCTAGCTATACCTGTCTCAATCTAGACTTAAATGTTTGGTTTGGTTTGGTTTTTTAAGAAGAATAGGAGTTTAAATTTATATCTATTGAATATCATCACACTCAGTCCATTGTTCTAGCCAATTTCTGTTTTGATAGATTCTCTCTGGTCATTCAAGATGTTTGAAATTATTTCAGCTTCATATCTTCCAAAGATTTACAAGTGTAACTTCTGTGCTCTCATCTGAGACAATGATTTTAAAAATGAACAGATCATGATCAAGGACAAAGCTTTGTAATGGCCCATTTAGAATCATCACTCCATGATGACAACATTTTATTAATCACTTCACTTTAGGGTAATCATTCAAACCATCTAACAATACTAACTTAATCTACCGTATATCTCTAAATCATTTCTACAAGGATACCATTGGAGTTTTCAAATGCCTTACTAGCATTCAGGTAAACCATATCTCTGGCATTTTAGTGATCTACCACAGAAGTAATTCTGTCAAAAAAGGAAATGAATTTAGTCTGGCCTGACTTAATCGATGCCTGCTGTCTCTTAAGAATCAAAGCTTGCTTTATGAATGTTCACAACCAATTCATTTTAATATTATATATTTGGATGTTTTTCAGGAATTAAAGTTCAGTAATTTAAATATGGCCTTCCCTTTCCTTTGTTAAGATTGCCATAATGTTATCAATTGAGAAATGGCTGAACAGGTTGTAATATATGGTTCCAATGCAATTCGATTATGCTATATGAAATGATGAGAGGGATGGTTTCCAATAATCATGAGAAGATTTATATGAACTAATACAAAGTGAAGTGAATAAAACCAGGAGAACATTGTACACAAAAATAGCAATATTGTAAGGATGATCGATTTTGAAAGATTTATTCTGATGAAGACAATGATTCATGACTATTCCAAAGGACTGATGAATTTTTTATGAAAAAAAATGTTATTTAGTTGCAGAGAGAGAACTGATGAACTCTAAATGCAGATTGAAGCACATTCCACTTTATTTTTCTTGCTTTTGGGGGAGCAACACAGCTAATAGAGAACGATGTTTTCCATGACTTAATATGTATAATACGTATCATATAACTTGTCTTAACTTTGAGGGGGTGACAAGTTGAAATAAGGGAGAAAATTTGGAACTCAAAAATATAAAAACTAAATTTTAATTTTGAAAAGACTGGCCAAAAAGCAATGGTTAGAATTAAACATGAAATAACTGATTAGTTTAAAATTGGAAAAGGAGTATGGGACTGTATGTTATCTTTTCTTTCCCTACTTATATGTAGAGCATATCATGGGAAATGTCAGGATGAATGAATCAAAAGCTGGAATTAAGGTTGCCAGGAGAAACATCAACAATTCCTGATTTTGCAGATGATACTACTCTGATGGCAGAAATTGAAGAGAGATTAAGAAATCTCTTGTTGAAAGAAAAAAGTTTAAAAGTTGGCTTGCAGCTTGACAAAACAAACCTACACACCTATTCATACATATACACATGCATACATACATACATGTACATACACACACTCTAAAATCTTGGTCCCATTATTTGCTGGCAAATAGTAGAAGAAATGAAAAAAATATATTTTATATTCCTGGGCTCAAAAGTTACCATTGATGGAAACTGAAACCATGAAATTAAAGGATGCTTACTCCTTAGAAGGAGCTATGGCTAATCTTAACAGCAAACTAAAAAGCAGAGATAGCATCTTGCCAACGAAGTCTGAATAGTCAAAGCTATGTTTTGTTTTTTGTTTTCAGTAGCAAAGTAGTGTTGTGAGAGCTGGACTATATAGAGAGTTGATTGCCATATAATCGATGTTTTTGAATTGTGATACTAAAGAAGACTTTGAAGAGTCCCTTGGACAGCAAGATCAAATCTGTCAATACTTAAAGAAATTAATTCAGGGTATTATTCACTGGAAGGTCAAATACTGAAGTAGAAGCTTAAATATTTTGGCCACAACATGATAAGATGGGATTAATTGGAAAAGACCCTTATATTGAGAAAGACTGAAGACAAAAAGAAAAGGGGACAGCAGAGAATAAGGTAAATAGATATTGTCATGAGAACAACCAATAATGAACTTAAAAACTTCAACAGTATAAGATAAAAGTACCGGGCATGCTATGGTCCATAGAGTCACAATGGTCAAACTCAGTTGAATGACTGAACAGCAACTATTCTCTCTTAAGATGCTGTTTTTATTGGGTTTCAATTGCTTTTAAATCATTTTGTTTTGTTTTTTAAATTTTTATTCATTCTATTTTGATGGTGCTTAAACCATTTTGCGTCCTCACACTGACAATGATTTTCCTTAATAAAGGCAATAGAAACTAAATAAAAGTTCAGTAGTTAACAAACCTTAAACCATTCTTTACAAAGCAGTCATCTTAAATCTTGTGTGATCCTTTGCATAGTCTGGTCTACCTGAGAAAAATAAGTATATAAAGAGCTTTAGGTTGGCAACCTTAATGACCAACCTCAAAAACTTCTGAGAAATCATACAATACATATCACACGTATAAGATGGTGACGTTTGTCTGAATTCATACTTTGGATAAGAGGTTGGAAAAGAGGAACTCTTATGTTGATTCTAACTCTAAAGAATCAATGAGTCTAGCCCAGAAGGAAACACACTCATGAAAGACAGCTTCAAGTATACTTGTCAAACTTCTTCAAAACTTAAAAAGAAAAGCAAGTTCTGCATAATGGAAAAACAGGATTTCATGTTCAATCCTCTCCTGCTTTTCAAGGTATGTGGAAATTTCAATTTTATTTTTAAATTCAGAATTTGAAAATGAAAATTTTAAACAAACTAACAAAGAAAAGCCTATGATTTAGTCTGAAAACATACACGAGGACAAAATGAGATATTAATCTTCTGAGTTAGCGGTAATTTTAATATTTGTCCCTAAACTCCTAATAATAGGAATGATGATTACATTGGTTACTTCTCTTTGCTTTTGTTTCACTTGAATTTCTCTTTAGCTAAAGGCTAAATAAATTATACTTTTTACAATTTATACTGCAAAAGACAATGAAAGTCACACTATTTGCAAAGGAAAAGTAGGCTCCTTTTGCTACCACCAGTGCCCCTATTTATCTGACTTAATGTACAAAAGAGTGTAGTCAAGCCATTGGATACTTTTTCCTGTCCAGGAATGGGAATGCTTACTGTTTAATATCTATTCCTCCCTTGCTTCATATTGAGGAGTAGAGCAGTTGAGGCTTACCTCATCTCACTTTGACTAACTTCAGTCTGTTTCTCTTGTAGCAGGTAGATAATGACCAAGATTCTGGTCTGAGATGTTTTCCAGAATTGGGGAGACCAATAGTTTTGCATCTGCTATAAACCTATGACAGACTAATGAGGGACAGCTGAGTTGAATTTTTCTTACCTCCAACTATTCCCCTCTCAGGTGTGTACTGTGTCAACTTTGGGGCTTTTATCAAGATGTCTTTTAAATTCTAGTAAATTTCTGATGAAATTCTCACCTTGATGCTAATTTTTATGACATTATTCTTACTTGTACAATTGTCCGCAAATAGGTGACAGGAATTTATATCTTCTGCTAAACCAAAAAAAAAAAAAAAACCAAAAAACTTTACTTACCAAAAGAAGCATCATTTTGAATTAATACTTGATATTGTTATGTTACTTTGCATTTTTTGGATTTATCCAAATATATTTTAAATTATTTCCCTACCTTTTTTAATTTTCAAAAACAGTAGAAATTGTAGATAAAAGCACTAACAACGAAGGTAAAGCCGAATGGGTTGTCCATACCTAAGAAGATTTGTTTTTGTTGTTGCTCAGTCATATCCTAATCTCCTTTACCCCATTTGGAGTTTTCCTTGGCACAGTACTGGGGGGGGGGGGTTGCCATAAACTTCTTCAGCTCATTTTACAGATGAGGAAACCAAGGTAAACAGGGCTAAGTTATTTGCCCAGGGTCATACAGCTTGTAAGTGTCGAGGCTAGATTTGAACTCAGGAAGTTCCCAGTTTCCTGATTCCCAGACTAATGCTCTATCCACTGTGGCAGACATTTCCTTTACCGGAAGTGTCCTTGACAAAATGAGCCATACTTTTCACTCCAGTGATCCATTTCAATTAGAATTGAATTCAACCTAATAAACGTTAATTAAATGTCTACTACATGTGATGAAAATCTTTTCAGCCCCTATCTTCAAGAAATTTATAATGAAAGAAAGGAATGGGATGGGACAGTCATGTAGATAACTATTAATAAAAGTTATAAAATGAATACTCTTTTCTTATGTCCAGAATGATAATATCTAAGAATTCAAATTGGCCATCTGTGGAATTATTCTAGGGCAAGTTTCACTGACATCTCTAACCAACGAGTCAATATTATTGATGATTTAATGACCAGTGCCTCAATTCTTATCTCCTTCCTTCAGCTGTATATTATAGAGGAGTTTTAAAGTAATCATTTCTTCAAACTTCTGATTTTCAATATCACTTTCCCTGAGTTTGCTTATACACATAACGGAAACCAGCAGATTATAGAGATAAGAAAGTTAAAATGGAGCACAGGTCTCTCTAATCTCCATTTCTGAGAACCAAAGAATTTTCAATACATTTCTCACACTGTTTGAGGGTAAGAAGTTTCTCCCATAAAATATAGCCATAGGGAAAATAAATTGAAGTCAATTTTCACTGTTTCGTGCCTGAGAAATCAGCACGCTGGCCATTTCATACACAGACACACTCATATACATACATGCATACACACATACAGGGCTATCAAAATTGTTGAGATAATAAAAGTACCTTCGCTTCCAATGGCACTCTGCAATATAACAGATCTGGAAGTCAAGAGATATCAGTTGTTGAACCCTACATTGGACATTACGTGACAATAGGTAAATCATTTAATTCTAATAACTCTTCATTTCTTCGTCTATAAAGTGGACTTGGAGTATCTACTGCATAGGATTGTGAAAATTTATAAAATTCATTGAACAAACAGAGATCTAACTCAGTATTACCAATACTAAGCTTCTATCGCAAAATAGATTTTTTTTCTCATTTCCCCAGCCAACTTGACTTTTGAGCTCTTTGCCAAGTATCTTTGCCAATTTCTCTGCTTCCAGTGGGGTTGGGGGAGTATACTGTCAGCTGCTTGATTCCCCCACAACCTTTGGGCCTGGAGCGCCAGAAACAGTTTCTGTTGCTAACTCTGCCCCTGCTGTGGCTACTGCAGGCTCCTCCACCCCCTCCACCTCCCTGGGCCAGGGACCCACACACTCTTCTCTTTCGTACAGGTCCCACAAGTTTTTCCACTGACCTTCCAATTTATCCTTGATGTTTTGGGGTTATGAAGTTTGGAAAACAACACAAGTGCCAGAGATTCAGTCCCATACCAGCAAGGTCCACACTGGACAGATTTCTGCTGCCAGTGTGGACTGACTGATGCTTTCCATTGACATTCCAGGCTGTGTTGGTATGGAGATTTGCTTCACTCCATTGTTCTATGGGTTCTGGAGCTTCAGAATTTCTTGTCATTTTTTACAAGTATTTGGCTGGGCTTGGGGAAAGAGCTCTAGCAAATCTGTACTTCTACTCCACCATCTTGGCTCCATGAAAATAGATGTTTTTTTGAAAAGAGAGGTACTATGTGCATTAATACTTATTTTGTTAGAGCAAAGAACTGTGTACTAAGTAGTGCCCGTAAAATGGGAGAAGGTTGAACAAAGTATGGTATGTAATAGCAATGATGATAATGATGATGATTAGAACTTGCATTTATATAGTTCTAGGCCCTCTACTAAATACTTTACCAAAATTACCTCATTCAATCTTCTCAACAACCCTGGATGGTAAGGACAATAATTATTTCCATTTTATAGCTGAGAAAACTGAAACAAACAGAGATCATGTGACTTGCCCAGGACCACATATCTATTAAATGTCTGGGGCTGAATTTCAGCTCGGATCTTTCTACCTCCATCTCTGTGCTCTATCCACTGTAGCAGTTACCTGGCCCCCCATGAATATATGAATACAAGATATGTGTTATTACACTGTAAGAAAAAATGAAAAAGACTTTCTCAAAAACAAACCAAAAAACCCCTGGAAATTTTTCATGAACTGATGAAGAGTAAAATGAGAACCAGAGCAACTGTTTTTAAGAACTCTCATGAATAAAAAGTCCAATCACAATTACAGAGCACTCATGATGAAGAATACTACCCACATCCTTAAACAGAGGTAATGAATTGAAGAGGCAGAAAAAGACACTGATTTTGGACATGGCTAATGGGGAAATTTTGTTTTTTCTGATTTTCCTGTGGTCATATAACTAGTGAAGTGTTGAAAGAGGAATTTGAGCCCAGATTCCAAGTTTCGAATCCTATTGTAACCTTTGCCTTGTGTGAGACTCTCATTCCTGGAGATCGCTTGCTCAATGCTCTATACCTCTGTGAGGGGCAGAGTTGACAAGACCTGGAGAGAAGACCGGTCATTATATTCTTGTTTCCAGCTTTGCAAGAGTATATATGGTGTTCTACGTAGACTCTCTTCTAGTCTTTAAAGGGAGAGGAAAAGCTCTGAAAATAAGCCAACATGTAGAGGAAAGTACAGCTTCAATCATGTCATTATTGCGAGCTTACTATACTAAAGACTTTGGGGAAATTTCCTCCTGGGTGAGATTTGAGACTTTGTTGGATAAGCTGAGTTATCTGACTCTCAGTGGGAGACATTATTTTCCCTGTGTTTTGTCAAGAATATATTGTCCTGTGTTTACTTTCACTGATTTCTATTTTGTTTTTGATTCAGACAAATGGGCTTATTTGCTATTTGGTACATGTATTCACTGTACAAGTGGGATTTTCTGGAAAGGGGTGAAGCTTTGGATGCATAAATATATTTATCTACATGTGCACATATATACATATATGCACACATAAAGAGATATGTGTATATACGCATATGTCTATGTAAAGTGCATTTATGTGTGCATGCATATACATACATTGTATATGCATGTATATATGAAAATCCTCTCTCTAGCTATGACTCTCCTATCTGTCTTGTTTCCACCTACTAGAATGTTACCTTTTTGAAGGCAGAAACTGGTGTCTATGTGTGTGTATACATACAAAGAGACAGAGAGAGATAGATGTTGGGGTACACTGCCATTAATTGTTAGTGATCAGAAGTACAGCTTGAACCTAAAAATGACTTCACCCATATTAATAATTCATATAATTGTAACCTAGTAACCTTCCACTCTTAGAAGATCAGAGTGGCCAGCCTCTGATTTCAATCAGCCTCAGCCAATCCTCTGATTTCACTTGGAGAAGAAAGACTCTAGGAATATCTATTTTTGCCACTCTGCAAGCTACATCTAGATAAACCTACATGGACACATATAACCATCAAAGGCAAAACACATAGAATACCACACCATGTTCATTTCCTTCGCTATCCATTATTTTGCACTGCCTTTTCAATCTTTTATCACAGTAAAATCAATAATAAGTGTTACTATTTCAGTAATTAATATATTGTAGAAAAGAAAATAAATATGTCACTTTGTATTATTACTATATATCTATGTAATATATTGGTTAAACCTTATGTTTACTGATTTCCAACCCATAATTCTACTCACAAGACATTATTGCCTATGGCTATTCTTAACCTAAAAATGAAATATGAAAAAAAAATTCCACAACACAGAGTCTAATCCCATTCTTCCTGAACATACCCTTTCCCAAATTTAATGCAACTTGAGGTTTTCTCACATTCCTTAATCCTATTAATGAATCATTCAGATCTGCCTGATTGCCTCAATGCTATATGTTTCTTCTAATAGTATAATGTTTTTTAGCCCTTGGGAAGGTGCTTTACTTATGTTTTAAGATTCTTTCTTTGAAACATATTCAGGAAACCCTGAATTGTGCCATTTCTCCACAGCTTCAAGGCAGGCATTTGTACAAGCTATCAAAAGCTTAAAGAAGCTTATCTGTCTTCCCTGAAACAATCTTATCAAAATATATAACTTTGCTGTTACATCTATGAAAGATAGAATGCAGAAGAATTTAGCTCAGTTAAAAGAAAATAATTTTCCCATAAAACACTGACTACCTACATGTAATAATGCATTAATCTATTTGTGATTATATTGAAATGATTGGCAACCAGTCTCCTCTAACCAATTTGTCCACCACCCAAATAGCTAGCTTCCAGAATAACCTTACTTATCAAAGTCACCCTTCTAAATACATACTGACAGTTCATTTTTCCTAAATATATTTCCTTTTCTTGATCTAAAATATTTACTTCCACTGATCACAGAGAAGAATTCCACCATCCCTGAAAGTAAACTGAATTTTGTTTATCTTTCTGATAATTTACTTCAAGGAATTAGTTTTCCTTTCCTTTCTCCTTCCCCTTTCCTTGTCTTTTACCTTTCCTTTCCTTACCTCTCTTTTTTCCATTTTCCCCCTCTTCTTTCCTCCATTCCTTCATCTCCCTCTCCCTCTCTCTGTCTCTCTGTCTCTGTCTCTCTCTGTCTCTGTCTGTCTCTCTCTCTTTCTCTTTCTCTCTTTTACTTTACTTCCTCTTTCCTTTTCATTTATTTTTTTCTTTTATCTCTCTGCAAAGCTTGTTAAAGGCATGGAAAAGATTTTAATCCAGTTTGACCTTTCCAAAGCTCAAAGGACTCAGGTGGTTTTAAAATACTTTAGTCATATCCTAAGTCAAATTTTAGGGACATTTCTCTCCCATTCATTCGATAATAAAATTTCATTTGTAATGTAATCATATCATTTCTAACTGTTACTAATAAATGTACCTGGATTGTTGTGGGGGTTTTTTGGAGCTCACTCATTCCTTCATTTGTGAGTCACATTTCATTCATAAATTCAGTAATATTGCCTAATACATATGTTTAAGAGAACTTATTATGACAGGGGCAGCCTTATTAATAAGTGAAGTTCCTGTCTTCTCTTTTAACATGATTTTTGAAATACACTGTCACCAAAGCTCCCTTATCCAAAGCATCAAAAGTATTTTTTACATATTTCATATTTTCTTATTTCTGGATGTGTCATTTGTCCCCAGTAGAATGTAAGATACTTGAGAATATGACTATTGAACCCTTTATCCTTATCCCAAGGGTCATGAACATTATCTAGCATACATAATAATATAAATACATAATATTTTAATACATAATAAAACTCATCAAATTAAATTTAATACATAAATACCCAATAAAACTCATTGAACTGAATCAAATATATAAACACAGAATAAAACTCATTTAATCAAATTAAAATGAATTTCAAAGCAAATCTCATTTCTGTTGGCCCTGATTGGTCTGAGTATTGATGGAAGCAGTATTTGAGTTCCTAAAGAACGGGCAATATGGTGTTGATAGATTTGAAGTGTTTATGCTAAAAATGGAAGTGAATTTGTAATGTGGTCCTACATTCATATTTGTAAGTGCAGAAGGAACCTCATCAAATCAACTCAAAATAAGTAGATTGTTTCTGAACATTGCTTCATCAGATTGTTTCAGATCATTCTCACCAGAGTAACAAGGCTAGCATGTACTAAGGATGCTGAATATTAATATCTTTATTTGAAAGCATCTGGTCTCCTAACAGGGATAAGTAATAAGAAACTGTTCAAGAAAGGACTTTCTACCTATATATTTGCTGCTAATGTATTTGCTGGAAAAAATTATATAACCTAATCAGTTGGACAAAGGACATATCAAATAGTCAACAGGTATTATGACCATCTACTACATCCCCATTGGAGACCGATATACTGTGGAGAACAGAGTATAAGAACTGGACATGTAATTTCACAAATGTAATGAAATTGATGCTTAAACTCCCCTACAACAAGTAGGTACCTTCTCTGGAATTTATAATCTAAAGTGCTTTCTTATGGATGTTTGTATGTGTGCATGTGTATGTAACTGAATATACACATATTACATATATAGATATATATTATGATATACAAACACATGTTATATAATATATTACATTATATATAATAATATATCAATATATGTGTAGCTATGTGTATATATCATTTATGCATGTCTGTGATCAGAAAGACCTGAGTTCAAAATTTGTTCCATACACTTAATAGCTGGGCAACCATAGTTATCACTTCAGTTTTCTAAGCTGTGAAATGGTGATGATAACAGTACCTGTCTCCCAAAGTTGTTTGGAGGATCATGTGAGCTATTATTTGTTAAAAAAAAAAAAAAAAAACAACTTTGTATGGTGACTGATACATCATGTGTATTAATAAATGTTAGCATATAGAAATATGTGCTGTGTATAAATTTATATATGTTTCTGTTTGTGTGTGTATATATGTGTGCATTATTCAGAGAGAGAGAGAGAGAGAGAGAGAGAGAGAGAGAGAGAGAGAGAGAGAGAGAGAAATCTCCATAATGAGGAAATAGAATCACAGGGAAGTGAGAACCTAAATGCAAAATAATTGCATGTTTGTAACACACTTTCAGGTTTGCAAAGACCCACCTCAGTACATTCAGCTGATATAAACAGGGAAAGTGTTATTATCACTATTTTATGGAGGAACAAAAAAGATTGACTTGTTTTTGATGACACAAAAAATAAGTCACTGGTTTATGATGACACAATTTTAAATCCAAACTTCCAAATCAGATCTCTTAAGTTCATGTCCAGTTTTCATTCCCCCATATCTTGCTGTATGGAATTAATATTCTCTTTTGATAAGATAAAATTGCTAGAATTTGAGACCCAAATAGTTAAGCAAGTTCAATCCTTCCAGTGGGAGGTGGGAGAATAGTATCATTTATTTTCCCCTAAAGCAAATCCCTTGTTTCTCCTTTCATTTCTGACATTCATTTTCCCATGTTGATGCTCCCCATATCTGAGGATCATCAAGCATATTAATAGTGTCTTATAAATATGTAAATACATACAGAGGCTCAGTGGAGGCAAAGTAATAAATCTGGAAGGTAAGTTCAAGAACCTGCCAAACACATACCATAGGCTTTAGAGCACTGTGCTGAGGGCATAATCAGCTATGACAGAAGCAGAGGCTCAGTGGTGGATCAGTTCCAATCAGTTTCAGTTTCTATCAGTGGTGGGCTGTCAACAAAGTGTAAAGTATGCCTATAATGAAGAAGCTAATGTACTGAGCTTGAAGAGTGATAGAACTGTTAGGGCTTACATGTAGTATTTGGTAGCCTTTCTCTTTGTAGTCAATAAGAAAGCTCATGGGTTATTGGGTGACTATTTATTGTTCATGTAATGAGAATGGCCTTGCAGCACTAGAACCCAACAATCAGAAGTAAAATAGCTAGGAATAGAGAACTATATTCAGTTTTCATTTATTGACAACATGCAATGAAATTAGTCATGTGCTAGATGCCATAAAGGGTAGTGTGACATTTGGTTAATGTTTACATTACCAATACTTACTTTGTATAATACATATTCCAGACAACTGAGGTATAATCTTTCCTGCCTTGGCAAGACAGAATAGTTTTAATTTACTGAAGTAATTCAATGGTTTAAAATAATTGGCAAATTAAATAAATTAAACTTTTTTTTTTCTTCTGTGAGTCTACTGTTTTATTTGGGAAACTAGAAAAAAGAAAAATAAGTGTGACTTATGGCTTTGCTGAGTTGAGGGAGAACAGTTTCCTGAACTTCTCTCTCACTTCCATGTTTGCAGTAAGAAAAGGTCATATAAAAAGGAAAATATGAGTAAAACTAGAAAAGGAGAGCTAAGGAATCCCAGGTTAAGTGGCTTTTAATAGGGTCTATTAGAGAAAGATTATAATACTTCCAATTCAAGGATATGTTATTCTATTAGTGTGGATATTTCTTCCATTGATGCAGTTGGTAATTGATCTGCACTTCAGTAGATGGTTCTCATAATTGTCATAGCTGAAAAGCAACCATCATTTCTTAACCAACCTTCTAGTGAAGATCCTATTTATACTAATTGGTTCTTGGACAAAAGGCATTCAATCTATTTCAGGGCAGGAATATAAATAAGAGGATAAAAATAAAATTCTGAATCATAAACTTTCTTTTTCAGAAATAATTTACTTCATCTAAAAGAAATGAAAACAATACTTCAGAGAAGGGGTTTCATTGGGTCCTTGAAGCTAGGCTTTTCAAGGTAAATAGAATGTTTAGTGTGGGATCTCTTTTCTTTAAACGTTCCTAGGAAAGGAATGAAGACAAAGCCTCCTATCATCTTCCCAAAAGAGAAATTTGTGAAAATGTGTATAGCATGATTCTCTGGATATCACTCCAACCTCTAGTCCTTCCACAACCAGTCATCTGTCTCCATCATCTGATTTCACCTACTTGTTGACATTGGGAACATAACTTTTGAACTAATTCATATTGAAGAAAATGGATATTTTATTATACCACATAGTTTTATTCTGTTATATGTTTTAACATATACACATAACATAAACATATATATTAATTATTAAAAGTGAAATAATAATATATTTGAGTGGTTCCCTTGACATTTAATGTTCTTCTTTTGACTCCTTCTTTGGTTTTGCTAATTCAGTTCTACAAAATAAAGTAAAATGATTTATTAGTTATTTTAGAGTCAACATTTTGTTGAAATATCCTCATCCCTTGTGTAACTGATGATAATTGCTTTAATGTTTTGGAATTTTAATGTTTGTTGAGGATTGCCTTAGCAAATACCTTGCCTTCAGCATTTTAACTGGCAAACAACATGGGCTTATTAAAAATAGGTCATGCTAAACATATCTAGTAGCCTTTGTCAACACATTTATTCATGTAGTGTGAGAAGAAATCCATGTATTTGTTTTTAAGCTGGATAAATACTACTGATAGATACCAAGAACTGTTTAAAGTTTTGAATCTTTTCTGATAGTACTCTCCAAGTCCATCTCTGTGTGTCCTGGGATATAAATATATAAATATCAATGTGATCTCTGGCTTCTCATGACTCCTTAGTGTATCTTCAGTGAAACTCATTTAAGTCAAGTCAAATAAAAAAAGTATAAAATTCTACTACGTAAAACAATAAGAGTAATCACAAAATAAAGACAACTACAACCTCCACCACAATAGTTAAAATAATCAGTGCTCTTAAGGAGTTCAAGGTTAGTGGGAAAGACAACAGGCAAGCAACTAGTATTGGAGAGGGTGGGCAGGGTTTCAGTGAATGAAAGAATATGGAGAGAGTAAGGAAGCAAAAATCAAAATAAAAAAGATGAGACCCAATTTGTTACTTATGGAGCAGGCATTCCAGAAATCACAGAAAAAGGTATAAGTAGCTTTAGAATCAGATATTAGAGAGTTAGGGTGAAGTAGAAGGGAATAAATAACTGAGGACTTGAACCAAGAATCCATAGTGATACACCCAAACTAGAAACCCTGAATGTTTTATTGCTCATTATAATTAACTGATTTTTGGATTAATTAAATTATTTCCTTTAGTATTATATGTATATGCAATGTGAGTGAGCTTTTACTCTGTCATGGAACTCTCTTCTTACAGGTGACATGGATCCAATGTTAAACCTATAACAATAGGGATGTAGGTTTATAGACAATAATTTCATTATTCTTCTTGTGAGTTGTTTATTTAATTCTACTTGTTTTTAAATCAGTCAATCAATGTGCACATATAGTATGTTGGGAACGAATATAAATAATAGCATTCCAGAGAAAATCACAACATATTTGAGAGATACTATTGATGTCTTATGGTCCTACACATAATTCATTGCACCTGTGAGTATAATGAGGCTCAGATAATTGAGAAACATTTTGAAATATTGTGTCTGTGTTTTCCCATGTCATGTTAATAAAATATTGTAAGTCAGAGGAATAGGCAAAACTATAGCCCATGTATACTGGCTGATGATGCAATGATTTTTCCAAAGTATGGCACTAAGGTTGGAAGAATACATGAAATGTAAATCACTCTAGTTAGGAGAAACTTCCATCTGACATGATAGGTTCCATATTTGTAGTTCTGCTTAGGATCCTAAGTATATACAGCAGGATAGAAGCACAAATATGCATATTACATATAAATCTTAGAGGTGATTCTGCTTCTGTAACTAAAATGAAATAGACTTTTCTACAAAAGTATGATGATATTGAATCACTGTGAGTAACTTTGAGCTTATTTTTCCTGTAATACCTCTCTAGGTTCGTGCTTCTCTATCCAGATCCTTTCCTCTACTTCCTGAAATGACAATTTTATAATATAACTCATAAGGATTGGGTTGGACTCTGTGTGTGTTTCCTGCTGGTTTTGTTGTTGTGTTTCTGTTTTGTTTGTTTTATTTTGCTTCTGTTCTTCTGTTTATGCCTTAAATGATTGATTTAGGGATGAACTCAGATTTAGAGCATTTTTTCATATGACTGTAGATACTTTTAATTTCTTCCCCTGAAAATTACCTGTTTGTCTCCTTTTACCATTTCTCAATTGAGGAATGATTTTTATTCTTGCAAATTTGACTCAGTTCTCTATATAGTTTAGAAATGAGACCATTATCACAGATACTAGTAGCAAAAATTCTTTCCCAGTTTTCTGCTTCCCTCTTAATCTTGGTTGCATTGGGTTTGTTTGTGCAAAAACTTTTCAATTTAATGTAATCAAAATTATCAGTTTTGCATTTCATAATGTTCTCTATCTCTTATTTTGTCAAAACCTTCTCCATTCTCCATAAACCTGACAAATATACTATTCTTTGCTCCCCTGATTTGTTTATAGTATGTCTTTAAGATTCTTTTTCAATGCATATTGTTTAGTGTTTTTTAAAATGCATCTTTTTATTTAAATATCATTGACATAATTTTATCTTCTACTTATCTTCCCCTCATTCATCTTAACTCTATTAACAAGCCAACCATACTGCACCATACCACACACACACACACACACACACACACACACACACGCACACACACACACACACATACACGCACACACACACACAAAACATTGAAAAGCCTGAAGATATCACTATGAATTTTGACAATTTAAATGAGATTCTGGGCAACAGTGAATTAATCATTGGCCTCAAGTTTCATGAAAGATATTGAAAAACCATTTGAGACAAGATCCTGGGAGGAAAATACACAAAACCTTGAAATCAATTTATCTAGACTGATTTTGCATATCAGATTCTCCTTCAGCACCAGGACCAATGGGTCTCTTCACATTATCAAGCTGACCACCTGGGCATCAGAATTGATTGGAGGAGTAGCTGTCCAAATATATACTTGCTTTAAAAGAAAGATATATAAATTCTACACTGAATTTGGAGTTAGGAAAGCCTGAGTTCAAAAACTAGCTCAGATACTTATGATCTATGTGAGACCATGGATAAATCAAAACTTCTCTTAGTTTCAGTTACCTAAATATCTAAAAATGGAGATAATGCCTTCCTCATAGCAGGGGTGGGTTAGTAATAAATGACATAATTTATGTAAAACATTGAATGTTAAAACTCTATCTAAATGTTACCTATCATTATCATGAATATTTAAAGATGAAATAGATTTATATGTGTATTATATATAAAGTTATGAGACATTTAATACTTTAATAACTCAAAATATGTGATGTTTTATCAACACACTTTGCTTCTACCAAAAAAAAAAATCCTGAATCTTTTACTTTTTAGGAGAAGGATTCAAGACTGCCTGTAGTTCATCATTAATGGATAACCAATTCATAGTTAGTGGTTAGTCCTAGCGTGACAGACACACATCCCATCACTATAGCCATCATTGAAATTTTGTCAGAATGATTTAACACACTCATGCTTGCAATCTACTGGCCTGAGTTTTGAGAACTGAGTTCATTTCTATGTCATTCCTGAAAAATCACTGTCTGATTTTAGTAAAATTCACGATGTAAGATATAGAACGAATGAAAAGAAAATCTCCCTGGAAGGGGAAATCAAAGAAATATTCTTCTTTATATTCTTCAGAAGTTAAAAATAGTTGAAATTGTGTGGATTTGATCATAACATCAAAATATGAATTCTTTTTTTTTATTTTAACCTCTCCCCTCTTTGGATTGTCCACTGTTACAAATGTTGTATACTGCATCCTTTCCAGAATAGAGCACATGTTTGTCAATTGATCTGTCCAGGGAGCAAGAATTATGCTCCATGTTCTCAACAGAAAGATGCCCACTGTCAATTGCCTGAACCACTAAACCTACTATTGAAATGTTCAGTGTCTTTATCAAAGTCATCTGGGATTGTGTCCAAAGCAAAATCTCTTCCCAATTTTTATTTATGCCCTTTAAGCTTTGATTGTGACACACACATGCTTCACTGCATTCAATGATCTGAGAGGACTGAACTATTTTCTTGGGCTCCTACAGTTGAGGAAATCTGAAAGCAGTCTTGTTATTTCCTGGGTGTTAGCACAGGCTATGCTAAAGCAGCAGTGCATTGGTATTTTGGAGGAAAATAACTGAGGAAAAGCATTCTACCCTTCTAAAATCTTTGAAAGTTGTTTTAATTTAAACTTTACCTAGATTTTGTTACTGTTGTTTTGTTTGCTTGCTTTTCATCTAGGTAAAAGAAACCATTCTTTGCCTGAGTTCTTACCTAGGCTTAATCACTGAAGGAGCTTTACCTCAGTCAAATGGAGACTAGGAATACTGTAGTTTAAAAAGACCAACATCTCCCACTACCTCCAAAACCATCTCTGGTAGTCAGATCTATATTTTGCCTCTGGGCCCAGATGGCTCCAGAGGAGAAAGTGAAACATGACTTTGCACAGCCCTTCCTCATTTATATCCAATTCACTTTCAAGTTATATCATCACCTTCCTAATGTCAGGGACATCCTCACTAAAAAAGAACCAACAAAACATAAATCTTTGAAAGTTGTTTTTAACTTGATATTTGCCAGAGACCCATTGTTTTTTTCAAAATTCTATACAAAAATTCAGGTTTGGGGTAATTAAGGTAAAATTTTATAAATATTGGACAAAGGTATATTTTTATAAAATAACCTATAAATCAAAATTTCATGAAGCAGTCTTTTGCCAAACCCTTTCCCTTCTGTAAATTAAAGCAGAAATAACTCCGTGAGGCAATCTCAGGAAAATAATAATAATGTTGACATGACAACCATCATCAATTAGGGAAGAAAATCTATGATTTTCCTAATAGATGATAAGAATGACTCAAATATTATACAGCAATAAGAAAATTTAAAATGTACTATGAAGTATAAAAGCTAAGTGAGAATTTTATGAAAGTTCGGTCTATGAAGCCTCAGAAGTTTCTTAGCCTTTCATTTTATTTCTTTTTTTGTCTATTGTTTTCATCCTTGAGTATTCCGGCTTTAGGCTGCACTAAACTGAATAGTTTAACAACAGGAAGACCAGGACTCTATCACTGTGGCTACCCAATGTGAGTTACTAAAATAGCAACAACTCATATTTCTACAGTACTTTAAGCTTTACAAAACACTTCTCAGAGCAACTAGGGGAAAGTATGCAATGGAGATGGTAATCTATTCATTTTTAGAGATAAGGCAACTGAAATCTGGGAAGTGAGGTAGCACCCAGAATCACAGAGGTGCTATGTTAAAATTCATGGCAGGTCTACTGATTCCAAATCCAGGGATACATGAATAGCAACAAGAAAAATAATGACAATAATAAGCATTTATACAGTACATTCAGGTTTGAAAAATGCTTTAAAATATTATATAATTTATCTTCAAAATTACCTAAAACTAGGAGCAAATATTATCCCCATCTTACTCATGAAGAGGAAGCTAGCTGGCACAGTGGATAAAGTACCAGACCTAGAGTTGGGAAGATTCAACTTCTTGAGTTCAAATCTTGCCCTCTGACATTTACCAGCTGTGCGACCCTGGGCAAGTCACTTACCCTTGTTTATCTCAGTTTCCTCATCTGTAAAATCAACTGGAGAAAGAAATAATAAACCATTCCACTATATTTGCCAAGGAAACTCCAAATGGAGTCACAAAGAGGTAGACAGAACTGAAAAATGAAAGAATCATTACCACAAACTGACAATGAAACTGAGTCAGAGGTTAAAAGACATGCCCAGTTAACATAAAATTGTCAGTTTTGAACCTAGTTCTTCCTGACTTTAAGTCCAGTGCTCCATGTTCTACTCATTTTGCCACTTAGCTGCCTCTAACAACACCATACTGAACATTTTGCATGTTAATCCTTATTTATATGTTGCCTAGACAGCATTCAGTTTCACAGAATGAAAGGATTCCCAAAGCTATTTGGTGTAACTTGCACCTGAAAAATAATATCATCTACAATATCTTCAGAGATTGACCAACAAAATTCTGTTTGAGCACCTTCAGTGAAGAAAGAAGGGCTATCTCTCAAAATAGGCTATTCTGCTTTGGAGAGTATTAATTTTTTATGTTGATTTTGCTTGTTTTCTTTTTAGTATTTTTTCCCCGATATGATATAAACTTACTTCTTTTTGATTTCCATTCGTTGTTCCTTTTGCTGCCCTGTGTGGCCAAAAAGAACAAGTTTAAATCACTCTTTATTTCCTGAACAATTGAAATACTTGAAAACAGTTATCATATGCCTCATCTCACCAAACTGTCTCTTCTCCAGGTTAAATAAATGTAGTTTCTTTAACTAATTTTCCTATAATACATATTTGAAATCCTTTACTTGTTGTCTAGTCTGCAACAGTGTTTTAGAATTTCAATCATTCCAGTAGTTTGTCATGTATACCTGAAACATATTTTTCTCCCTTATATCTGGAGGATCTTTGAAATTCCTCAACTGCTATATAGACTTTAACTTTACAATGCGAAATAAAGTGTGAAACTTTAGTATTCCTAGAAGAAAGAACATATTCACTTATATTCATATATATATTCAACTAATTTTTGATTCTGATTTTCCAAGAATCACTAAACATCAGAGTATAAAAAGACTTAAAAAATCAGCTTTTGCAACCCATACATAGAGACTATCAGTATAAGATCCCAAGCAACTATTTACCCAAATTTTGTTTAAAGTTTGCTAATACTTTCCCACTACTGTACTAGGCAGTCCCACCTGTGATAAGGCATCTTGAATAGTTATTAAGTAAATCCAAAATCTGAAATCTTTGTCTACTGCTCTTAGGTCTTTCCACTGGAACATGGTAAGTAAGTCTTCAAGAGGCTAGTTTTCTTCATACATTTGAAGTGGTCTTGCTTCCACTTTACATGACAATGTTAACAAAGTAACAAGAGAAAATTAAGTGGTACCATGGATAGAGTGCTGAGCCTTGAATCAAGAAGACATGAGTTTGAATGTGATATTAGATATTTCCTAGTCTTGTGACACTAGGCAAATCACTTAACTTCTCTTTACCTCAGTGTCCTCAATTATAAATTGTGATAAAATAGCATATACTTACTTACCAGCCTTGCTGTAGCAATCAAGTGAGATAAAAATTATTTGTAATACACTTAGCACAGTGTCTATAAATACTATCATTATAATCTTTGCAATAATGATAAATGTTATTACATGGTTGGTTGGTTGTTGTCCTTCATTTTAGAAGAGGACCAAAATGACATCACCATGATAAAGTGAAGTTTCAATGTGTCCTACTGTGACTAACCAGATCAATTCAAGCTCTAAATGCTCAACCACAGGTTAGACACAGATAGTCCCTGTGAGTATGTGGGGTAGATACTCCAAATTTGCACATCCTATGTTTACTTCATGTTGTCCCAATTCTGCTTTGCTCATAGAGCACAGCACCCTTTCTGATGTGGGCACATCATGCTGAGCAGTCCTGTGCCAGTGTCTCCCATGTTGCACAGTCAGATCCAAAGTTCTTGAGAGACAGCTTGAGAGTGTGCTTTTATCGTTTCTTCCAGCCACTATGTGATCGCCTGCCCCATGCAAATTCTCCATAAAATAGTCTTTTTGGCAAGCATACATTTTGCATTCAAACAATGTGGCCAGCCCATGGGAGTTGAACTCTCTGAAGCATAGGCTGAATGTTTAGCAGTTCGGCTCGAGCAAAGACGTCAGTGTCTCATACCTTTTCCTGTCAGGTGATCCTCAGAACCTTCCTAAGACAGTTCAAATGGAAGTGATTCAGTTTCCTGGCATGGCACTGGTAGACTGTCCGTATTTCACAGGCATACAGCAATGAGGTCTGCACAATGGCTCTGTAGACCTTCAGTTTGGTAGTCAGTCTAATATCTGTTCTCTCCCAAACTTTTCTTCAGAGTCTCTCAGACACTGAGCTAGCTCTGGCAATGTGTGCATCAACTTCATTGTCAGTGTGTACATCCCTGGAATGTACACTACCACAGCATTCAAAACTTCTCCATTTGTTGTAACCAATGGTTTAATGTGTGGATGGTGTAGTGATGCCTGATGTGGTTTCTTGGTGTTAATTATTAGATCAAAATTAGCACAGGCAATGGAGAATTGATCCATACTTTGTTGCATCTCAGCTTCAGGGTTTGCACTGGGTGCACAATCATCTATAAACAGAAAATCATGCACCAACACTCCCTCCACTTTTGTCTTGACTTGTAGCCTTTTCAAAGTGAAGAACTTGTCATGTTATTAAACATTACATATGTTACAATACAATTTGTTTCATTCTCATTTAATGTAACAACATTTTATCAGTTACCTGTTATGGTCAATGAGAACAATGCAATTAAATATGCCATCAAAAACAATTGAATTGTACCATTTTCAGATAAAATATTGGATGTTGGTGCCATAATTAATTGTTTGGATAGAATTCACAAAGAATAAAATGGTTAACCTGACTTAGGTGCAACTCCAATTTTGCAACTCCGAGTGGTGCTCCAATTGGAAAGGGCTTCTTGATAAAGTCTGGCTTTCAGTTCTGAAAGAAAAATTTATTTTGGATAATAAGGTTCAGACTAGAAACTAATAGTTGATAGTTGCCCAGAATATGACCCAATGCCCAGCTAATTGAACCATTATTTCCCTTTTTCATTCACTTTGGCTGTTTCATATTTAATTCGTCAATTCATCAGATGCTGCCCATAGGGACCCTATTTTCTCTCATATATCTTTAATTCATTTGGGCATTAGCATCAGGCACAAAGACAGCAACATATAAATTTGATCTGTAACTTACATTATATTACATAAATGCCTTCCAACAACTAAAAAGATTTAAAATGTTAATCTACTCTTTTTAAACAACAAAAAATTAATAGAGAACTCTGATCCAGTTGGGGGGATGCTTGGATTTCTGAGTGGAGATACCAGGAATATATTGAAGTAAAAAGTGATCACCTACAATTGACCTCACATAGATAAACCTAAGGCTCATTTAATTCAACTTTGCTATGTATAGTATTACTAATTTGATTAAAATACAGAGAGAAAAGGTATTTTCCACAACATAAAATATCTAATACATGACCCAATTAGAGTAAAATTTTAGTTAACAAGAATTTATGCTTATTTCACATCATCAGAGGAATTCAGAAGTGATTTTTTTTCTCCCTAAATTTCAGCAAGTTAGAAATTAGCGATTGGTTTAGGAACCTAGATTCAGTAACAAGTACCCAATAATAGTGGAGCAAATATCTGCAACTATGAGTGAGTCTCAAATTTCATGCATTCTAGGGTAAATATATTCTTTTCACTGAGTCTGCATTAGGCATTTTCCATTCATTCTATCTCAATTGCTAAATCTTGCCTCCTTAACTCAAGTGACAATTGACCTCTTGGGACTGTTAGCAAGGAATTTTATGTATTGAATATGATCAATGAATCACTTAGTATTCTTGCCCAGAGGCAGGGACTTGAATATGTGGAAGAATGTTAACCAGGGGAAATAAGTTTATATTGGGTTCAGTCTTTCAATTAGACTTTCCAAAGTACTGCATTTTGGAAATTCACAAATGAGGAGGAAATTAAAAAAAAAACAAACCAAAAAACTAGAGATGGTGATGGATATGAGAGTTAATTAATAACTCTGGGAACTGGAAATGCCTTATTGCCAAATCATTTGAATAGTGTTAAATGATTGACATACTAGGGAGTTAGGCATGTGAGAATTATATTATACCATTTCTTTCCTTCTACCATTTTACCCTGTTCCCCTAACACCATTTTATGAAGATGATTTTACAGAATGAGCCTTTGTCTGGAAGATACTGAAACAACCAGCAAAGAAATAAAATTTTCAGTCAAATTAGTTATTCGGCATCACTTACCCCTCTTTTTACATTCAGTGTTTTTAAACTTGGATTTAAAATTGTTTCTGTGCTTAGTGTGTTGTCTAAGAAACTCCCATGGCCTTTTGATGGAGTCTAGATGCTTCCAAACTCATCATTTATACATGGACAAAAGGAGAAGTACCAATTTTACTGCTGTGACAGAGGAAGGAAAAACTTGTCTTTTCTCATCAAGGAATGTGTTTTTGCTTGGTTTGTTAAATTTAGTAAAGCCTGGACAAAGAATTCCATGAGGATTATTCCAGCTGTGATGAGATTGATGAAATTCTCAGCATCATGAAAAACCAAAGATTTTCTGTTGAAAAGAGGAGCAATATAACATGAGCTGTTTTTCTCTTATTACATTGAGCAATTATTACTCATTCAGTGCAGGTTTTCAAAAGATGGAGTGAGTTTTCTAAGGCAGAGAAGCATTGTCTCTAAACTGAATTGAGTGGGAAAAAAAAGCTATTCACTAGACTGTGAAGGACAGAATAAGAGTAGGGGTAAGATGGGATCTAGAGAATTTAAACAGCACCTAAACACAAGATACCAACTAGTTCCTTCTCGATGAGTTCGAGTCATGACTAGTATTTATCCAATGTACTGAAACAATTAAAGGATTGGGTGGTAAGATACTTTTAAAGAACTATAGTAAACAAGAGAGTGAGGTATCTTGGAACTAAAGTTATACTGATTTGTTCTAATCCTCAAAAGAAAATTTAAAAAACTGGTATTTCAAATTATAAGCTTGATATGTAAATATGGTAAATTTGTAAAAATGGATCGTTAAAGAAACAGTATGTGAACATTTACAAAAGAAAAACATGATCAGCACGAGTCAGCAATTATCATGTATCTTTCTTTTCTTTGCCTATAATCATAAAAAAAAGCCTAGCCTGATGAACTACATTATTTTTTTCATTTTTATTTTAGATGCTCAACTAAGAGACGAGGGAAATTTCAAATGTATAGTGTATTGGAAACTCAGCATAAAGAGGTGGTACATTTGTTTTTGCTGTCTTTATGATCAAGATGGATTTAGGGATTGGATGAATATGAAAAATTACGCTCTGGTAACTCTCCAGTGCCAAAAAAAATGTCTTAGAAGTTTTCTGTTCTATCAGCGTGGTTTATGAACTCTGAAATATCCTTGCCTGATCAAAATCTCTTGTCATTCTTCCTCTTCCCCACTTTAAAACTCTCTCTTCCTCTTCAGTGTGGCCTCTAATCCATAAAGCTCTTTCCCCAGGTTATCACTCCCTCACTGACTATATTCTCTTCCCTTCCTCACCTTGGTCAATCAGTTCAATTTACTCCCCATCCAGAGGGTCTCAGATTCTGTGATCCCCTGCAACTCATCGTTCTGCAAGAAGAAATCAACACCTCATCAGTACATCATACCCCTAGAGCCCCTCCCTTCCTTTGTTTGGAGAGGGTGGACAGTGGACATTGGAGAGTTCTTCCCAAGTCCTTCAGCATTTAAGGAGAATACACATGGAATTCACCTCATCTTTCCCTACTCATTGCTCCCCTAGACTTCATGATCTCTAGAAGTTCAATATTCCACAAGACAAAATCAACTCTTAACTCACAAACTCCTCAGATCATTTTGTACCCTGCCCTCCTCTGTTTTTCAGTTTATTTTTATGGGTTGTCTTCTTCTATTTGATGGTATGTTACTTGTGGGTGATAAAATAAATAACCCCGTGAACTGCTAAAACAGAAAAAACCCCAAGTCCAAAAATAGGGATTGGAACGAACCCGACTCTGATCAGTTTACAAAGATTATAACTGCATTTATTGCCTGAGAAGAAGAAACTTGCAAGCTGGAGCAGAGACAATTTCTCACCTGCTCAAAAGGGAATGGGAAAAGAGTGAGGTATTTATGTATACTAAATATGGGTTAAGGGAGACACAAAATAAATTGGGAAAGCAGGTGGGAACTGATGGTGTAGGAAGAAGATATCTGTAAACAGTAAATCAGAAAGCAGGAGGATTGCTACCCTTTAGATATGTCAGATAACAAGACATTTGTTTTCTCTGAGCTGGTCAAGTCTGGTTTCAGCAGTTGCAGGTATCTCTGATTTCATCTAAAGTTTACTTTTTAAATGATCAATGGTATGTCAACAATCCTGGACATCAGAAGTCGACCTGTTGTAGTGTTAGTTGTTGTGCTACTGCTTTCAATGGTTCACCTATGAAAAAGGGTAGCTCTTGCATAATTTGTCAGGAAGCACAGGCATAACAGAGATCATGTCTACAAGAGAAGTTTCAGTCTCATGCCTTTTTTATATCCCCAGTACTTAGCACAGTGCATTTTATATGCTCTTTTTGTCATCATTGTTCAATCTTTTCAGTTGTGTCCAATTCTTCACAACCTATTTAGGATTTTTCTAGCAAAGATGTTGGAGTGGTTTGCTATTTTCCTTTCCAGCTCATTTTACAGATGAGAAAATCGAGGCAAACAGAATCACATGATTTCCTCAGGGCCAGTTTGGTCAGGGCCACACAAGTAAGCATCTGAGCTCAGACTTAAACTCTGGTCTTGCCAACTCCAGGCCAATGCTCTATCCAATGTACTACCTAGCTTCCTTGCTGGGCATACAGTAGACATTTTATAAGTGTTTATTGATTGACTCTATAATGTACTTTTCCTCTCCACTGCTCTCCTTCACTCCTATTTACATGCTGCTGAAAGGTGGTGAAAATCATGAAATTATGTTGACTTTAGGCACTACAAATTTGCATCTCAATGTAACCCACATTGGAGCAAAGCCATCTTTTTACAACTGTCTATGCCATTCACTGTCCCACTCACCACTGCAGCTTATCTAAATTTTTTCATTCCTCTTTAAACTTTCCATGGTTCTCCATCCCTTTGTCATCTCATTTGCAAACATTGCATCCCATTTCACTTAGTTAAAAAATGAGACCTTTCACCAAGAGCATTCTCATTTTCATTATTCCTCTTGTCTCATCTCAAAGACTCCTTCTTTCCCTTTCTCTGCCTACAGGTCTATCTTACGTGAAGAGGTGGTGATTCTCCTTGACAAGGCAAACTGTTCTAAAAACTACTCTACTACGACTCTACAAAATACAACTACTTACTCTGCAAGTGATCCCATTCCATCTCATCTTCTCAGCCAGATTCCATCTTCTTTCTGCCATTATCCTTACTCTCTCATATTCAACCTATACCTATCTGCTGACTCCTTCCCGCATACCAATATGCCTATGTCTCTCCCAATCCTCAAAAAACATTCACTTGGTCTACCTATAACAATTAGCTATATTTCCATACTTGTCCTACATTTTGTGTCTAAACTGGGGAAAGTCTTCTAGGATTGGTGCTTCCTCTTCCTTTCTTCTCATTTTATTTCTAACTCTGTATATTCTAGGTTCTGAATTCATCATTCAACTGAAAGTGCTCTCTAAAGTTTCTAATGATCTCTTCATTGAAAATATGATGAATTTTTCTCAATCCTTATCCTTTATGACTTCTCTGCAGTCTTTAAAACTGTTGGTCATCCTCTTCTTTATATTCTGTGCTCTCTTGATTTTTCATGGCTACTCTCTCCTACTTCTCCTATCTTTGTGATCACTTTTCCATTTCTTCACTGGATCTTCATCCAGGTCATGCCCACTAAACATAAGTGTTCCACAGGTCTCTGTCCTAGGCTTTTATTTCCTCTCTCCTATACTATTTCATTTGTTGATCTCATCAAGTCCAATGGACTCAATCATCTCAGTGATGACAATTCTCAAATCTACCTGTCAACCCCTAACTTCTTCACAGAACTCTTATATCTTTTGTAGCTTATAAGACATCTTGAACTTGATATCCTATAAACATCTTAAAATCCACATGTCCAAAACTGAATATGTTGTCCTTTGCTCTGCCTTGCCCAACCCTCCCCTCTTTCCTATTACTCATACCATCAATTTCCTTATCTTATAGGTTCCCAATGTAAGTATGATCCTTTACTCCCTATTCTCTTATTCCCCTATATCTAACTTATTGCCAAGGCCTGTAGATTTACCTTTACATATACCTTTTGTATATGTACTAGTTTCTCTTCTGACTGTCACTAAAGTTTCCTAAAAGTGCAATTCAGACTAGATCAGTCCTATTACTCCCTCAACTCTTGAAAGTCCAGTGTCTCCTATTACCTCCAGAATCAAAAATCCTCTACTTGTTTTTCAGAGACTTCTATAACCTGATCTCCTACCACCACCACCACCACCACCACCATTATTCCAATCAGCTTACACCTGATTCACCACTCCCAAAACTCCAATGTGTTTAACAATCCCATGACATTGGCCTCTTTAATCTTCATCAAACAAGATACTCCATCTCCTGATTCTGGACATTTTCACTGGCTGCCCACCATGTCTGTAGTTCTATCATCCCTTTTCTTTGCCTCCTATCTTCCCTGGTTTCCTTCATTTCTCAGTTATAGTCCCACTTTGTACAGGAAACCTTTACCAATATTACTTAATACAACTGCCTTCACTTTGTTGATATTCTTCAGTTTATCCTGTATATAGTTTGTTTCTACCTAGTTATTTACATTTTTCTTCCCCCACTATGCTTTGAGCTTCTTGAGAACATAAAGTATTTTTCTTTTTCACTTTCTTTGTATCCTCAGAACATGGCATTGTAGTTGACATTAAGTAAGCACTTTATAGATATTCATTGAACTAAGATAATTTTTTTTACCTTTACCCCACCTCCAATTAATGCTGTCTTCTTTGTTGATGAAAGGAGTAAGAGAAGAAGTATTTAAATATTTACCATGTGTTAAATGCTTTACAAATTTTATTTCATTTTTTATATTCATAACAGCCATATGAAGTAAGTAGTATTATTAGCCTTATTTTATAATTGAGGAAACTGAGGCAGACAGAGGTTTAGTGATTTGCCTAGATCACACAATTAGAAAGTGTGGGAAGTGAGATTTGAACTCAGGATTTCTTGAAACCATATTCATTTTACTGTGCCACATACCTACCTGGTAAGAAACAGATTGAAAATAGAATTATCCATTATTTATTCTTTCATTAAGAATAATAAAATATGATTCCCCAATTGATAAATGGTCAAAGGATATGAACAAGCAATTTTCAGGGGAAGAAATCAAAAATATCTATAATCATATGAAAAAGTGCTCTAAATCACTATTGATTAGAGAGATGCAAATCAAAACAACTCTGCGGTACCACATCACACCTGTAAGATTGGCAAACATGACAGAACAAGAAAATGATAAATGCTGGAGAGGATGTGGGAGAGTTGGAACACTAATTCATTGTTGGTGGAGCTGTGAGATCATCCAACCCTTCTGGAGAACGGTTTGGAACTATGCCCAAAGGGCTACAAAAATGTGCATACCCTTTGACCCAGAAATATCACTACTAGGATTGTATCCCCAAGAGATTATAAAAACGGGAAAGGGTCCCACGTGTACAAAAATATTTATAGCAGCACTCTTTGTGGTAGCCAAAAACTGGAAGTCAAGGGGATGCCCATCAATTGGGGAATGGCTGAATAAATTATGGTATATGAATGTAATGGAGTACTATTGCGCCATAAGAAATGAGGAACAAGAAGACTTCAGGGAGGCCTGGAAGGACTTATATGATCTGATGCTGAGCGAAAGGAGCAGAACCAGGAGAACTTTGTGCACAGCAACGACCACAGTGTGCGAGAGTTTCTTCTGGTAGACTTGGAACTTTGTAATAACACAAGAACTTACTGAGGGAAAAAAAAAAAAAATCCTAATGTCGGTCTTCAAAGGCAAAATGCCTTCCACACTCAGAGAAAGAAATGTGGAAGCCACTTGCAGAATGTAGCAGATCATGTTTGTGTGTGGGTGGGTTTCAGTGTAATATGTGTTGATTTGTTATATGATTTCTTCCATTTATTTTAGTTCGACTACATAGCATGAATATAGTGAAAATGTGCTCAATAGGAAAGTATATGTAGAACCTAAACAGAATTGTATGCTGTCATGGGGAGGGAGGGGGGTATTGAGGGAAGGGTGGGGGGAATAAAATCTTAACTTTAAGGAAATGATTGTAAAACATTAAAAAAAAATAAAAAATAAAAATAAAAAAAAAATAAAAAAATAAAAATAAAAATAGATTTAAAATGTGAAAAAAAAAGAATAATAAAATATGGTAGTAAAAAAAATAAAATATGGTAGCAGAACAGGTTATAGAAGGTTTTGAAAACCAAAGAGGATTTTATATTTGTGTCTAATGGTAGCCATCTCTAGGACAGAGGAGGGGGAAAAAAGGTAGAAAATAAATTTACATGATAACTTTATTACCTATTTACAAGGAATATCAAATTGTACACAAGATGTTTGTAGCTTCATGTGCAACTATCTTTTTGAAAAAAAAAAATCTATGTAATGTAATTGCTGGTATTATCCCATAAATTAAAATAATTCAATTAGTTTAAATGTTTTCTGTAGTTTGTGCTAGAGTGCCAAGACTAAAGTAAGGGAGATATCGTCCTGAGTTCAAATCCAGCTCAAACACTTACTAACTCTATGACACTGGACAAGTCACTTAACCCTGTTTGCCTCAGTTTCCTCTTCTGAAAAATGAGCTGGAAAAGGAAGTGACAAAAGATCTTTCCTAAGAAAACTTCAAATAGAGTCACAAAAAGCCAAGTATAACTGAAATGACTTAACAATTACAATATATATTCTACATGTGTGACATTGGGTAAGTCACTTAATCTCTCAGTTCACTGGACAGTTGTTTAAGGCTTTAAGATACAGAGGAGTCACTAATTTACATTGTTCATAAAGTTTACTTAAACTGAGAGTTCTTTATAAAAATGAAAATGCAGGTCTAGATAAAATAAGTGAATAAATAGTAGATAAAAATGAGGCACTGAGAGGTTGAATGGAAGTCACAGTAGGGGTGGAAGGTAGTGGGAGTGGGAGTAGGTAGTGGAAGACAGTATGGGTAAAGGGGAATAAGAAACTCATCTTCTTTTTTCCTCCTCTTTACATGTTCCATATTATCAGTGGCCCCTAAACTAAATGTAAGATTCTCTACTTGTGCAATGATTAATTAGAGTGTGATGAAAAGTGTGCCTTGCTCTGTTTGGAACATAATATTTCAATTTAATGTACTTTAAGGTTACATTTGAATCTCTTAGTCACATCACTCTGCTATTAATTTCTTGATTTTTTTTATCAAATCAAAAATCCTAAACTATTTTTGTTGGGTTAAAATTTTAATACAAAGTTTACATCTTCAGATGTATGTCTATTGAATTTAAACTTGTTGGAAATGCCCCATCAATTTATCCTGGTGGCATCTTCTTGAATCTAAGTTTAATATGTCAGCTAGCCCTTCCAGTTTTTTGTCAGCCCTGTATTTGATAAGCATTTCCTCTTTGTCTTTATCCAATTCATTAATAAGGGCATTACAAAGAATGAACTGAAAGAATTCAGTAACTTGTATATTAGTAAACCCTTAACCATAAATTACTTAAGAAAGAGATCCGTATATAGTAAGAATTTCTGGGAAAACTACCAGTTTATAAAAATTAATCTTATAACAACATCTTATATAAAATTTCATAATAAATTCAAAATTGATTTATGATATGAACAACAAATATCATACCATAAAAGTGATGGAAAAGAAACTGACCAGATACCTTTCACAGCTATGGGTAGGAGATAAGTTCTTAACCAAACAAGGAATAGAAACAATTACAAATTATAAAAGAAATCATTTTGATTACATTACATTGAAAAATATTTTGCTGAAATAAAAAATACATCTTGGATAAGAAGTGAAGGAAATAATTAAAATACACACACATACATATATATGTTAGTATCAAATTTCTTGGATAAATGTGTGGTAACTAATGTGTACAGAAATACATAAGACTAAAGTATTTCTCCAATAGAGAAGTGGTCCAAGGATAAGAACAAACATTTCTCAAAGAAATAATCACAAACTATTACCAACCATAAAAATGAATACTTTAAATCATTTTTAATAAGGGAAACATACTTGAAAACAATCCTTTGTTTTTCCCTCATGCCCAGTAAATTGGTAAAGAAAACAAATGAGGGAAATAAGAAAAGTTGGAGGCCTTATGGAAAGATGTATGTATTAATGAATTTTTAGCAGAATTGTGAATCAGTAAAAGAATTTTGAATTATGCAAATAGTCATGAAAATACATTTACCCTTTGGCCCAGAGATTCCATTGCTAAATATGTATCCCGAAGATATCACTGATCAAAAATATAAGTTCATATACACTACAATATTCATAGCAACACTTTCGTGCGGGCAAATAACTGATGACCAATTGTGGTACAAGAATGGAATAGAATATTATGGTGCTATAAGAAAAGATGAATGTGATGAATACAGAGAAGCATGGAAAAACTAACAAGAACTGATATAGATAGAGCAAAAGAAAATATTCTAGACAGTGGCTACAAAAATGTTTAAAGCTAATGTTGCAAAACTACAAAGAACAAACATGGCCCAAAGATGAAATATGACAGGACATCCTTTCTTGTTCAGAGGTAGTTTATAAGTGCACAACATTTTAAATACTGCCAGATATTTTGTTTCTAAAATATTAATCATTTTTTCTGCTTTTTTCTCTTCTTTCATTTAAACTATTTTATAGGATTGCTCAGTGATAGAGAAAAGGAAGGTTAGAAGAGAAAATATAGATTGGATTACAACAAAAGATAACAAGAACTACATGCACTTAGATGTAGTACCATTGAGTTGGTCCATCAATACATATATCTTGCCAGGTATCGAGGATAAACAAAGGACCAAGTCTCTATCTGAAAAATGGAATGCCTTGACTTGCCTTTGGGAAATAGCACTGCACTTTTAATGTCTTCTGGCTTTTCCCTGAAACAAAGTTCATATTTTTCACATCAATATGGCTGAAATACATGGAATAACTTGATTCTTGAAGGGTTAATATTGCTGTTCTTTCCAAGAGCAAAGAAGAGGAGCTGTTGCGTGAGTGTAGACAGCAAGATATAATCAACAACAAGAGAAAAAAATGAAAAGGAGTTTCTGCACAATGAATATGATCAGGGAGCAGAAAAGATATTGGGTTAGCCACTAATGAGGGCAAGGGAAAACAGGATTCAGCTAGAGAATACAGTGGCCTTAGAGTCAGGAAAATCTGAGTTGTCATGCTCCCTAAAAGACTTACTAGCTCTGTGACTTTTAGAAAGCTATTTAGCCCTTCTCAACCTCATTTTCCTTATTTGTAAAATAAGATCGTTGATTGGTTGATGGGTGGCTTCCAAGATTTGTTTAAGTTGGAATATAATCTATGACAGTGAACCTACATGCTTCGTTGGCAGCCATGTAATATAAAGAGACAAATAGAAATTATCTTAGTGCTTTGGGTCAATGCATTATGGATTGCTTATAGGAAGACAGGCATATAAGTCACAGAGTATGAAAAAACATGTGTAGGTTACTGCTATCCAAAATTACAGGGTCTTCTCATACCAATGAGATCACAGAACTCTAAAAGAATCAAAGAAAATGCTCATCTCTTCCAATGCAGCATTGCACAAAATAAGTAATTATTTTTATTTTAATTTAGTAAGTATGTATTAAGTAGGCACTTATTCAAGCGACTCTGACAAGTATGGGGTATAAATAGAACAGTCTTCTCTGATAAAATTTTTATTCTACCACATATATATTTTTTTCATTGAGTGAATAGATTTTATTTTCTTGAAAGTAGAGATTACATATCTTGTAGATATCATAATACTTTTATATAGTATGTGTTTAAAAATATTAAAAGAATGAATAAATGAATGAATGGAGGTTAAAATCAACTAAGTCACAAAATAGCATCTGAATCATCAACTGAACAACTTTTTTTACCTTGAAGCCACTTCAGATTGTTTTACATATAGGATTAAGGGGGTAGGGACTGAAACTGATTCCAGTGATAAAAGGAACCTAACTAACCAATAAAGAAACTCCACCAATCAATGGTCTGCACCTTCTCTTCAACTTATGGCCACAGAGAGGGAAGGAAGGAGAGAAAAGAAAATGTATTTATATAAAACCTACTATATATAAGGCACTGATCCTTTCAATAATGCTGCAAGATAGGTGCTGTAATTATGCCCATTTTACTACTGAGAAAACTGAGGCAAACAGAAGTTAAATGACTTTTCCAGAGTGACACAACTGAGGCTAGAATGGAATTTAGATATTCCTGATTTCAGACCAAGTGTTCTATGCACTAAGCCACTTAGCTGTGGAAGTTATCTTAGAGTACTGAGGGTTAGAGTTGCTCTAGATTACATGCCAGTATATGTCAGAGTGGTTCCAAGGGCTATTTTCTAACCACTATATCATGCTACCACTCCTTTTAATATATCCTTTGACCTACAAGCCCTTCCACAGAACACATATGGAGTCTATTCTAATATGTGACTTCAGTTGATAAATACTGCAGGCAGCATGGTTTACAACTCAGCCACTTACAATGATGGGATGGCAAGCACTGCTGCTCAGAATCACCTTGCTCCTGACTGTTACATGCCAGCTAGGTCCTTTATTTACTCAAAGTACTCTGTTCCTTATAGCTCTGTCATTTGGAATTTTGTTTCAATCAATTCTTGAAACATCATTTATAGCACTTGACTTCTGACTATCCAGTTTCAGCTTATAATATAGCTGTTTCCTAGGCAAATGGTATCATCCTTTCTCCATACATGTTTAAAATATCATTCCTTCCAAATAAATAGAATGGCTACATCTCAAAACTTTATTGGTCATGCCTCTTTGCCATTTTAAGGCAGACTTGTCACCTGTAGAGTAAAACAGAATTGTAGCATAAGATTTCTTCAGGCAATTTTACAAATTGCTCCTTCTAAATGCAAAAACGGTCCTGATAAGAAATGATCCAATGCAGTTGTCCTTTATAAAAGTCTTTCAATGCATCTACTTCTGAACATCATTAAAAGGTCTTCTAACGATGTTGGGATTTAATACATATTTAAGAGATTACACTCACACGGTACACTCTCAAAGAATTGTTATCTTCCTATCATAAATTTGATTGTCCATGGAATAGTAAGCCTTGGGTCAGCGAGGGTTTATATCCAAGAGTCACAAACATTGATAGAACAGGTGAGGGACAATGAGGTAGATCATTGCTATACCTCAAACACATTCAGGAGATAAGGGAGAAAAAGGAGAATAAATGAAAAGGAAAAGTAAATTAGATGGAAAGAGGAGAAAGGAAATACAATGAAAGAGAAAACAAAGGAGCATGAAAAAGAAAGAAGAAATAAATTGGAAAATAAAATTTTAAATATATTGAGAAATGGAAGTTCCGAGAAGGTATTAAATTTAGAGACATCCAAAAATTTCTTTGAATGTTTCAATTCTGTGATTTGATATAGTTAAATTTGATATCATTCTGTGTTTTGCAATGTGAGTGGACTAGGTCAATGTGTTTCCTAACTCAAACTATATTTAGAAATGAGAAATAATTAAATCCTCCACCCATAATGACTCTTTCTGAAGTCTCCATGAGACATTTCATGTCTGGCCAGTGGACAGGATCTGGATGGACCTTGGATGAAGAACAAAAGAGCCAGGATTCAGAGGATGAAGACATGGGCAAAAGAAGATGGAGTGAGTTTTTAAAGTACATAGATCTTTAGGTATTAAAAATTTTGCAGACCCAAAATAATTTGATACAGGCCTGCAAATGTATAAGCTATTTTAGATTGTTATGAGATGTAGATTTGTACTCAACATTACACTGGACTTCTGCCTTACTTCCCTAGAGTTAAAAATAGGCAGAATATTTCTTCTCCATTTCCCATCCATGTTAATCAAGCCCTGCTGTCAATGCACGTAGGTAAAATGGTGGTAAACGGGATCAAAACAGACAGAGATATTAACTAAGACGTGTTGCTCCTGCAACACTCTTAATGGTTTCTATTTCCAGTCTCATTAGGAACAATTTAATAAAAATGGTATTGCCAGAATATGTAGTTCTAGTAGGCCATTTGTATAACTTGCATGACAAAACCCAAAACCTTTAGTCATGCTATTTTTCAAAACACCAGTAAATACAATATATACCTTCATTCTATTGTGATTCCTCAGTTATTTCCAATTTATCTTGTATATAGCTTGTCTGTTCAGTGGAGTTTGCATGCTATCTCCTCATAAATCTCTGAGTTCTTTGAGAGCAAGGACTGTCTTTTGCCTTTCTTTGTGACCTCAGAGAAAAGAAAGCATAGTATTTGGTACATAGTATATGCTTAATAAATATTTCTTAACTGGCTGAATAATTTCAAATTCTATTATTTATTGCATTGAAGAAAGAAGAATGAAGTAGCATCCAGGGTCTTCACCAGGAACACTGTTGGGTAATGCTCATGTTTCACCTAAATTAATCTTTTATTATCTCAATAACCAAGAGGGTTATGAGGCTCAAATGAGAAAATGGTTGTAAAACAATTTGTAAACCTTAAAGTGCAACATAAATACAAGTGATTTGTTGTCGTTGTTATCCTACTGTCACCAGGCCTCTAATTTGGTAATATTTTAATTCCTGTGCCTTCCACTACACTACATAGAGATAGGTAGATAGACAGACAGATAGAATTAAGTATTCTCCATTATTCAGACTTTCTTAGGTCTACACAAGAAGCAAAGCAATAATACAAGCTCTGATTTGTACCATTTGCTAATTTATGAGATGAAACTGCTCACATTGAAAATTTAACAACTGATTCTGGTAGGCTGGTTTGAACTGGTTCCAGGATATTGCTAATTACACTTAGTAGAAATTTTTCAATAAAACTTAAAGTGTGTAAACTAAACAAAATCAAGAAATAATAAATTTAGATCTGGAAGAAACCATGGAGGTCATCATGTCCACTCCTTTTTTTAAACTCTGTACAGACATACAGCCCTTAAATGACTTCCTTAATATCTCATGGGTAATAAGGGATAGATCTGGGATTTGAACCTCAGTCTTCTGACTTCATTATATTATGCATGCAAAATATAGCTGGAAAAGTAAGTTGGAAGTAGGTTGTTGAGGAAAGAGTAAGGGAATAAGCACAGGAATAAACTCTGCTTTTTATTCCTGATTTGTGCCTTTTTTATTTAAAATGGTATAAAACATGAAAAAAGAATGTTTTTAATTATTGTCATCTTTTCCTTTTCCAACCAGTCCTTTCTATGGTGCAGTGAGAATTAGTGATGGGGAAGGATGGTTAGATGTGCCCATTCACCCTAGGTAAGGAAGGACAGAAGGAAGCAGGAAAGGAAGGGAAGGAAAGAGGGAAGGACAGAGAAAGGAAGAGAGGGAGAGAGGGAACAATGAAAAAGGGAAAAAGGGAAGGAAAAAGGAAGGAAGACAAAAGGGAGGTAGCAAATGGGGAAGGGGGGAAGGAGGAAAGAAAATAGGAATGGACAAATAGATGAATGGATGAAAAAGCTTTGTTAAGCACTTTCTGTGTGCCCAAACTATGGTAATTGATGGAGATAAAAATATTTTTAAAGACAATGTTCCTGTGTTCAATGAGGTTGTATTTCATTAGAGGAAAACAAACCATAAGGGAGTATTCACAAGAGGGATGGGTTTTGGTCTAGGGAGGTCAAGGGAAGAGCAGTTCTATACACAAATGGAGAGATAGGTGGATGACTAGAGAGACTGTCAAGCTAAATCCTGGTCTGATGTCTAGGGGTAGTCAGTTAAGTCTAGTGAGATAAGTGCCACTATGATATTAAGCCCCGTCTCTTCTAATATTTGTTCATTCTAGTTTTGAAATGTCTTTTTCTTGAAGTATATAAAACTATAACTAATGTCTCTTCACAGAAGGTCTATTTTTTGTTTTTTTCTAAATCCTTTCATGATGCTATTAGAAATGGAATGATCTCGTTAAATAGTTATAACATTTTCAAAAGATTATTATACACAGATGATTAATTTGACAATTTTAGCTATCTCTTATTCTCTCTGTAGTTCACATAATCATATAAGCTTTTATAATGGATTAGCTGACTAGTTCATCTAATTCTTTGATTTCACTTGTTCATTTGAAAAGAAATCAGATGTTAAAACTGAAAATATTCAATATTGCAGATTGGCCATTAGTAGGTCAATTAATGTTAAATGCCAATCAAAGAGAATCTTACTCTAAAGATATGACTTTTGGATTCTTATTTTGTCTCGGAGAAAATACAGGCTTCGAATTATGCATCAAGAAAAGATGTAGTTTCAAGTTCTTTTGGCAGTCAATTACATTCAGGTCATTTCTATATGTTTAAAATGAGTAAGTACATATTACTCAAAAAATTGAAATAGTATATTTATACAACCAAAAACAAGGCCCAACTCATTTGAGAAGATGAATGAAAATAATTAGTTTTTATTTTTTTCCATCTTCTTTAGTGTACATCTAGTGAATTTTCATCTGCTGCACTAATCTTTAGAGTAATTATAAAAAAAAGGATAGACTTATTGGTAATCTATATCTTTTGCAGAGCTTTCTTGATTTTAACCAAAAACAATGACAAAAAGATATTAGTTTCACTGAACTAAACATCTATAATTAAATCAGAGGATTGAAAAAAGATTAAAGAGTAATTAGGTGATAATTATGGATTGCAGCCTTCATTTTGTTCAATTAATATCAAAATCAGAACATTATTCTTAAGAAAAAATGTGTTTATAATACTTATCATTTGTTGATGGTGTGCAAGGAATATAACTGACCAAGTGATTAGCTCAAGTAATATTTCAGGAACATTTGAATCAAAAGAAAACATTGCTGGCGTACAGCTAGGAGCAATCAGTCAGGTGCCAAGAGTAGAGGATTCAGAAATCTAGCCGTCTAAAACAGGCAGGTTGAAGGTTAAAGGATTCAAGCTTACAAAAATTACTACTTCTCAGAAGTAGTCAGCTTAAATATTTTGAAAGCGCAGTAGGTATTTTTCACTTCATATGAAAGACATATACATAAAACCCTCATCATTTTGAACTGGAAAACACCTTAGAAGCTATTCATAGGATCAAATATTAAGAATTAAAAGAAACTTTAGAGGTCATTGTGTTCAATCCCTACATTTTACAGATGAGGACACTGAGGCTAAGAGAGGCCTGTATATGTCTGCTAGGAAATGTTTAGAAACTGCCTCCCCCCAAAAATGCTAATGACACTTTAAAATTTAATCTGTATTGTTAACATTTTCTTAATCATGTTCTTAAGACTAGACCATTAACAAAAGTAAACCAAACCCTAATTAGTAATGTTTGCAGATTTCCAAGGTATAAACAATAGGTCTTCACTAGTAGCTGGCTCCCATACATGTTGTACATGCCCAGGGTCAAACAGCTATAAGTAACTGAGGTAAGAATCAAAAATAGATCATTCTTAGTTGAAGCCCAGGGCTACATTCACTGTGCTACTTAGGTGCCCCAATCCGTTTTTACTGAAGCCTAGAGAATTAAGTGACTTTTTAAAATTATCATAGAGATAAGATGTTAGGGTCTGGGTTGAGGAAATTATTTACATTCACATATAGAATAAGTTGTCTTCATCTATAGATTTTACTGTATATATTATTTTTTAGAGGCAGTTGTTATGCAACATAGGAACCAGAAGAGCTGAGTTTATGCCTTGCCTTTGACATATACTGGCAGCATTACCATAATTAACCCATTTAACCTCTCACTCTTCTCAGCAACTCTCTTAAATCTATAACTTGAAGAGAAGGAGTCAAATTAAAATGGTAGAGGGAGTTTCTTCACCCAGGAATTCCCTACACCAATGACATCACAGGCTCAGTCCATATCCCTATGTAAAGATTAGTATAGTAGAAATAATGTATCTTAGTGGATAGGGAGGCACCCCGGAACACAGGAACACCTGAGTTTGGGCTTGCCTCTTGCATATCTTAGCTGTGTACCTCTGGTTAACTCACTTAATCTTTCAGTGCTGCAAACAAACTCTTTCAGTTAAGAACTTAAAGCAGGGGTGCTGATGTACATTTATTCAATGTCCTCATTCATACTTTCCTATGGCAGTGAAATCACAGATCCAACTGCAAATGAGAGATAAGAGGTAGATAGAGAGATAGACAGAGAGACAGATTGACAGACATAGATAGATGTATCAATAGACCGATAGAGATAGATAGATAGATGGATAGATAGATAGATAGATAGATAGATAGATAGATAGGAGATAGACTGATAGGTGGAAAAGAGGACAGTTAGAAAATAGGTAGATCAGCAGATATGAGAGATTGCTATATACTGATAGTTGCAAGGTAGATAAGTGGGCATATAGACAAAAATATCATAAGTAGAAATGTGGACAGATGAGTGAACAAATAAATCATCTTTTTTAAAAGTTTATTTTCCCAAATGTTTGGGTGTGACTTTAAAATATTTCACATACATTTTCTCATTTAATTCTTACAGATGGGCTCTCTCAGATGCCTCCTTCTTTTAACTGTTTATTATTTTACTTGGCTATCTCATTAGCTTTCATGGATTGAAATATCATGTCTATCTGATGATTCTTAAATCCACTTATCTAGCACAAACTTCTCTGCCAACCTTCTATCTCATATCTCCACTTGTTAATTAGACATTTCAAACTAAATATGTGATACACATTTTAACTCGTCCAAAAATGAACTCATGGTCTTTCACCCAATTTCTTCCTACCTTCTGAACTTTCTTATTACTATCAAGGGTAGTACAATCTTCCTAATCACACAAATTCTCAACTTCTTTCATCTGTTATTTCTTAGTCTCTCTTTCATCTGCCTGATATATTTAATCTTTTGCTAAGGTCTGGTGATGTCAGCTTTGTAATCTCTCTTGAATATGTTGCCTTCTTTCCTCTGATATTGGCAACACTATGGTGCAGGCTCTCCTCACTTCATGGCCAGATTTTTACAAGACACTTCTATTTGGTCTCCCTGGTGCAGATTTCTGCCCAATTCAGTTTATCTTTCACTCAGCTGCCAAATTAGCCATCCAAAAGTGTAGACCTGAACATACCAAACACACACACACACACACACACACACACACACACATCCTTTCTTGTTTTAAATTCAGCAAATTCAAGGTCTCTTGGACACCTCCAGGATCAAATACAAAATCTTCTATTTGTGATTAAAAGTTCTTCACAACCTGGTCCCTCCCTATCTTTCCAGTTCTCTTCCACCTTACCACATGCTCTATGATCCAGCAACATTGTCCTACTTGCTGTTCTTAGAACAAGAAATGATTCCATTCCCTCACTGGTGATTTTCACCAGCTTTTTCCTGTGCCTATGATTCTCTCCATTATCAATCTGGTGTCCTGGTTTTCCTAACTTCATTCATGTGCAGGTTAAACCCTCTTTTACATTAGAATTATTTCATGCTTCTCCTTAAAACTAGACCCTTCCTTCTGTTAGCTTTCTACAACTTATTCTGCATATTATTACATTTGTACATAGTTGTTTGCATTTTGCTTCTGACTTAGATTGTAAGCTCTTTGAAAGCAGGGACTGTCTTTTGTCTTTCTTTGTATTTCCAATACTTAGCATGGTATTTGACACATCTTGTTGCTCAGTCATTTCAATTGTGTTCAACTCTTTGTCCATTTGGGCTCTCCTTGACAAAGACAGTGTGGTTTTCCATTTCTTTCTCTATCTCGTTTTACAGATGAGGAAACTGTGGCAAACAGAGTTAAGTGACTTGCCCAGGGTCCTATGCCTAGTAAGTATCTGAGGTTAGATTTGAACTCAGATCTTCTTTATTTCAGGCCTGGTGTTTTATCCACTCAGTAATACTTAATAAGTGTTAATTAATTAATTATTAATTAAATAATTATTATTTATTAAACTGGCTGTCTTCATATCCTTTGCACAGGTGATGAAATCGAGTCTCTGAGATGCTAATGAATTTAGTGAAACAGTGGCAGAGATGGAACTCTAATCAATGTCTCATGGCTATAATCTATGGGCTCTTCATAAGTCCCTCATAATTTTTGTTTGATCATCTTTTTGGCCAGTTTCCCTATAGTTTCAAATTGTGTGGATTGTGTGAATTGGTAAAGCGCTCATGACTATCTGAATTTTATTTTCAAGCTCTTGGAATGTAACTACCTTTACTTTTGTACCCTTGTGCTCCTCCAAACTATCCCATTCTTTCAGGCTTTACTAAAATTTCTTCTAAACATATTTTTCTTTACTCCATACAAGGACTATCCTAATTAGATATATTTTGCCTTGGTCTTCTAGATTATACACTAGATGAAATGTTAACCTGTGAAAGTTTCTTGTTTAATAGTTTGACTGTATTTTTAATATTTTATTGTGGAACATTTTCCTTTCCCATGAAACATTTTCTCTGCCTTTGATATTTGATTCATCAACCTCCCTTACTTCAGTGTCTCTTTCACAATCCTACTCACTATGAATTCCACTTAATAGTGAATTTTAATGAAGGTGTTTCCCTTGGATTCTCTTCTCTTTTCCCCAGATATTTACTTAATGTGATGATTCCTCTGTCTTGTATCTGATAAAAATCAAATTAGATTACAGATTTTTCTAGTTTGATTCACTGTGATTCATCAATTTGACAAAACTCATATCATAAAACTGGAGGAATCACTTAGGCTACACTGAAATAGCTCCTAGTGAATCAGTCCAATAAAATTTTATGATGTTGAACTGAATCCACAATCTCATGGAATTAGAGATGAAAAACACCTTCAGAAATCAATCCGTTCAAATTCCTCATATTAAAGATCAACAAAGGACTTGCAGTCCTTCTTGGCCACAAGATTCCGGCCTCAGAAATTTCCCCAATCCACCCTGTTTTTTTCTAATTAGGGGTATGTTTTGTGTATTAGAGGGTGGCTAGTCTAAAGAGAAAAGAGTGATAAAGCCTCCATTGTTTTCTTGGGATAATGGATGAGTTTCACTGAACATGACAGTAGCATTGATGATCAATAAGGCAGAAGCCTGTCCTCACAAATTCATGATCTGTGGTGGATCCTTAGTAACGACAAACTAGACTTGGCTTAGCTTGGTCTTTTAGAAGACGTCAGTGGAGCTCTGGAAAAATCCCTGCATAAAAAGATAATATTTTCAAAGTTAATTCTGAGCAATTACATACTGAGTGCAGAAGTCAAACTCTTCATATACGGACTTTGATAAAACAGTAGTGAAATTCCAACATTCAAAGCATAATATACTTGAGTTTGAGGTTGAGACTCTAGTCAAATTTCTTCAACAAAACTAATCCATTTGAAGATTCATTGTAGAGTGAAATATCCTGAGGATAAAGGAGTTTTTTTCTCTCTCCTCTGTGATGAACTTGGAGCCCTTCAGTGAAGCTTAACTTCTAGAATAATTACATCAACCATAAGGGAAAAGAAAAAAAATTGCTCTTAACCTTTATGTTCTACTGGATTAACAACATAATGTAGGCATGGAGTCTAAGGAAGATGAGAATATAAAATAAGGTAGTACAGTGTTTGGACATGCGTGCAGACATGTATAAGCATTAGATGCAATAATTGTGATTCATTTTTATCTTTGCATCTAGCATACTTCCTTAAAAATAGTATATGCTTAATCAATAATTGATAGATTTAGATCATATATAATTCTTTGTGTTTATATAGTAATTTAAAGTTTACAGTGTTTTAAAAATATTATCTCATTTGATCTTCACAACAAATCTAGGGGATACATGTTATTAGTATCCTCATTTTATATATGAGGAAACTGAGGCAAACAGCGGTTAAGTGATTGACCTATGATCAAACAGCTAATTAAATGTCTGAAATTGGATTTAAACTCAATCTTTCAGACTCTCCAGTCACATATTCTGTTCTTTATTCCACCTAGATATCTATATATCTATACATTTATATATATGGTTTATATTCAATTGATTTTGAATGTTATTTTTTCTTGAAATCAAACTGATTGCATTAACCCTGACTCCAGTGGGAATTTCTAGCAATAATGCAAAAAGTAATTCAAATGATTATTTTTATTTATAACTAGAGAAATAGTTGAAGTTCAATATAATAAGTGAACTTATCTCTCACTAAACAAAAATTATTTCAACAGACTTGCAATTTCAGTAATGTTGATAGTACTCTAAGTCACAAATGTGTCTGAAGAATTAAAAATTCCTAAAATTTAAAGAATTTAATCACCATAACATACATATTGTGGTACACCTGTAATACATTATTTTTTTTTCTTAAATCAATCTCTCCCATGCCTCTACCAAATTAATTTTTTTTTAAATTTATGGCTAAATTCACCAATGAGACAGTAGACAGAAAACATATTACATTGTCAGATTCAAAAGGTACCGTTTTCTTATGCTAACAAGTCTGAATGGATTCCTGTAAGTCAGTGTAGGCATAAATTCTCTAATCATAACTTACTATGAATTGTTTGCCAGCAACTCCTTGTCACAGCAGATTGGTGATGTGGTCTCCTTTTCTAAATAAGAAACAGGCATTTTTGTTTTTTCTCTTTGCTCTAGATAGTAATAATACAAAAAGAAGTAAGAGATATAAAATGAGAAGTTAAAATAATATAAAGCATTTAAGAAACTAAAAGCAAATGGTTAAATCTTATGCATCATAAACAATATTCCTGTGGCTGCATGTGTCTGTCTGCCTCTGTCTCTATCTCTCTGTCTCTTTCTCTGTGATAAAAAATTTCTTTGCTGTGAAAAACTAAAACCAGTTTATCTAAGGGTAATACAGCCTGTTTTGTGTGTTTAAATTTAGAGCTGAATTACTTTATATGCTGACAGTATTTCTGTTGGCTGTATTGCCTGTTTGGGCTTTAAATTTGTTGTGAAGATTGAGGTAATAGCATGGGGCTACCTAAGGCTACTGTTATATGCAAATGGTCCAGTCAAAATATTTGTAGTCAAAATGCCACATTTCTAATCCTGCTTCTCATCCTATAAGATCATGGGCAAGTAACTTAACCTTTCTTGGGAAAAAAGAAAAAAAGTTGCTTCCTGTGTATAGTGAATTGGGCAAAATAGATGATTTCCAGCATTCTTTGCATTTCTCTTTGTGATCTTTCAGTTGTCATTGCGATGAATTTACACCATTCATGAGCGTTGTAATATTTATTAATCAATTCTAGTCATTAGCCAATTAAGAATCCTGGATCCCCAGGGGTTGAAGATATGGACAGTTAAATGAATTTGGCTGTGCAAATCAAGCTAAATCCTTCAGTTATGTTTTTGTGTTGGTGTATGTGTACATGTTCAGTGTGTGCTATTGAGCACTAAATTACTCATTTTAGTGTTTCTTTCTTTTCCAAAATACATTTATGCAATGATAGAGAGTCAAAGTCAATATGAGACAGGGTGAAACAGATGATTATATTCCCAAGAACATTTTGCATTGTATTGTATTTCTACTTTCCATTTGTATTTTGTGACATTCTGTGTATAACACAACATTTTTAGCATTTTGACTACTATTGTTAGTTTTATTGCAACTTTTAATTTTCCTTAGAACAAAAGCAAGCAATATTTTAGGTGATTTGGTCTTTTGAAAACATTAACTACTGTTTCCTCTGATGGAATGTAAATATTAAATTAGAGTGGAAACAGGGGAGAAAGAAGATTTTGAGCCAGAGGACCTGGCTCACCTTAATCACTTAATCCCTCTGGCCCTCATTTATAAATGAATAGAGTTTGTATTAAAATGCAACATTGTACAATGGAAAGGACATAGGATTAAGAGTTATGTCACCTGGAAGATTTCTACCATTGAATATACATGTAACCACAGGAAAGCTGATTTCCCTTTTTAGCCTTCAGTTACCTTGCCTGTAAATTTGAGGTGGAGGAAATAACCTTAGTACTGCTTTCAGACCTTGCCACAAATCTCTAAATTCCTTTCTTATTCTATATCCTATGACCAATTATCTCTCAACAAGCAATAAATGTGAGAGAGGAATATCCCATTAATAAATGTTAAAAAACATATTGGAGTGTTCAATGTTTCATGTATTATGATTGGAGCTGGATACATACATATATATATATGTGTGTGTGTGTGTGTGTGTGTGTGTGTATATAGTATATGTATGTGCATAAATGTGTGTATGTATATATGTATATGAATACACAGAGATATATAGTATATGTATGTATATATGTATATATTCATTTATTAAGCAATTTAGCTCAAAATGAGATTGCCATACTTTCCATACTGATTGACTTTAATTCACATAGAATGAAAAACCTGTATCTTTGAGATCACCTATTTTTAAATCTGTTGAACTTCCTTATATTGTGTTGTCACTTTCTACCATTTTAAAAAGAGGAATAATAATTCCCCACTTTGCTCACTTTTATTCAGAAAAATACATACAGGAAAAGACTACAGTAATATAACAAGTATCTGGTTTTTGACAGTTTCTGTTGTTAACAAGGTTTTAGTTTCACATTTAAGACCTTATTTGCCTTTTTAAATAGATCAGGATGATCCCTATCTTGAGCCTCCAATAACCATCAGGTTGATGGACAAAGCTAGTAATATAGAAAGTTTGGGGCCAAGGTTCAATGTCAACTCATGTGAAGGTTAAAGAGATTCTGGCAAGAGGAAAAATACATTCATATTACCTAATGAGAGTAAAAGAAATAGTGAGGAAATAGGGACAATATGCTTAGAATTTTAATTTCTTCTAGCTATGTTAGAAGTTATATTTCTCTGTCTTTTCCTCTCCCTAACCCATTCCCAATAAAATTTACACTGTTGTTCTGATTTCTGCTCAGCTCAAAGTACATCTTGTGCCATGTCAATAATTAATGAATTTTTATTGTAGTTCATTTGTATATGAGCTCCAGAAAATCTATTGTCCGCAGACATATTCTTCATCTGATGTTTGTATTATTTTCTGGTGCTGGAAAAAAAAAATGCAGCAGTAGCCATTTCTTGCAGTTTTGAAACACATCCTGAGGGTATGCTTTGAACAAAGAGCTGCTTTTCTTTTACTTTTTCTATTATTTTTTTGTAGAACTAGACATTTACCTTTTAGAGGACTCTCCTCTCTCTCTCTGTCTCTGTCTCTCTCTCTGTCTCTCTCTCTCTCTTTCTCTTTCTCTCTGTCTCTGTCTCTCTCGCTTTCTCTCTGTCTGTCTCTCTCTCGGAGGAATGGTAATGATTACAAAGATACTAAAAGAGCTTAGCATCTTATGCAAATAAAGACCCAAGTATCAACTTTGCTTTAATAATTGAAAAGTCTGACTTTCCTGACCAAGTGGAAAAAGTTTGAATGAGTTATTTGATTGAACTGAACTTTGTTTCAAATTAGTCAGAGTTATGCAGAGACATATTTTTGAAACACAGCAAAGGTCATTAGAATTGCTAAAGGGAATTGAAAGATAAAATACAATCATATCATTTCAACAAGGAAATCCTAGGACCACCCTTAAAAGACAGAGAGCAAACTAAAAAAAATAAATTATCATAAAGAGAATTTTCCTTGGTAATCTGGTAGTTTTATCATCTAACACGATTACCAAATTATGTGAAGAATAGGAAAGGTATCGTAAACAAATTGGGGAGGGGCCAGGAAGTACACAACTTGGAATTATTGGTAGTATATTTACTCATGCAATATTCTGAGGCTGCTCAGTGTGCCCAAGGACTGTTTCTGATAGACTTAGCCCTTCACAGCCATGCAAGAGTCTGAAATATTCCCAAAGGACTCTTGAGGAATAATGCCCTCCATATCCAGAGAAAGAACGATGGAATCAGAGTGCAAAATGAAGCAGACCATTTTCTCTTCTGTTATGTTTTGGTTTGGTTTGGTTTTCCTCATGGTTTCTCCCATTGATTTTATTTCTTTTATGCAGCGTGAGTAATGTGAAATTGTGTTTAATATGATTTTAAGTGTAGAACCCATATAAGAATGCATGCTGTCTCAGGGAGAGAAGGGGGAAGAAGGGGGAGAAAATTTAAAACTTAAGGAAGTGATCATTGAAAACTGAAAACAAGCAAATCAATTAAATTTTTTAAAAAGAAATAATCTGTGGTTGAAGATAAAGAGAGATGAATTAATTAATATATGATAGAAAAAGGTGAGAAAAAAGAAGACAGTTCAGAAAAAAATTTCTGATTGCCTGGCCATCTTAGAGACTGATAGACTTCTTTGTCAATCTAATACTGCCCCTTTATGTTTTTTTATAAGTATTGTCTGCCTGTTATTTCCATCAATAGAATGGGATAGAAATGAAAATTAAAACAATCTGAAGTTTCACCTCATGACCTGGAAATTGGCAAACATGACACAAATGTGCAAAAAATGAACATGGGATGGAGTGAAGAAAAGACAGGTAAACTAAAATACTGTCAGTGGTGCTGCAAATAAGACCAATCATTCTGCATACCAATTTCTAATTATATGAAGACCTAGTAAGTGCATGAGAGCAAATTTAACCCTAGGAAATAAGAAATAGAAACAGATAACAAAATATTTTTAGAAAAACTTTTTTTACAGTAACAAAAAATGGGCCAAGGTCTATGCAAGTATTCACTTAGGGTGAAGTAATGTCCATTCACTGAATAGGATTAAGATGTAGCCAGGGCATGGGGGCATGGCCTCTTTGGTAAGGAAAAGATAAGAAAACCATCAGACTGGGAAGGAAACAGTTATTGATAATCACTATTAAACCAGGAGGGTCCAAAAGAGGGCCTTTAGGCAGGGGTGGCAGGGGCCCCATTATGTCTGAGCTTCGCAGTGCAGTAGGTTTCTGATGGCATGGTCTTCTTTGGCAATGAAAGATGAACGCAATCCTGTGAGTAGGCTCAGCTCCTCTTCTCCTGTCTGTTTCCCCATCTCCTTCCTTCTCCTCTTCAAAGGAAGGTAAATTTAAATGGTCAAAAGATGCCCAGTTGACTTGGGTTTTACCGGCTCCTTCCTTCCCCTTCCCTTTGCTTCCCTTCCTTGAACCTTAAACCTACTGCACTGTGAAGCTCAGACATAATGGGGCCCCTGCCCTCTGCTTCTGGACCCTCCTGGGTTAAGAATGATTATCATTAATAACCGTTGCTGTTTCCCTCCCAGCCTGATGTGTTTCTTTTCTTTGCCTCATTAAAGAGGCCATGCCCTGGCTACCTTTTAAACAGGCCTACTCAATGAAAGGGTATTACCTCACCTAAAGTGAGTACCTGCATAGACCTTGGCCTAAAGGGGCCAAGGTCTCCCAGCCCATCCTGAGTCATCTCAGTCATCCTGGTGAATATCTGGTCACTGGATTCAGATGGCTCTGGAGGAAAAGTGAGGCTGGTGACTTTGCACAGCCCTCCCTCACCCAAAACAAAGTCAGGTGCAGGTCATGTCATCATTTCTCTGATGGCATGGAGTTCTTCAGCAATGAAGGATGAATAAAATCCTGTGAGTAGACTCAGCTCCCCTTCTTCTGTGTGTATCTCCCTCCCCTTCCTCCTCCTCTCCAAAGGAAGGTAAATTTGGACGACCTAAAGATGCCCAGTTGACTTGGGTTTTATTGGCTTATTCCTTTCTCTTCCCTTCCTTTCCCTTCCCTGAACTTTAAACCTATTGCACTCTGAAGCTCAGATATCATGGGGCTCCCGGCCCCGCCTAAAGACTCTTTTCTGGACCTTCCTGGCTCAAAATTAAAAGATTAACGAATTGACAAATCAGTAATCACTTCATAAAAAGAGATGATAAATAATTTTTTTTAAAAAAATGACAAAATGAAACAAAATACTAAGACTTTTCATATACAACCAAAGGAATCTTCTGGCAAAGTCTTTATGTCTAAACACTTTCATCAACAAAAGAAAGAACAAATCAAAGAATTTGGCAAACAAATAAAAAAATTGAGTATACAGTGAAGGAATTCCCAAGGGGATGGGAAGGGGATGTGAGTTTAGAAATAAATTATTTCAAACATTCAAAGAATAGTACTTTGAAATTTTACAAAAATTATTTGCAAGCCAGTGGAAATGATGACATCCTTCTAAACTCCAATGGAATATGTGTGTTTTTAATACCTAAAACATGGAGAGATAAATTTGAGAATGAAAGCATTAAGTCAAAATGTCTAATAAATCATGATGTAAAAATCTTGAATAAAATATTTGTAAGAAGGTTGCAGCAACTTATTATGAATAGAATATATTATGTTAAGATTGGATTTTTATTAGAGATTCAGGGTAAGTTCAATATTAGGAAAAAAACTATAAAGCTTGTATACTATAATAAAAATAACTAAAAGTCATGTGATAGCATAAATAGATGCAGCAAAAGCTTTGATGATATATAGTAGTAATCTTTTGTGTTTCTTTAAAAAAAAACACAGGAATGCACAAAGTATTCCTTGATATGACAAACAATATTTTTTTCTAAAACAGTATGTTTGTACCAGTTATAATGCAGACATAGGAAATGCCTTTCTAATAATATCAGGAATAAAATAAGAACGCCCTCTTTTATTTGCCATAGTTCTAGGGGGAAAAATTTTCTATACCAATGACATAAGAAAAAGTAAGAGAATAGCCATAAGGAAAGAAGAAAAAAAATCACTTTTTGCAGTTGGCATGATGGCTTAGTAAGAGAATCCTAAAGATTCAAAAATATTAATAGAAAAATAACTCAACCAAAATAGATGGATATAAAAACTTATAAAATTATGATAGTTTTAATACATTATTAAAATATATATAGGAATTCTATTCTCAACTACATCAGGATATATAAAACATTTAGTAATTAATTCATCAAAGTACAGACACATAAATACAGTTATGAATTTCTTTTTACAGAAATAAGAAAATATAAATAATTGGAAAAAATTAAATGTTCTTCTGTGGGTACATATGCATCTTTCCCAAGCCTAGTCTAACTTCCTTTGGAGGAGGGGGAAGGAAAGAGGAAAGGAGAATAACATTTAGTGGACCTAATACGAAGTAGGTTCTAACATGTGTTGACCTTAAGAGTTAGAATCACTTTTCCTGGACAGTTTTTTTTTTTTAATACAAAATCAAATTGTGCTGGTGATAATAGAAATGTCAATTATAGAAAATGTTTTCATCCAAACAAGTAGATATAATAGACATAAAAATTAACTAATGATGGTCAGCAAGGTAAGCTTTGCTTCTATAAACTGTAAAATTAAAATAATGCCTTCAGAAGAGTCTAGTTATTATTCCATTTTTCCACTGGTTCCATGTAATACCATCTAGGACCAATATAATATTAAGAAATGGGGAAAAACTCATTATTCAGTATAATTTTCATAAGTCTTCCAGGAATTATTCAGCTCTTAGTATGACAGGGAAGCCAATAAAGCTATTACAGACTGACTACCCATTATGAAAGACAGTACTGGAACCAAGAAGGTTGAGTAGAGACAGCAACTCAGCAGAAGTTTCCCAACATTCCCCTCAAAAAAAAAATTAAAATAATCTCCAACTGAAATCTGAAGTAGCAAGACCATCCAAAGGTCAGTGTCACTTTTTTATGCTAGGAGAATTTAGGAGACACTGGGGTGCTGGCCAATCCAAGTATATATGACATCAGTTACATATATGATTGTCATGCCCTAGACCAGGGCTTGTAGGTTACTACACCTGCAGCAACAGTTTTAGAAACTCTTAGGCCAGAAATGTTAGGAGGTCCTAGAATTGAGTCAGAAAGAGATAACAGGGGACCCTGTACTAGGAAAAGGTGCAGGTCCCTGTTGAATTGCCCAAATGGAGTTCCAGGCCACAGTTTCAGTGTAAAGAAGAGGACTAGTATTTGAGGATGCATGAAAACAGGGGCACTGCTCAAAGTTCCAGGGCAGATAAGAGTACTTACAATAATTCACAAGAGAGCAAGGATTCTGGCTTTAGTTTCAAGTCAGAGAGGAACACTAGCATTTGTGGTGACAAGAGAACAGGGGACTTGGTCATGGTTCCAAGGATAAGAGGAGCACCAGAACTTATAGCTGCAGGAAAGCAAGGGCACTCAGATCAGGACAGGTATGACCACACCCCTGCTGAGATCATATCACCTTGGAAGCAATGAACACTTAGCCACTTTCAAAACTAGTTCTGAAAACAACAGCACACACACACACACACACACACACACACACACACACACACATACACACAAAAAACAACTTAAAAATTTAGACATTGCTCCCTTACCCCCAACCACAGGAGCAGAATGCAACTTTATCATAAATTTAAAAATCAAGAAATGGACTAGAACCATGAACAAACAAAGAAGAAAAAGAAAACCACTCATACAAATCTACTGTGGTGAGAAGGATAATCAAGACACCAAATCAGAAGAAAGTAATGTCAAAGCATCAGCAACCCTCAAAGAAAAAATCTGAATTGGACACAAGCCCAACAAGAATTCCTGGATGAGAACAAAAAGAATTTTATGAAACAAACAGGATTAGAAGAGGAAGATTTGGGAGGTAGAGGAAAAATGGTGGAGTAAACACAGACTTGACTGAGTTCTCTCTTACACTCCTCCAAATACCTTTAAATAATCACTCAAAACAAATTCTAGAGTGAAAACCCACAAATATATGAAGTTGTACAATTTTGTAGCCCGGGAAAACATAGAAGTTTGCCAGGAAATTTCTGTTGCAATAGAATGAGAGAAAATAACAAAATAAGTAAATAAAAGACATCCATTAAAAGACAAATTGATGAAATGAGAGGGAGGGGGAGAGGTCCAAAACCTCACTAAAGAAAATCTTTCCTTAAAATTTAGAGTTGAGCAAATGAAGTTTATGTTTCCATGAGCCAAGAAGAAAAAATTTTAAAGGTCAAAAGGATAAAAGACAACAGAAGAATATGTGAACTATGTCAGAAAAACAATTGACCTAGAAAATAGATTGAGGAGAGATAATTTGAGAATTATTATGCTAGATTATCTCTCATAAATGAGGCAAGTAAAAGCTTTTGCAAAGGAGGGGAAAAGTGGGGAGGTGAGATGGAAAAAAGTGAAGCTTACTGTCATCAAATTTGGCTTATAGAGAGAATAACATGCACACTCAATTTGGTATGATAATTTGTTTTACAATACAGGAAAGTAAGAGAGAAAGCAATAAGTGGGGTATGAGGGAATGATAGAAGTGAGGGCAAATGTGAGGAGGGGTAATTAGAAGTAAACAATTTAGGGGAGGGGCAAGGTCAAAAGAGAGAATAGAATAAATGGAGGGACAGGATAGGATAGAGGAAAATATAGTTAGTCTTTCACAATGTGACTGTTATGGATGTCTTTTGAGAAACTATGCATATATAACCTATATTGAATTGCTTTCATCTCAGTGGGGATAGGTGGGGAGGGAGTAAGGGAGAAAAGTTGGAACTCAAAGTTTTAGGAATGAATGTTGACAACTGTTTTTGCATGCAACTGGGAAATAAGAAACACAGGTAATGGGGTATAGAAATCTATCTTGCCCTACAAGAAAGGAGAGAAGATGGGGATAAGGGAAGGGAGGGGTGTGATACAAGGGAGGTTAGATAGGGGAAGGGGCAATCAGAATGCATGGTGGTTTGGGGTAGGGGAAGAGGAAAGATGGGGAGAAAATTTGGAACTCAAAATCACGTGGAAGTAAATATTGAAAATTAAAAATAAATAAAATTTTAAAGAGAATTAAAAAAAGAATGTTATCTAATAAACAAAATAAAATAAAAAAATAGCCCGGACATCATATTTCAAGAAATTACCAGTGAAAACTGCCCCAATAGCTTAGATCTGGAAGGTAAAATAATTGAACAAATATATTAGTCACCTGAAAAAGTTTCCAAAATGAAAGCTCCTAAAAATATTATAGTCAAATTCCAAGATTTTCCACCTCAAGGATAAAATGTTGCAGTCAGAAACAATTCAAATATCATGGAGTAGCTATCAATATCACATAAGATTTAGTAGTTTCCACATTAAAGGTGCAGAAAGATTGCAACATGATATTCTGAAAAGAAAAGGAGCTAGGACTAAAACCAAGAATAATTTTCCTCAAAATACTGAACTTTATTCTTCAAGGGGAAAATGGATATTTAATGAAATAGAGGACTGTCTAGCATTCCTGATTAAAAGACCATAGCTGAATAGAAAACTTGACATTCAAACAAAAACTCAAGAGAATCATAAAAAGATAAACATGAAAGAGAAATCAGAAGGGACTTCATGTAGCTAAACTTTTGATATTACTATATTGAAAAATGGTACATGAAACTCCTAAGATTTTTATCATTATTGGGGCAATTAGAAGTATAAATAGATAGAGGTCATGGATTGTAAAAGCAAGCACCCTGACACATTCAGGGTAGCCTGCTGTACAGGTTCTTAGATCTGGTTTTCTAAAAGGAAAGAAATTTTTGAGGGGTCAGCAATTGCTTTAATCAAGTTCATATATCATTCATTTAGTTCAGGAGAAAATGTCAGCACTCTGAACTTCTGAGACAATGCAAAGAAGTAAGAATCAGCAGACAAGGCTTCCAGCTTTTTGACTGTAAACAATACATAGTTACCAGAGAGAGAAGCATCACCAATATCTGGGTTTTCAAAGCAGGGTGGGGGGTAGGCAGGGCTCCTTAGCAGCTGGCCAGAGTCTGGTGAAACAAACACTATGTATCTATATACATACATATGTTACATATACACACATACATGTACATATACATACACATATACATACATGCATGCATACATACATACACACTGGTATAGGGTGTGTTCAGGGAGGACCAGTATCCCTGGTTTGATGGCTGCCAAGCCCTCTTTGGGGCTCTTTCCCCTTTGATATCTACTTGTTCCGTCTAACTCTCACTTGTGACTCCAAGAAGCTGCAGCATGTGCAGTGGCCACACCCTGGTAAACCATTTCAGCAGATGGGACAACCAAGAGGGTAACCAAGAGTTCTCAAACTCATTGGTGAGTTAGGGGGTGTCTACCCCAACCATGTGAAGATTTCTTCTGGTGGAATGGGCTGATGAGAACAATTTGTTCCAATGGCCATGAAGGCAGATGAAACAGGTGATGTGAACTGCTTACAGCTTGGTTAGACATCGAAGATGCCAAGGTCATTCACTGCATCCTGAGCCATCACCAGTCTTCTTGATTCTGTCCTGCCAGTGGACTGTGATGACTCTGGAAGAGAGAATGAGGCTGATGACTTCATGCAACTCTGCCCCACTTAAATCCAATTTGCACATGAATCAAAAAACATCACCCATACCATTTCACTATTATGCCTCAAAGCCCTATGGCAACAGGTGATAGACACAACCAGGTACACAGGTGGCCCAGGCCATAGGGTCTTTTCTCACTGGAAGCAGCAGTGGGACTTGGCAGTCCTCTGGGTGCCTGAGCAGCCTTTTAAGGATTGCACTCACCTCCTAGTGACAGGAAAGGGGCTAGAAAATGTGTCCTAAACATCGCCTGCTTACCCAACCTGGGCCTGATTACCACTGCAGGCAGGGAATCATATGATGCAGTCAAAACACAAAAAAATGTACAAAAACATCTGCAAACATGATTCCACTCACCAGCGCCACATGGAACACAAAATCCAGTATACCTGAAAGAAGAACTGCTCTTGTTGCAAGAGAACTCAACAAGTATCACATCCAAATAGCAGCCCTGAGTGAAACAAAATTGGCAAATGAAGGCCAGCTTAGTGAAGTTGGAGTTGGATGCACCTTTTTCTGGAGTGAGCACAGTGAAGGGGAGCTCTGTGAAGCTGGCATGGGTTTTTGCAATCAAAACTAATCTAATCAGCAAGCTAGTATGCCTAACAAAAGGAGTGGATGACAGGCTCATGACAATGTGATTGCCACTTGCAGGAAAATGTCATGCCACCATCATCAGTGCCTATGGTTCCACCCTGACAGACCCTGATGATGTTAAAGAAAAATTTTATGACCTAGAGACCCTTATTGTCAATGTGCTGAAAGAGGACAACCTTATAATTCTGGGCTATTTTAATGCTAGAGTAGCCTCAGACTACCAAACTTGGCAGGGAGTCTTAGGGAGGAATGGTCATACTCCTGAGAGCCAGCATGGCTTCAGAAAGGGCCAAGGAACAGTGAATATGGTTTTTACCATATTCCAGGAGCAGAATAGAGGTCTGTATATAACGTTTGTAGATCTGACCAAGTTCTTTGACACTGTTAGTCAGGAGGGCTTATGGAAAATTACATTAAAATTTGGTTGCCCAGAGAAGTTCATCAATATTGTATGTCAATTTCATGATGGCATGTTTACCCAGGTTCTGGATAATAGACAATACTCTCCTGCCTTCTCAGTCACCAGTGGAGTGAAACATGGCTGTGTACTTGCTCCCATGCTTTTTAGAGTGATGTTTTCAGCCATGTTGTCAAATGCTTTCAACGAAGATGAACTTGGCATCAAGGTCAACTACCATACTGATTGCTAGTTCTTCCTCTTGAAATGGCTACAAGCCAAGACCAAAATGGAGGGAGTGTTGGTGCATGATTTTCTGTTAGCAGATGATTGTGCACTCAATGCAGCCTCTGAAGCTGAGATGCAACAAAGTACGGATCAATTCTCTGTGGCCTATGCTAATTTTGGCCTAATAATTAACCCCAAGAAAACACAGGTGCTCCATCAGCCACCACCACACCATCCATATGTGCAACCATTAATGACAACAAATGGAGAAGTTTTGAAAGCTGTGGATAAGTTCATTTGCCTTGGGAGTGTACTTTTCAGTGATGTATACATTGACAATGAGGTTAATGTATGCATTGTCAGAGCTAGCTCAGTGTTTGAGAGGCCCTGAAGAAAAGTTTGGGAGAGAAAAGGTATTAGACTAACTCCCAAACTGAAGGTCTACAGAACTGTTGTGCTGACCTCATTGTTATATGCTTGTGGAATATGGACAGTCTACAAGTGCAGTGCCAAGAAACTGAATCATTTCCATTTGAACTGTCTTAGGAAAGTTCTGAGGATCACTTGGCAAGATAAGGTACCAGACATTGAAGTCCTTTTTTGAGTTGAACTGCCAAGAACTCAAACTATGCTTCAGAGAGTGCAACTCTGATGGGCTGGCCACTTTGTTTGAAAGCAAGGTGTACGCTTGCCAAAAAGACTATTTTATGGAGAATTCTCATGGGGCAGGCAAACACATGGTGGCCAGAAGAAGCGATACAAGGACACTCTCAAGGTGTCTTTCAAGAACATTGTAGCAGACTGTGCAGCATAGGAGACACTGGCACAGGATCTCTCAGCATGGTGAGCCCACATCACAAAGGGTGCCGTGCTGTTTGAGCAAAGTAGAATTGAGGCAGCCCAAAGCCAATGCGGGATGCACAAATTTTGGATATCTACCCCAACTATTCATACATATCTGTGCCCAACCTGTGGTAAAGCATTCCAAGCTCATATTGGTCTGATCAGTCACAGTGGGACACACGTAAATTTCACTTTATCATGGTGATGTCATTTTGGTCCTCTTTGAAGATGAAAGACGACAATCAAACACACGCACACACACACACACACACACAGACACACACAATTTTGAGAGCCAGAGGGCACCAGGACTCTTGAGAACAGTGCCTCATTAACAAAAGTTGTGGGTCTTCCTACAAATCTCCCCTAGTCAAACTCCACTTAATAGGTAGGCCCATTAATGGGTGGGGAAGATTTTTAATCTCATTAGCATTTTATGGATGTGAATTGATTATAAAAGGGTGATCTAAAAAATAATGATAGGGAAAATGGAGAAAGAGGGATGCACTGGGAGTACAGGGAAAGGTGAGGAGGAATGGAGAAAATCATCTCACATAAAAGAAATGTGCAAAGAAGAGTCTTAACAATGAAAGGGAAATGAGCATGTGGGAGGATTGAATCTCATTTTCACAAGAATTGGTTCAAAAAAAGAATAACATACACACTCAATTATGTATAGATATCTATCCTATGCAATAATAAAATAGGGTAAAGAAATGAGAGGAGGAGAAGTGATATGAAGAGCAACAGATTAAGGGAACCAGTGGTCAGAATCAAAACAGTATTTTTAGAAGGGACAAGGTAAAAAGAGAGAGATGAATAAAGAAGAAAAAAAAAATGGGTGGAAAACCATAGTTAAATGTAATAACCTAGACTGCAAGTGGGATGAATTTAGATGTAAAGTAGAAATAGATAGCTGAATGGTTTAAAACAGAATCCAACAAAAATTTGTTTAGAAGACTCACATTTGAAACTGAAACATACACAGAGTTAGAAGAAATTGCTGAGATGAAAGAAAAAAAGTAAAAAAGGGGAGCAGTAATCAATCATGATCTGAGACAAATCAGAAGCAAATATAAACCTAATTAAAAGAGATAAGCAGGGAAATTCCATCTTGTTAAAAATACCATCAACAATAAATATTAATAATCAACCTATATACTCCAAATGATGTTCAGTTTTCAGAAGAACAAACCAAAGGTATCAACAGTCATGTGAAAAAAAATCTAAATCACTACGTCTCTTATGTAGTGGTACTCTAATGTACCACCTCACACCTGTCATATTGGCTACAATGACAGAACATGATAAATATTGGAGGGAATGTGGTATAATTGGTACAATTATGAAGTCTTGGTAGAGTTGTGAACTGATCCAACTGTTCTGGAGAGCAATTAGGAAATATGCCACAATGTCTCCAAAACTGTGCATAACCTTTGATCCAGCAATACTACTACTAGGTCTGTATCACAAAGAGGAAAAACAAGGGCCAGGGAAGGCAATTGGGGTCTGTATATGCAAGGATATTTATAGCAGCTGTTTTTATTGAGTCTGAGTTGCAAATTGAGGCGATGGTCCTCAACTGGGGAATTTGAAAAAACTCTGGTATATGATTGTAATGAAAGATTATTATGCTGTAAGAAATGAATAGCAATGTTATATAGGCTTGCAATGATGTTAAACACTGCCATTAATCATTTTGTGGAAGAAAACTTGAGAAGAAAGGAAGGAAGGAAGGAAGGAAGGAAGGAAGGAAGGAAGGAAGGAAGGAAGGAAGGAAGGAAGGAAGGAAGGAAGGGAGGGAGGGAAGGAGGGAGGGAGGAAGGAAGGAAGGAAGGGAGGAAGGAAGGAAGGGAGGAAGGAAGGAAGGAAGGAAGGAAGGAAGGAAGGAAGGAAGGAAGGAAGGAAGGAAGGAAGGAAGGAAGGAAGGAAGGAAGGAAGGAAAGAAGGAAGGAAGGAAGGGAGGGAAGGAGGGAGGGAGGAAGGAAGGAAGGAAGGGAGGGAAGAAGACAATTTAGAACTCCACATTTTTTATGGTTTTTTACATGTAATTGAGGAAGTATAAAGTATTATTTAAAAACAAATTTAAAAAAAGAAAGTTCCTGGAATTAGTGTTGTGAATACTCCTCTTTACTCTTCTGGTTTCCTAAGCTTCCTAGGGTCAGTCAATAACTATGAGAGAGAGAGAGACAGAAACAAAGTGACAGAAACAGAGAGAAAGACAAATAGGAACAGAAAGAGATAGTGACAGAGGTGGAGAGAGAAATAAACACAGCGAAAAAAATAGGGAGACAGGGATAGATATATAAGGAGCTAGAAATGAGGAGACCAACACAAAGATGGAAAAAACATAGAGAAATGGTGTCCAGGTATTGCCTCTGGCTGATAATGGCTGTGTAGTGTTAAGCAAGTAATTTATGATCAATATCCCAGGAAATTATCTAAGAATATAAGGTAGAGAATTGGTACTAATGAGTTTTGGTAAAAGGAGCCAAGGTTTTCTACTTGAAAAAGACAACAGATTTTTTTTTTCCATTTCTATATTTTAGCCATACAAAGTATCACCCCTCTCTTCTACTATATTCTCTAACAACAACACCGTAATGGAATGGAAAGAGAATTAAAGCAAAATTTAGGTAATCTGGGTTCTACTCTGATTCACTGGGAGACTGTTGCTTTTTTTAATCATTATCAGTTGTATCAGGGTCTATGTGAACCCACTGGGGCTTTCTTGGAAAAGATACTGAAGTCGTTTGTCATTTCCTTCTCCAGCTCATTTTATAGATGAGGAAATAGAGGTAAATAGGGTTGAGTGACTTACCCAGAGAAACACAGTTAATAAATATATTAAGTCATATCTGAGCTCAAGATGAGTAGTTCTGATTCCTGCTTGAGTACTCTAACAAGTGTTCCATCTATGTGACTTAATGTCCCTGAATTTCACATTTTATCACCTTTATCAGATGAACGATGCCTTGGACCATCTCAGTTCACAGAGCTGTTGTCAAACAATATCAAGATGATATCTCCTAGGAGCAAATGATCACAACTTTATAATAATAAGGAACTTGAAAAATAATTTCATTCACCTCCCTCATTTTACACACCAAAATCTAGAGAGATCAGCTTGTCACGGATTGAAGATTCTGTGAAGTAGTTGAGCAAGGATTGGAGCTCTGACTCCCAATATAGCCTTCTCTAATTCATCCCTGGGTATCCCCATAATTGGGAATTTTTTGTTTTATCAAGATCCACTTTCCATTTCTGAGGATGGCACTGAAGATGCTTTTGACACTTTGCCTCCCACTCTTTCCTTTACCATACTTTGTATTCCTTAAAATCTGTTGAAATGTTCTAATATTAAGATATAAACTTTATATTCTAAGGAAATCAGAATATGACAGCATGTACTTGTTTAACCTTCACAAATCTGCTAAAATGTTACTATTGAAACAATTTCTGAATGAAGCAGAGTATATTGACTCTGACCTTTAAAAACATATTCAGGCAAGCAAGTATACAAATAAGAGATATTTCTTAAAGTGTTTTCTAAACATTGACTTCCTAGAGAAGAGTACAGAGGCTGTGCATGAAGAAGGATCAATTAATGAGCCAGACAGTTTAGTGCAAACTAAATATCTTGAGCAACACATGTTAAAGGTAACAAATGCATTGTGAAAATGTCATTTTGGGTGGCTAATTACCACTCTGTCATGTTCATGTTGAAGTTGTCATGAGGAGAGTATTTAGACTTGGTCAAGGTTTGTTGTGTGTAGGAGAGGAATGGGAAGATAAAAGGAATTTTTTTTTGTTTTGTCTTACTTTATCTTACTTAAAGTGTTTAATTTATTGTGTCTTACATTACATATTTACTTTAAGTCTAAGTTGTGATCAATCACTAGGCTTCAAACATCAGAGATTATTGACTATCTTTGGTAAAGGGTAGAACAAAGCCTTACTCACTGGTCATTAGCAACTATTTGTCATATGGGATGGAAGGCAGCATTCAGAATAGAGTATATATATCAAATAGAGAAAGAGAATATCAAGCCATAAAAAAAAAGAAGAGAGGAAAGCAACAGCTGGAGAGACATATGTCAGAAAATATGTAGGAATAATTGAGCAGATAGTTACTTAAGATAAAGATGAGAGACAGCAAAGGGGCTACCAGGGTCAAACCACTAGAGAGTGATTCCAATTCCTAATTTACGGTTGAAAAGTCATAGTAGTTGGAGTCAACCTTACATGGGGACATCCCTTTAATTATAAGCATTTTAGTTAGAGTATTCTTGATTTGAAGTGGACCAAGATCTTGATACTACATGTTTGAAAGCCATATTAAAGATAAACTTTTTTAAAAAATAGTTTTAATTTATGTGGGAAATGTCTCAGGAAATATATACATATACATATAAATATGGACATATGCATGCACATACATTTTAGATAATGTAATATATGTGGATACATGTGTGTGATATAACTAAATAATGGCTATATCCTTCTATATAGTATACTGTTAACAGAATATATTTCTATATTAATAGACAAAATAATGTAATATATGCATGTGCGTGTGTACTCTTTACATAATGATTGGTTGGAAGACATGAAAAAAGTGCTTCACAATCAAAAGAAATAATAATGAATTCAAGCATGTCGGTTTATAAATATAATGCATCTTTTTGGTCAGTGAACTTCCATGGCTCTGCCTTTCCCCCTGAAAACTACTGAAATGTATGTGGACCTTAGTGTTAATTTTTTTTCAAAAATTAAAATTTCATGTATAAGATTGATTATAGTTATAGAAATTGACTTTCTTGGATTGCAAATGTTTGCCTGAAGGAAGTTAGATTTGCTTTCTGTTATGAACTGAATACAGTCATAAAAATATAATGAAGAGTTAATGAATATAAGCCACATATTAGACTGATCAAAGAATACTTAGGTAGAAATAAATTTTCCAGATAATATTTTCTCTTATTTTCTGTGATTACTTGTAAATTTAGTTAAAATACAAAAGATGAGCCATGGTATGATTATATGTAATTTATAAATATAATCATATACATCTAAAACTAGATTGGAAATGCAGAATATTAATGTTTCCCTTCATCACTATGTTGAATTCTTTTTTGCCTAAAACATATAATTATTTAATGCAGTATTTAATGATGGCTAACACTGGGGGGAAAGGAATACAGTAGTTGATTGACTAAATACATAATTTTTAGAGTATTTGTTTATGTAATATTGAATAGATGGTCCCGATTAAATAGGGCTTTAGGAGTCTGAAAGCCATATTGTAGTTTAAAGATGATTTTTGCTCTCAGAAAGCATAATGATTCCATATTGCTGCTGTGGTTTTTGATAACACATTACCAAAGTTAGAATATTATTATTCCATATGCTCACTCTGAGCTATCTGCTCCTATCTTCACCAAAAGAATAATTTCTATAATTTAAATATAATTTACATAAAACCAAAGCAAAGAATGTGTGCTATGTTTTCTCCTCCCCCCCATAATAAAGAAACAAAAAAGAGGAAAGAGTAACACATTATCATTTTCATTTTTATTTTCTAATTCATCTGAATCCGTGATTTTATTGATATAAGAAACTTGCAGTTACGGAAAGTAATTCTACAAGAGAAAATTGTCTCCTTTATAACTTGTAGATTTGCTTCAAGCATTGGTAGATTATGGCTTCCTAAGTCACCCAGCCTGTATGTCAGAATGTGGACTAATGAATTTGCTGATGAGAAATATTTTATCATAGGTTCATACAAATATACACACATATTGTATTCAGAAACATGTTTTAATATTTACATATGTAGATGCAATTTGAGAAAGTAATTTTTGTTTTGTTTTGTAGATTTATGAATATATAGCCTATCACAGGACTTAAATTTATGTTTCAAAGGGAGAAAAGTCCCATTGATTTGTATTTTAAAATAATGAATATATACATTTGTATCATATCCACCTCTCTTGTATTTGTTTAAAATATATATATGTAAATATATATACACAATCTACATATAAAGAGACATGCATGTTTATATAGATAGATACATTTTCATTTATACCGTCAGGTTCCTAAATTGCACATAGCATTCTTTCCAGCATTTAACATAGTGCCAGTACCAGAGTAGGCATTTAATAAATATTCATTGACGTTTTTCACAAACATACTTCCATACTTTCTTGCCAACTGAAGAGATCAATATTTTAAGGCTTACATATTTTTCTCTACTCTGGAAAGCCCACTTAGGACATCCTTTTCCCCTCATACTCATTCTCCATTATTTCTTACTTCAAAGCAACTTTGAGAAGCAATGAGGCATAATGGAGAATACTCTGTCCTTGGAATCCTATAATCTGGCTTTGATACCTGTCTCTGACATTCAGTAGTTTCTAAAGTTTGATGAATCACAGTATTATAGGATTGAGAGCAGGAAGAGAAGTCAATAATAATAACTAGCATTTTTCTAGTGATTTAAATTTTGTAAAATGCTTTACAAAAGAGATCTCATTTCATCCTACCAACAGCCCTCAGAAGTAATTATTCCCATGTTACAGATGAGATAACTAAAGGCAGTGAATGATTGGCCCAGAATCACATAGAGAGGAAGTACCTGAGGCTGAATTTGAATTCAGGTCTTTCTGACTCCAGGCCTGGTGCTGTTTCTAGCTTCCCACTGTCTTGCATAGGGCAAATCTAGTCTAGTTCCATTTTAAAGAATGAGAAACTGAAACCAGTAAAAGCCAATAATATTTTTTTTCTTTTAATTCTGCTGTTGTTTGGTATAGATACAATTATTACATTTGTGTATGCTGATTAGACTATCATAGAAAGATTACCCGACTTGGATCAGGATACTGGCTTAAAATTCTAATTCTGCCTTAATGATTGTAAATATCTTAAACTCTATGGACCCCTGAGTGCTCATCTCTAAATAAAGGGCATAAATTAGCTTAACTGTCAAATACAAATGGGAAATGTTTTCCTTATGGATTTCATATTGACTTGGAAACCTGCAAATGAATAGTAGATGTTTTGTTGCCATTTTATTTATTTTGATAAATATTTTCTAGTTACATTTTAATTGTTTCCCCTTCAATTGGAAGTGTTGGCCTTTAGGCAGCCAGTTGGATGCCTCTTGATAGTAGAAATCTAAGCTTCAGCAATAAGGCTATTGCTCTGATTTCTTCTGACCCCTGTTTTCCAGTAGCTGTTTAGAAGTTTGAATTCTGAGGGATTATTTTGTATAAATTTATGTGAAAGAAATTTTCACTTTTGCTTCGGTAAAAATGGTTGTACAAGACATTTTCTCTGCATGTTCAAGAGATTCAGATTGCTGTAGTTTTTGCCTTTATTTTTGAATTGGACTAATGACATCAGAAGGTAGAGACTTAACTAAAGCTTTAACTCCTGTATCTTCACCTTATTTCTGGCCCTGGTAAACCAAAACTCCCTGTCTGGAGTTTTTATATCTTGACTCCTTGCATTTTGATTTACATGATAGTGATAGCTGCCTGATTCTCTATTGGCCCTACAAGTGAGCCTTTTTTTTTTTTTCCCTAGCTGCTGCTTATTTTCTTGATGTGATTTTTCCTGACAGGTTGATTTTATTCTTCTGCCAATTGAAAGTCCAAATTTATAACTATTTAGTAACAAGAGAAAAAAAAGCAGAAAAAGAAATTGCTTTAATGCTGCTTCATACGTAAAATTTAAAAAAAGCAGATACAAAGAAAAGACTGAAAAACAAAGGTGTTTTTAATAAATGTAATATGGCTATGAACTTCCATGAAAGAGCCAATCACTCTTCATGTGTAGTAATCCATGATACAGGTAGAAATGCTTGAGACAATTGTGCCAATGTTTCCTCAAGGGTCCCAAATAATTTTGTATGTGTGGAAGCAGTTTTTGAGTTTGTCTTAAAAGTTAATGGCATTACCCTTTACCAGGAAACTTCTTTTGAGCCCAATTAACCTGATCTAAAAAAATTTGAAAGACTCCCAAGCCGCTAGGTAAAGTGTGCATTAATTTCTAATTCCAACTAATTAGAAAACATTTTCTTCGACTTTTCTAAATTATTTGAATTGTAAATGTGTTTCCCTAAAATATTTTCCAGGCATTATAAATATTCAACTCATTATTCAACACTTATTTGTAATTCAGACTTAGGTAAAAATGTTGTCAAAGTGCCTGGGCATTATAGTAATCCCCTTGGAACACAGAACAAAAATGCATCACTTCCTTCAGATATGTGTAAAAGAAAAAGTCTTGAGGGAACTGCAGAAGCTAATTAATTCAATGTGGCTACAATAATGTTTCAATGTGCATTTTATAAGATTTCTTTTAGAAAATGAGGTTGTTTTTTCTTTTGAAGTATTACTATATAACATGACTTGCAGTCCAAATCAAATAATCATGAAGTGAATATGGATTTTTTCTTAGTTGCAATGGTTACAGGCCTGTAAAGACTGAATAAAGCGTACAGAGGCTGAGGGATCTGCCAAGCACAGAAGTTGCTCAAACTCCCTACATTCAAAGAAGGTAAATATAAGTCATAGTTCATTTAAAAGCATGTGTTGACAGGACTGGAAGGGGAAATGTGTTGAGGCAAATCCAAATACTTGTGAGATTGATGGGCTTTTGAGAGGGATTTGGGATAGAGTCATTGCCTTTGAAAATCGGAGAAGCTGAAGAGAATTCTAGGAGGATGGAAGCATAGGTCAGAAAATTTCAAGTTCTCAAGATTTTCCTCCATGAAAAAGAGATAAAATAGCATTTCTAGGCTAACAGAGCTGTGGAAACAAAGTCAGGGTAGAATAGGGGTGCTCTTGGGACAGGTGGAGAAGATCTGAAGAAAATTTCTGGCACTAGATTTCCTTTCTGTGAAGAGTGAACACCTCCAGACTAGGACCCCTTTTTTAACCAGCAGCAAATTGCTTACACAGTCCTGGGATTGGCTGGGTTGGGAGGTTGCCTAGTCCTCTCACGGGTGCTTTTATCTCCGAGACAGTGAGGGAAGATGGGCATCTATCCTGCAAAATATCTAGGGAAGCTCTGCTGACCAGGAACACCAGACCCAGCAGTGCTGCGGAGTCATAGCCAGGCACTAGAAGGAACTAGCATATGCCCGGTGAGTGCAAAAGCAGTGGGGTAGTGACACTGCTGACTGTGGGCACTTACAGGAGCCTGGAGATCTTGGTTTGAGTTCAAAGTCAGAGGGAAGAAATGAATAGCATCCGAGGCCAGAGGCACCATCCTCCATAACCCAGGATTAGAGGTGATTTTATTATTATCCCCCCAAAAAGATAAATTCACAGGCAGTAGAGAAAAAAATCCAACAACAGAGAGCTACTATGGGAATAGAGAAGACTGGGATTCATCTTCAGAGGAGGATATTAAACCAAGGAAACCCTCTTCTATCCCAAAGAATAATGGCAAATGGTTATCTGCCCAAAAAGAATTCATTGAAGATCTTAAAGAAAGACTATAAAAATCAAATGAGAGAGACCGAGGAAAATTAAAAAGAAAAATAAGAATAATAAAAGAAAAAAAAGATTATGACGAGAAAATTAACAGATTACAAAAGAAGATCCGGAATCTTGATGAAGAAAATGACTCCTTGAAAATCAGAATTGGGCAAGGGGAAGCCAGTGAAGCTGTAAGAGATGAAGAAATTGTATATAAATATATATATATGTACATATATACATGTATACACACATACATACATATACATGCATATATGTGTATGTATATATACATATACATACATATATATGTATTTGTGCATGTATATATGTATGTATACACACACACATATATATAAAGAGAAAACATAAAAATAATTGAGCTACCCAAAAGTTCTGTTTAAAAAAGAATATTGATGCAATAATACATGAAATAATAAAACAAAATTGTCCTGAGGTACTACACAAGAGAGGAAAGTAGAAATAGAAAAAAATCCACCTATCACCACCTGGAAGAGATCCTACAAGGAAAGCTCACAGGAATATTACAGTTAAATTCTGAAACTTTCCTGATCAAGGACAAACTATTACAAGCAATAAGAAAAAAACAAACAATTTACATATTATAGAGTCACAACTGGAATCACACAAGACAATCATTGATGACACTAATAGATTACAGGTTTTTGACACTACATCAAAGAGCAAAATAGCTGAATCTATGGCTGAAAATATCATATCCATCAAAGCTAAGCATAATTTTGAGGGGAAGAAAATGGACATTTTATCAATTGTCAGACTTTCAGAACTCTGTTAACAGAAACAAAAAACAAAAAAGCAAAACAAGCCATGAACTCAATAAAAGATTTGACATACAAGAACCAAGAGAAATATAAGGTACGTACCAATGACCACTTATAAGGGATGTAATAAGGATATAATGTTTACCTTTAATGTATGGAAAATGTAAAACCTATGACTAAGATTGTTACTAGCAATTAGGTAGCTTATAAGAAGATTGGGGTAGACCTGAATATGATATGACTTTAAAAAGAGAAACCATTCAAGAACAAGTAAAAGAGTAATTATCCTGTACAAATGAGGTGCAAGAAAAAGAACCAATTGAGAGGAGTTAGATGGGGGAAGGAGGATGTTAATTCTGGGAAGCTACTTACATTGGGAATGGGTGTAAGAGGGGAAAATACATATACATCTTGAAGAGTATAAAAGTCTTCTAAATTTAAAAAGAATAAAACTATAAGGGGATGGGGAGGGAAAGAGGATAAAACACCTTTAGAGGGGAGAGTGAGGGAGTAGGTTAAAAAGGTGTGTAGAAAGGTGTTTAGATTTAGGGAATGGGAGGGTAATAGAAGGAATCTGGAGTCAGAGTAGGTTAAGTAATAGAGGGGCAAGGTAACAGGTAGAATTAAAGTATAGGAATTACGAAAGATAAGAAACAAGAGATATGCACAAATGTCAAAACAAGATTAGGAGTATAATTCCTGGGAAAAAATACATTTATAAATGTATGTAGGTATATATGTATGTATGTATGTGTATATTTATACATGTATGTATATGTCAATACCTCTATATAAATATATCCATGCTCAATTGTTGCCTTGGAGTGGTGGGTAGCGGGGAGGAAGGGAGAAAAAGCAAACAGTGTACATGAGAGAACAAAAGAAAACTTGCTAGGAACCAAAGAAAAGATGGACAGCTTTCAACTTAACACATAGTATTTAATGTATAGGCTTTCTTGAAACTATGCTATTGTTATATATTTTGAATCCTCTCCTATGTTCTGCTGTACACATGACATGTTCTTTTCCTTATTTTATATTTAAGTTTAATGTTTAAGTTCATAATATATTTTTTCTTTTTGTATTTGTTTTAGTATTTGTCTAAAATTAAAAAAAGAATCCAGGTAATTAGGACTTGCAAATAACAAATGTGAGAGTGAGTATTATGGAGAGAAGTCATTTTGGCATTTTTATTGTTTTTCTTCTATATTTGTATTTGGGCGAAATTTGGAAGTTCTAAATAAAAGGATAGTTATTTTTTTTTTGTTTTGAATACATTGCTCACTATGGCTATATGGCATTTTATAGGACAAGGATTATATATGTCTTATTCATAACCCCAAACAGTCCTTTCCCTGAAAGTGATTTCTAGTTATAGTCATATGGACGAGTTATACTACTGAGGGCAGGTCATTCCAAATAGAAAAAAAAAATGAAACTTAATTGTTCTCTCCTAGTCATATAGGGAATACAAATAAATAACTGAGTCATTGATAGTGGATAAGTGATCAGAGTATACAAGGAATATGTCTCAAAGGGATATTGCTCGGGGCTAATCCCCGGCCTTCACCCGGCTACTAAGCCAGACGGTAATCACTCTGGGGTCTTCTCCTGGACACTATTCCAGGCGGTACTCTTGCACGGGGCTCCCCGCCCTGGCCTTCGCCTGGATGAGGCGGTATCCCTTACCCCAGACTTCGCTTGGGGAATCTTACCCTTTCCCCGGGTCTTTGGACGTCTCCGGCCCCTGCCGTGGGACCCTATGGCCTAGCTGCTCGACAGGGCTATCCCCTCCTCCACGGAGGGAACAATGACTACACACGCACCCGAGGATGTCAGTGCTCTTCACTTTATTGATGGTGTCCTCTACATCTCTTTCTTGGTTACATCTCTCCCTGATCCCTCCCCGACAGCTCCTTATATCCCCAGCCAGAGCCCCGCCCATGTTCCTCCCTGAGGGCGGAGCCAGCTCCCGAAGGCTGGTCCAGAGCTTGGCCCCTAACAGGATATCTGTAAAACATGAAAACATTAAATCAATAAAATCAGAATTCTGAAATCTCTACTTGCTCAGAGCAAATTTGCAAAAAAGTGACAAAAGACAGACGTAGTTAATACTGGAGGGACTGCAAGTAGACAAGCACCAACCATTGTAGAAAATGACTTGGAATTATTCTTAAAGTACAGTGATTAAAATATCCACATTCCTTTGATCCATGAGTAGGTATATAAACAGAGAACATGAACACACACACACACACACACACACACACACATGCATAGCTTTGGAGACCATGTTTCTTCCACTCTCTCAACTTCAGTGTCATCCTCTACTCCTAACTTTCACTGAGTTCTTAGTCTTTCCTTTCATGTATACTAGCCTCTGGCAAGGGGTTGACTGACCACAAATTCCCCCTGCCATTAATAAGCCTGCCTAATTTGAGAAAAGAGGAAACTAACATGACACTAGGCCTTAGAAGATGTGATTGGCATGGACATATTCAAGCATGGCAAGAGCAGTGAGGAGAGAAGGAGGAAGTAGCCCTCTTCACAAGGCAGCAGCACAACTGAGTTAGCAGCTGTTCTTTGCCACATCTGTAGTTTCCTTTTTTAAGAACATGAGAGATGGCCTCTATCTATATGGACAGCTGCAAGATGGGTAGGACTGTGTTTATTACTCAGCAGAAGCTAGTTAATGGAATGGGACCGATCTACCCTTTCTCCAATTGGATTTTCTTAAATTTATTCTCTTGAAGAATTCTGCTGTTGTTCAGTCATTTAGTCACCTCTGACTCTCTGTGACCCCAAGGGCCTTAGCATGGCAGAAAATTCTATCCTCCTTGATTCTCCAAGTCTGTTCAAATTCTATTCATTGTTTCAATGACACTCTCCATCTTCTGCTATCCTACTTTCATTTTGCCTTCAATCTTTCCCAACATCAGGATCTTTTCCAGTGAGTTCTCTCTTCTCTTTATGTGACTGAAGTATTTAAGGCTCACCTTCAGTATTTGACCTATCAGTGAGTAGCTTGAATTAATTTCTCTAACTATAGACTGATTTGATCTCCTTGCTATTTAAGAGACTCTCAAAAGTATTCTCCAGCACCATAATTCCAAAGAATTGATTCTGCAGTGCTCAATTTTCTTTATAGACCAACTCTCAGAGCCATATATTGCTATCAGGAAAATCATAGCTTTAACTGTAAATTTTTTTTTGGAAAAGTAATGTCTGCTTTTTAGTTTGCTATCCAGATTTTCCATAGTTTTCCTTCCAAAGAGCAAGAATCTTTTAATTCCATGGCTTCAGTCACCATCTTCAGTGATCTTTGAGCTCCAGAATATAAAATTTGATCCAGCTTCCCTTTCTTCTCCTGTTATTTGCCAGGAAGTAATGGAATCAGCTACTAATATCTTGGGTTGTTTGTTTTTATGTTAAGCCCCAAACCAGCTTTTACACTCTTTTTTTTAACCTTCATCTAGAGACTTCTTAAGTCCTCTTCACTTTTAAAAATACACTTGCCTGTTTTAAAATTTATTCTCATAAATACTTGTGGTTGACCCTGTCCTTATATTACCTTGTGTCTCTTTGTTTTTCAACATAAACATGCAACATGAGCCAGGAATTAGACAGTGTAGAGCTGGGAGCTCAATTTCCAAGACTTTACAAAGTGTGTTGCTCTCTAACTGGGGCCATAAGCAAGAACCATTTCATGACTACCATTATAAATATAAAATTTCTATGAAATCAGGTCCTTTTATAAATATGCCTTACAAATGTTAGTCAAGGTCACATATATCTTTACTCTAGCTACATACTATGTATTCTTCTCTCTACTCACATTGTCACTACCCTGATGTAGACCCTTATCACTTCATATTTCTACTACTACAGTAGCTTCCTCATTGGTCTCCCTCACTCGAGTCTCTCTCCATTCCAATTTTTCCTCCATTCATCTACCACTGCACCAATGTAATCTCAATAAAGCAGAAGTTGACCATATTACTTTCCTAATCACAAACTCCCACGCCTCCCCAGATACAAATAAAACTCTCCATTTATCTCTTAAAGCGCTTCATAATTTAGCCCCTTCCGACCTTTCTAATCTTCCTATATTTTATTCACCTCTGTGTATTCTACATTCAACAACACTACACTGCCTTTCTTCTGTTCCTCACACGCCAGTCCATTTTTTGACTCTAATTTTTCACTTAAATATGTGTATACACACACACAGACACACTATGTGTGTATATGTTTGTTTGTATGTTATCCTCTCCATTAGACTATGAGCTCTATGAGGGTATGGACCTTGTTTTGAAATCTCCTTGTTTCTCTAGCACTTAACCCTGTACCTGGCACATAATAATTACTTCTTAAATGCTTATGGATTAATTGAAATCACCAATCTGGGGAAAACAATAGGTTATTATCCACTTAGCCTTGTTCAGTCCTTTATATTTTGGCATGTCTTACATGTATGAGATAAATCAATAAGCAAGTTTAACAGACTAATAAAAAGACTCTTCTTGTGGCTATCACACTTGCAGTATAGCATTCCATTCCATTCTGAACACACATTTTAACAAAGTTATTGAGAAATTGGAGAGTATGCAGAAGTGGACAATAGAATTCACAAAAAGCTCTATAAGCTTAAGCCATTTGAAGATTACTTAATGGACCTGCATAGCCCTCCCTCACTAAAAACAAAGTCAACTGCAAGTCATGCCATCATTTTTCTGATGGCATGGTCTTCTTCGGCAATGAAGGACGAACATAATGGAAATGTCTATGATAACCTAGATAATTTTCCATGAAAATATGATAACCACCCTCAATTTGAAGATCTTTCATGTGGAAGGGTTGCTTTGATTTATTTGGATACACAAGAATAATCTTCAGGAAATGGTTGAAAGTTGCAAATTTATAGACTTTGGTTTGAAGCACACAAAAATAAAAAGATACATCAGAATTATTCCTATTCCTTTAGTTAATTGGTTCTTCCAATGTAAGCTCCTTGAAGAAAGGGGCCATGTTGTAATTATTCTTGTTTCTACATCAACACTACTTGAAAGCAGTGTATGTGCTTTCTTTGCAGACTCTATGGATAATATGTGGAAGTCAATTGACAAGAGTGGCCTAGGTTAAGAGAGTCATAAACGAATTGAAATCTTCACTATTAGAGAAAGAATCCTACCTTTCATGTGATAAAGCCATTGAAATATCAAAATAATTCTAATTTAAACTTTGGAAACAAAGTGCATTTCCCAGTCACTTATTTGGTGAGTAGTAAAGGACACAAATTAAGGACATGTCATTTATTTTCCATAATACTCATATTATAAAATATTTATTAAGAAATATATGTTATTATCTTAACTATTCACTTCTCCAAAGATAATATCATAACTCTGCTTTTTACCTTGACAAAATAAAGTCCTTTACTATTAAGATACTTACTTTGGAAATGAACTTCAGATACTGCTTTCCATGAACTCACAATAACCTCAATCATATGTCTGAAGGGGAAAATACATAACATGTAAGAGAGGACTGTTGTTGTTTTGTTTTTTTTTCCCCTTTTGGCCACAAATTCACATGAACAGGTAGTTAAAAACAAGCTGAGAAGTCTTCAGCATTTATTGGTTCAATTGACTGTATTTCATGTCTTTTTTGGTGTTAGCTTTTAAATAGCTCACTGGAAGGTTTAGGAATTAAAAATTCAACTCTATTAAAAAAATTCCACTATATAATTCTTATAATTCTACTATATAATCTTTCTTCCTTGAGCTATAGAAAAGCATGCATTTCCTGTTTTCCTCCTACCTCTCTGATCATTCTTTTTCTTTCTTTTCTTATGAAGTCCTTGTTGTTTTGTCACATTTATATGGAAGTTTTCTGTCATGTGTCTTTGATCCCTGGTCTACATGCTTTAATTTCTAATTTTAATCTAAATCCATCACCAAAGGTTTGGAGACTCTTGAAGTTGAGAGTTTCCTTAGAAACCACCCACAGTAAACAAAACTTTATATGAACAGAAAGACTCTATACTAAATAGTTATCTCAAGATACTGAAGGACTCAAGCATAATTAATCTCCACTAAAAGGAATATATTTTGTTAAAAGGAAATACGTTCTACTTCAAAAGGACAGTTCTAATTGTTTTAGCTATTTCTTATTCTGCCCTAAGGCAGTATCTGGATGAGAGGACATATGTATAAATTTGGGCTCAAACACTTACTAGCTGTGTGACCCTGGGCAAGGCATATATCCTCTTTCTCAGTTTTCCCCTCTGTAAAAGGGGAATAATAACAGCCCCCACCTTGCTGAGATGTTGTGAACATCAAATGACATAATATTTGGAAGCACTTAGCACAGTGCCTGAAACATAGCAAGAGCTGTATAAATATTCAGTTCTTCTTCTCCTTCTCTCTCCTCTCCTCCTCCTTCTTCTCTTTTTCTTCTTCTTTTCCTCCTTGTTCTTTGTTGTTTTTGTTGCTGTTCTTCTTCTTCTGCTCCTCCTCCTTCTCCTTGCCCTTCTCCTCTTTCTCTCTCTTCTCCTTCTTCTCTCTCTTGTTCTTCTTTTGTTATTGTCCTTTTTCTTCTTCTTTCTTCTTCGGTTTCCTCAAGTACAAAACAGGGATATAATGGCGTCTACATCTGAAGGCTATTGTGAAGACCAAATAAGATAACATTTGTAAAAGGCTAGGCAAAGTATATGACAAACTGAAAACATTTAGCAAATGTTTCCTTCCTTAGTCTAGATGATAGGGGATAAGGTCAATTCTGTACGAGGAGTTACTGCAGATACATAAAGAAAAGTAACATACTCCCTTCCCACCAATGTACTTCTTTCTTCACTGAATTTCTTGGTTATAGAAACCATTGCCCAATTGTAATTTAACATGGTTATCAGGACTCTTGCCATCTTAGCTATCCTTCTTTAGTTGCTCTTCATCTTGTCAATGGTTTACTAAATTGTGATTCTTCGATTATTATAGTAATTGATATTGTTCCTATTACAATGAGCTCTAATTGCTTTCTCTGTCTCAAGGCTCTCACCACTTCAGTTAGCTTTGTTGTTGTAAACAGGATTTCCCTAAAGAACAGGTATGACCATGTAATTTGTTCCCATCTCCCATCCTCTACATATACCTTATAACTTCAATAACTCCCCATTACTTCTGGAATAAAATATACAATTCTCTGTCATTTAAAGTCATTCACAAACTGGAAACTTCATACCTTTCCAACACTCTTACTTGTCATGATCTTGTTAGATGAGTCTTATTTCTTTCCTTCCTTTCCTCCTCTCTCCCTCCCTCCTCTTCCCTTCCTTCCCTTACTCCTTCCTCTCCGTTTGTCCACATAGGGAATCATACCTTTACATATAGGTATTCTGCCAAAGGGAATATGTACGTGAATAGCTGAAGTTTCTCAAGATATCTTAGGGTTCATGGGCTATATTTCTTCTTAAGCACCATGCCTTAAACCTAAATCAATCTGACTCATTGATTGGCCAACACTAGGCCCCAGATGAAGCCTCATTTGGTCATTATTCAGGCTCTTATGATTCAGAGTGCAAATAGCAATTTTTTTTTTTTTGGCAAGGGACCCTGAGGGTCTTCCCCTCCCAGAATGTTGTGTTTCATGTGGTTATTGTTATGGTTGCTTTTGACTAAACAAAAGAGGACTTTTTTTGCCTCTTTCTTACTTAACCTTAATCACTAAATGCCCATTGTCTCAGATAAATTGATACCTGAGAAAGACTTTAGCAAAAACGTCCAAGGTTTCACAATGCATCTGGGACTATCTCAGTCATCCTAATCTATATCCTGTCACTGGGACCCAGATGGCTCTGGAGAAGAGAGTGACACTAGTGACTTTGCATAGCCCTGCCTCACTTAAATTCAATTCATATGCAAATCATGACAACATATTCTCTATGTCATGATCCTCATGATCCTCTTTGAGAAAGGACAAACAAGAAAATTAGCTTATGTGCCATTTTTTACACAGCTTATTTACATATACTATGTATTCCTCAGATGTTATTTGGAGTAATCTGTTGCATGCAGGATGTAGCTCTTTTCTTCTAAAAATATCTGGCTAAAAAATCTAGCCTATAATAAATATTTGGAATATCATCTATTTCTTTGCTGAAATCATTAAATGCTGTTGACAAAATTATCAGAATGAACAACAGATTCCCTGAGATGGTTCACTAGAAAGCTCTTTCACAGCTGACATAACTAACCATTACTGAGCACACTTTGGGTCTTGATATTCAATTTGTTCCAAATCTGTGAAAAAGTAGTACACATCTTTCTATATTTTCTACAAGAAAAGCTTGAGAGGTTTATATGAACTGGGAAAGAAACTATGTATCATAGTATAGTTAGAAGGATATAAAGAGACTTAAATCTAACTTATTACAGTCTAAGTTTCATTGTCCTGCTTTCCCGTTAACTTGTAGTTCAAAATAGCGTGACTCAAAACTGTTAAACAAATATAAATAACTTTTAAATATGCTTTAGATGATTGCAGATATGTATCCTATCTCAAATTGCTTACCATCTTTGGAAGTAGGCTGAGCAGAAAGGGAGGGAGAAAATTTGCAACTCAAAATTCTATAAAAATGATTGATACTATAAACAAATGAGCAGAACAAGGGATAGTGTATTTAGCAGAATTATGGAGAAGGGAAGAATCTTTTTTAAACAAGAGATAGAAAACATTATGAAGTGCAAAATGGATAATTTTGATTACATTAAACTGAAAAGATTTTGCACAAACAAACCCAATGCAACCAAGATTAGGAGGGAAGCAGAAAACTGGGAAAGATTTTTTTCAGCTAGTGTCTGTGACAAAGGCCTCATTTCAAAAATATATAGGGAACTGAGTCAAATGTACAAGAATACAAGTCATTACCCGATTGATAAATGGTCAAAGGATATGAACAGGCAGTTTTAAGAGGAAGAAATTAAAAATATCTATAGTTATATGAAAAAAATGCTCTAAATCACTGTTGATGAGAGAGATGCAAATCAAAACAGCTCTGAGGTACCACATCACATCTATCAGATTGGCTAACATGACAAAACAGGAAGATGATAAATGTTGGAGAAGATGTGGGAGAATTAGAACATTAATTCATTGTTGGTGGAGCTGGGAGCTGATCCAACTATTCTGGAGAGAAACTTGGAACTACGCCTAAAGGGTTAAAGAAATGTGCATAACTTTTGACCCAACAATACCACTTCTAGGACTGTATCCCCAAGAGATCATAAAAATGGGAAAGGGTCCCACTTGTACAAAAATATTTATAGCAGTACTCTTTGTCATGGCCAAAAACTGGAAATCAAGGGGATGCTAATCAATTGAGGAGTGGCTGAATAAGTTGTGGTATATGAACATAATAGAATACTACTGTGCTATAAGAAATGATGAACAGGAAGACTCCAGAGAGGCTTGGAAAGACTTAGATGAACTGATGCTGAGTGAAAGGAGCAGAACCAGGAGAACTCTGTACACAGCAATAACCACGTGTGCAAGGATTTTTTCTGGTAGACAGTTCTTCATTGAAATGCATGGACTTAAATAATTCTCAGTGACCTCTTAAGGCAAAATGCCTTCCACACCCAGGGAAAGAACTATGGAATTTCACCACAGAAAGAAGCAGATCATTTTCTTTTGTATTATGTTTTGGTTTGTCTTCCATTCATTTTAATTTTTTATGCAACATGACTAAGGTGAAAATGTATTATTAGGGATGTATGTGTAGAATCTATATAAAACTGTATGCTGTTTCAAGGAGGGAGTGAGGAGGTAGGGGGAAAGGGGGAAAGGGAGGGGAAAATCTAAGATATATGGAAGTGACTGTAGAACACTGAAAACAAATAAAATTTTAAAAAATCAACTTTCAAAAGAATAAAAATATATAAAAATGAATGTTAAAAATTATCTTTACATGTAATTGGAAAAAAAATGCAATTAAAATTAAAAACAAAAGCAACCTCATGATAGTGTGGCATAATTTAAATTATTTTGCACCTGAAGTCAAGATTCTGGAGTTGGAATCTCAAACCTGATGACACTGAATAGCTATGCTAATTTGGTCAAGTTATTTATAGTCCTTGAAGTTGTGTTCTCATTTATAAAATAGGAACAGACTACATACTATAAACAGTTTGGACTGTCCCTTCCCTAATTCCTGAGTACTGAGAAGTAGGTGTCCCATGGCTATTGAAAACAACAGCACCTGCCATAAGAGTAGGACTAAAGGAATGACTTGCAATGATCAAATCACTGGTGTTCCTCACCAGACCTCTCCGTATCCATTGACACTCTATTTGGTTATTCAGTCACATTGATTGATATACTACAATCACTTAAACTCTTTCTCTACCAATGATACTAAAACCCTGGCTGCTGATATACCATATCCAATAGAAACCCTGTATTCTCTTATGTCCATCCAAAATAAACTTATGCTTTCAAGGTTACATTCAAAAATCTGCCCATCTTTCCACTGTGCCCTTTGGAAAAATTCTTCCATATTATGATGTTCCTTTAATCTTTTTTTGGTGAATGGGATAAAGTCTTCATTTCTTCTACCTTATTTCATTTGATAATTTCAAGACCTCTTAAACTTCACAAGATTAGAAGATTTGTACTTTCTTTTAGAGCCTCCTAAATGCTGAACTACCTCTAACAATATGAGCATCATCCTCATCATCTATGTGGACAGCCCTGAAGAGTGTACTGCTAAAGTAAGTGAACATATTCATAGCATTCAAAATTTCTCCAATCACTGTGATCACTACTTCCACATATGAATGATTTCTTGCTGGCAGTTGAGAACCTGTTCCTTGGTGTTCATTGTCAGACCAAAATTAGCAAAGCAGCAATCCATATCCTATTATATCTTGGTCTCAGGGACTCTATTGAGTACATAATCATTAAAAACAAAAGTTACTTACCCATTCCTCCTTCACTTTGGTCTTAAGTGTTCTCTAGTGAAATAATTTACCATCAGTGTGGAAGATGATCACGATGGTGTTTTTGACCTCACTGAAAGCATCTAACATCAGAAAAAAGCAACATTCTAAGGAGCATGGGAGCAAACACACAACTCTGCTTCACTCCATTGATATCTGGGAAAGCATTAAAGCATCATTCTTCATCTAGAACTCATGAAGGCATTCTGCCATGTGGGCTGGTCTATCAAATGTCAAATGGACACCTAGGTAAAAGACTTCTATTTCTCTTTTGAAAATCCTAGGAGGCAGAGCCAAGATGGTGGAGAAAAGGCAGGAAGTTGCCTAAGATCTCCCCACTATTCTTCAAAACAATTTTAAATCAAGCCTCAAAAAGAATTCTAGAGTAATAGAACCCACAAAAGGATAGGTGAAACAATTTTTCCAGCCCAAGTAAACTTAGGGCTTCAGGAATAGTCTATATCTCTTCGACAAAAGGAGAGGGCAGCCTAGCATAGGCAGTGCCTGGGCAGGCCAGTAGGATGCCCTTAGTCCCAGCACAGAACAGCAGTTGAGTCCTATAAGTCTAGCTAAACAGACCAGCAGTGCAGCAGACTAGCCTCAAGTCAGAGTGCAGCAGCTTAGTGATCAGCTGGGCAGGCTACAAGCAGGAGAGACAAGGCTAGGCAACTCCAACACAGCAGGCAAGCCACCTGTTCCAGCATCCCTTGCACAACATGTGAGTTGAAAGCAGTGATGCCCTTGTGCAGGAAACTAGTTACCAGGGCCCTTCCCCCAGCTCAAGAAACATGGGACAGTGCCCCCTGTGTCCCAGGAGTAGAGCTCAATTTTAAAAAGTCACAAAATATTAGGGGAGGGGTAGTCAGAAGCAAATACCTTTGAAAAGAGATAGGGCCAAATGAAAAAATAGAATAAATGGGGGTGGGTTAGAATAGGGGAAAATATAGTTAGTCTTCCACAACATGACTATCATGGAAGTGTTTTAAATAACTTTACATGTATTACCTATTTCGAATTGCTTGCCATCTCAATGAGGGTGAGTGGGAAGGGAAGAAGGGAGAAAATTTGAAGTTTTAAAAACAAATGTTAAAAGTTGTTTTTACATGCAACTGGGAAATAAGATGTACAGGCAATGGGGTATAGAAATAGATTTTTCCCTACAAAAAAGTGAAGGAGAAAGGAGAGGGAGTGATAGAGGGGATGGCAGACTGGGGGAAGAGGTAATCAGAATGCATGCCATCATGGGGTGGGGGGAGAGGAGAGATGGGAAAAATCTGCAACTCAAAATCTTGTGGAAATGAAAGTTGAAGACTAAAATAAATAATTTAATCAGAATTATTTTTAAAAAGTCACAAAATATACTGGAAAATAAGAGGAAAGTAAAGCACTGACCATAGAAAGCTAACATGGTTACAGGGTAGATCAAAATACAAACTCAGAAGAGGACAAAACTCCTACATGTGAAACCTCAAGAAGAAATGTGAATTAGTCTCAGGCCCAAAAATCTCCCTGGAAGAGCTTTAAAAAAGAATTTAAAAATCAAATTGGAGAGGTAGAAGAAAAATTCAGTAGAGTTATGGGGAAAAAGAGCTCACAGCTTGGGAAAGGAACCACAAAAAAAATGGCAAAAAAATATACAAAAATTCTTTGAAGAAAACCATTACTTAAAAGCAAAATTGGTTGAATAGAAAAGAACTCCACTGAAGAAAACTCTTGAAAAACTAGAATTGACCAGATAGAAAAGGAGGTATACAAGCTAAATGAAGCAAATAATTCCTTAAAAACTAGAATTTGGTAAATGGAAGTTAGTACCTCTATGAGACATCAAGAGTTAAACAAAATCAAAAGAATGAAAAAATGAAAAAAGTGTAAAATACTTCATTGCGAAAATAAATGACTTGCAAAATAGAACCAGGAGACATAATTCAAGAATTATTGTACTACCTGAAAACCATGACCAGAGAGAGAGAGAGAGAGAGAGAGAGAGAGAGAGAGAGAAAGAGTCACTCTGAATTGAACATCATCTTTCAAGAAATTATCAAGAAAAACTATCCCAGTATCCCAGAATCAGAATAAAACAGTAATTGAAAGAAAATTCTGAAGTATTTTAGGATTATTTCATTTTCTTTGGATAGTTTTCAGAATTTTCTTTTTTACAACATAATTTTTATTCCTTTTCCTTAACAGTGCTGTGATTCATCCATCATTTTCAAAAAGACCAATGACATTGCAGGTAATGTCTTGACTTGAGTATGTATTGGATTTAAGTTAGGCAGAATTGCATAAATTTTCAGGCTTACTCTCTCTACCAGAGTCATGAAAGTCTAGTGACAGAACAAAAGTCAAGATGACTTGAGATGGCCTGTGAGGCAGTGAATGACCTTCACATTATCAGTGTCTCACCAAGGTCTACATTCTTCACAGCACCTGCTTCAGGGCCATTGGAGCAAAGTGTTCTCATCTTCCCATTCCATTGGAAAAAGTCTTCCCATGCTTAGAACAGACATTCCCCTCACTTACTAATGGGTTTGAAGCCTATTGCTTACCCTCAGTTTGGCTTAGTTCACCTACTGAGACAGTTTTTACCATGGTGTAGCCACTACATGTGCCACAGCTTCTTGGAGCCACAGGTGAGAGTTGAGTGACAAATGAACACCAAAGGTTGATAAGCAGACCTGAAAAGGACTCAGCAAGACCTCTAGCCATTGCAAAATACTCCATAAACTTTATACATTGTCATAGTATACTTGTCCTCATACTCTTACCTCTGGGAATTGTTCCCTCCTGTCTTTAAAAACCTTTCTGTTGCTCTCTGCTTATAAGATAGCTTTTTACTTAAGATTTCTCCCCTAAATTTTAGTCTTTAAGTCTTTTTCTTCTATCTTCTGTCTCATGGCTCTGGATTTCTTCCTCATTATTTTATTTTATTTCACATATACACAGATAACCTGAATCTGAGCATATTTGGGTTATTTGTCTTGGGATTTTGGAAGGAAGTTCAGGCCCCTGACCAGAATAAAATCCAGTGGAAGTTTCTGCTTCTCTTCTCCTTAGAGTTAGAAACCTATTTAGCCCCAGAAGGATCTATATGACACTTGTGCTCTGCATAAGTTTTACTCCTCCTCCTGGCCATTTATTATTTCCTCATCATGGAAGGAAATAATACCTTAGGTGGTCACTGATTATTATTTATTGGAGGTCATTGAGTTATGGCTGGATGGCTACTTGTCAAGTGAGTTGTAGAGGGGTTGGTTCTTCATTTTTTTCAGACTAGATGACTGCAGTATTCCTTTCCAATTCTGATCTTCTGTGAGTCTGTGATCATGAAAGCTTGCAATTCACTAAAAATCCAAAATCATTCCCCACTTTATGAACTGCTGTTTGATTGTCTACTCAAATGTTGTAATAGTGAATATAATATTTTTCTATTTTGGACTCAGATATTAGATATGATATTTATCCCTAATAAATTCCATCTTTTAGGTTGAGTTCAACATTTTGTTGTCTGGTCAGGTTGCCTAATGTCTAATTATTTAGTTTTCCCTATCATGTTGCTGTTATTTTTATATTTAATAATTACATAAAATATACTTTTATTCAACTTGTGGAACACAGAAACACATGCATGTGCACATACATACATACAACACAAGATCAAGGAAAAATCCCTGGATCATTCTCCCAGACATTGCCTTCCAAGCAACATGAAACCATTATACTTAATCTTTAGTTCCAGACATTTAATAAATTTTGAATTTAACATTGTAACCTATAGGTACACAAGTATAAAATGAAATATTTTGTCAAATACTTCACTAAAATATAGATATTTTAAGTGGTACTACTATGATATAATTAATTGGCAACTTAGTGAATAAATAATCCAGTTTAGTACCTCCATCAATAAAATAAATTGGGCTAATCTGACATTTGTTCTTGATAAAAGCTTTTTCTAAAATTTCTCTCCTTTTTGAAGGTACAAGACTAACTCCTTCAATAATAAATTTTAGAATTTTGCTAGGATTTGAAGTAAGATTCACTACACTATGGTTTACAGACATCAGTATCTTTCCATGTTGGATAAATAGGGCATTTGTCCTGCAGTTTTTTGGAATCTCTCATTCTCCATGACTTTTCAAAGATCAGTGAAAATGACTCAAACTTATAAATCCAGTCTTCTTTTAGTACCCTAATGTATCAGACCTCTGGGTCTGATGATCAGCTTGAATTTATAAAGTTAACCTTACTGTCACAATCCCTTTGCTATCTTGTGTGTTAATTCCTTACTACTCATGGTTTTAGCTGGGATTTCTCCATTTCAATAATCCTCCTTGACAAGAAAAAATAGCATAAGAGTTGAGAAGTTTGGATTTCTCTCTTTTATTTGTTAGTATGGCATTATATACTCCCAAAGAGACATATTACTACTTCGTATTTTTGTTGGGTTATTGGTGAACCAAGGTACAATTCTTTAAAATATTCAAAGAGAGCATGTGAAATTATATCAATATTATTCTGCATCTATCCAATCCAATCAAAATATAAAAGATTTCAGAGATATTATTGAACCTATCACCTGAACAATAATCACCTCTAAATGGTCATTTAGTCTTCACCTGGAGAGTTTCAGTGAGGAAAATTCACTACCTGAGAAAATCTTTAAAATTTTGGATAGTTTGCATTGTTATTTAAAAAAAAGACCACACTTTCTTAATTATTAAGCTGACATTTACATAATAAAAGGTTTACAAAGAGACATAAATGCATTATAATATTTAGTAGTAGTGAATAATACAACTTTCATTATACTCATAATATAAATAAGGAAACTGGGACAGAGTGAGGAGAAGTGCCTTGTCCATAGTTTGCAACTTAAATTTTGACTGTTCTATAGCATAATGATTTAAAAGAGTTGTGTAAGACATGGAAAAGTTGAGTGACTTACCTAATGCCACACAGCAATTATGTGTCAAATGCAAAATTTCCATGCAGGTCATTCCATTTCTGATACCAGCTTTCTGTGATTCATTATGTGTATATTTCCTTGTTTTCATGTACTATATCCCCACAAAAGATTGTAGACTCTTTAAGACATGGACTGTTTCTCTTTGTTTTTCTTTTTGTTTCTTTTCTTTTCTTTTCTTTTCTTTTCTTTTCTTTTCTTTTTTTTTTTCTTTTCTTTTTTATCCCCACTGCCTAGTACATGTCGGGCTTATTGTCCATGCTTAGTAAATGCTTATTGCATTGAGTTAGATTGGAACTAGTTAGGGGAAAAGGTAATCTCCCTTATGATATAGAAATCTACTCAGATATGTACAGACTATTTCTTTCTATGTTGACAGTACATTATGATTCAAATTCATTTCTTTGCTATCCAGCGTGATAACACAGATTGATCAACCCTAATGAAAATCACTTGGCACTAATATCCCACCCATTTCACTTTCATTCAAATCTCATGCTGGTAATGGATGTACTAAAGCTGCTAGCTATCAGAGTTTAATGTGAACATTATATGTAATTCCATCTTATAGTGACTTTTAATGTCCATTTTGTTTTGCAAGTTCACTGTTTTACAGACATTCATGAAGTTAATGCATTTTTATTGCCTTCTACAGCTTAGTTTCTTTGTAGTGAAAACTGGAGAGGGTTAACTCATTTGCATGTTGTGTTTTGTAAAATACTTGGGACTATATGTCGATATATTGGCTTTGGAGAAGGAATACGGTTTTAAGAATTTCTTCCACCTATTGTCAAAGGCATTTAAAAATTATTTTGAAAATTCAGTTTCTTCAGAAGAGGGCATTGCTGTCTTTCATAAAACTGATTCAATTTATATTTTATACATACATATATACTCACATACATATGCATACACATACATATATATGCATATACACACATATATATGAATAAGTATATACCTGTGTATGTACAAGCATGCATATATTTTAACATAGGAAAATAAAGCCATGATGTGTTGACCACCTGAAAACCTAGGTCTTTTCATATTCATTCATCCCATTACAAAATCATATGAAGAAAATTCTGAAAATGTAACTTTTCACTGTTACATCACAAAATGAGGAGATGATATTTTCAACTTCAAGTTTAAGCACACATTTTGAAGAATTTCACTGAATATATTCAATAGATTATATTTTGTCCCTGGTAAAACAGGAAATGTTTATCTGAAAATAATTCTAAGCAATTTTGGAGGGGAAGAACTGAAATTAGTAGGATGTACCATCGATGGCTCATTCAAGACAGAAGGGTCAAGTGGGAAGGAAAATTTATTTAATCTTGTTTTCAAGAAAATAATATAAAAGCCCCAAGAGCCAAAGATAGAGACTGAAAAGCCCAGAAACAAGGGTTAATGGTAGCTGAAATAATGATATGTCCCATTTCCTTGACTTTCACCTTCAGCTAAATTATCTCTGTTAAAATATTTTATATAGGTAGCTTTTCTCTTTAGTGACTTTCCTCACTTCTCATGTTCTCTTTTTCCTTTCAAGGTCAGCATTTCCCACTGTTGCCTCTAACAAAAATTTACCAAATTTTCCATGATTCAGATCTCAGTCTTCTCTGTCTCTATTCTCCCACATACCTCCTTTCAAAACACTGAGTCTTGTTCCCATCACCTTAGTCATACAATATAATCAGCTAGATTATCGGAAAGACTTAAAAAAAAACAGCATTATATCAATGTTTATACTAAGTTTTATGTTTTTCCTTGCAGATATATTCATTACAGAGATAATTCAAAAGAATGAATATCATGAATATTCCAGGCATTGAAACAGAAAGAAGATGAGAAACATTTGTGCATAAGAGAAACTTTCCCTTTTTTCCACTCAAATTACACCACAGATTTGGAAGTCTACCATGACTAAGTACATATACTTTCATTTGAATTCAAGATCAGGTTGTCCAAATTAATATTTGAATTCTAATTATCGACTCAAAATAAAGATGGAGTATGTATTTTAAAAAGCTTGAACTATATCTTTTAACTAAATCAAAAAGTTTATTAACTTTTAGATCACCTGAGTTTAGTTGTATTGGGTGTAGACTGGCTACTGGCTGCTGCTATTAATTATTGCAGCAAGAAATGGCCTAATAAAAGATATTAAGAGAATGTGTGATTCAAAAAAATAAAAAAAAGAGATGAATTAGTTTTATAGGAATGGGAAAGAATGACAGATGTATGGCCTCAATGCTTCTTTATTCTGGGAAGAATACTACATACAAATACACATATTAATGGGTTAAGGTATATGTGAGTTTATATATGCTTGGGTATGTATATATGTGTATGTATTTTGTATGCATATAATAGTTCAGTGTACTAGGCTAATCAACACGTTCTCAAAAATGTATATGGAAAGACATGAGTTTGAATTACATAAGATGTGAAAGAATGAATGATTTGTGCCTAGACCCAGTGGAGAAAATATTCAAGTAGTGAGGTAAATTCTTCTAGTGAAACAAATGAAATTGTATCCTAACTTGAGATACAGAAGGTATAATCACATCAATTTATTGTATCAATTCTTTGGAAAGGAGATATCAATAAGAGGGAAAAGTATTTTATTCTAAATTTTCAAACAACAGAACTAGGGAAATTGAGGTATGGGAGGAGGATAACATTCAGTCACCCAGACAACAAACATTTATTAAATGTTTATAATGTGGCATTTCCTGAGATAGTCATAGGAGATACAACGAAAGGCAAAATAGCACCTTCTCTCAAGATATTTACCTGATAATGGGGAGGGCAACATATAAATAATTAGGTAAATTCAAGATACATGCAGAGGAATTAAAAGTAATTAGAAAACAGAAAGCATTAGCAGGACAGGAAGAAGGAGGAACTGGGGAAGCTCTTTTCAAGAAAGTAGTATTTGGGATGATTCTTAAAATATGTCAGAGAAATTAAGAGTTAAAAGAGAGGGGATGAAGGTTTCTAGGTGTTGGGATAGTGGGATATATACAAGATGCAACATGATGAAATCAATTTGAGGCACCTGTGAGACATACCAGAAGAAATGTCTATTAATTAGCAGCTGATGATCTGATACTGGAGGCTAGGTGAAAGATTAATCATCTGCATGAAGAAGATAAGCGAATGAGAATTGATGTGTAGTGTCACATAATGGGTGAGACTGGACTTGGGATCAAGAAGACCTGTGTTAAGATTTACAAACTTATGAAATATTTGACCCTGGAAATGCCTCTTCATGTCTCTAAATTTTAATTTTCTCACTTACAAAATGAAAGTATTGAACTTTTGAAGTTAATATTAATCCAAATTCTAAATCTGTGACACAGTATCCTTTAAGTCCCTGGACACTGATAGGTTCACTGAGAGAATGAATAGAGAGAAAAAATAAAAGGACTTTAAAAAGACCTTTTGGGACATAGTAATGTTTAGGAAGAAGGCATATATGTTCATTAAATCTCTAAACTTATCAGTAGAATGGGAAATGTTTGATGGTCCAGCCAGGGAAAACAACATGCAGTAGGAGGAGAACCAGTACAATATATTATCACAAAAACCAAGGGAGAAGAAATAATTTCAGCAAAACTGATTCATGGACGGCATTAAAATGATAAAAGAGATGACATCAGAAGAAGAGCCCTTCAGGTCAGAAGGTGTCCAATATGCTAATAGAGAAGAATGGAGGACAGCTATAAGTAGCTGCAGCACTGATGAAACTGCTGAGTCAAAGTTGAAAGAAAATTCAACTATGGATGCATCTGATGACAAAAGGAAAGTGTGATGTTATAAAGCTCAATGTTGCATAAGATTCATGAACCAAGGCAAAACAGAGGTGGTCAAGCAGTAGATGGAAAGATTAAACATCTACACACCATGTATCAATGAGCTTAAATGGACAGGAATAGAGAAATTTAAGTCAAGTGATCAGTAACTATACCACTGTGGGCAAGAACCCTTTGGAAGTGGAGTAGCCTTCATAGTCAAAAACAAAGGTGAGAAAAACAGTATTGGGGTATAATTTCAAAAACTGACAAAACAATATCTGTTTCAATCCAATGTAAACCATTCAACATCACAGTAATAAAAATCTATGCTCCAAGCACTATTGCCAAAGAAGACAAGGACAATGCCTAGGAATATTCAAATTACTTGACAATTGAATTCATTTCCTACATCAGTCCAGTTAAAATTAAGATTCTATAAGTAAGACTTTAGCAAAATGTGAACTAAACATTATCACTAAAACTAGATGGCTTTCACAGAGGCAGAGGAATTACAGAACAAATTACCAACATTCATTGGATTGTGGAGAAAGCAAAGGAGATTTAAAAAGTCTACTTCTGATTCATTGACTATACTAAAGTTTTAACTTTGTGGATCATCAAAAAAATAAAAAGTGAGAAGTTGTCAAAGAGATGGAAGTACTTACTTGTCTCCTGAAAAACCTGTGTACAGGTCAAGAGGTAATAATTAGAATTATAACAGAATAGAGAAAATAATAATAGAATATGGAAAACCAATTGACTGGAATAAGGAGTGTGACATGGCTGTATATTGTCACCTTATATATTTAACTTATATGCAGAGTGCAGCATCATGTGAAAGATCATGTAGGATAAATCAAAAAGTGCAATCAAGTTTCCTGGGAAAAATATCAATAATCTCAGATATGCAGATTGTACCTCTCTGATAGCAGAAAGTGAAGAGGAATTAAGAAGCCTCTTGAGGATGGTGGGAGAGGAGAATCTAAAAGGTAGCTTGAAAATTAATACAAAAAAATCACAATAAACAAATAAAAAACCCCCAATATCTTGGCAAATGTTCCCATCACTTCGTGGTAAATGGAGGGAGAAGAAATGGAAATACTGTCAGATTTTATATTCTTATACACATAGATCACTGCACATAGCGACTGTAGCCATGAAATTAAAAGATGCTTTCTCCTTGGAAGGAAAGTTATGACAAATCTGGAGAGCATACTTAAAAACACAGATATTCCCTTGCCAATAAATTTCTGGATAGGCAAAACTATATTCTGTTCATTTTTTGTTTGTTTTCCAGTAGCAATATATGATTGTGAGATTTGAACTGTAAGAAAAGCTGAGTACTAAAGAATTGACACTTTCAAATTGGGGTGCTACAAAAGACTTTTGAGAGTGTCTTGGACAGCAAGGAGTTCAAATCAGTCAATACTTAAAGAAATTAATTCAGGCTATGCACTGGAAGAACAAATACTGAAGCTTAAATTTGGCCACATAATGAGAAAAGGGGACTCATTGGAAAAGACTGATGTTGAGAAAGACTGAAGGAAAAAGGAAAAGAAAAATAATAGAAGAGTAGGAAATGGAAAAATGATGTCATGGAAACAATGGACATAAACTTGATGGATTTTGAGAGATAGTGGAGGATAGAAGGGCCTGGAATGCTATTTTGCATGGGGTCACAAAGAGTTGAACACAACAACGTGACTAACCGAAAAATGTGCCAGGCAGTTTGCTAAATGATGAGAGTCCAAATATATGCAGAAAGATAGTTCCTGTCTTTAAGGAATTTTGATTTTAGTGGTTACACATAGCACATAAAACGAAATTGTAAAGTATGGAGGTAGAGAAGCAAGATAAAGTCAGGAAAAAAAAATATGGTTGGCCTAGCTATTTTCTTTCAAATGGAGATTCTGGGAAGAATCGATCAGTTGGAGGAAGGAGTTTCATACTATGGAGTCGACTTACAGGGTGAGATGTTCAGACTGAGACACTTGTGAATTCAAGTGTAAATCCCTACTTTGAGCCTGTGTAGGACTTCCCTACTTGGTTAGCTGCAAACTTAGTCCCTGGAATCTTGGGCTCCAAAGTTCACAGTGCTTCAGTTCCTGAGTTGAGGGCTTCACTACCTACAGTCAGAACTGAAAAGACAAGCAAAAATTAGTACAAGTCCAAATAGATTTCTTGGGGCCAGAAATTACTGTATGGGGCCTCTTGCTAGTGAAAGAATCCTTTACTCCTGGTTGTCACCAGAAAAAAGAAAAAGAAAATCCTATATTTTGTTAATGGAATTTGTGCTCCTTCTGAATTTTAATTGTTCAATTTATACATAAATAAAAATATCTTTCCATTAATTTTACTCATTTCATTCATGGAGAAAATTATATTTTGTTCCTAGTCTGACTGTTATCTCTTTTCCAAATGATTTACTCAAGGCCAGGGAATTGTGTTTAACTTTAGAAAATTTGGTAGACTTGGATACGGAAAGGTACATAGCTTGTCAATCAGTTATATTTGAGTGTTTTCTCAGGACTTCAGTACGTGTGTATATGTGTGTGTGCATTCATGGATTATGCATGTGAATACGAAAAGGACCTTTTGGGGTTTCTGATAGCTAGCTATTTGAAAGGAGAGGAGATGCTATTAAGCAGAACATATTGGGAAACTTTTTTTAAAGCATTTACACTAGTTCAGAAATTCAATATCCTAAAGTGTCAGTGAAGTGTTTTTTTTAATTAGTTTGAATTTTGCTAAGTGAGTTCCTCCTGTGAGCTATAGGGGTCTTTGATAAAGTGTAGGTAGGGAAGTACCTGAGGAATGAATGAATTACCATGAGGTGAAACTGGTTTTCACTGAGGGGTAGAAAAAAAAACCCACTAAAATCTCTGTTGAAATGCTTTCCAAAAGTCCTATGAAAGGCCTATTCAGCCAGGATAGCCCTAAGAGGCACTTTCTGCTGCCTTCATTTAAAGTGCACGGCAAGTCAAAAGTAATTCTAGCAGAGTCTTCATTTTTGTTGTTCTCAGCAGGAAATTCAATTAAAAAACAGTGTTTGATTTTAAAGGGCCCATTTTCATGCTACTCTCATCTACTCTCATTTATGTTTTGCTCAGATATTTACTTTTTACTAATTTCATTCACAACATCTATAATTATGTGATGAGATGTTTGTCACATATTATGTGATTGTGATCTAAAAAGTGCTTGGACTAACAAAAGCACATGAGAAAGGCCTGAAGATATTTTCTCTGAGTCTTTAGAAAGTCTCATTTTAAGTATCGTCAGAGCACTTCTTGACTTCCTTTTTAGAACTGGTGAATATTCATAGAACTAAATAGGTAAAGAAGACATGGGCTCCAATGTTTCAGTGTATCCATGATCTCATATATGTTGATATTTCCTCCAGTTATGCAGACTGCAATTCATTCAAGTCTGCTCATTTTACATGCCTCTAACACCATTAAAGAAGTTCAATAAAAATGTGGCGATGGGGTCTGAACCAAGGATGAAGGAAGAAGATGCCCAATTAGTGGCCTTCCTTCAATTTTCTTAATGTTTCAGGAATAACAATCAAGTATCTAGGCTATCCTTAATTAGTTATTTCTTTAGGTATGACTGGATTGTTACTAAAAGAAGGACAAGTCTTGGTGTGGAGCCCAGGTCAGCACACAGAGCTCAGTCCAGTCCAGCGTGGAACACAGCCTAGCAAGGAAAGAACTTGAAACAGACTTCAGGGAGCCACCAGTAGCAGCAGCTCCCAAAATGCTCAACCCACAAATGCCACAGACAGCTTCAAAGATCAGTGGGAGGGCTCCTTCACCCAGGAGAGGGGAACACATTCTGGACTTGGTAGCAGGCACTGAAGTGTCAGCTTCCATTTTTGGAGTCCTCTGCCAAAAGTACCTGGGGGAATTGAGCAGCTGATCTGAATCTCAGTCCTGAGGTCAGCCCTGGGGTGAGGAGGAGCTCTGATGTGGTGGAGCTAGAGGAAGTTGTGGTGGGGGAATCCAAATTGCAGATTCTGGGCAGAAAAGTTTTTGGTTGCTCCCAGACCAGTGTGCAGGCCAGGAGAGGAGCAAACTCCTCTCCCTTGATTGTGCCACCTTGGAGGAAATGAGAATTTGCAGATCCCCAGAGTATACCCTCCTCTTGATAAAGGACTCAGAAAGGAAGTAACTGACTGGGAAAATGCCCAAAAACTGGAGAAGAAATAAGACTGTAGAAGGTTACTTTCTTGGTGAACAGGTATTTTCTTTGACCCTTTCAGATGAGGAAGAACAACACTTACCATCAGAGAAATTCAAGACTTATGCATCCAAAACCTTCAAAACAAATACGCAATGGTCTGAGGCCATGGAAGAGCTCAAAAACGATATTGAATATCAAGTGAGAGAGGTAGAGGAAAAATTGGGAAAAGAAATGAGTGCAATGCAATAAAATCATAAAAAGTAAATTAACAGCTTGCTAAAGGAGACCCAGAAAAATGCTAAAGAAAATAACACTTTTAAAAGTAGGCTAACTCAATTGGCAAAAGAGGTCCAAAAAGCCAATAAGGAGAAGAATGCTTTAAAAAGCAGAATTAGTCAAATGAAAAAGGAGTTTCAAAAGTTCATTAAAGAAAATAGTTATTTAAAAATTAGAATGGAATGGATGAAAGCTAATGACTTTATGAGAAACCAAGAAGTTATAAGACAAAACCAAAAGAATGAAAAAATAGAAGATAATGTGAAATATCTCATTGGAAAAACAAGTAACCTGGAAAAAAGATCCAGGAGAGACAATTTAAAAATTATGGGACTACCTGAAAGTCATGATTAAAAAAAAAAGACCCTAGATGTCATCTTTCATGAAATTATCAAAGAAAACTATTCTAGAACCAGAGGGCAAAATAAATATGGAGAGAATTCACAGATCACTTCCTGAAAGAGATCCAGAAGAAAACACTCCTAGGAATATTGTAGTCAAATTCCAGAGTTCCCAGGTAAAAGAGAAAATATTGCAAGAAACTAAAAAGAAATAACTCAAGTATTGTGGAAATACAATCAGGATAACACAGGATCTGGCAGCTTCTACATTAAGGAATTGAAGGGTATGGAATATGATATTCCAGAAGTCAAAGGAACTAGGACTAAAACCAAGAATCACCTACCCAGCAAAACTGAGTATAAAATACTTCAGAGGAAAAAAATGGTCATTCAACAAAATAGAGCACTTTCAGACATTCCTGATGAAAAGACTAGAATTCAATAGAAAATCTGACATTCAAACAGAAGATTCAAGAGAAGCATGGAAAGATAAACAGGAAAGAGAAATCATAAAGGACTTTCTAACATTTAACTGTTTACATTCCCATATGGAAAGATAATATTTGTAACTCTTGAGAGTTTTCTTGGTATTTGGGTAGTTGGAGCAATTACACACACACACACACACACACACACACACACACACAGACATGCATATAGACAGAGAGCATGAGAGGGTGAGTTGAATAAGAAGGGATGATACATAAAAAAATAAAATTAAAGGATGAGAGGAATATTTTGGGAGGAGAAAGGGAGAAATGTAATAGGGCAAATTATCATTCATAAAAGAGGCAAGAAAAAGCTTTTTCAGTGGAGGAGAAAAGGGAGGAGGTAAGAGGGAAAAAGTGAAGCTTACTCTCTCCACATTTGGCTTAAGGGAGAAATAACATGTTCCCCTAATTTGGTATGCAAATCTATCTTACACTACAGGAAATTAGGGGAGAAGGGGACAAATGGGCTGAATGGAATGATAGAAGGGAAGGAAAATGGGAAAAGGGAACAATTAGACAGAAACACTTTTGGGGAGGGACAAGTTCAAAAGAGAAAATAGAATAAATGGGGGGGCAAGATAAGATAGAGGGAAACATAGTTAAGCTTACACAACATGACTATTATGGGAGTCTTTTGCAAAACTATACATATGTAGCCTATATTGATTTGCTTTCCTTCTCAGTGGGGATGGGAGGGAGAGAAGTTCAATTCAAAGTATTAGGAAGGAATGTTGTTGATTGTTTTTGCATACAAGTGGGAAATAAGAAATACATGTAATGGGGTATAGAAATCTTTCCCTACAAGAAAAGAGAGAAGATGGGGATGAGGGAAGGGTGGGGAGTGATAGAAGGGAGAGCATAGGGGAGAGGGAAGGGTTAATCAGAATGCAAGGCACTATGGGGTGGGGGGAGAGAAGAGGTGGGGAGGAAAATTTGGAACTCAAAATTTTGTGGAAATGAATGTTGAAAAGTAAAAATAAATAAACATTTAAAAAGTAAAGAATGTCAAGTCTTCCTGACCCTAAGTCCAAAATACTATCCACTTGCTATACTAATAAATGAAGAAAAACAGCCACATTCTCTCTCCTCCATAGATTCCTCCTCCACTCTTCTTCCTTGTTGCCATGCTATAGATCTAATGCTTCTTATGTCAAACAGCTGCTAAGAAGGTTCTGGGATTCATCATGATATGATTTCATTAGTTCTGGCACCCTCTGTACTACCTGTTGGACCACAGCACAGGCAAGTTATCTGACTATTTTTTACATCAATATACTCATGTGTAATTTGAGATGGTTGGCCTATGACTCTAAAATATATCCTAGTCATCTTATAAAGGTAGAAGGTTAGTTTGGATTGAATAGGCGTCCTAGAAAGAATATAGAATTTGTATTTGGAGGGCTCAAATCTTAGCTATGCCACTTATAGCTTATGTGGCATTGGTTAAGTCACTTAACTACTCAGGTCTCAATTTCTTTATATGTTAAAAGAAAGATTTATACTGGATGAATACAAAATTCCATTTATCTCTAAATCTTTAACCTTATTATAAAGAATGGGGGTCATATACTCCCCCCTCAATTAATACAATATATTCAATATAAGGTCATCATGAATTTTTATATCTGTAACATTGATTAAGCATCATTCTCTTTGAGTCAAGAAGGAATTGTAAATGACTAGCAAAACCACTGCCCACACATCTGGGAAGGGGTTTAAATAGTGGAAGAATTTTAGGATTAGTCTATTAATGAAACAGTCAACCCTCAATAACTTCTAGGTTCAGGAGCACCAGAAAAAAATGGAATTTTCATTCTTAGGCAAGACGTATCCATCATTCATTGATGATACCAAGTGGTCTACCTTTCCAGAAGGAGACTCAGCAAGAACAAACCCAGATAGATATGACATAGACATATGTGCACAATCAACTGCTTGAGGAATGAAACAGTTTTAAGGCAGATGACCCCTTGAAAGAGATAAGAATATATTTTATGAATCTAGGAAAGGACTTCCAATACCAACAGTTATGTGTTCTCCATAGATGTACCTTAATAATATCATATTCTCACTTCAATCACTCTTCCCTTGGACTTTGTGTGTAATTATGTGGATGAAGGTACAATAGACTTAAAAAAAATTAAGATGGGTACAATGTTTTGTGTTAACTATTCTTATTATAGTATTTTATTAATTATCTTTAGTAAGTCAATCAGAGCTACTGGATAATAAATGTAGAACACCTTAGTGGGAGCTCCCAAGTACTAATACTAGAAATACCAGAGACTTTCAGGGTTATACCTGGGTCCCTGAAGAAATAGTAATAATCACCATCTAGAGCTCTAGACCACCAGTGTGAATGGAATTTGAGAAAGTAGACCAGAGATGATGCTACACTATGATAAAGAGACACATGAGAGGGGGCGGAGCCAAGATGGCGGAGTAGAAGGACGCACATTTACGAGCTCCGAACCCACAACCCATGGAATTGAGGTAAAAGGAGATCCCCATAAATTCTGAATCTCTGCAGGGGGTGCATAAACATAGGGGAAGAGATTTCCGTTCCACTGAACCCTGGAGAGCCGTCCCCGAGGTCCATCGCAGCCCGGAAAGCGGACCCCACCCCCACCCCTGGCTACGGCCCCAGAGAAGCTGACCCGAGCAGACTTCAGAGAGGAAAGCTCCGGGGAAGCTCCGGCAGCCGGGAAAGTCCCTCCGCCCACAGAAGCTACAGGTCAGTAAGAAGGAGCGCTGCGATAGGGGAGGGGAGCGGAGCATCTCCGTGACTTGGGCCCCCTCGGGAGGAAGTAGCTGCGGCAGAGACGGGGGCAGGAAGCGGCGGAGGCAGAGGCGTGGGCGGGCGGCTGAGGCGGCAGCGTCCCAGGACTCAGGAATCCCCCAGCAGCAGGTAGGATCTTCAATACTGAAGGTCTTTCCAAACTGAGGGAGCCGAGCAGAGGAGACGGCCCTGCCCCCACCCTGCTCTACTGCTGAACGCCTCTGAATAAAACCCCCAAGGGAGCTGAGCACAGCAGGCGGGACCTCCCACCTGCTCCGCTCCTGAAAGTCTCTGCAGGAAGCCCCTGAGGGCCCAGCTTAGGAGGCGGCCCTGCCCCCACCCCAGCGCCAGAACTAAAGCTTGCCGCGGGAAAGCGCATTTGAATCTCAGAGGCCAAGCATTAGCTGGGCGGATCCAGGCGGGGGTGGAAAGGAATCTCAGAAGTCAAGTAACTGGCTGGGAAAATGCCTAGAAAGGGGAAGAAAAATAAGACTTTGGAGAGTTTTTTCCAACAAATGCAAATGATCCCAACCTTCGGAACTGATGGGGAGGACGAGAATGTATTTTTCCCATCAGGGAAAGATGTGGAGGGCGGGGCCTCAGCACCCCAGACACCTCAGGGGGCTGTTGGGTGGGCTCAGGCCTTGGAAGATCTCAAAAAGGATTTTGAAAAGCAAGTTAGACAGGTGGAGGAAAGACTGGGAAGAGAAATGACAAAGATGCAAGAAGAGTATGAAAAAAAGGTCAATATCTTGGTAAAGGAGACCCAAAAAAATGCTGAGGAAATTAACACCTTGAAAAATAGGCTCACTCAATTGGCAAAAGAGGTTCAAAAAGCCAATGAGGAGAAGAATGCATTCAAAAGCAGAATGAGCCAAATGGAAAAAGAGGCTCAAAAGCTCACTGAATTTAAGAGTTCTCTCAAAATTAGAATGGAACAGATGGAGTCTAATGACTTTATGAGAAACCAAGAAATCACCAAACAAAACCAAAAGAACGATAAAATGGAAGAGAATGTGAAATATCTCATGGGAAAAACAACTGACCTGGAAAATAGATCAAGGAGAGACAACTTAAAAATTATGGGACTACCTGAAAGCCATGATCAAAAAAAGAGCCTAGACATCGTCTTGCATGAAATTATCAAGGAAAACTGCCCTGACATTCTAGGACCAGAGGGCAAAATAAGTATTGAAAGAATCCATCGATCACCACCTGAAAGAGATCCAAAAAGAGAAACTCCTAGGAACATTGTGGCCAAATTCCAGAACTCCCAGCTCAAGGAAAAAATCTTGCAAGCAGCTAGAAAGAAACAATTCCAGTACTGTGGAAATACAATCAGGATAACCCAAGATCCAGCAGCTTCTACATTAAGGGATCGAAGGGCGTGGAATAGGATATTCCAGAAGGCAAAGGAACTAGGACTGAAACCAAGAATCACCTACCCAGCTAAACTGAGTATAATATTTCAAGGGAAAATATGGTCTTTCAATGAAACAGAGGACTTTCAATCATTCTTAATGAAAAAACCAGAGCTGAAAAGAAAATTTGACTTTCAAACACAAGAATGAGAGGAAGCATGCAAAAGTAAACAGCAAGGAGAAGTCTTAAGGGACTTACCAGAAATGAACTGTTTGCATTCATACAGGGAAGGACAATATTTCTAACTCTTAAAACTTTTCAGTATCTGGGTGGTTGGTGGGACCACACACACACATGTACATGCATGCACGCACACACACATACACACATGCACACACACACACAGAGACAGAGAGTACAGAGTGAATTGAATAGGATGGGACCATAGCTGAAAAGCAATTAAGGTAAATGGTGAGAGAGAAATGTAGTGGGAGGAAAGAGGGTGAAATTGAATGGGGTAAATTATATGTCATTTAAGAGGAAAGTAGGAGACTTTTTAGTGGAGGGAAAAAGAGGCGAGCTGAGAAAAAAAAAAAAAACCAAGAAGTTTACCCTCATCACATTTGACTAAAGGAAGGAATAAAATGTACACTCATTTTGGTATGAAAACCTATCTTACATTATAGGAAAGTTGGGGAGAAGGAGATAAGCAAGCGGGGGGATGATGGAAGGGAGGGCAAAGGGAGGAGGGAGCAATTTGAAGTCAACACTTGGGGAGGGACAGGATCAAAAGACAGAAGAGAAACAATGAGGGGCAGAGTAGGATGGAGGGTAATTCAGTTAGTCTTACACAACACGACTATCAGGGAAGTCATTTGCAAAATTACACAGATATGGCCTATATTGAATTGCCTGCCTTTCCAAAGGAAATGGGTAGGGAGGGAGGGATGGGGAGAATTTGGAACTCAAAATTTTAGGAACAACTGTTTAGTATTGCTGTTGTTACTAGGAAAGAAGACTTACAGTTAATGAGGAAGAGAAAGTCATCTGGCCCTACAGGAGAAAAGAGAAGATGGAGACAAGAGAAGGGAGGGATGACAGAAGAGAGGGCAGATTGGAGATAGGGAAAATTAGATGCTTGGGGTATTGGTGTGGGGGGAGGGGATAAAAAGGGAGAAAATTTGGAACCCAAAATTTCGTGAAAATGAATGTAAAAAGTTAAATAAATAAAAAAAAAAGAACTTTAGATTTGATTGTGTAACATGGGAGACACTGGCATAGAACCACTCAGCATGGCATGCCCACATCAGAAAGAGTACTGTGCTCTATGACCAAAGTAGAACTGAAACAGCACAAAGGAAATGTAGGATACTCAAATTTGGAGCAAGTACCCCAAATGTTCACTCAGAGTACCTGTGTCCAACCTGTGGTAGAACATTCTGAGCTCCTATTCATCTAATCTGCCACAGTCATACACATTGAAACTGCACTTTATCATAGTGATGTCATTTGGGTTCTCTTCAAAAGCAAAGGACAACAACCAACCCACACCTGTTATGCTGCTGCCATTTTTCCTGGAGTAGTTGAGCAGCAAACACCATATCAACTATTCCTTGGACTTTTCTGAAGCCAAAATGACTTTCAGGTAGATGGACATCTTCCAGGTAAAGGATTAGCTTATTAGGGAGGATTCAGGCAAGAATCCCTCTGGCAATGAGTAAGAAAGAGACACTCTCCCCTCTCCCCCCCAGGAGTGTTACAGGACAATTTACTTCCTTTTTTTTTTTTTTAGAGATGAAAAATAGAGGCATCCTTTGAACTCTTTGGAGGTTACCTCTTTTTACCATATAACCTGGAAAATTTTAGTCAGCTTTTATATGAACGGCAGACCTCAGCCTGGTAAATCTTGACTTGAATAGAATCAGCACCATGTTCTTTGCCACACAAGAGGAGCCTAGTGGCATTCAAGACTCCTTCATTTGGAAGTTCACCTAAAGAGGGATTGACTTCAACTTGAAGCATAGAGTCAAAGGGGGCAGATAGGTGGTGCAGTGGATAGAGCACTAGTGCAGGAGTCAGAAGGACTTGAGTTCAAATCTCACGTCGGACACTTGACACTCATCAGCTGTGTGGCCTTGGGCATGTCACTCAACCCTAATTGCCTCATCCTGGGTCATCTCCAGTCATCTTTATGAATATCTGGTCACTGGATTCAGATGGCTCTGGAGTAGAAGTGAGGCTGGTGACCTGCACAGCCCTCTCTCACTCAAAACAAAGGATTGATTGATTACAGTATGCTGAAAATTCTATGGAAGGCTTTACCTCAGGATCATGGCAGTACCTTATCGCTAATCATTGTGATTCTATCAACAGTGAAATAGTGGAAATGCACTATAGATCTTTAGACCATGAATAGCCTTTAGGGCATCATAGAAGTGCTTTGTATTGTTAACTATCAGCTTAAAACTAAATTTCATTTGCCTTTTCACTGAATCAAGAATCCTTTATCTCTTAAGGTTTTACTCACTTTACCTTTGATGGAGTTAAGTGTTGCCTTCTTAGAGACAGATAAACTAACCTATTGGTAAACCCCATGGACTTCTCATTTTTCATTTAGCAGTGTCTAAATTTCCTCATTATATTCATCAGATCAATCTTGATGTTGGTACATGTTCTGGTCCAAGGGATTAAATGCAATGCTGTACACCAAATCTGAAAGCTGCTCACTTCTTTTCTGCTGCACTGTTGCCATTCATGGACACTGGAACAAATTGCTTTTATGCAACCATTCCATTGGGGGAAGTCTTCACATGTTTTGGGTCTTAACTAACTAAACAATGGATTGGAGATTTCTTGATTATCTTTAACCTGCTTTTTACCCTCTACTAAAATGGTTTACCAGGGTGTGGGTACTACATATACTCCAGCTTCTAGGAGGTCCAAATGAGAGTTTGGTCAATCAGGTGAACACCAAAGGTGGAAATAAGCCCCTTACTAGAGGTTTTAGTCATCCATGAACAACCTTTAAACTGGCTTCAAATTATTCTCCAGATAGATTATAGTAGGAATTCATTTGGCACTATAGGCTGGACTAGGAAACTTCCGATTTTCCTTCCATATCTAAAATTCTGTCATTCTGGTAAATGCTTCATCTGTCCTCTTTTTATTGTAGAACTCATCATTTCCCAATCTTTGTTGGTAATAATTTTTAATGTAAAAGTATAATCTGTTAACAGCAACAATAACAATAATAAAAAAATCAGTATTCCTGTAACTGGAGTATTCAATATTTCCCTAAGTGCTCATGAAGTGCATTTCATTCCACTGAACATTGTGTACTTATATTTGGGGCCTGATAGGAAAAGTTGATAATATGGATGATCAGCAAGTATATAACCAAACAGTTAATTGTTGGTCTGATTTAATTATCTGGCATTACAAGGAACGCACTGTGAAATGAACAGTGTAATTATTTTACTGATTAAAAAGAATTTGCTAGGTGTTGAGCCAATTATAAGTAAGCAATTTCACAACAATCTTAAATTAGCAATCTTTTTTTTTTTTCCTTTTTTTATTTGGTGGAAGGTTGTCTAGATTATGATACTGAAGTGAAAATTCCTTCTGCCAATGCAAATTGGGAATATCAACAAGACATTTGTAAATTAGACTAGCCAAATACTGGAAAATAATGAGAAATTAAATGACTTGGCTATCATCACCTAGATAGTAAAAAATGAGGTCTTCTGGAGTCCAAGGGTAGCCCTCTGTTCACTAGGAGTCCACCACTCAATTAGCTTTACAATAAGTTAAATACCAAGACCATCAATGGAAACTTCAATGCCCCGGGCCCACATGACCAACTACATTTTATGCAATTCTCACCAAACTTCAAACACAAACACAAAAGTGTTTCCCCCACCCCAAACCTACCCTTCCGTTGAATGTCATTATTTCAGGCAAAGGCAGTATCATTCTTTCTTGATTGTGACCTAGGTGGGATCCCAAAAAGCCGTTCTTTCTACTTCTCAATATGCAATCATTTGCTAAGTCCTTTTGTTTTAACTTGTTTTACAAATTCTGTTTCACCTAACTACTTCTATATACTCATATATCCAACACCCTGGTTTAAGCAATTTTTTCTCTCACCTAAATTAGCACAATAGAGTCCTAATCAGGGCTCAAGTCTCAAGAATCTCAAGTCCCCTCCCCCTCTCCTTATCTAGTTCATCTTCCACACAGCTGCCAAGGTAATTTTCCTAAAGCACATCACACATACACATGCACGCACACACACACACACACACACACACACACACACACACACACACTTGCTCAACTAACTCTGTTTCCTCTAAAATCGATAATTGAAGACAAACTCCCTCCTTTGTATTTTGAAATTTTTACAGGCAGTTTCTACCTTACCTTTCCAACCTTTCTTATCTTAATGTGTTTATTCTGTATATCTGAATACACAATTTTAAATATATATATACTATATCGGCAAAAGAATGTAAAATACTTGAGGTGAAAGACTATTTAATTTTTTGACTTGATATTCTCCTACACCTACCCCGGTTCTCTGATGCATTTAATGGACTTAATTAAATGTTGGTTGATTGATTGAGTGCTAAAGTAAATAAGAAATTCAAAACCATTTAAATTACTTAATGGGTCACATAATAAATTTCCACTCTAAGACATTTAGGATATGTGTGTGTATATATATATATGTTCATAGATTGAAGTCCCCATAGCAATCATCCTTCCATAAAAACAAAACAAAACATAAGGTGTGACATATGAGGATTAGTTGAAGAAACTTAAAATTTGTGGAGAGAATCCTGGAGGGGAGGGGGGCATGATAAAGGCCCATACTTCAGAAAAATTAGATTCAATCTAGCTATTTCTCAAAGTAGTAACTAAGAGCAATGGATAGATGTCTTAAAGAACTAAATGAAGGCTTGTGTAAGGAAAACTTCCTAACGTGTTTATCAGGTAAATTTCAATTTAGATGAATATTTCTTCTCCACATACCTCAAATACAATTTGATGCACTTGTATTCCAGTGCTTAAAATATAATTCTAGTTTCTAGTGATTGAAAACCCTAGGTAAAGTCTTCATTTTCTCAGGAAAAAAAATGGGACAAATATTCATATTAGACAAATAAAAAAGAAGCAAAAATTTGTTGCACATCAACTATCCTACTTCAGAGGAGGTATTCCTCTCAAATGAGATATATTGTATAGGTCACAGAGTAGTCACTTAATTTTTATTCCCTTCCTCTTTAATTCCTTTCATAGACTATTTAAAAGACAGTCAAAATCTGTTCTCTCCACCCCAATCCCAAACTACTGTGAATGTTCTATATGCTATATAGCCCTAACTTTTGACAGTGTTCAAGTATGGTGCAATTCAATATATATTTATAGTTGGTTATATATGCAAATTAACCCCAATCTGATTGTGGTAATAATCACAATGTTATTTCCTTTTCCTTTCTCCTTCTTTCCTTCTTTCTTTTTTCTTTTCTTCCTTCCTTCTCTCCCTCCCTTTCTACATTCCTTCCTCCCTCTCTCCATTCCTCCCTCCCTGTCTCTTGAAGTTTCTCCCTTCCTTCCTTTCTTCCTGCCTTCCTTCCTTCTTTCCTCCCTTCTTTATTGCCTTTCTACCCGCCTCTCTATAAGCAAGAAGGATCTAACAATGTTTCCTATAGAAGTGGCATGTGATCTGAGCATAATGATTCTCAGTGGTAGAGATAAACATGTGGGAGCAGATTTCAGGCACAGATGACAAAGTCCCTGAGGATGCAGATGGAGTGCAGAGTTTAGGGTAAAGCAAGTGGGCTTGTTCAACTGTGACAGAGAAGTTCAAACTGTATAGAAATGAATACATGCCTTGTTTCCTCTATCAGATAATAAATAGCTTGAGGACATACACTGGATCTCATTCGTTCTGGTTTCCAATTCAGCAAACGTCTTAAGTAGCTATTACATAGCAGGCCTGATGATAGAGAGATGAAACAAAAGATATTTTGCTTTTGAGACGTTTGTGTTCTACTTTTCTTGATTGTGCATTATCAGTTGCTAACATATAGTAGCTTTCAATTATTATTAATAAAATGAACAAATGATTGACTTCTTAATGAGACATGATTAGCACTCAGTGACTGTTTGTTTAAATACATAAGGGGCAGACTGCAAAAACTTCAACTGAGACTTTGTGTTTATTTCACCTACTAGCATAAGAGATTGACAGTATATTTTCCCCTCATCATTTAAGAGATACTTTTGCTCAACATATATGGTGTCCCAAAAATGTTAGTGAAGATATATACTTTAATGGCTTAAAGTCATTAGACTTTAGGGACACCCTGTATCTTTAATATGCCTTTCTTACTGAAAAGAAGCTCAGTTTGCATTGCTTTAATACTTTTTATCCACTACTTTTCATTTGCTTTCCCACAACCTATTAATCGGTTTTCAAAATTATAAAAGGCTATTAAGTTGTTGCTCTTGCTGTTCTTTCTTTTAAAAAGGCTGGCTACCATGGGGTATTGCCCATGTCTCTATGTGTAAATTGAACCAGCTAATAATTGCCTGGTAAACATTACCAGTATTATTATTACTATTTAAAGTATAAGTAAATAGAATCTCAAAACTCAAGTTGGCAATAACTACCCATTATCTACTGTGGTCAAATAGATAAAACCTGTGTGTGAAATTCTGTGGAAATCAAGTCAAGTATTATTAACTTTGTGGTTCAATTGTGTTTGACTCATATTGACTTCATGAACTCATCCATGAGATTTTCTTAGCAAAAACACTTCAACAGTTTGCCATTTCCTTCTCCAGAGTGTCTCCATAGTGACTTGTGCAGAATTAGTGAGTGTCTGAGGCTGACTTTGAACTCAAGTCGTCATGAATTTGGGCCAGGTACTTTATCTACTGCACCAACTAACTTCCTGCATTATTGACTTACTTCTAATCAAAATATTGTTTTCCTTTTCTAGTTCTAATTGGCATTTAGTAATTACTATTTTACCTTTGCTGACTGTGTATTTTTAATTGTAATGGTGGATAATTATAGTATCTGAATGTTTTACCGAAAATGTCTAATTCAAGTGGATGTTTGGTTTTAAATGGGCTGGGAATGCTACACCACAGATGGTGAGCAGCCTCATGGAAGGCCTCTGCGCCACTGTGTGGGTCTTCAATGTTTTGGGAGCCAGACATGTTTAATTGACTTAGGCCCAAGTGATCTATTTAAATTCAGAGCTCAAAGATATTTTAAATTGACATTATGCTGTTAAAACAGGACTTGAGCTTTATTTTTTTCTTTTTCTCTGCTCCTTAGTAGAGCCCATCTGTTTGTCATGGGAAGTCAGAATATAATATTTGACATGAGAGTTGTACTGAGAGTCTGACACCTTAGCAAGTGTAGTTATGGAAAGTAATTATCTATAACATTTAATTCATTTCTGTTTTAATTTCAATCTATCAACATCAGATAAAATAAATTATTTCTCTTTCAGTTCCTGATGATCCTAACTAGCTTATGACTATGGAGGTGGAAATCCTGCCCTGCTATGACAACTGTCTTGGTTTGAGTGCAGTTGTCAAATGTATTGTTCCAATTTAAAATAAAAAGCATAAATGATTATATTAACTAAAGTTAATATCTCTAAATAGGACAAATAAGGATTTGATCTGAGAATTTGCTAATGTTGGAACTTCCAGAAGAGGAAATTCCTTCAGGGAAATGTTGGCCCCTTTTCTCCAACTTCCAGTCTTACTGAAGTATGCAATGTTTTAGTCTAACCCAACTCTTTATGACCTTGTGGAATATATCGTCCATGGGGTTTTCTTGACAAAGATGATGTAGTGGTTTGCCATTTCTTTCTCCATTGGATTAAGGTGGACAGAGGTAAAGGAACTTGTCCAGGGTCATACAGAAAATAAGTATCTGAGTCCAGATTTGAACTCTGCTCTTCCTCACTCTCAACCCAGAGCTCTATTTATTGAATTGACTCATTGCCTCCTACTGAAGTAATGAGGGAACTGATATTTTAAGTGATTTTCCCATAAATTTCTGGGGAGAACCAAATAAGAGGGTACTTAGTGAAGAGAATATAGTATAAGTTTCTAAGTCAGGACGACTTGTGTTGGAATTTCCCCCCTGCACTCTAAATATAGTAATTGTAAAATGAACCCCCCAAGAAAAACAAACCCATAAAAATGAAATAGACATTCAGATTTGTAAAGCAACTTCCCATTCCAAGTTTCAATCTAATAAATACCTAAGATATTTTAGAATCAAAAAATATTACCAGCAGGGCTTGGTAAAAAATAATAGCTCCAACTTTAATGTATTTTATTCTTTAAAAGAATAGATATCTAGAAAAGGCCCTTCACCTCTGTTTCCTGTTATCCAAAAGGAGTTCAGAACTGACCAATTGTCATAGAGCAATTAGAACATAGCATGATTAGGGAATGAGATGAGTACAAAACAGAAAATACAAAACTAGTGACCTGATCTGGAGTTCAACCTCTTCCTTTTCTAGACGTTAATCACATTGTATGCAGCTCCTGACAGGACCCATATGGACAATAGAATCATCACATGCTTCATGCAGACATTTGTGAATGTCAATGGATTTTTGGATCCTGACAGGAAACAACTCCAACCCTGCTCTCAGAGATGTTTATGAGTCCTATTTGGCAGTGACTTTGCATGTATTTTGTTGCTCACTGGAGCTGCTAGGATAGTGTCCAGATATTTAAAGCATTAAAAGAGAAAAGTCCTCCACAGTTACTGATAGCGGACTGGGGCAATTAAAATTAGGAGGCATTATTTTCTGACCAAAATGCTTGTTTCTTGGAATGTATAATCTAGTCACTCAGCTCATTTGGATGTAGCTTTCTACTAATAAGGTCAATGCCTTCTGTTGGATTTCTGTCCCTGTGAGTCAAGGAACTTAATTTTGTTTCATGGCTATCAGCTAGACATCTAATTTTACCCAGCTGTTTTGCTAAAGGATGTTTTCCAGTTGCGCTGGGGAAGAGGCTGATAGATGGCATGTATTCTTTCTCACTACTAGAAAATCATCTCAAAGTACAAACACTGCTAGGGAACAGTACCACTATATTTATCTTCAAAGGAGATTTGTGGATTTTTTGTTTTGCTTTGTTTTGTTTTTAATAAGAGAAAAGAACAAGACAATTTCCAATTCCAGAAGCCAAGATGACTGAGTGATTGGTAACTGCTATCTCCCTACTCTTGCTGACCTTGACCAGCCCAGAGATTATTTCTGCTCAGGAAAAACCCTGTAAGATTGGGACCAGCAGAAGGGGTAAACAGACTCAGCACAGGAGGCTAGAAAGATCTCTAAGGAGGGTTCCTCTTGATATGGCCAAAGGTCACCAGTGCAGGATCAGAACTGTCCCAGACAGTCCCACCTCAACAAACTGGGTGAAGATCAGGGGGGAGAAGCCAGCAACTGCCAACACCAGGACTGCAGGTGTACCTCAACACCCCAGTGGAATCAGGAAGACACTAGCACAGAAAGCTGAGTTTGCCTAGGCTTGAGCTCAGCAGAGGAGCCTCCTGCATCCAGATCACCCCTCCCCCACATTTAACAAGTTACCTCCAGGGTAACTGCAGGGAACCCCCAAAAAATCTAATCAGCCTCTGCTTTCAAACAGCAAACAGCTCAGCACCAGATAAGCTGCAGTATTTAATTTCTAACTGAAAGAACCAGAGGCCACAACACACAAAGCCTCAAGTTTTAGGCACATGAACTATGGGACAGAGCTCCCTGTGCCACAGATGCAGAGATCTAACTTAAAAGCCAGGAAAAAGGTTGTTATTATGAGTACAAAGCAAAGCAGAAAAGAAAATACCTCTTTCTGTGGGAACAAAGACCAAAACACAAATGCCAAAGAGGTCATCATTGAGACTGTACCCCCATCTGAAACTTCAGAAGGGACTATGACTGGTTGGAGAACAAGAGCCTTCTTGGAAAAACTCTGTAAGGGTTTTAAAACACAAATTAGAGAAATAGAAGAAAAACTGACCAATGATTTTTAAAATATGAAAAAGATAATTCATGGAAGAGAATAGCTTCTTAAAAAAGAAAATTGGACAAATGAAAAAGGAAGTACAAAAATTAACTGGTGAAAATAATTCCTTAATAGGAACAATTGGACAGGTGGAAAAGGAGATGATGAAGTTAACTGAAGAAAACAATTTGATAAAAGTAGAATCAGGTAAGTAGAAGCTAATGAATCTATGAGATATTGAAAATCAGTCAAACAGAATTTAAAGAATGAAAAGATAGAAGAAAATGCAAAATATCTAATTGGAAAAACAACTGATGTGGAAAATAGATCCAGGAGAGAAAATATAAGAATTATTGGTTTATCAGAAAGTGATAATGGAAAAAAAGAGCCTGGACAATATCTTCCAAGAAATCATGAAGGAAAACTGCCCAGAAGTCCTAGATCCAGAGGGCAAAATAGTCATCAAAAGAATTCACCAATAACCTCCTGAAAGAAGTCTCAAACTAAAAACAGAAAGGAATATCCTTGCCAAATCCCAGAACTACCAAGTGAAGAAGAAAATACTGCAGGTAGACAGAAGCAAACCACTCAAATATCAAGAAGCTACAGTCAGGATCACACAGGACCTTGCAGCTTCTACATTAAAAGATCAAAGGAATAAGAATATGATATTCTGTAAGATAAAGGAGCTGGGACTACAACCAAGGACCAATTAACCAGAAGGACTGAGCATAATATTCAAGGCAAGGAAATGGACATTCAACAAAATAAGGGATTTCCAGACCATCCTGATGAAAAGGCCAGAACTCAATAGAAAATTTGATCTTTAAACACAAGTCACAAGAGAGGCATAGAAAGATTAACAGGCAGAAAAAAAATTGTTATACAATATGGGCAAACTGTTTACATCCCTATAAGGGAAGATGATACTTGTTAATCTTGAGAATTGTATATTTATTATGATATATAAAAGGGATATACATAGATAGAAGGAGCAAGTATAAAGTAAATGATATAATAATAAAAATGTGATTTGAGGGTACAAAAGGCCTGTAATAGGAGATATGAAAAAGATGAGGCAAAAAATGGTAAATTACACAATAGGAAGAGGCACAAAATTATGTTATAGTACAGGGAAAGAGGGAAGGGAGATGAGTATTGTTTGGGATTTCCTCTCATCTCATTTGGTTCAAGGAGAGGACACCAAAGTTAAGTATGGAAATCTAACTAGCTCTATAAGTAGTAGGAGGGGAAGAGAGAAAGAAAAGGGAGAGGAGGCTAAAAGGGAGGGAAGAAGTAGTACTTGAAAAGGGGAGTAAAAGGGAGAGGGGCTAAAAGAAGGAAGGAAAGACTGAGGGAGGTAGTGGACAAAAATTGAAACTCTATTGCGGATGGGAAGGGGGAAGGAAGAAGCAAAAGTACAAACTGGGGAAAAGAAGATTGAGGGAAAGAGAGAGCAATCATATCTGTGAATGGGAATGGGAAGAATCCTCCCATAAAACACGGATAGCAGAATGGATTAAAAACCATAACCTTACAATACGCTGTTTAAAAGAGGTATATTTGAAATGGGGGCATACACACAGGGTAAAGATAAAAGGCTGAAGTAGACTATATTGTGCTCCATCTGATGTTAAAAAAAAAAAGAGTAGCAATTCTAATCTCAGACAAAGAAAAAGCAGAAGTAAATCTAATCAAAAGAGATAAGGAAAGAAATTATAGACTGCTAAAAAGACACCCTAGACCACTATGCAATATCATTACTGAATAAATATGCTCCAAGTGGCATAGCATCCAATTTTTTTTATTTATTTTAAGTTTTCAACATTCATTTTCATAAAATTTTGAGTCCCAAATTTTCACACCCTTTCTTGCCTTCCCCAACCCCAAAACCCCTTGCATTCTGATTACCCCTTCCCCCTATATTCCCTCCCTTCTAACACCCCTCCCTTCCCTTATCCCCATCTTCTCACTTTTCTTGTAGGGCAAGATAGATTTCTATACCCCATTACCTGTGTTTCTGATTTCCCAGTTGCATGCAAAATCAATTCTCAAAATTCCTTCCTTATATTTTGAATTCCAACTTCTCTCCTTTCTGCCCTTCCAACCCATCCCCACTGAGAAGGTAAGCAATTCAATATAACCTATATATGTGTAGTTTTGCAAATAACTTTCATAATAGTCATGTTCTATAAGACTAACAATATTTTCTTTCATCTTATGCTGCCCCTCATTTTTTCTACTTTCGCTTTTATTTTGGCCCTCCCCAAGAGTGTTTACTTCTAATTGCTCCTTTCTCCCATTTGCTCTCCCTTCCATAATCCCTCCCAACCTGCTTAGCCCCTCTCCCCTACTTTCCTGTAGTGTAAGATAGGTTTTCATACCAAATTGAGTGTGAATGTGATTCCTTCCTTGAGTCAAATGTGATAACAGTAAGTTTGACCTTTTCCCTCTCACCTCCCTTCTTTTCCCCTCCAATGAAAAAGCTTTTTCTTGCCTACTTTATGAGATAATTTGCCCCATTCCATTTCTCCCTTTCTCCTCCCAATATATTCTTCTTTCACCCCTTAATTTTATTTTTTCAGATATGATCCATCCCTATTCAACTCACACTGTACTCTCTGTCTCTCTCTGTGTATACATACACATATATGTGTGTTTGTATGGGTATAATCCCTCCACCTACCCCGATCCTGAGAAATGTTTCAAGAGTTAGAAATATTATCTTTCCATGTAGGAATGTAAACAGTTCAGCTTAGTAAATCCCTTGTGATGTCTCTCTGCTGTTTTCTTTTTCATGGTTCTCTTGATTTTTGTGTTTGAAAGCCAAATTTTATTTTCAGCTATGGTCTTTTCATTAAGAATGTTTGAAAGTCCTCTATTTCACTGAATGACCATTTTTTCCTCTGAAGTATTATACTCAGTTTTGTTGGGGAGGTGACTCTTAGTTTTAATTCTAGTTACTTTGACTTCTGGAATATCATATTCTAAGCCCTGATCCCTTAATGTAGAAGATGCTAGATCTTGCGTTATCCTGGTTGTATTTCCACATTACTCAAATTCTTTCTTTCTAGTTGCTTACAACACTTTCTTCTTGAGCTGGGAATTCTGGAATTTGGGAACAATATTCCTAGGAGTTTCGCTTTTTGGATCTCTTTCAGGAGGTGATCAGTGGATTCTTTCAGTGTTTATTTTGACCTCTGCTTCTACAATATCAGTGCAGTTTTCCTTGATAATTTCATGAAAGATGATGTCTAGGCTCTTTTTTTGATCATGAATTTCAGATAGTCCCATAATTTTTAAATTGTCTCTCCTGGATCTATTTTCCAGGTCAGTTGTTTTTCCAATGAGATATTTCGTATTATCTTCCATTTTTTCATTCTTTTGCTTTTGTTTTGTAATTTCTTGGTTTCTCATAAAGTCATTACCTTCTATTTGTTCCACAAGTTTCTTCAGTGAGCTTTTGAACCACTTTTTCCATTTGGCTATTTCTGCTTCTTAAAATATTCTTCTCATTGGCTTTTTGGACCCCTTTTGCCAGTTGAATTAGCCTATTTTTAAATGTATTATTTTCCTCAGCATTTTGGGGGGGTTTCCTTTAGTAAGCTGTTGACTTGCTTTTCATGATTTCCTTGCATTGCATTCATTTCTCTTCCCAATTTTTTCTTGACCTTTTTTACTGGATTTTGAAAGTCCCTTTTGAGCTTTTCCATGACCTGGTACCATTGCATATTTATTTTGGAGGTTTGGGATGCAGAAGCCTTGACTTTTATGTCTTCTCATTACAGCAAATATTGTTCTTCCTAATCTGAGAGCATGGCAGAGAATACCTGCTCATCAAGAAAGTAACCATCTATAGTTTTATTTTTTCCCTTTTTTCCCCTTTTTTGGGCATTTCCCAAAGCAGTTACTTGACTTTTGGGTTCTTTGTCAAGACTACTGGTATACTCTGGGGACCTGTAGGTTCTCAGTTTCTCCAAAGGGGTGCAATCAAGGGAGAGGAATTTATGCCCTGGTTTAGCTCCTGGCTGAAATTCAGATCAGCTGTTCAGTTCCTCCAGGAGTTGTGGGCAGGGCTGCCACTCAGGGCTAATGTTCAGATCATCTGCTCAATTCCCCCAGGGCCTTTAAGCTCAGGTTTCAACAATGGAAGTTGGCTGCTGCTGCTACCCCCCCGCCCCCACCACCTGGGACTAGACTAGGAGAGGTCCCTATTCCCTTGTTATGGAGGTGAAAAAACCCTCTCACTGACTTTTGAAGTGTCTTGGTAGCCTGTTGGTTGAGGAATCTGTGAACTTCTGCTGCTGCTGCTGCTGCTGCTGCCAGGGATTCTGCCCCCAAGGTCTATTCCAGTCCTGCTCCTATAGGTGCAGCACAGCCAAGGCTGGACTGTGCTTTGTTTTCTGAGAATAATACATTATGATCACATAGGATTTATAACACAAATGCAGGGCTGGTTCAATATTAGGAAAATTATTTTCTTTATTGATCATACCAATATCAAACCTAACAGCAACCAAAAGATTGTCTCAATGGATGCAGAAAAAGCTTTTAACAAAATACAGCACCTGTTCCTACTGAAAACACTGGAGGGCATAGGAATAAATGGAACTGTCCATAAAATAATAAGCAACATTCACCTAAAACCTTCAGCAACTATTATCTGTAAATGAGATAAGCTAGATGCATTTCCAATAAGATCAGTGGTGAAACAAGGATGTCCATTATCACTGTTATTTCAATATGACATTAAAAATGTTAGCTGTCGGGGGGCGGAGCCAAGATGGTGGAGTAGAAGGACGCACATTTATGAGCTCCAAAACCAAAAGTCCATAGAATTAATGTAAAAAGAGTCCCCCATAACTTCTGGATCAATACAAGGTGTGCAGAAACAGAGTGGAAGAGATTTCCGTTCCAGGGAGCCCTGGAGACCCGTCCCCAGGTTCTGGCGTGCCCTGGAAAGTGGACCCCACCCCCAGCGCTGCCCTGGCCGCGGCCCCAGAGAAGCTGATCCGAGCAGGCTTCAGAGACGGAAGTTCCAGCAGCCGGGAAAGTCCCTCCGCCCACAGAAGCTACAGGTCAGTGAGAGAGAAGGCCGGACTGGAGGAGAGGGGGAGCAGGGCGTCTCCGTGACTTGGGCCCCCTCAGGAGGAAGCGGCGTCGGCAGAGACGGGGTCAGGAAGCGGCGGAGGCAGAGGTGTGGGTGGCGGCTGAGGCAGCAGGCAGCAGACCGGGACTCAGGAATCCCCCAGCAGCAGGCAGGATCTTCATTACGGAAGATTCCTGCATAAAACCTGATGGAGCTGAGACTGGGACACGGCCCTGCCCCCACACCGCTCTATTACTAAAGGCTTCTGCTTAAAGCCCCCAAGGGAACTGAGCTTGGGAGGTGGGCCCCCCACCCCGCCCCCTACCGCTCCATTCCTGAAAGTCTCTACATAAAGCCCCTGAGGGATCTGAGCCTGGGAGGCGGCCCTGCCCCCACCCCAGCACCTGAAATAAAGCTCACTGATTGATAGCCAGCAGGAGGAAAGCCCATTTAAATCTCAGAGGCCAAGCACTAGCTGGGCGGATCCAGGCGGGGGTGGAAAGGAATCTCAGAAGTCAAATAACTGGCTGGGAAAATGCCTAGAAAAGGGAAGAAAAATAAGACTTTAGAGAGTTTTTTCCAACAAATGCAAATGATCCCAACCTTCAGATCTGATGATGAGGATGTATCCTTGCCATCAGGGAAAGACGTGGAGGGCGGGGCCTCAGTACCCCAGACACCCCAGGGGGGTGGTGGGTGGGCTCAGGCCTTGGAAGAGCTCAAAAAGGATTTTGAAAAGCAAGTTAGACAGGTGGAGGAAAAACTGGGAAGAGAAATGTCAGAGATACAAGAAAAGTATGAAAAAAGGGTCAATACCTTGGTAAAGGAGACCCCAAAAAATGCTGAGGAAATTAACACCTTGAAAAATAGTCTCACTCAATTGGCAAAGGAGGTTCAAAAAGCCAATGAGGAAAAGAATGCTTTCAAAAGCAGAATGAGCCAAATGGAAAAAGAGGTTCAAAAGCTCACTGAATTTAATAGTTCTCTCAAAATTAGAATGGAACAGATGGAGTCTAATGATTTTATGAGAAACCAAGAAATCACCAAACAAAACCAAAAGAACGAAAAAATGGAAGAGAATGTGAAATATCTCATGGGAAAAACAACTGACCTGGAAAATAGATCTAAGAGAGACAGTTTAAAAATTATGGGACTACTTGAAACTCATGATCAAAAAAAGAGCCTAGACATCATCTTCCATGAAATTATCAAGGAAAACTGCCCTGACATTCTAGAACCAGAGGGCAAAATAAGTATTGAAAGAATCCATCGATCACCACCTGAAAGAGATCCAAAAAGAGAAACTCCTAGGAACATTGTGGCCAAATTCCAGAACTCCCAGCTCAAGGAGAAAATCTTACAAGCAGCTAGAAAGAAACAATTCCAGTACTGTGGAAATACAATCAGGATAACTCAAGATCTAGCAGCTTCTACATTAAGGGATCGAAGGGCGTGGAATAGGATACTCCAGAAGTCAAAGGAACTAGGACTCAAACCAAGAATCACCTACCCAGCTAAACTGAGTATAATACTTCAAGGGAAAATATGGTCTTTCAATGAAACAGAGGACTTTCAATCATTCTTAATGAAAAAACCAGAGCTGAAAAGAAAATTTGACTTTCAAACACAAGAATGAGAAGAAGCATGAAAAGATAAACAGCAAAGAGAAGTCTTAAGGGACTTACCAGAAGTGAACTGTTTACATTCATACAGGGAAAGACAATATTTCTAACTCTTAAAACTTTTCAGTATCTGGGTAGTTGGTGGGACCACACATACACATGTACACGCATGCACACACATACACACATGCACACACATACAGAGATAGAGAGCACAGATTGAACTGAATAGGATGGGACCATACCTTGAAAGAAACTAAGGTAAATGGTGAGAGAGAAATGTAGGGGGAGGAAAGAGAGGGAAAGGGAAGGGGGTAACTATATGTCCTTTAAGAGACAGGTAGGAGTTTTTCTTAGTGGAGGGAAAAAGAGGAGAGCTGAGAAAAAAAAAAAAAAAAAACAAGAAGTTTACCCTCATCACATTTGACTAAACGAAGGAATGAAATGCACCCTCATTTTGGTATGAAAACCTATCTTACAGTATAAGAACGTGGGGGAGAAGGAGATATTGCAAGGGAGGGGATGATGGAGGGGAGGGCAAAGGGAGGAGGGAGCAATTTGAAGTCAACACTTGGGGAGGGACAGGATCAAGAGACAGAAGAGAAACAATGAGGGGCAGGTTAGGAGGGATAGTAATCCAGTTAGTCTTACACAACACGACTATCAGGGAGGTCATTTGCAAAACTACACAGATAGGGCCTATATTGTATTGCCTGCCGTCCCAAAGGGAATGGGTGGGGAGGGAGGGATGGGGAGAATTTGGAACTCAAAGTTTTAGGAACAACTGTTTAATATTGTTGTTGTAACTAGGAAAGAAGACATACAGTTAATGAGGAATAAAAAGTCATCTGGCCCTACAGGAGAAAAGAGAAGATGGAGACAAGAGAAGGGAGGGATGACAGAAGAGAGGGCAGATTGGAGATAGGGAAAATTAGATTGCTTGGGGTATTGGGGTGGGGGGAGGGGAGAAAAGGGGAGAAAATTTGGAACCCAAAAATTTGTGAAAATGAATGTAAAAAATTAAATAAATAAATAAATAAAATTAAAAAAAAAATAAAAATGTTAGCTGTAGCAACAAGAGGAGAAAAAAGAAATAGAAGGAATAAGAATAGGCAAAGAAGAAACTAAGTTATCACTCTTTGCAGAGGATATAATAATATACTTAGAAAATCCCAGAGAATCAAACAGAAAATTGAAATAATAAACAACTTTGGCAAAGTTGCAGGTTACAAAATAAACCCACATAAATCATCTGCATTTCTATATATTACTAACAAAGCCCAATAGCAAGTGATAGAAAGAAAAATGCCATTTAAAACTATGGTAGACCCTACAAAATATCTGAGAGGCTACCTGCCAAAACAAACCAGGTACTTTATGAATATTATTACAAAACACTTTTTACACAAATATCAATTTAAGTAAGTGGAGAAACATCAGCTGCTTGTGGGCATGTTCAGCCAATATGGTAGAAATGACAATTCTACCTAAATTAATTTATTTATGCAGTGCCACACCAATAAAACTATCAGATAATTATTTTCTAGGACTACAAAAAAATAATATCAGAATTCATATGGACGAACAATAGGTCCAGAATATCACAGGAACTAATGAAAAGAAATGCTAGAGAAGGTAGCCTAGCTCTATCAGATCTCAAATTGTATTATAAAGGAGCAATTATCAAAACCACTTGGTACTGGTTAAGAAACATAAGGGTAGACCAGTGGAATAGGTTAGGTACTCAAGACACAGTTGTCAATGAGTACAGCAATCTATTGTTGGATAAACCCAAGGACCCCAGCTTTGGGGGTAAAAACTCACTGTTTGAAAAATGTTTCTAGGAAAACTGGATAACAGTGTGACAGAAACTGGGTATAGACCAATGCCTGTGTCTAAGAATAAAATCTAAATGGGTACATCATCTAGGTATAATTATTGATAGACCAAACAAATTAGAGGAGCAAGGAATAGTATATTTGTCAGATTTATGAAGAATGGAGAAATTTTTGACTAAAGAAGAGAAAGAAAACACTACAAAGTATAAAACGGATTACTTTGATTACATCAAATTGGAAAGGTTTTGCACAAAGTGACCCAAAGCAACCAAAATTAGGAGGAAAACAGAAAACTGGAAAAATTTTTGTAACTAATATCTGTGATAAAAGCCTCAATTGTAGACTATATAGAGAACTGAGTCAAATGTACATGAATACAAGTCAATCCCCAATTGATAAATGGCCAAAGGATATGAACAGGCAGTTTTTGGAGAAAGAAATTAATGCTATCTATAATTATATGAAAAAATGCAAATCAAAACAACTCTGAGATGCCACATCACACCCATAAGATTTTCTAACTTGATGAAACAGGAACATGATAAATTTTTGAGAAGATGTGGAAGAGTTGGAACACTAATTCATTGCTGGTTGAGCTGTGAGTTTATCCAACCATCCTGGGGAGCAATTTGGAACTATTCCCAAAGGGTTACAAAAATCTGTGTACCCTTTGACCCAGCAATATCACTCCTAGGACCGTATCCCAAAGAGATTATAGAAATGGGAAATGGTCCTACATGTACAAAAATATTTATAGCAGCTCTCTTTGTAGTGCTCCAAAACTTGAAATCAAAGGAATACCCATCAATTGAGGATTGCCTGAACATGTTTTGGTACATGAATATAATGGAATACTATTGTGCTATAAGAAATGATGAATAGGAAGACTTCAGAGGGACTTGGAAAGACTTATATGAACTCATGTTGAGTGAAAGGAGCAGAACCAGGAGGACTTTGTACACAGCAACAACTACAATGTGAGAGGAATTTTTCTGGTAGACTTAGTCCTTCACAGCAATGCAAGGTCCTAAATGATTCCCAATGTACTTTAGAGGCAAAACCCCTTCCACAATCAGAGAAAGAACTATGGAACTGGATCACAGAATGAAGCAGATCATTTTCTTCTGTGTTTTGTTTTGTTTTATGGTTTCTCAGATTCATTTTAATTCTTCTATTCAACATGAGTGTGGTAAAAATGTATTTAATAGAAATGTATATGTAGAACTTATATAAGATTACAAGCAGTCTCAGGTAGGGAATGGGGAGGGTGGGGGTAAGAGGGGAAGGGAGAGGAAAAAATCTAAGATATATGGAAATTATTATAGAACTCTCTAAACAATTAAAATAATTTTTTTTTAAAGTGCTTGAGCAACTCTCAGAGTAGATTCCAGAAAAGGCATTATATAGAAAGTCAACAAGTCACCAAATTATCTTTCCTTAAAAATAGTCTTTTAGTCGTTTAATTGGTATGGCACTGAATAAGTATTTTAGCTTAGGTAGAGTTGTCGTTTTTATTATATTAGCTTTGCCCATCCACGAGTAACCGATGTTTTTCCAGTTGTTCAGATCTGACTTTATTTGTGCAAAGTGTTTTGTAACTGTGTTCATATAGTACCTAGGTTTCTTTTGGCAGATAGACTCCCACATATTTTATAGTATCTACAGTAACTTTGATTGGAATTTCTCTTTCTATCTCTTGCTGTTGGATTTTGGTAGTAATATATAGGAATGCAGATGATTTATTTGGGTTTCTTTTGTATCCTGGAACTTTGCTAATGCTGTTTATTATTTCAAAATATGCTCTGCAAAGAATGATATCTTAATTTTGTCTTTGCCTATTCTATTTCCTTCAATTTCTTTTCTTCACATAGCTAAAGCAAACGTTTCTAGTGCTATACTGAATAATAGTGTGATAACAGGCATTGCTGTTTTACCCCTAATCTTTTTAGAAATTCATCTAACTTATCCCCATTACATTTAATGGTTACTGATGGTTTGCAGTAAATGCTACTTATTATTTTAAGAAAAACTCTATTTATTCCTTTATTCTCCAGTGTTTTCAATGGGAATGTCTGTTGTCTTTTGTCAAAAGCTTTTTCTGCATCTATTCTGATAATCATATGGTTTCTGGTAGTATTGTTGTTGATATGATCAATTATGCTGATGGTTTTGTTAAAGCCCTGCATTTCTGGTATAAATCCTATTGGACCAAATGGTAATTAATTGTGATATGTGGTTGTAATCTTTTTGCTAATATATTATGTAAATGCTTTTCATTCATTAGGGAATTTTGTCTGTAATTTTCTTTCTCTGGTTTGGCTATTCTTGGTTTAGGTATCAGTACCATATTTTTATAATATAAATAATTTGGTAAATAATTCAATTTTCCAAAAGAGTCTATATGATATTAGATTTAACTGTTCTTTAAATGTTTGACAGAATTTGTTCTAAATACATCTAACCATGGAGATATTTTTTTCCTTAGGGAGTTCGTTGATGGCTTGTTCAATTTCTTTTTCTGAAATGGGGTTAAGTAATTTACTTCCTCTTCTGTTAATCTGGGTAGTTTATATTGTTTTAAAATATTCATTCATTTCACTTAGATTGTCAAATTTATGAGAATAAAGTAGAGAAATTTTAAATTATTGTTTCAATTTTTTTCTTCATTGGATGTTAATTCACCCTTTTCATTTTTGATTCTGGTAATTTGGTTTTCTTGTTTTTTTAAAAAAATTGACCAAAACTTTATAAATTTTATTGGTTTTTCATAAAATCTGGTCTTATTTTTATTTATTAGTTTAATAGTTTCCTTAATTTCAATTTTATTAATCATTCCTTTGGTTTTCCGTACTTATAATGTGGTATTTAATTGAGAATTTTCAATTTATTCTTTTTTCTAATTTTTTCTATTGCATGTTCAATTCATTGATCTCTTTCTCTATTTTATCCATGTAAATGTTTAGAGATATAAAATTTGCAGGAAGAACTGCTTTCACCACATCCCATAATTTTGGTAGGTTGCCTCATGATTGCCATTCTCTTGAATGAAGTTATTGACTGTTTCTATGATTTGTTCTTTGATCCATTCATTCTTTAGGATTAGATGATTTAAATTCCCAGTAAGTTTTGGTCCATGTTTCCATGGCCCTGTAGTATATATAATTTTTATTGAATCATGATCTGAAGAGAATGTATTAACTATTTCTGTCGAACACTGGATTGTGAGATTTAAGCTGTTACCCCTGCAAAAGGAAGCACTCTGACATACACAGGAGGGCTTGCTATCACGGGTTCCTTGTTCTACTTTTCTAAAAGGAAAGGCAAATTTTGGGGTCACCAATTACATTAATCAAACGCATATATCCTCCCCTTAGTTCAGAGGAAAAAGTCAGCACTCTGAACTTCAGAGAAATATAGATCTATAGATAGTGCTTCCAGCTGCCAGACATAAGCAATACATACATCATAGATCAACAGACATATCCAACTCTCTGACAATTACATCCATATTTATCAAAGAGAGAAGCACCAACGTCTGGGTTTTTAAAAGCAAAGAGGCTCCTTAGAGACTGCCCAGAGTCTCCTTTGACCAAACAAAACACTTCCAATGAGAAAACAACAAAGTAAAATCACACTTCAGATAGTTATACATTTTTCAGAACCAGAGGGCTTGACAACCTTTAAGAATCAGTGCCTTATTAACAAAAGGCCTGGGTCTTCCTACAAATCTTTCCAGGCCAATTAATGGCTGAGGAAGATCTTTAATCACATTATTCAATCAGAGGCACTTGATTATACTTAAACAAAAACAGCTTAAGATCTTACTTTGCTTGCCATTACAGTACATGTTTACATTTTTGGGTGTATGTGAGAAAAAGGTATATTTCTTTCTATCCCCATTCACTTTTCTCCAGAGACCTATCATATCTTCCTTTTCTGAACCTCTATTCACCTCCTTAATTTCTTTTTTGTTTATTTTGAGGTTAGATTTATCAAGTTCAGAGAAAGAGAGGTTGAGGTCCCCCACTAATATAGTTTTGTTGTCTATTTCTTCCTGTAACTCTCTCAACTTCTCCTCTAAGAATCTGAATGCTATGCCACTTGGTGTATACATGTTTGGTAATGATATTAGTTCAATGCCTATGGTGTCTTTTAGTGAGATATAGTTTCCTTCATTATCTCTTTTGATTAGATCTATTTTTGATTTTGCTTTGTCTGATTGCTTTTTTTTTTTTTTACTTCAGCTGAAGCATAATATATTCTACTCCTCCCTTTTAGTTTTACCCTGCATGGATTCCCCTTTTTCAAATGTGCTTCCTGTAGACAATATATTGTACGGTTATGGTTTTTAATCCATTCTGCTCTCCACCTCTGTTTTATGGGAAGAGTTCAATCATTCAAATTCAGTTATCATTATTGTCTCTGTCTTTCTCTCCATCCTATTCCCCCTCCTATTTATGCTTTTATTTCTCTCTTCTCCCTTCCCTTCCTCTAAAGAGTCTCACTTTTGACCACCACCTCCCTCCATCTTCCCTCCTGTCTATCAGTCCCCCTCCCTCTTCTTTTCCATTTCTCTTACTATTTCTTCCTTTCCTTCTAACTATTCCTTCCCTTTTCTTTCCCCTTTTCCCTCCTATTAGCTGCAAGGCAAGTTAGATTTCTATACTTAAGTGAGTATATTAGTGAGTATATTATTCCCTCTGAACCAAATCCTATGAGAGTGGCATTTTCCTGTGAGTGGCAATCACATTGTCATGAGCCTGTCATTCACTCCTTTGGCAGGCATAATAGCTTGCTAATTAGATTAGTTTTGGTTGCAAAACCCACACCAGCTTCACAGCACTTCCCCTTTACTGTACCCACTCCAGAAAAAGATGTATCCAGCTGCAACTTCAGTAAGCTGGCCTTTATTTGCCAACCTCATTTCACTCAGGGCTGCTATTTGGATGTGATATCTGTTGAGTTTTCTTGTAACAAGAGCAGTTCTTTCAGGTCTACTGGATTTGGTGTTGACTATGAGTGTGCACATGTTCCATGTGCCCATAGTGAGTGGAATCATCTTTGTATCTTTCGTACTGTTTTTGTGTTTTGACCCCATAGTGGGATTCCCTGCCTGCTGTGGTAATCAGGTCAGGGTTAGGTAAACAGGCAATCTTTAGGGCACCTTTTCCAGTCCCCTTCCTGACGCCAGGAAGTGAGCAGTGCGGTCCTTAAAAGGTTGCTCAGACACCCAGGGGGCTGCCAAGTCACACTGCTGCTTCCAGTGAGAAACGACCCTATAGCCTGAGCCACCTATGTGCAGGGTCATGACTATGGCTCCCAGTGTATCTGTACCTGCTGTTTCATCTCTTGCCTGTTGCCACAGGTCTTTGAATAGTGAAATGGTACGGGTGATGTCTTTTGATTTGTGCATAAATTGCATTTAAGTGAGGCAGAGTTGAATGAAGTTGTCAGCCTCACTCTATCATCCTGAGTCATCATAGTCCAGAGGCAGGACAGGGTCAAGATGACTGACAATGACTCAGGATGCAGTAGACGACCTTGGTGTCTTCAGTATCTAACCAAGCTCTAAGCACTCCGAATCACCTGCTTCATCTGCCTTCATGGCCGTTGGAACAAATTGATCTCATCTACCTATTCCACCAGATAAAGTCTTCACATGCTTTGGGTAGACACCCTTCTAACTCACCAATGAGTTTGAAAACCCTTGGTTACCCTAAACCTGGTTTAGCCCATCTGCCAAAATGGTTTATCAGGGTGTGGCCACTGTGCATGCTGCAGCGTTTTGAAGTCATAGGTGAGAGTTAGTTGGAATAGGTGGACACCAAAGGTAGAAAGACCCCCAGAAAAGGACTCAGCAGTCATAACACCAAAGGTACTGATCCTCCCTGAACACACCCTATACCCCTACACAGTTGTACTCAAACTATGCTTCAGAGAGCGCAACTCTGATGGGTTGGCCACGTTGTTCAAATGCAAAATGTACACTTGCCAAAAAGATTATTTTATGGAGAACTTGCATGGGGCAGGTAATCACATGGTGGTCAGAAGAAACCATACAAGGACAGTATCAAGGTCTCTCTCAAGAACTTTCAATTGAATTGCCCAACATGGGAGACACTGGCACAGGACCACGCAGCATAGCATGCCCACATAAGACAAGGTGCTGTGCTCTTTGAGCAAAGCAGAATTGTGATAGCACAAAGTAAACACAGAATATGCAAATTTGGGATATCCACCCCAAATATTCAAATAGACTATCTGTGCCCAACCTGTGGTAGAGCATTCCGAGCTTGTCTTGGTCTGATCAGTCACAGTAGCACTTGCTGACATTTCACTTTACAATGATGTCATTTTGGTCCTCTTTGAAGATGAAGGACAATAACCAGGGTAGTAATGTTCAAACAATGCTTATCTCCCTCCCTTCTTTCTGTATATTCTGTTTTGGTGCCTCTTCATATGATGGAATTTACCCTTTTGTGCCTCCTCAACTTTCTCCCTTCATACCCCTTAATTAGGCTTTTTATCATCACGTCAGTTAATTTATACTCATACCCTCTATGTACGTATATCCTTTTTAAACGTCATGATAAATATACAATTCTCAAGATTAACAAGTATCATTTTCCCATGTAGGGATGTAAAATGTTCGCCTATATTAAATAACAAGGTCTTTTCTTTTTTTTCTTACTTACCTTTTTATGCCTCCCTTGAACCTTATATTTGAAGATCAAATTCTCTGTTGATCTCTGGTATTTTCATCAGGTAGGTCTGTAAATCTCTTACTTCATTGAATGTCCTTCTCCTTGCATGAAAGATTATGCACAATTTTGCTGGGCGATTGATTGTTGCTTGTAGTCTTACAGAATAATCATATTCCAATCTCTCTGATCTTTTAATGTAGAAGTTGCAAGATCCAGTGTGATCCTGACTATAATTCCTCGACATTTGAACTGTTTTCTTTCACTACATTCTGCATTTTCGACTTGACCTGATTTTTCTGGAATTTGGGAACAATCATCCTTGGCATTCTGAATTAGGTATCTCTTTCAGGAGGTAGATTCTTTCAATGACTATTTTTTTCTATTTTTTTATTTTGTTAATAAAAATTTATTTATTTAACTTTTACTTTCATTTTCAAAAAATTTTGGGTTCCAAATTTTGTCCCCTTTTCTCCCCTCCCCCACCCCAATACACCGAGCATCTAACTATCCCTATCTCCAATCTGCCCTCTCTTCTATCATCCCTCCCTTCTCTTGTCCCCATCTTCTCTTTTCTCCTGTAGGGTCAGATGACTTTCTATTCCCCATTAACTGTATTCCTTATTTCCTAGTAGCAACAACAATACTAAACAGTTGTTCCTAAAATTTTGAGTTCCAAATTCTCCCCATCCCTCCCTCCCCACCCATTCCCTTTGGGAAGGCAGGCAATTCAATATAGGCCATATCTGTGTAGTTTTGCAAATGACTTCGATAATAGTCATGTTGTGTAAGACTAACTGTATTTCCCTCCATCCTATCCTGCCTGCCATTGTTTCTATTCTGTCTTTTGATCCTGTCCTTCCCCGAGAGTTAACTTCAAATTGCTCCCTCCTCCCGTTGCCTGTCCTTCCATCATCCCCCCCAACTTGCTTATCTCCTTCTCCCCCACTTTCCTGTATTGTCAGATAGACTTTCATACCAAAGTGAGTGTACATTTTATTCCTTCCTTTAGCCAAATGTGATGAGGGTAAACTTCTTGTTTTTTTCTCAGCTCTCCTCTTTTTCCCTCCAATGAAAAGTCTCCTGCTTGCCTCTGGAATGAGAGATAATTTGCCCCATTCCATTTCACCCTCTCTCCTCCCACTACATTTCTCTCTCACCGTTTACCTTAATTTCTTTTAAGATATGGTCCCATCCTATTCAATTCACTCTGTGCTCTCTGTCTCTGTATATGCGTGCATGTGCGTATGTGTGTGTGTGCATGCACGTGTATACCTGTGTGTTTGTATGTGTGTATGTGTGTGTGTGGTCCCACCAACTACCCAGATACTGAAAAGTTTTAAGAGTTACAAATATTGTCTTTCCATGTAGGAATGTAAACAGTTCACTTTTGGTAAGTCACTTATGACTTCTCTTTGCTGTTTATTTTTTCATGCTTCTTCTCATTCTTGTGTTTGAAAGTCAAATTTTCTTTTCAACTCTGGTCTTTTCATCAAGAATGCTTGAAAGTCCTCTGTTTCATTGAAAGACCATATTTTCCCTGAAGTATTATACTCAGTTTTGCTGGGTAGGTGATTCTTGGTTTGAGTCCTAGTTCCTTCGACTTCTGGAATATCCTATTCTACGCCCTTCGATCCCTTAATGTAGAAGCTGCTAGATCTTGAGTTATCCTGATTGTATTTCCACAATATTGGAATTGTTTCTTTCTAGCTGCTTGCAATATTTTCTCCTTGACCTTGGAATTCTGGAATTTGGCCACAATGTTCCTAGGAGTTTCTCTTTTTGGATCTCTTTCAGGCAGTGATTGATGGATGCTTTCAATACTTATTTTGCCCTCTGGTTGTAGAATGTCAGGGCAGTTGTCCTCGATAATTTCATGTAAGGTGATGTCTAGGCTCTTTTTTTGATCATGACTTTCAGGTAGTCCCATAATTTTTAAATTGTCTCTCCTGCATCTATTTTCCAGGTCAGTTGTTTTTCCAATGAGATATTTCACACTCTTCCATTTTTTCATTCTTTTGGTTTTGTTTGGTGATTTCTTGGTTTCTCAGAAAGTCATTAGACTCCATCTGTTCCATTCTAATTTTGAGAAAACTATTCTCTTCAGTGAGCTTTTGAACCTCTTTTTCCATTTGGCTAATTCTGCTTTTGAAAGCATTCTTCTCCTCATTGGCTTTTTGAACCTCTCTTGCCAATTGAGTGAGCCTATTTTTCAAGGTATTATTTTCTTCAGCATTTTTTTGGGTCTCCTTTACCAAGGTATTGACCTGTTTTTCATGCTTTTCTTGCATCTCTCTCATTTCTCTTCCCAGTTTTTCCTCCACCTGTCTAACTTGATTTTCAAAATCCTTTCTGAGCTCTTCCATGGCCTGAGCCCACCGGACATCCCCCTGAGATGTCTGGGATGCAGAGGCCCCAACCTCCACGTCTTTCCCTGATGGTAAGAATAGTTCCTCGTCATCAGAATTGAAAGGCAGGAACATCTCCCACCCCATCAAAGTAGCTCTCTTTGGTCTTATTTTGCTTCCTTTTTCTGGGCATTTTCCCAGCCAGTTACTTGACTTCTGAGATTCCTCTCCACCCCTACCTAGATCTGCCCAGCTAGTGCTTGGGGTCTGAGATTCAAATGGGCTTTCTGTGGCAGGCATGGCTGCTGTTCAATGTGAGCTTAAGTTCTGGTGTTTGGGAGGGGGCAGGGCTACCTCCCAGGCTCAGTTCCCTCAGGGGCCTTATGCAGAGACCTTCAGTAATGGAGCGGGTGGGGGAAGGGCTGCCTCCCAGGCTCACTTCCCTCAGGGGGTTTATGTGGAGACCTTCAGTAATGAAGATCCTGCCTGGTCTGGTAGTTCCGGGCTGTCGCTGCCTCTACCTCTTCCTGCCCCTGCCTCTGCCTCCTCTGCTGCCTCCCAAGGGGGCCCGAGTCACGGAGACACCCTGCTCCCCTCTCGGCCAGGCCAGACGTCTCTCTCTCACTGACATGGAGTGTCTGTGGGCGGAGGGACCTTCCCGGCCACGGGAGGTTCCGTCCCTGAAGCCTACTTGGCTCTGCTCCTCTCAGTCCTATGTCTAGGGCAGTGCAGGGGTGGACTCCACTTTCCAGGGCGTGACAGACCCTGGGGACGGCTCTCCAGGGCTCTCTGGAATGGAAATCTTTTCCACTGTGTTTCTGCATGCCTTGCAGTGATCCAGAATTTGTGGGGAGTTCTTCTTGCAGGAAATATATGGGCTGTGGGTTCGGAGCTAGCATATGTGAGTCTTTCTACTCTGCCATCTTGGCTCCACCCCCTCTCTTTCAATGACTATTTTGCCATCTGGATGTAGGACCTCAGGGCAGGTTTCCTTGATGATTTCTTGGAAGATACTGTCCAGTCTTTATTTTCATCCTGGCTTTCCTGGAGACCAATAATTTTTTCTCTCCTGGATCTATTGTCCATGTCAGTTGCTTTTCCAATGAGATATTTTAGATTTTCTTCTTTTTTTCATTCTTTAGATTTTGTTTGACTGATTCTTGATACCTCATAGAGTCATTAGCTTCTACTTGCCTAATTCTAATTTTTAACAAATGTTTTCTTCAATAAGTTTTTGAACTTCCTTTTTGATTTGTCCAGTTTTACCTTTTAAGGAGTCATTTTCTTCATTTAAATTGTGTACCTCCTTATCCATTTGGCTAATTTTACTTTACACATAGCGGATTTTATTTTGGAAATCATTGGGCTATTTTTCTTCTACCTCTAATTTGACTTTTAAAATCTTTCTTGAGTTCTTCCAAGAATGCTCTTCAGACTTGAGACAAGTTCATATTCCCTTCTGAAGTTTCAGATGTGAGTTTGATGTCCATGCTATCCTCTTCTGAATTTGTATTTTGATCTTCTCTGCCCCAATAAGATTCTATGATTTCTACTCTTCTGATTTGTTTCTTGGTGTTAGTCATTGCCTTTTTCCTGGTTTTTAGAGTAGATCACTGCTTTCAGAGCATAGGGGGATCTGTCCCACCTTTCTTGTGCTTGGAACTAGGGGACTGGTTATTGACTTTGTATGCTGTGGTCTCTGGTTCTTTCATCTAAAAGCTATATAATTCTGCAGATTATCTCTTCCTGAGCCAACTGGTGTGTGCCAGTGCTGAGGCCATGTGAAGAGTATCAGATTATTCCTCAAGGGTTACACTGAAGCTTGGGTAGTGAGATGTTGGGGAGGGTTAGTCTGAGTACTGGAAGTTTCTTCCTTCCCAGGCCTAAGCTAGAGCATGGTCAGGCTGAGCAGCTAGTGAACCCTATCTGCCAAATTCCCCAGGCTGTGCTAAGGCTCACCTGTGGTCCTGGTGTTGGCACTTACTGGTTCTACCCCTCCCTAGGGCTCAGGATCTCCTGCTGGCCCACTAAGGGGGGACTGGCTGGGATACCCCTGGTTCTGCACTGGTTCCCTTTAGACACAGCAACAGGGACCCTTCCCATCAATCTTACCAGCCTCCCAAGCTGTTATACCCCTTCTGCTGACTGCACTATTCCTGGCTTCTTTTTTTCCTGGGGCAATATTCTCTGGGTTTCTCAAGGTCAATGATGAAGGGTGAGAGCACTTACAGTTTACTTTACCATCTTGACTCCCGAAAGTTCAAGTCCATCTGTACTTTTAAGAGTAAGATTTCTAGCCATGACCAATTGTAAGAAATTTGATATTTTGATGAATTTAAAAGTAGTCAGTACAAGTCATCCACAAAAGATGACAGTCAGAAGAGCTAATGGAGAAATAACAAGATTAAGAGAGCCATAATGGACAGTGATCAGGATGTGATAACTCTGCTGTACTCTACACAGGTCAGACGCTAGAATATTGTGTTTAAGTGAGGGAGCCACAGAACACTATTTATAAGTTAGAGAAAACCAGAGGACTGCAATTAAGATTTGGACAGCCTGGAGCTGATGCAGAATGAGGATTGAAACAGGAATCTGAGGATGCTTAACCTTAGGAAAAGAAAACTCAGAATGTGGTTTGGGAAATAAGAATGATAATCATGTTAAAGTATTTGAAGGGTTTTCATGTGGGGGAGGAAGAAAACTGTTCTGTTGTTTCATTTGGTCCTTCAGGGCAGAAATAGGTAGGAGTTAAAGAGACATATTTATATGTGATGAAAAAAACTTCCTAAAAATGGGCACTATCTAAAGGTGTAATGGGTTGTCTCAATTGTTTATGATTTTCCCCCTATTGGAAGTTTGTAAGTTAGGGATGGATGAAGATGTGTTTGTATTTTATAAATGAGATTCTTTTCTAATATAGGGTGGACTGGGTGTCCACTGGAATATGTCCCATGTATGAAATTCTGTGATTAGAATTTTAGATTCCTTCTTAAAATGACATTTGACATGATCTTGCAAAAGTGATTTAGCTGTGCTGAGTATCACAGTAAATGTGAAACTGACTGTGGTACAGTACTTGAATTTAAGGGTTCTCTCTATACATAAGCCATTCATTTTATTTCACTTACAACGCTGCAATTCTCTGCAGCATTCACTTTTCTTAACCTATAAATAACTAAGTCTTTCATTTCCACTCCTTTTTGCAAAGTAGTTGGCTATAATTTCCCTCTTAAATTTCAGAAAGGGATGACAACTGTGGCCCTAGAGAAGGCATTTTAAGAAGCCAGCTCTAAGAACTTCAACCATTAGTTTGAATGTCAGACTATTCTGAGAAATTTAGCTTAGTACCTGGGGCTGAAAGTATCAAACAACCCCGTTACATACAAAGACTAGAGGCAAAGAAACAAGATTTTTTTTTTTTTCTGGAGGATCAAGAAGCACTAAACCCATTTAATTAAAAAAAAAAAAAGCAGAGGAGAGCTTGCCAAGAGAAAAAGGAATCTCCTTTCACATTTACAAAGGCAACTTATTGTACTCAGAGGATAACATGCGCTAAGCCATCAAAGGTAGTGATAACCTCATGACATTGGTTTCTAATGCTTTAAAGAATAGGAATAATAGAACATGAGGCTTCTTTCTATTTGTTCTCTTTTATTTCTGAAGAAGAATTTTCTAAAACCAGACATTTAATTTCTTTTGCAGGAACCTATAGACTATGTATATTCAATATCCTCTCATATATTTCTCTTCCCCCCACCCCCAAGATAAGGTATGTTTCTTTTCTGGTAATTTGCTAAAAATGTAATCAGACAAAGCTATAACAAGTCAGCCCCCACCAATATGATTATCATTTGTTGTTAGATATAGGAAACAATTTCAAACCAAAGCATTTGATAATAAGTATATTAAGATAAATGACAAAGAAGCATTCTTTCCAATAACCTGAGATATACTCTCCCACTCATGTGGAGACTAGGTATTTCTAGGGAACCCACACATAAAGGGCAATTGTGACAAGATCAAAATTATGAAGAAACACACTTAAAATTTTACACACAGCATACATAATATATATATATATATCAAACAAATATGGTTCTGGCACAAGTGTAGAGAAACAGAAGGTTTTGAAGAATTCCAAGCTGATGATTTCTTCTACCAATGTTGTAACATTACTCTTATTAGGCCTGCTATTGGGCCTTATGGAGATCAGTAATCCCCACATGGTCTCATATTTTGCAGTAGTTCCTAGTATTTTGTTTTCTTTCTTTCTTTTTTTGTGGTAGATACAGTCATTATATTTAATCACTGCTAGGTACTGTTTTTTGTCTGCAGGACTGGTCTCTGGATGGTATTCTAAGAGTTGTCTAGTTTATGTTAGTAGGTTCCTGGTATAATTTCTCTAGGTAGATGGCTATAGAACTTCTCTTTTCATGTAGCTTCCAGTTTCAGCTATAGTTTCAGCTGGGTTGTGACCTTTTCCCCATAAGAGGAAGAATTGGATACACCTTCTCTCTTTTAGCCTAGAATTCAGAAGTTTAAACTTAACTGTGTTACAGAGGTAGGTTTATCATACACTCATCAGTTGACTAGGAAACATTAGCTACTCTTGCCCCAGTAAGAAGAATCTGGCAGTGTTCAGATTTTTGCCTCTGCTAGAGTTTTCTCAATAGAATAGATTTTAGCAGTAGGGTTCAAGATGTCCTGAAATGTAGAACAGTCAGCCAACAAAACTGCAACCACAAGTCTATCTTCTAAAATTTTTATTTATCAAGGGGTATGGTTTCTGTCCCAGGCCTCTATAGGACAAGATCAAAAAGCCCTTGTAAGTCATGTTTATTTTTTTATTTCAAAATAGTTCACTCTTTGAAATCATTTAAAAGGGTTTTCATTTCATCAAGCCCCAAGGGCTATGTGGATCTGAGGATTACTCATTTTCTGAATCCCAAGATTCTTTCTTGTTTTCTCATGTAAGTAGATGAGCAGAGAAAAGGCAAAGAGTAAAAACCCAAAATGGGGCTCTTTGGAGGCATTGCTCAGCATCTCAATATTTTGGTCCATTTTCCAGGCTCTGTGTGTGTGTGTGTACCTATTTACTGACTCTCTATAGATGAGGGGAGAAATATTTAATTCAGTAAAGTGTTAGGTTCTGGATATCTTTTCCTTTTAAATTAGAATTTCACTTTATGCTGACTGCTCACATTTGTATACATATTTTTATTTTTTTGTTATCATTACCCCTCTATATTTTCTAAGATGGAAAAATAGATGCATTACATGAATAAAATAACTTGACTAATTTTAATAGAAAAATTCAACCTATAATCCTAAAATTACAGTGATTAAGTCAGGGCTTAACCATTTTGTTTCTGCTTGTCATGGCCTCTATGGCAGTCTGGTGAAACCTATTAACTCTTCCTCAGATTAGTATTTTTAAAAAAAAAATCATAATTCAATTAAATACTAAATTTCAGCTAGAAGGTAGTAAAAAAAAATGAGTGTGATTATTTTTTTCCACATACTAGTTCATTGGCTTCCTGAAACTTGTGGTGTCCAGTGGTTCTCAGCTAGGGTTGACACAAACACACAACAGATCCTATGCTTAACCTTTCTGCCAATGTACCCTTCTCCCTTTTCTCTCTATTCTGAAATCTGATCCCCTCACCAAGACATACCCCTACCAGAAGGAATCTAAAATCTTCTCTCTAATCTGACAACTAAACTTACTCCCCTAGTCCCAATGATGGCATGACACACCCCTCAATGCTTTCCACTTTGTAAGGCAGGGAATCTGATTAATTTTAAGGACTCCTGTACTTTGTCATTAATTTATTTTTCTGAATCTGAAGGAATTCTGGGTCTATCTATCTGACAGTTGGATTACCTGATTTCACTGTTTCCTTTAACTAGAGGATACATAATTTGATAGCAAGTAGTTTCCTTTTATATTTCAGTCATATAATTCTAGCAGTTAACATAATGCCTTATTCATAAGAAGTGTTTAATAAATGAATTTTCATTTATTAATCCATTCATTTTGTGACTCAATACTGGAAGAAATTCATAGACTAAATTGATGTAGATAGGATATGATTGTACTTTTCTGACAAATTTCTTCCTTCTTAGTACATCTGGGAATCTCCTTAATTCTAATAAAAGTTTGTGTAAAATGTTTATGTTTATGATGCAAAATTGTATCACTTTAGATTTGGTGAAGACTTTCGAGGTAATTGAATCAAATGCATACCTAAAGAGAAATCCTTCAAAAGACTACTCCAAGTCATTCAGCCTCAAGTCACAGACCTTTAGTAAAGAGAATAAATTGCATCATGAGGAAACTTATTTTGCTTTGGGATAACACAAATTGCTAAGATTTTTTTCTTTTTGTCTGAAATTTCCTCTATATTCAAGAGAAAATTGCCACCTGACAATTTCTAGTTTTTATTCCTTTTACTACATTTTGGGGTCAAGAAGAATAAGTGAATTGAACAAAAGCAAAAAATAAAAACCATGGAAGAGAAAAAATTTATTTTTTTTTTAAAGCAGATAGGAGTTGTTGAGAAAATTTAGGTAAATTAATAATAGGAAATGAAGAAAACTATTAAAGACAATTAAGAATTAACGTTGGCAAAAGAGACACAAAAATTACTAAAAAAAATAATACCTTAAAAATCAGAATTAGTAAAATGGAAAAATAGGTACAGAATTCCAGTTAAGAAAATAATTACTTAAAAATTGTAATTGAGGAAGTGGAAGTTAATGACTTTATGAAATATGAAGGAAAAAGAAAACAAAGTCAAAGAATGAAAAACAAAGAAGAAAATGTGAATTTATTTTTTGGGAAAAAAAAGCAGATTATCTGTAAAATAGACAAAAAAGAGATACTTTAAGACTTTTGGGACTCTCTGAAAGCCATCATCAAAGAAAGAGCCTTGACATGACATTTTGAAAAAATTATCTGTTTAAAATGCCTTAATATATTAGAAATATAGAATAAAATTGAAATAATACATAAATCACCATCGGAAAGAGATCACAAAATGAAACATCTGAGGAATATTATCGCCAATTTCCAGAGACTACCTGAAAGTCATGATCAAAAAAAGAGCCTAGACATCATCTTTCATGAAATTATCAAGGAAAACTGCCCTAAGATTCTAGAACAAGAGGGCAAAATAAGTATTGAAGGAATCCATCGATCACCGCCTAAAAGAGATCCAAAAAGAGAAACTTCCAGGAACATTGTGATCAAATTCCAAAATTCCCAGGTCAAGGAGAAAATATTGCAAGCAGCTAGAAAGAAACAATTCCAGTATTGTGCAAATACAATCAGGATAACACAAGATCTAGCAGCTTCTACATAAAGGGATCGAAGGGCATAGAATAGGATATTCCAGAAGTCAAAGGAACTAGGACTCAAACCAAGAATCACCTACCCAGCAAAACTGAGTATAATACTTCAGGGAAAATATGGTCTTTCAATGAAACAGAGGACTTTCAAGCATTCTTGATGAAAAGACCAGAGCTGAAAAGAAAATTTGACTTTCAAACACAAGAATGAGAAGAAGCATGAAAAAGTAAACAGCAAAGAGAAGTCATAAGGGACTTACCAAAGGTGAACTGTTTACATTTCTACATGGAAAGACAGTATTTATAACTCAGTATCTGGGTAGTTGGTGGGACCACACACACACACACACACACACACACACACACACACACACATGCGCACCCACACACAAATTTACATGGGTGTGTGCACATACACATGCACACATGCACGCATATACAGAGACAGAGAGCACAGAGTGAATTGAATAGGATGGGACCATATCTTAAAAGATATTAAGGTAAACGGTGAGAGAGAAATGTAGTGGGAGGAGAGAGGGTGAAATGGAATGGGGTAAATTATCTCTCATTCCAGAGGCAAGCAGGAGACTTTTTAGTGGAGGGTAAAAGAGGAGAGCTGAGATAAAAACATGAAGTTTACCCTCATCACATTCGACTAAAGGAAGGAATAAAATGCACATTTATTTTGGTATGAAAACGTGTCTTACAATACAGGAAAGTGGGGGAGAAGGAGATAAGGAGGGTGGAGGGGAGGATGGAAGGGAGGGCAATGGGAGGAGGGAGCAATTTGAAGTCAACACTCGAGGAGGGACAGGATCAAAAGACAGAATAGAAACAATGGGGGGCAGGATAGGATGGAGGGAAATAGAGTTAGTTTTACACAACATGACTATTATGGAAGTCATTTGCAAAACTACACAGATATGGCCTATATTGAGGCCTGCCTTCCCAAAGGGAATGGGTGGGGAGGGAGGGATGGGGAGAATTTGGAACTCAAAGTTTTAGGAACAACTGTTTAGTATTGTTGTTGCTACTAGGAAATAAGAAATACAGTTAATGGGGAATAAAAAGTCATCTGGCCCTACAGGACAAAAGAGAAGATGGGGACAAGAGAAGGGAGGGATGATAGAAGGGAGGGCAGATTGGTGATAGGGAAAGTTAGAATGCTCGGTGTATTGGGGTGGGGGGAGGGGATAAAAAGGGGAGAAAATTTGGAACCTAAAACTTTGTGAAAACGAATGTAAAAAGTTAAATAAATAAATTTTTATTTAAAAAAAAAAAGAAAGAAAGAAACTTTAAGAAAATGGAGCTACAGTCCGAATTAATCAAGATTCAGCATTTACTACTTTAAGGAACTCGAAGATTTGGAATATGCTACTCCAGAAAGCAAAAAATAATACATAAAATTGGGATTGTAACAAAGAATAAGCTACCCAGCAAAACTGAGCATAATTCTTCAAGGGAAAAGCAGAAATTTAGTGAAATAGAGGACTTCCAGTCATACATGATGAAAATACCAAGGATTAGTAGAAAAGTTGACTTTCAAATACAACACTGAAGAGACACATTAAGAAAGAATATATGAAAAATCATAATTTAAACGGTCTGCTTTTCTATATGAGATGATACATGTAACTTCCAAAAACTTCATCATTATTTGTGGCATTAACAAAGATTCTACGCAGAAATATGACACAGGAGTGAGCTGATGCTGGGATAATGTGAAATAAAAGGCATAGGCAAGAAAACAAAATGCATAGAGAGAGAGAAAAAGGGAGAAGAATGCGGGAAATTATCTCACATAAAAGAAGTATGTAACAAAGAGTTTCTAAAAAGAAGGGGAAAATGATGGGGGAAGGCCACACTTGAACCTTACTAGCATTAATTTTTTTTTTCAAAGAAAGAATTACCCTCCCACTTCCCCCAAGCACACACTTCATTGGAGATAGAAAAGATAGGAGAGGAAGGGATAAAGATAGTGGTCAAAAGTTTAAAAAAAAGATGCTAGAAGAGGAACAAGATAAATAGACAGAATGATAAATAAAGTAGAATGTAGGGAAATGCACAGTTAGTAATCGTAATTGTGAATGTGAATGGGATTACCTCATCTATAAATCAGAAAGCAGCATAGATTAGAAACCAGGATGCAATAATATGCTATTTTCAAGAAATATACCTGAAGTACAGAAACATACAAAAAGTAAGGTTAAGGGACTGGAGTGGAATCTATTTTTTCACCTGAAGTAAGAAAGGAAAGGATTGCGATTTTGATTTCAGAAAAAGCAAAAGCAAAAATTGACCTTATTAAAAGACATAACCAGCGGAAATGACATTTTGTTTAAAGGAATCATAGATAATGAAGTAATATCATTATTAAACAACATGCACCAAGTAACATAGCATTCATATCATTAAAGAAAAAAAAATAAATGAAATTCAGGAGGAAATAGACAGCAAAACTATACTAGTTGGAAGCTTTGACTATAATAAAATTACAGTAGCATGCATGGCACCTTCATCACAAAGTAATATATTAAGGTGTAAAACCTTACAATCCAATGCGGAAAAGGAAATATATTAAATCCATACATTTCAGATCACAATGCAATAAAATTCCATTAAAAAGGACTGTAAAATCATATATTCATATTAATGGGAAATTAAGTAATCTAATCCTAAATAATGAATTGGAAAAAATCAAATTATAGAATCAATCAATAATTTAATTAAAGAGAAACAATAGACCACAGTAAAAAAAAATTATTAGGATGCAGTCAAAGCATTATTTAGGGGGAAATTTATAGCTCTAAAGGCTTATATTAATAAAAGAAAGAGCATATCAAAAAATGGACATACAATAAAATAAAATAAACTGGAAAAAAATGACAAGTTAAAAACCCTCAATTTAAATTTTAAAAATTAATTTAAATTGAATTAAAATTATTTAATTAATCAAACAAAACAAAATTTAAATTTAAATTAAAAATTAAAGAATGAATCTTAAAAATAAAAAAAGATTAATGAAATTGAAGGTAAAATATTGAACTAATGAGTAAAATTAGGAGCTGGTTTTAAAAAAATAATAAAATAGATTAACTGTTGGTTAATTTGATTCAAAAAAGAAATCTAAGCTACTAGTATTAAAAATGGAAAGGGTCAATGCGCCACCAATAAAGATGGAATGAAAGCAATCTTTAGGACTTGTTTTGCCCAATTATATGCCAGTAAAAATAACAATCTCAGCAAAATACATGAATATTTTTAAAAATATAAACTGCTCAGATCAAGAGAAAAGGAAATAGAATGATTAACTCTAACTTAGAAAAAATAAAAATTGAACAGGGCATCAGTGAGCTCCCTGAGAAAAAATTTCCTGGGCCAGATAGATTTAGAAGTGAATTCTACTAAACAGTGAAGGAACATAACCACAATATAAATTTCACATAACATAAATTATTTGAAAAAATAGGGAAAAATTAATGCTAGTAAATTTCTTTTGTGACATAAATATGATTATGAAACCTCAACCAGGGAAAGCAAAAATAGAGAAAGAAAATTTTAGGACAATTTCCTTAATGAACATCTTTGCAAAAATTTTAAGTAAAATATTTTAAGTAGATTACAGCAATATGTGATGAAGATCATACGCTATGATCAGGGTGAGATTTATAACAGGAATGCAAGGCTGGTTCAATACTAGGAAAACCATTAGCAAAAATGTCTTTATTAATAAAAATAAAATTATCATTATAAAATCATATAAATAGATGCAAAAAAGCCTTTGAAGAACATAACACCCATTCCTGTCAAAAATATGGAGTTATAGATATGTGTATTCTTTCTTATAATAATGAATAGTATCTATCTAAATTCAAAAGCCAGTATTATCTGAAATGGGGATAAACTTTAAAATTTTCCCAACATGATCAGGGATGAAGCAAGGCACTTCATTAATACTACTTTTATTCAATATTGTATTTGAAATACGCAACAATAAGACAAGAGAAAGAAATGGAAGGGATAAAAATAGGCAATGAGAAAACAAAAATCAAAATCATCACTCTTTGTAGCTGATATGATGGTATAGATTCCCTTTGCAATCACCTAAAAAATCTAGTTGAAACAACTACAGCTTCCCCAAAATTCAAGGATATAAAATAAATACACATAACCTATCAGCATTTCTACAAACTACCAATGAAACCTAGCAGCCAGAGACAGAGGAGTTCTATTTAGAATAAATTTATTCATTACAAAACATGTGGGAGCCCATCAGCTAAGACAAACCCAAGGTACTTTATGATACTCTATGTACATGTTTATAAAACACTTTTCCCACAAATAAGACAGTGCTAAACAATTGGAGAAATATTAATTGCTTGTCAGTAGACTAAGTCAATATAATAAAAATGACAATTTTCACTGTTAATTTACTTGTTCAGTGCCATATCAAACTACCAAGGAATCATTTTATTGAGCTAGAAAAAATGTAACATAATTTTTCTGTAAAAACATAGGGAATATAAAGGGAATCAAAAAAAAAGAAAGGTGAAGGAAGGTAGCTTAGCAGTATCAAATTTCAGAGTATATCACAAAATGGTAATCATCAAAACAATCTAGTGCTAAAAAATACAGTGTGGATTGGTGGAATAAATTATGTGCACAATAAACAGCAGAAAATGATGATAGTAATCTAGTGTTTGATAAATCCAAAGATCCAGGTTTTTGGTGTAAGTGTTCAACATTTGACAAAAATTTCTGGGAAAACTGGAAACAGTCTGGCAGGTAGGCATAAACCAACCTCTTACATTGTACACCAGGATAAGGTCAAAATGTGGAAATGATTTACATGTAAAGGATAATGTCATTACTTAGGGTAATTTAGAGGATGAAAAAATGTACCTGTCAGATCTCTGGATAACTGAAAAGTTTATGACAAACAAGTAATAGAGAGGATCATGAGAAGTAAAATGGATAATTTTGATTATATAAAATTGAAAAGCTTTTCTTTTAACAAAACTAATGCAACCAGAAGTACAAGGATAATTTGAAACTGGGGGGAATATACAACAAATTTTCCTGATAATGGCCTCATTTCTCAAATATATAGGGAACTGAGTCATTTTTTTTAAAAATAAGAGCTATTTCCTAGGTCACAAATGGTCAAAGGATATGAACAGAACATTTGCAGAAGTAATTAAAGCTATAATTAGTAACATGAAAAATACTATAAATTATTATTGATTAGTAAAATGCAAATTAAAATAATTGATGTGCTAATTTACATCTATCAGATTATCTAATTTGACAGAAAAAGAAAATGATGAACTTGGGAGGGTATGTGGAAAAAATTGTGAATCTAATGCAGTAGTGGTAGAGTTGTGACCTAGTCCAATGATTCTGGAGAATATTTTGGAAAAATACCCAAAAGGCTCTAAAACTTTGCATACTCTTTGACCCAGGAATATGACTACTGGGTTTGTATCCCAAAGAGATCAAAAGACAAAGGATCTATCCATAGAAAATTATTTGTAGCAGTTTTTTCTGTGGTAACAAAGAACTAGAAATTGAGGGGATGCCATTCAATTGGGGGATAGATGAATGTGCTGTGGTAGATAATTGTGATGGGATACCACTGCGCTGTAGAAATAGCAAAGATGGTTTCAGAAAAATCTGAGAAGACTTATATGAACTCATGCAATGTGAAGTGATCAGAAGCAGGGAATATTATACATAATAATTATTTGACCTTCATTTTGGAAGAGGACATATGATAACATGTAACATGAACATGTGTGACATGTGCATGAATTGGATTTAAATGAGGCAGAGTTGCACAAAGTCATGACACCCTTTCTCTCCTCCTCAGTTATTGAAATCCAGTAGCAGGACAAAAATCAAGATAACTGACTGGCACTGTTCTGGGATGTAGTAGATGACTTTGTTTTCTTCAAAGTTTGACCAAGCTCTATGTGCTTCACAGTACTTGCTTCAGTCACTTTCATAGCCTCTGGATCAAATTCTCATCCAACCATTTTGATGGAGGAAGTCATCATGTCCTTGGATTAGACATCCCCCTAACTAACTGGACAGTATGAGGCTCGTCAGTTACCCTCAACTTGCGTTGGCCCATCTGCCAAGACAATTTACTGGGATGTGGTCACTGCATATGATGAAGGTTCTTGGAGTCACAAGTGAGATTTGGCTGAAAGGTGAACATGAAAGGTGGATGAGTAACCCTGAGAAGGGTTCAGCAAACCCGCAGACTAGAGGTACTTCTCCTCATGAACACCCTGTGCACTCCTGTATTTAGTAATAGCAATATTGTAATGGTGATCAGCTACGAAAAACTTAGTCACTCTGATCCAGACAATGACCCAAAACGATTCCAAAGGAGCCACCATGAAAATTTCTTTCCATCCCCAGAGAGAGAACCGATGACTTCTGAATGCAAATTGAAACAAACTTTTTGACTTTGTTTTTCTTGTGTTTTTTTTGTCTATTTTCTTTTTCAGCACAGCTAATATGGAAATAGGTATCGCATGAGTTCACTTGTATTACTGATGTCAAATTGTTTGCATTTTCAGAAAGGGGAGAGGCAGAAGGTAGCAATAAAATTTGGAATTCAAAAATATAAAAATAAACTTTAAAAAATGTATTTGGAAAACATTAAAAATATGAAAATAAATATATTTATTCTTCTTCATAGCAGTTCTTTATTTGCTTGAAGATATTTGAAACTTGTTTTCTTTTCCTTTCTTTTCCACTAACCTTCAGTTTTAAAGAAAATAAGTTTCTTCAAACCATTTTCACATGGTATAGCCTCCATTCTTGCCACCAATCCATTACCTTTCTTCTGTAAATAGTTCCATTTGAAAATGGTTCATTCTAAAATATGTACTGTTCCATAAAATACAGACTGTTCAGTTGAGAGTATATCAGAGTTACCAACTTCCTCTTTAACATTATATTTGCATAATAGTCTAAAACTTTATTATTTTTTTGACTGCTACAATGTACTGCTCATTCATGTTTAGCATTCCTGGAAAATCCTGCATTTTTTAGGAAATATTTTCTTATTAAATCTGCCCAATATATGACTGATTTCTTTTAAAAGAACAAGTATAGGATTTTACATTTAGCATTATTAAAATTCATAAAACATTATTGTCTTTCTTGACAAGATTATTTTGGAGACTGACTCACAAATACTCCTCTTAGCTTAATGTCTCCTGAATTTTTTGTTAGGCTACTATTTATCACTCCATCCAAGTCATTGATAAAAATATTTAATAAAACAGAACCAAAGAAATATTCTAGGAGCACTCCACAGTGGACCTGCCTCATAATAGGCATTGATCCATTGACTACTACTCTTTGAAGCCAGTCATTCAGTTCTTTCCAAACCCACCAAACTGCTTTATCTTTTAGTTGTCATTTTCCCATTTTAATACAAAGATATTAATGATATATAGATTTACTATTTCAAACTGAATTTTTCTGCAATAATTATACATTAAGGCATTCTCCTCTGCAGAATGCAAGACAAAATAATAAACATTTTAATGAATGATAATTTTAGGTTTCATATTAATGTTTATTTCAATACTCAAAATTATTTAGTCAAATTCACTAAATGTGTATTGAAGGTACACTGCTAAGAGTATCAGGGAATTAAAGATAAAAAGAAAGTATATTTGATCTCAAAGAACTTTCCTTCTTATATATCTTCTATAATATAGGTCATATCTCTCATCTTATTCTATTTATCTAGTATTGAATAAGCAATGATTTATTCCTAATTTATATGTTAAAAGAACAATTTAGAACAAATTATTTGCATTATAACATTTTTAACTTTTCTTTAAAAAATGGATTTATAATTTCACCAAAATATATGTAATTTCAGTTGAAGAAATACTATCTACCAATGCAGCCATACAGCTCATGTTCCTGGAGCATTGTCTGAGGTATAGATCGGTTATGTAATTTATCCAAAATTTCAAAGATATTGTCAGCGGTCAGAGATGAATCCAGTTCTGCATGAGTTTGAGGCTAGCTCCCTCTCTCCAGTATGCCTGATAACTCTAAACATTACTTTAAAAAAAAGTAATACTTTCAATTATTGTTAATTCTTATTCAACCAAAGAATTGAATCCTGGTTGTCACGATACATTTCATAAACCCAATGGGTTTTGAGTTATTTTATATTTAATCTAGCTTAAAATATAAGTTTAAAAGATTTATTTCAAGTTTTGTTTTCAGTGCGATTAGTGGAATTGCATTTGAGTTTTATAATTATTTTGTTCAACTTGTAGTATTATTTCAACCCGAAACATCATAACCATTCCCTTCTAACGGGAATGAATATATAAAATTAATGACAAATGATGGTGTATACAAATAGAACTTGTTGCTTAACAACAAATGCCTAGTATCAAGAGAATGATATTACATCTTACTGAACACTGACATACTCAGCAAATAGTCTCTGAGGAAAGGGATCAGTCACAAGTCTGTCACAAACCTCCTACCACAGATGGTCATTGGAATTAACTGTCTACATTTTCTTGCTTAATACGTTGCAAGCTCTTGTCTTTCCAAAAACATGCATTTCAATTTTATCAACTCTGAATCACCATAGTGCTTTAAAAGATTAAATATTATGGGAGCCTACAGACTACTAATTTAAAAATAATATTCCATTTTCAGGTGCAGTCTGTCAAGTGGCTAACATTTAGTTAATCTTTCACAGTCTTCAAAAAAACTCCCTGGGAAAATGAAGTCTATAATTGTGATATACACCCTAAGCCATGGTTTGAAGGATCTCAAGAGCTTTTTTCCAACTTTCCCTGAATCTGAAATGAAAATCTATGCTTCAATATATATACATCCAAATATGTCCAAATGTAATTAGTGAGGAAACAAAGTCGAACATTCTTTTTTTAAAATTTATTTATAAAACTTTTTACATTCATTTTCACAAAATTTTGGGTTCCAAATTTTCTCCTCATTTATCCCCTCCCCCCACCCCAATACACCAAGCATTCTAATTTTCCCTATCACCAATATGCCCTCTCTTCTATCATCCCTCCCTTCTCTTGTCCCCATCTTCTCTTTTGTCCTGTAGGGCCAGATGACTTTCTATTCCCCATTAACAGTATTTCTTATTTCCTAGTAGCAAGAATAATACTCAACAGTTGTTCCTAAAACTTTGAGTTCCAAATTCTCCCCATCCTTCCCTCCCCACCCATTCCCTTTGGGAAGGCAGGCAATTCAATATGGGCCATATCTGTGTAGGTTTGCAAATGACTTCGAAAACAGTCATGTTGTATAAGACTAACTGCATTTCCCTCCATCCTATTCTGCCCCCCATTGTTTCTATTCTGTCTTTTGATCTTTTCCCTCCCCAAGAGTGTTGACCTCAAATTGTTCCCTTCTTCCATTGCCCTCCCTTCCATCATCCCTCCCTCCCTGCTTATCTCCTTCTTCCCTATTTTTCTGTACTGTAAGACAGGTTTTCATACCAAAATGAGTGTGCATTTTACTCCTTCCTTTAGTCGAATGTGATGAGGGTAAACTTCATGTTTTTTTTCCTCAGCTCTCCTCTTTTTCCCTCCACTGAAAAGTTTCCTGCTTGCCTCTTGAATGAGATATAATTAACCCCATTCCATTTCACCCTCTCTCCTCCCACTACATTTCTCTCTCACCATTTACCTTAATTTCTTTTAAGATATGATCCCATCCTATTCAACTCACTCTGTGCTCTCTGTGTGTGTGCATGTGTGTATGTGTGTGTGCGTGCACGTGTGTACGTGTGTGTGTGCATGTGTGAGTGTATGTACATCTGTGTGTGGTCCCACCAATACCCAGATATTGAAAAGTTTTAAGAGTTACAAATATTGTCTTTCCACGTAGGAATGTAAACAGTTCACCTTTGGTAAGTGCCTTGTGACTTCTCTTTGCTGTTTACTTTTACATGCTTCTTCTTATTCTTGTGTTTGAAAGTCAAATTTTCTTTTCAGCTCTGGTCTTTTCATCAAGAATGATTGAAAGTCCTCTGTTTCATTGAAAGACCATATTTTCCCCTGAAGTATTATACTCATTTTTGCTGGGTAGGTGATTCTTGGTTTGAGTCCTAGTTCCTTTGACTTCTGGAATATCCTATTCTACGCCCTTTGATCCCTTAATGTAGAAGCTGCTAGATCTTGTGTTATCCTGATTGTATTTCCACAATACTGGAATTGTTTCTTTCTAGCTGCTTGCAATATTTTCTCCTTGACCTGGGAACTCTGGAATTTGGCCACAATGTTCCTAGGAGTTTCTCTTTTTGGATCTCTTTCAGGCGGTGATCGATGGATTCCTTGAATACTTATTTTGCCCTCTGGTTCTAGAATCTCAGGGCAGTTTTCCTTGATAATTTCATGAAAGATGTTGTCTAGGCTCTGTTTTTGATCATGGCTTTCAGGTAGTCCCACAATTTTTAAATTGTCTCTCCTGGATCTATTTTCCTGGTCAGTTGTTTTTCCAATGACATATTTCACATTCTCTTCCATTTTTTCATTCTTTTGGTTTTGTTTTATGATTTCTTGGTTTCTCAGAAAGTCATTAGACTCCAACTGTTCCATTCTAATCTTGAGAGAATTACTTTCTTCAGTGAGCTTTTGAACCACTTTTTCCATTTGGGTAATTTTGTTTTTGAAAGCATTCTTCTCCTCATTGGCTTTTTGAACCTCTTTTGCCAATTGAGTGAGCCTATTTTTCAAGGTGTTATTTTCTTCAGCATTTTTTTGGGTCTCCTTTACCAAGGTATTGACCTGTTTTTCATGCTTTTCTTGCATCTCTCTCATTTCTCTTCCCAGTTTTTCCTGCACCTGTCTAACTTGATTTTCAAAATCCTTTTTGAGTTCTTCCATGGCCTGAGCCCACCGGACACTCACCTCGGATGTCTGGGATAGAGAGGCCCCGACCTCCACGTCTTTCCCTGATGGCAAGCATTGTACTTCTTCATCAGAAATGAAAGGAGGAAGTAACATCTCTTCCCCAAGAAAGTAGCTTTCTATGGTCTTATTTTTCTTCCCTTTTCTGGGCATTTTCCCAGCCAGTTACTTGACTTCTGAGATTCCTCTCCACCCCCACCTAGATCTGCCCAGCTACTGCTTGGGATCTGAGATTCAAATGCTGCTCCCCAACCTCAGGGCTTTCAGTGGCGGGCATGGCTGCTATTCAATGTGAGTTTAAGTTCTGGTGCTCAGGTGGGGGCAGGGCTGCCTCCCAGGCTCAGTTCCCTCAGGGGGTTTATGCAGAGATCTTCAGTACTGGAACTGAGCTCCTGTCTGCTCCGGGAGCACCTGGCTGCCGCTGCCTCTGCTGCTGCCTCCTGAGGGGGCCTGAGTCACAGAGACACCCTGCTCCCCTCTCAGTCAGCCCAGCAGTCTCTCTCACTGACCTGTAGTGCCTGTGGGTGGAGGGACCTTCGCAGCCACCAGAGGTTCCATCCCTGAAGCCTGCTTGGATCTGCTCCTCTTGGGGCCCCATGGCCAGGGCAGCGCAAGGGTGGGCTCCGTTGTCTGGAGCGCGATGGACCCTTGGGGATGGTTTTCCAGGGCTCTCTGGAATGGAAATCTTTTCCACTGTATTTCTGCACAGCTTGCACTGCTCCAGAATTTGTGGGGAGTTCTTTTTACAGAAAATTTTTAGGCTGTGGGTTTGTAGCTAGCATACGTGAGTCTTTCTACTCCATCATCTTAGCTCCTACCCCCAAAAACAAATGTATTTTGAAGGATATGTAAGGTATAGAGTGCAGGTGGCTATCTTTCTATGTAAGCATTTACACCTCAGAAATTGAAAGTATAAGTCAGGGTTTGATTCATTGCTTTGTTGATTTCTAGCCATAAGAAATTGATGAAGGAAATGCTTATAATGCAGATTAAAAAGTGAGCCATGAGATTATTTTTTTTTAATTTTGAGGTGGGGGGAGGACCAGTTGCTAAACATTCATCAGTATGTCCCTGACTATTGTCTATGGAGGATCAGAACTTCAGATGTTCGAACGATAATATGGTTAATTAAAAGTAGCTTGGGCATTATTTGCAGAGGTCACTTAAAGTTCCAAATCCACTGAAAAAATCCATATCTTCAAGAAAATAAATTTCTCAAAAGTTCAGTTCGGATGAATTTGAGGGCTTCATCACTGAGAATCACCTCATTTCTGATGATTGTGGCATTAAGTAGATCTTCAACCAGATCCACTTGGACAGCTGTGGGCAGTTTTGACATTTACCCTTCGTAGGAACAAATAAAACTTTATACAAATATCTATCCATAAACACAAATACATATAAATACATGCATAAATGTGTATATGAGTGTGCATGTATGTATAAATGCACATGCACATAGACACACTCACACACATATATAAATGTGTGTGTACACGTGCATTGGTTAGCATTTACTTCACGTTTGCTATGTGTCAGGCACTATGCTAAGTGCCTTACAATTATTATCTCACTGATTCTCACAATAACCCTAGGAGGGGGATAGGTGCTATTATTGCTTTCATTTAAAGTTGAAGAAATTAGAGATTAAGTCACTTGCCCAAGGTCATAGAACTAGTAAATGTCACAGGCATGACTAAACTCAGGTCTTTCTGACTCTCCAGATTTGGTGCTGTGTGTATACTCATACACATACATATGGGGCAGCAGTGGATAGAGCACCAGTGTAGGAATCAGAAGGACTTGAGTTCAAATCTCACCTCAGACACTTGACACTCACTAGCTGTGTGACTTTGGGCAAGGCACTTAACTCCAACTGCCTCATCCTGGGTCATCTCCAGTCATCCTGATGAATATCTGGTCACTGGATTCAAGTGACTCTGGAGTAGAAGTAAAGCTGGTAATTTGTACAGCCCTCCATCACTGAAAACAAAGTCAAGTGCAAGTCATGTCATCATTTCTCAGATGGTATGCTCTTTGGCAATGAAGGACGAACACATGAACACATATATATATACATACACACATACACATGCATGTGTGTTTAACAAAAATAAGCATATGGCAGAAGCATAAAAAATGCCTTTGATCAATTGATTTATATTCCTCAAACTGTATCACATCATTTGACTTGATTGGCAAGTTTGATTTGGTTTCTTAATGTGCATGTCAAATTATAGATTTCTAATCAAGCTTAATACCCTCATAAGCATGGTGTTTTTTCTTCCCCCATGGGTTGCTAACAGTAGTATTTTAGGGGTAGTGTGGTGACTTCCTCCACCTATATATGAAAGAGCAAGGTAGAATGAGGGACAAGAAGGTCCATCTCTCCCAGAGGATAAGGTCTGTGCCCAGACACTCCTAAAGCAAACGTTGTGTATGCGTGTGAATGAGTCAGGGCTGTTCTCAAGGAATGAATATCTGGAGAGACTCCTTTCCCTTCCCACTATCATGAGGGAGATTCTCTAGGCTGGCGCAAGCCCATGCCTCTATCCCATTCTATGCTCCTAGGGTTGACATTGAGGCAAGGGTCACAAGCCACTTCCAAGGTGACTTTGGATTACGGGTGACCAGATACTTCCAATGAGTATCAGGTTCTGGGAGGTTAATGGAAGGAGCCCTGGGAATAACCAATGGGCTCTGGAAGGTCACTGAAGTTGTCTGAGTTCAAACATGCTGCTGGCCTCTCTGGTGTGGTGGAACTGGTGACAAAGGAGTGTCCCACAAGTGAGGCATTTGAGTGGTTGAGTGACTAGGAACACCCCTCCTGAGGGAGACTGGAGCCTCCAACCTTTGCCCAATGTCTGACTGCTCTTGTTCTTTAGCTCAGAGGAAGCCACAGGGCAAATGGCCCACAGGGGCAGTCTCCTTAGGATGGGATAAGCAACTACTGCTGGGCACTGATGGTGGAGTCCAGAGGAGGGTCAGGAGCTTTGCAGTTCCTTCCTCTTAATTCATAGTACATCCCATATTGTTCCTTCCTCTAATAATTCAAAGAGGGTCTCATCATAGCAGGACAGTGTGTGACAGATGAGCATGTTTTATTTTTCTTTCTGGGGCAATGGGAAAAGATACTGCTGCTGTCTATGGATGAGTCAGAATCCAGATTCCATTTTTCATCCTCAGAATTAGGGGTCAATGTCACAGGCTTCCCTTCTTTGGCCTTCTTTGCCCAAGGAAGGTCAAACTCTGGTGGGACTGACTGGGTTCCTGAAGTACATTGTGGGTAAGGTATAATGGTACAGAATTTTAAAAACGGTCACATTGCCTCTAAAACCTTTTAATGCTAAACAACCAGTAGGAAAGTGTTGCTGAGCCCTCATGAGATGACATGGGAATATAAATAAGTTATAGAAATTTTGTTGGATGGAAAGTTTAGAATCATCCATTTCAGCTGCACTTAAATAGACAGGGTTATTTATTTATCTAGGCTACAACTTAGATCAATACTTAAAATTTAACGCCATAAAAGCTAAGGTTAAGAGCACATATTTGCAAGGGAAATTGTGGCTATATGCCCCATTGTGACTCTTGGGCTAAATAAAACTGAGAAGCACGTGGTAGAGAGCATAGGAAACTATACAGTTAATAATTAGAGGATTTCCTTAAATGAATATTTTGGTTCAGATAGATTGAATTAATTTCCATGATGGTCTTCACAATAATAGCTTACATGCACACACATGCACACACACACACACACACACACACACACACACATCGCCATCACTACCACCACTAAAATCAACAATGACAACAATATATCAGGGTTTCATAGATCAGAGGTTGAGAATTTCTTCTGTTGCACAGAACTATTCATGATTGTCATTAGTTTGTACTCCATTACAAGAGTGTATTGGGGCTAGAAAGTGAATGTTTGGTTCAAATCTTAGTTCTAATACTTATAAAAATCAGTGGCTTTTAGGCAGTGTTTTAAAGTTTGCAACATGTTTTATAAATTTGAGTCTCAAAGGTTAGCCTATGAGGTAGATACTATGAATTTTCCCATTTTACAGATGACTAAACAAAGACTGAGAAAGGTTGTTATTTGCCCAGTAACATAAAGCTACTAAGAATCTGTGGTATGATTTGACTGCAGTCAGATCTTCCTAACTCCAATACCAACATTTTATGCGTTGTAAAGCTTAGCTGACCCATATTTGTATGACCTTGGGCAGGATTATTTCCTACATCTCAGCCTCAATTGACTTTCTTAAATGAGTTGATTGCAAAAACAGGCAACTCCTAAGGTCAGTTTCACCTCTAAATACTATGATGCTATAGTTTTTTGAACTGTATGATGATAGTAGAGAAGGCAAGTAACGTCATGAGTTGTTAAACGGTTTCCTTCAAAAAATGTATATCAATTTTGCCCTTACTATTTTGGTTTGATTATTATTTTCCAAACAATCAAGTCTTTATAACCATATGTCTGATTTAAAAATGCTCTTGTCCTTTTCATTTATAGTCTTTTTCAAAGAGTTTATAACTCTTCCTGTGGGAAATCTAAATCACCAAATTGGACAGAGAGAGGGAAAATTATCCTTAATTCTACCCTGTTAAACTTGATCAGTTAAGAGCTAATGCTTTTCTGACATGTCATAAGTAATGAATTTCTCATTTATCTGTAATTACTACCTAATATTAAGATGTCACAAAATAATAGGCTAAATACATAAAACATAGGTAGAAATTTAGATCTCCAAATAGAGTTGATGCTAGTGTACCTGGCCATCATCTATGATCTTTACAATCTACACCCAATTTGCCCTCTATGAAAAACCAGTTTTTGCTATTTACCATTACTATATCTTATAAATATTTTAACACCTAATGCCTCAGCTATAAATACTAATGGTTTTCCCCATAATCCTAGACACAGTGTTCAATATTCTAATATCCTTATTTCTCAACATCCATTTTATATATCTATTTTTTTCATGAGCTCTTGATATATCCTTACTATGTGCAATCAACTCAGCTGGACAATGAAGAGATACTACAAATAAAATTAACCAACACATCAACTAAATCAAAATGCTGATACATTCATCGATTCCCATATTCCCCTATGTATGAATATTTTCTCATTTCTTCTTTGGAAATAAACTTGGTCATTATAATTAAACAATGATGGGTTTTGTTCTTGCTGCTGCTGTTCCTCCATTTGCATTGCCCCAGTGATTCAGCCATAACATTTCTTTTACTTGTCTATTCTCAAACCTACATTCATTTTCCCTTGACAACTCTCAGTTAATTAAACCTTCTTTACCCCAGCTATCAATTGCTACTCTATTTGGAATGAGGCTAAACCAGAAGAAAACTTAGATAATCTGCAATGATGCCCTGGCAATTATCGATCTGTCTCTGTCTCTCTATTCCTGGCTCTTCATCTCTGACTGTTTCTCTGTATCTGTCTCTCTATGTCTCACTGTTCTCTATCATTCTCTTCCTTTTCACCACCCTCTTTTTCTCATAGCTCGTTTTTTGGTTCTACACCTTATTAATGATATTGACTACCATTCCTTTTGTGGTATATGTTTTACTAATCACTTTCATTTATTTTAGGTATATTATCTCCTTTAAGCCATATAACCCTTCCAAATTAAATCGGATTATACCTATTATAAGAATAAGAAAAGTAAGTTTCAGAATGGATCTTTGATCAGTGCAAGGTTACAGCAATTATTTACAGAGTGAAAATTTGAATTAAATCCTTCTGACTATAATTCCAGTAATTTTCCCATTACAAATTGATGTATTCCACTACTGTAGTGTTCCAGGCCTCAGTTTTTCTGAATCAGCAAAGAACTAGTTCCTTACCTCAAAATCTGTTGAGCTATTCACATTTTCATCTTAAATGTCTTTCCCTTCCAGGTCTAGGAAACACATTTGATTCTGGATGGCTACATTTATAACTCATTTCAACATACTACTCCAAATCTTGTTTCCTCTGAGGATGCTCTACAGTGTGAGAAAGAATGGGGTTAAATATTTCAGCAAATGCATCCCAACTAAAGTAGCTTTCTTTTTCTTTTCTGATCTTGGACTTCCTTGTGTTTATTTTAATGAGTCATTTTAATACCCAACTACTAAAGTAAATTAGCTCAGGATCTCGTGGCTGTCATGACAACGATGGAGCCATCCCAGCTGATTTCTAGTCAGATTTAAACCATTGACTATACCTTAAATCTTAATTTTGAGATGGAATTAAAACAACTCTGAAACTTAGCAGAGGCTCAGTGGTTTAGGGTCTCGAAGAAATTAGCTGATTTTTAAGAAATTGAACTGTGGATAGGAGATTTTAAAATAAAAATTGAAAATGATCCATGAGTGAGGCATGAGGTTTGCAGGAATATGGGAGGCCAATGCTCTATAAAAATACAGACATTTACCACCCCTTTCACACACTCCATGCTACTGCAAGAACAAAGTCATTCAATTAAATTTAAATTTTCCTTAGTATTTTTAAAGCACGTATGCAAACACTATGATATTTACTAGGGACATGGAGACAGAAACAAGTCATGTATCAGGGGCAATTTTGTTCTATTGTGTATAGTACAGGTGAACGTTTATAAAACTATACCAACTCAGCCTTTGGGATTATTTTGAATCATTGAAAAGGCTATTTGTAATAGGTGTCAATACTTTCTCTTCTCCTCTTACATCCTTACAATCTAATTTTACACCTTATCATTGCACTGAAACTGCTCTCCAACATTGCAAATGATGTATTAATTGCCAGATCCAATGACTTTTTCTCAATTATTATTCTAGATTTCTCTGCAAATTTTGACACTAGTGGATCACTCTCTCATCCCTTATATTCTCTTGTCTCTAGGTTTTCAGGACACACTCTCTCCTGGTGTTCTTCCTACCTATTTGATCACCTCTTCCAAGTTGCATTTTCTGGATTATATTCCGGATTATGCCCTCTACTGATATATGTTGCCTCAGGTTCTTTCCTGGACTCTCTGCTCTTCAGCTCACATGAATTTAATTGCCATTTCTATGCTGGTGATTCTCAAATCTACCTATTGTCCTTCAAACTTTCTACTGACCTTCAATCTCACATCACCAATTTATTTTAAAAAAATTCAAATTGGATGTCCAGTAAACATATTAAACCCAATATGTTTTCTGAGGATTTTTCTGAAATTATCCTGCTTGTCTTTAATAACACAATATTCTATCACAATCATATACCACACTTGCTCAGTCATGCCCACTTTATGGGCATCCCATGTTTCCAATTTTTGGCCCCCACAAAAAGAGCTACTATGAATATTTTTCTACATATAAGTTCTTTTTCTTTTCTTTTTTCCTTGGCAAACAGACTCAGTAGTGGTATTCTTATGTCAAAGGGCATCCACAGTTTGAGAGCCCTTTTGGCATAGTTCCAAAATGCTTTCCAGAATAATTGGACCAGTTCAATATTCCATGAACACAGCATTAGTGCCTCAACTTTCCCACAACTCATTCAATATTTGTCATTTTTTATCTTTTGTCATATTAGCTAATCTGATTTATATGGGGTACTATTTCAGATTTGTTTTAATAATTTTAAAATTACCATACACAAGGATAAAGTCCAAATGGGTACATGATCTAGGTATAAAGACTGATACTATAAACAATTTAGTGGAGTAAGATCTTTATCAGATTTATGGAGAAGTAAAGAATTTTTGACTAAACAAGAGATAGAAAAAACATTGTGAAGTGTAAAACGGATAATTTTGATTACATTAAATTGAAAAGTTTTTGCACAAACAAACTCAATGCAATCAAGATCAGAAGGGAAGCAAAAACTGGGAAAGAATTTTTGCAACCAGTGCCTGTGACAAAGGCCTCATTTCTAAAATATATAGAAAACAGAGTCAAATGTGCAAGAATGTAAGTTATTCCACAACTGATAATCAAAGAATATGAACAGACAGTTTTCAGAGGAAAAAAACAAAACTATTTATAGTCATATGAAAAAATGCTCTTAATCACTATTGATTAGAGAGATGCAAATCAAAAAACTCTAATATACCACATCACACCCATCAAATTGGCTAACATGACAAAACAGGAAGATGATAAATGTTGGAGAACATGTGGGAGAGTTGGAAGACTAATTCATTGTTGGTGGAGATGTGAGCTGATCCTACCATTCTGGAGAGTAATTTGGAACCATGCCCAAAGGGCTACAAAAATGTACATATCCTTTGGCCCAGCAATACCACTTCTAGGACTGTATTCCCAAGAGATCATAAAAATGGAAAAGGGTCTCACATGTACAAAAAATATTTATAGCAGCTCTCTTTGTGTTAGCCAAAAACTGGAAATAAAGGGAATGCCCATCAATTGGGGAATGGCTGAAAATATTGTGGTATATGAATGTAATGGAATATTATTGTACTCTAAGAAATGATAAACAAGAAGATTTCAGAGAGGCCTGGAAAGACTTAAATGAACTGATGCTGAGTGAAAGGAGCAGAACAGGAGAACTTTATACACAGCAACAACCACAGTGTGTGAGGATTTTTTCTGGTAGACTTAGAACTTCATTGCAATGCAAGGAATTAAAATATTCCCAATGTTTTCTAAGGTAAAATGCCTTCCACATCCAAAGAAAGAACTATGGGATTTGATCATAGAATGTAGCAGATCATTTTCTTTTGTATTATATTTTGGTTTATTTTGTGATTTCTCCCATTCATTTTAATTCTTCTATGCAACATGACTAAGGTGAAAATATATTTAATAGGAATGTATGTGTAGAACCCATATAAAATTATATACCGACTTGGGGAGGGAAGGGGAAGGGAGCAGGAGGAGGGTAATAGAGGAAAAAAAACTAAGTTATATGGAAGATATTGTAGAACACTGAAAACAAATAAAATAATAAATACAAAAAATAATTTTAAAATTATCTCTCTTAAACATATTTTCCAGGTCATTTTAATTTCTGATGAGCTATTTCACATTTTCTTCTATTTTTCATGTTGTTGATTTTGTTTTACTATTTCTTGACATCTCATGGGGTCATTAGTTACCACTTGTTCAATTCTAATGTTAAAGGAATTATTTTTTTCAGTGAGATTTTTGCATATCTTTTTTGATGTAACCAGTTCTGCTTTTCAAGGAATTTTTCTTTCCATTGAGTTTTATGCCTCTTTAATCATTTGATCAGTCTGTTTTTAAGTTGCAATTTTCTACTGTATTTTTTGTGCCACCTTCATTAAGGTGTTGAATCTTTTCATGATTTTCTTGCATTGTTCTCATTTCTTTTCCCATTTTTGCTCTCTGCTTCTCTTATTTAATTTTCAAAATATATTTTTTTATTTCTTCCAGGAATTATTTTTGGGTCTGAGACCCATACACCTTTTCCTTGAGACTTCATTTGTAGCAGTTTTGGTTTTGTTGCCTCTTCAGTTTGTTTTTGGGAATTAGCTGTCATTGTAATTTTCTATGATCAGTTTGCTGTTTGCTCATTTTCCCAGTCTATTTCTTGACTTGGCTTGATGTTAAAGTTAGACCCTATTCTTGGGGTGGAGGGGACACTGTCTGACAGTTTATTATGCAGCTGTTTTTGGTGTTTGTTCTGGGGGTCTGTAAATTTTCAGTTCTTCCAAGGTGGTGTGTATGTTCATCCTTTGTTGCTGAAGATCATGCCATTAGAGAAATAATGACATGATTTGCACTTGACTTTGTTTTGAGTGAGAAGGGGCTGTGCAGGTTATCAGTCTCACTTCTTCTCCAGTCATCTGAATCCAGTGACCAGATATTCATCAAGATGACTGGAGATGACCCAGGGTGAGGTAATTGGGGTTAAGTGATTTGCCCAAAGCCACACAGCTAGTGAGTGTCAAGTGTCTGAGGTGAGATTTGAACTTAGATCCTCCTGATTCCTGCACTGGTGCTCTATCCACTGGACCATCTAGCTGCCCCTTCTAAGGAGGTATGGTATAAGAAGAGGTCTATTTACTATTCTCCTATACTGTTCCAGTCTCTATGTGAACATAAACACTCTTTTCTTCTCTAGATCTATGATCAAGGTCCCTTCTCTCCTGGGCCACAAGTACTGGTAAGCTAGTGCCTTTTCTCACCCTGGGACTGTGACCCAGGGTTTTGAAATAGATCTGGGTATATGCGATGCAACATAATCCTGGACCCATGTCAATAAAGGAATCCCTATAATCTTCCTCTGAATAGATGTCCAACTCCCTTATCATCTCTGGGCTGAGAACTCCAGAAGCTGCTGGTACAAATTCAGTTGCTCCCAAGGCCTTTTCCTTTCACACAGGAGGGGTCGGCTGCCTTGCTTAAGTATTGCCTGTGATTCAACTATGCTCTACTTTCATTCAAATACAACAAACCCTTCTGGCCTACTTTCTTTATTGTCTTCTGCTGGAATTTTGTTCACCTCCTCATTTTATGGATTTTGTCACTCCAGGATTTGTTTTGAGGCATTATTTTAAAGTTGTTGGAAGGAGGGGGTTAAATTTTGGAGAGTCTTGAAGAGTCTTTGCCTCTTCTCTACCATCTTAGCTCAGCCACATTCCCAGTCCATAAATTTCAATGGAACAAAATGGTGCCTTAAAGAATATTTCCCACTATATCATCCTGCTTTCTTAGAGCTAGATATCTAAATCAGCCTCCTCATTTCATAATGTGAGAAACTGAGATTCAGAGAGCCTTGGTGTGTTGTTTGAGCTAAGTAAGTACACAATAATTTAAGGAAGAAAAAAAATGAGAATGGACTTCTCAATAGGAGTGGGGGAGAGTAGAGGTATCTCAGTTGAGTGTAGAAAGAATATAAGCATTCCAAAGGATCAAAATGAAAGGAAGTATTTCTAAGCATAAGTGATCACCTTTCCAAAAGTATGGAAGTTGAAACTATGATCCTGAGATCAGGGAACAAGGAAAACAGTTCAGCTGCGATCACATTCACACTTTGTTAGTCTTTATGGTAAAATCACATAATTTCTTTGGAAGTTTCCTCATCTGTAAAATGGAGGATTTGATTTTCTATTGAAATTCAATGACTGGCATAAATGTTACAATTTTATTTTATCTCTGAACTAAATGTCAAATGCACCTACATTCTCCACAATTAACACGAGATTACTTTGACTTTTACTTAAGAGTTTAAGTCAATCTGACTTGAGCATCATCGTCTTCCTTCCAACATTCCTTAAAACACTGACAACATCACATATCATACTCTCCTTTCACTGAGTCACAGAAGTGTCTTTATTTCTTACTAAGGCTAATCTCTTGGTTGAACCTACTGCTCCTTTCCTTCCTCCTTCCCAGAGGATCATGCTGCTAGAATATTTATCTCTCCCTTGCATATGTATACTCCCTCTCTGTGAACTCCTTACCACCTTCTTACAAACATGCTTAGGTACCCTTAATTTTGAAAAAAAAAAAAAAAGTTTTGTTCATATCATCACCCAATGATTCATTAATACAATTAGGAAAAATTCTTCTGATTATTCTATTTCTTCCTAATTGGCCTTTTTCATTAACACTTTTTTTTTTTAAAATCTGGCTTCCACACAATGGATCTATAGGAACTGCTCTCCCTAAAATCATTAGACACTTTCTTATTTAAAAATCCAAATATGATTCCTTAGTCTTTTTCTCCTCTGTCTTCTCAACATCAAATAATACTAACTCTATTCATAAGCTAGATGCATACTTAGATACATTGATTTCTTGGTTGCCCTATAGCCTGTTTTACCTTCTTATTTTCAATCATTTTGGTATGACCTGTCCTATTCAGAGCCTTTGTGAAAATGGATGTTTCTCCACAGGGCTGTCTTCCTTCCTATATAATTCTTCTGTCCATTTTCTGCCTCAGAACTTTCATCCGGTTCCACAACTTTACTTACTATTTCTTTGGAAATATCTCTAAACTCTTTTACTTCTAGTCTTGACTTCTCTTCTGAACTACAGACTCATATTTCCATCTACCTGAGGAATATCTCTGTGTACAGGTGCAACTAATATGTTAAACTTTACATGTCCAGAACCTGGATTACTTTCTTTTCCTCTAAATCTGAGTCTCTTTTTTAAATTACCTTTCTTTGTTGTATCATTCACTATCACCCATGTTCATAATTTTGAGTTTATTGTTGAATTTTCCTTCTCCAACATCACTTATATTTAGTTGGCTACCAGGTCCTGTTGATTCAAAGAAATAAGAAAATGTCATTACCCTATCAGAAATGAAAAAGAAAGATGATTTTTTTTACAACCAGTCAAATAGAAACAAATGAAATTACTAGGAAATCATTCATATAGTAACATATGAATAAAACTGATAATCAATGAAATGGATAAATATCTTAATGTCCATACTAACAGAATAGGAAATATAGGAATTAAATAGACCTGTCTTAGAAAGGAAAGTGAATGCCATAAATAAATTCCTAAAAGTAAACAATTGTACCAGGTGGGTTTAAAAATGTGAAATAGTGAAGAAAAATTAAACACAGTGTTTAGATTTCACTTTCAAAAAATTGGAAGAGCATTTATGAATTATTTTGACATTACAAATAAGTCATGCTATCTAAACTGGTTAGAGTCAAAACAGAGAAATAAAATTAAAGAATGAATTATATTGGTGCAAAATAATCCAAGTAATACTAATGCAAAAATTTCAAGTAAATTTTTATAAAAAAAAAATACAGCAACAAATTATTTTTAAAAATATACTTTTTCTTGAAGTTGGCTTTATGTCAGGAATGTATATGTGATTCATTATTAGGAAAACTATAAACATAAATAACCACATTAATAACAAGAAAAACATATTATGGCAATAGATGTAGAAAAAGTCAATGATAAAAAATAGCCTTCTTTTAAAAATAAAATACTAGAAATCAGAGGAATAAATGTATCTCCTCTCCCTTAATTTAATAATATTTTATTTTTTTCTAATTGCTTGTAAAATTCTCTTGCAAGGGAGGAAGGTAGCATAGTAGCACAGGAACACAACTAAGAAGTCAGCTTGCTCCATGATAGGGTTTCAATGAAGGGGTCCGTCAAGAAAAATCATGAGAGAACACTCTTCCGTATTCAATAATAGGCAAAAGCAGAATGATCTTTGCTATTTTGTCTTATTTAATCCATTGAAGAATTGTCAGGCTATATACAGATCCAGATGTCATCTGTGCATTTACCTACTTCTGTGAATACCCTCATCACTGTATGAAGGCCTCACACTATCAAGTTTTCTTGTAGTTATCTCTATATCCAGAATTCTAAGCATCACCATCTGTCAAAGATTTGAATTTCTTTTATGCTTGTCTTCATAATAGTTTATATGTAAGAACTCACCAGTAGTAAATTAAATTTCTTGAATTCATTCAATGAAGAATCATCTTTCTTCTTTCTCATTAAAGTGTTGAGTTTAAAAATGTCTGTATTCACATGGATCTACAAAGTTCAGTTGTTTTGGAAGAAAAAAATATATTATATCACATGAATCAATTAGCTGATATTGTATTTCCCCAAATGCATCCATACTCCAAAATAACTTCATGTCTTTTGTGAGAAATATTATAATTCAAATCATCCAAGTTCAAAATAATTGAATTACTCTTTAGCTCATTGTCTTCTGTATTCTGTCTTCCTCCTGTATTGTTGACTATGTGCCCAACATCCTTCCTCCTCTCTCTGCTCACACAACTTCTACCAAAGTTCAGATTATTTTTCCAGTCACTCCCTATTGTCTCCAGGATAAAATGTGTTTATCTTTAATTTATCTCCATTTTATCTTTAAAATCTCACTCATCTTGCATATGTTTCTTCTCACTCAAACTTATTTTCTAGTTCTTTTCTGTGTCTAACATTCCATCTCTTATTTTCATATCTTCTTATTGGTGCTGATCCATGTCTATAATTCTCTACCCTACCACCTCCACTCTTGCAAAACATAGCTTTCTGGAAGACATCAGGTTGCATTTCTCAGTTATAAATATTATCCTTCTTGAAATAACATTACATTTATACTCACATATATATATATATGTAAGCAGGTATGTACATATATACATATACATATATAAGCACATGCATACACACACGTATATGTATATATAATATGTGTGTATATGAATGTGTGTGTGAACTATATTGTTTATGTTTTTTGTATGTTATGTCCTCTCCTCCTACTCTAAGGCAAGTAGTTTAGAAAATGAATGGTTTAATTTATTTTTGTCTTCATCTTTGAAGAGCATTATAGATAGTAGGATATTAATAAATAATATTGTTCACTTGAATGATGCAGTTTGTTAATGTTTGAATGGATCATGATATAGTAGAAAGTGCACTCAATCTAGAATCAGAACACTGCTCTGGACCCATATGTTCCTCATGTGCAAGATAAATGTGTTGGAAAAAGTGATCTCTAAGGTATCTTTCATCTCGAAGTCTAATGATCCCAATTTGATTTATTTACTTGCAATCTTTGCCCAATATTCTTATTCTCATATTCATAATCTTCCACAGACAAGTGATTAGAATATTAGAATCACACACATTTATGAATCATCTATCCTTGAAAAAAGGACCAGAAACTACATTTCTTCTCAAGGAAGCAGGAACTGTTTATTTTTATGCATAATAAAGAAAAAAGATTGATCTAGGTAACCTATAACCATTTTGGGGGAAAAATGTGTTACAAATAATTACTAATTTGAAAAATTCAAATGAAAGAATTCTTATATTCTAGCTCCTACCAATCAAATTTGTAAATAGGCACATTAATGAACTATTGGTTAACCAATGAAATAATACAATCATTCTGGAAAGCAATTTAGAAAAACATGCAAAACAGTTACTAAAATGTGTATATTCTCTGACCTAAGCCCAAAAGATCCAAAAAAAAAGTCTTATACATACAAATATATATTTTATCCAATATTTTTGTGATGGCAATAAAACTTGAAAAAAACAGGGATATCTATAAATTGAAAAATGGTTGAATAAGTCATGGTATATAAATGTGATTGAATACTACAGTTCTGTAAGAAATGATAAAAGACATGATTTCACAGAAACATGTAGAAAACTATTTGAAGTGATAGAGAGAAACGAGCAGAACCAGAAAAAAAATGTGTATCATAATATCAATAATATGATTTCACATTTTGACAAAGAATGAAATGAACAGAACCTGGAGGACAATTACTACAACAATCAAAACACTGTAAAGAGGACAAATTTGAAAGCTTTAATACAATGTCAATACAATGTTTATCCATGATTGCAGAGGACCGATTATGTTATTATACTGTTCCTGACAGAGAAGTGACAGATTTGGGATAAGAATGATTGAAAACACACATACACACAATACACATACACATATGAGTACACAAAAATGCATACATATGAATATATGTATACATATGTGTATATATGTGTGTGTGTATTTATATATAATATTTGTGAGTGAATAGATAGGGATAGAAAGGCATATCCGTATCTAGCTATACATTTCTTTGTTTAAAGCAGACCTATATAACAACAAGACCCATGGGCAGCTGTTATGTGAACTGTGGCAACCAGCCATTGTTAGTCTGTCTGTAGTCTAACCTATCTGTGGCCCAAAGAAGTTTAACCTATTTTAATTTTTGCTCCTACCTACTCCCAAATTGTGTAAGTCTGGTTTAAAGTTATTCTGATTATTTATATTTATAATGAGGGATATGTCTTTCTTTTCTCTTTATTTCACTAAGATGGGAGAAAAACTGGATTAATTTTCATAATTTTTTTTTAACAAAGAAAAAGAGGGTATGACAAATGATAAATCTTTCATGCATTTTCACTTGAGGTCTCTCTATTATTAGTTTTCATTAATTGTTATACTTTATTCTAAGAGATCTCTCCCAGGGATGGGATAATATATAAATCTTTGTAATTTGAAAATTCACATGTGTAGCTAGGGAGGAGGGGAATGTAGAGTTAGAGATGGGTGTGGATGACTTTGCTGCAACAGAACAGGATCTTCTTTAGGGCTTCTGGTTCCCTCTATGCTTAATTTGAAGTCAGACCGTTCTAATGAAAACCATTCAGAAGAAGCAAATAGGAAACCAGTAGAGCATTTGAAAAGGGGCAGTCAGTCGGGTGTTATTATCATGAAAGTGTAGTTGGCATTCAAGCAAGTAAAAGTAAATAATATATTACCATATGCTGTACTTAGTGAATAGAGTTTGACCATGTGTGGCTCATTCTCAGGCTGATATGTGATTTAAACATACTCATACCTCTGTGTACATAATACAATCTGTGCCAGGAGGGCTTAGACTAGCATATCTAGCAAGTCTCTTTAGTATTCAGTACCCATAATACTAAACTTACACTCAAGGTGATGAGACTGAAATTATAAGCTATTTACACCATTGTTGTCCTTTAATTCAGTAGAAAATAAGAAATATATTAGAAATGTCAGAAATGAATATGAATTATTATTAGAATGATTTCATCAACATTTACTGAGCCCCAAAATACATGATTAGACATGAAACAAACAAAGGAAAGGATTACAAATAAGTTTAAAATGATGTGATTATAAATGTGATAATGTGCTCCTAATTGGAGCATAATTTTTTTGAATTTAAAAGAAAGTTTTTTTTCTGTAATCAAATATTTTTGCTTTAATTTTGAACGTTAAAAAAACTTTCCTGAACTTTTAGTTCTAAAGCAAAAAATAAAAGAAATCATATTAGTTCTAGTTCTCTGAAACTTTTCAATCATTAAATTAAAGCACTAAGAATTTCTAATGCTTCAGTCAGGCATAGGAAAGATTGTTTAGTCCTAGAGTTGTGGGGCTATTAGAAACTTCAAAAAGTCATCTATCTCCTGTAGTAATAAAACATTAAAGTGTAAATCTATGAGATGGATGGATACTTCAGGCTGGAGAAGAAGGATAGATAGGTTTATACCTAATGTACCTTTTCCCTGTTCTGAAAAGGGTACCAACTGGAATGTCAATGTTTAAGCAAAGGACTTACCATAGATTAAATGGAGAGGACAGTCTAGTTTTCCTTCAGATTTGCTATTTCCTGTCTCTGTCTACCTTCCTCTCCATTCATGTACACCGTCACCTACCTGCACATGTATTTAGTGGCCTCCCAAAGTGTTGTGTCTGCCAATATCCCTCAATGTGGCACCTCAACCAATAATTCTCTATCTGGGTTGGATTCTATTCTCACACACTATCTCACTCTCATTCTATTACAACTCTATTCTTTCAATGTCTTGTTACTATTACAAAAAAAAAGTGATGATTTTCAAAGACAGCCATTGAAGAAAATGTCTCATTTTCCATCTAGCAGCTACTCCAGTATTAACTATAAATCAACCTATTAAATATTTTTTTTAGTTTAACTATCTAAATGCTTTTCTTCTCCAAGGGTTGTGGTCTGTGCAAATCTTGATTGAGAAAACTTGCATTATCTCTAACTGCAAATAAAAGGGAAATAAAAAAGATCCCCCTCTCTATCCTCCCCCTCTACCTCATCTCTTCCCCTGCCAAAAATAAAAGAGAGGAAGGAAGGAAGGAAGGAAGGAAGGAAGGAAGGAAGGAAGGAAGGAAGGAAGGAAGGAAGGAAGGAAGAAAATGTCTGGGCAAGAATGGTTAGGACTATGGATCAGATATGTGAATTCTCTGGAACATCAATGAAAGAGAATGGGGAAATATTCAGGAGGTATCCAGCCACTTTCCTTTTCAATAAGCACCAAGATATTTTCCCTTTTGCCTCTAAAAAAAGACAAAAGCTCCTCTTCTTTTTTTTTTTTGTTATTTAAAGTTTTTCACAATATGTTTATGGACTACTATTACATGTAACTCTATTCATATAGTTCATATTTTAATGAAGCCGGTCTCACTGTGCCCCCTAAGTGGCATAATCTGTCTCCTATCTCCATGACTTCAAACAGCCTGCTATCCATTCTTCAAGTGTACATCATCTCTCTTCTATCATAAAATTTACTTTTTCTTTAAAAGTCATTTCACAGGTCACTTCCTACAGAAAGCCTTTCCTGAGCCCTTGAAATACTAGTTTGAATCCCCTCTGAAATTATTTTTAGTTATATATACATATGTACATATTACATGAAAATCAAATACATATATTTATACATATATAGGCACACATGTACAACCTGTACAAGTATACACATTCATGCACATGAATATATTCACATACATATATTTATGGGTATGTACATATCTGTAAATTTATCTTTCATCTATTGTCTGTCTGCCTGTAGAGAGATACATGCATGTGATGTGCATGTGGAAATACCTATAATCGTAATATAAGTATGTACATATATAAATTGATGTCTATAAATGTACATATGTGCATGTGTATTTGCATGCACATTTGTATGAAAAAAGACATCTCTATTGTGGCAGCAAAACTGTCATTAAATAACTTTCAAGAATAAGAATGTTGGCTCTTTTAGGAATTTCTGAAAGGAGAGCATACATATGTAAACAAATATGTTTCCATGTTCACCAAGCAGTGTATTATTGATGGATCAATAATAGAAAAGACTAATAACGGTGAACAGAATTGAAAATCCAAGACAGTGAAGCTAAGCGTCCCAGATTACAAAGACAATAGAAGTAAATAGGCAGAACACTATTCAAAACACTTGAATTGATCCCAAGATACTTATGAAAGCAATACAAATATTTCACGCATGATGTTATATGGTCACAAGACTAGGAACATCATGGCCTTTAAAGAATGCAGCTGTTTATTGCACAAAGAACAATAGAGAAGTGGTTATGGTGAACAGCAACAAATACAAAAGAATAAAGGCTGCTGGCAAGGAATGGTGTGACAGAAATGATGGACTGGTCAGGAAGCTTTTCTCTATCTCTATTAATTCTAGTACTTTTTTCCTGCTAACTATTCCCATTTTATATATTGAAATATATATCTTGCATTGTACATAACATTGTTCATAATTATTTGCTTTTTGTCTCCCCTGTTACATTGACAGCTTCGCAAAGACTGGGGTTGACTTTTGACTGTCATGTATTAGGTGTTTAATAAGTATTTATTGACTGACTGACTGATTGAAACCAGTTTATGAGGAAAGAGAAAGTGAAGAAAGGAAGAATGTCAGAGGACTGTCTTGTTATCCTTTTGATTTTTGGGAAAAGAGAAGAAGGCCTCCAAGCAATTTGGGTAGACCTGCTGGGTAGAAATGAACAAGAGTCTAACAAATTGGGCAGGTATAGATGAATTGTGATAGACATGATTAGAAGGAACTGAATAGATGAAATCACATGTCTATTTAAGGGTGCTGAATAAAGGATCAAGATAAGCATTCGACTTTCAGGATATTCAAACATAAATACCTGAAGGAAAAAAATTCCGGATCTTTGTTGGTGGCCCTCTACTGAATTGGAAGTCACTAACTTCCAAGGAAGTGAATGCTACTTTGGGATGATTCTAACTGTTAGGAAGTTTTCCCTTGTATAAAAACTAAATTTACTTTTTTTTTTGACATTTCCATTCATTGATCTTCATTCTGTCCTTTGCTTTCCATCATTTTTCAACTGGACAAAAAGAAAAATACTTTTAAAATAAAGATTCCATTTTTGACCGAATCTTTTGAACATCAGAGTTTTTCCCTAATTTATTTTTTTTAAGTGATCATTTAAAAATAGAAGTGGGGAAAAAATTGAGACAGCAGATGTTCCTTTGATCTCCTTTACAGTGAATGGCACACATCTCTCTCTCTCCCCTTGATAATTAGGTAAAGGAAAGGTGAGCCATATAATTTCATTTTCTAGATCAAATTTCCAGAGTGTCTAGAATCTATCATATTATCTTCCATTGACATGTTTTGCTTTGCTTTGATTTTCCTAGAACAGTAAGGAAAATATTCAGTGATTTTTAGTACAATACAGATACTCTCTTTTTAGCTACTTTATCTGAAAAAATACCAGATAATAACTCTTTCCACTATTTTATTACTAGGAATGGAGCAATCAGGTGGCATAGTGGACCGAGTACTTGGAGTTAGGAAGACTCATCTTCCTAAGTTCAAATCTGGTTTTAGACATTTACTGTGTGACCCTGAGCAAGTCACTTAAGTTTGTTTGTCTGTTTCCACATCTGCAACATGAGTTGGAAAAGAAAAATGGAAGCCAAAAACACCCCATATGGAGTCTTCAAGTCAGACACAACTGAAAATGACTGAACAACAGCAAAAACTCCTAAGAACTACAGGTATGCATCAATGCACCCAGAGTTTTTTTTTTTTAAATAAATTTATTTATTTGACTTTTTACATTCTTTTTCACAAAATTTTGGGTTCCAAATTTTCTCCCCATTTGTCCCCTCTCCCTTCCTTCCTTTAGTGAAATGTAATGAGAGTAAACTTCATTTTCTTCTCTCAGCTCCCCTCTTTTTCCCTCCACTAAAAAGTCTCCTGCCTGCCTCTTCTATAAGAGATAATTTGCGCCATTCCATTTCACCCTCTCTCCTCCCAATACATTTCTCTCTCACCGCTTAACTTCATTTTTTAAGATATGATCCCATCCTATTCAAGTCACTCTGTGCTCTCTGTCTCTGTGTGTGCATGTACATGTGTATGTGTGTGTGTGTGTGTGTAATCCCCACCAACTACCCAGATACTGAAAAGTTTCAAGAGTTGCAAATATTGTCTTTCTATGTATGAATGTAAACAGTTCAACTTTAGTAAGTCCCTTATGACTTCTCTTTGCTGTTTACTTTTTCATGCTTCTTCTCATTCTTGTGTTTGAAAGTCAAATTTTCTTTTCAGCTCTGGTCTTTTCATCAGGAATGCTTAAAAGTCCTTGATTTCATTGAAAGATCATTTTTTCCCCTGAAGCATTATACTCAATTTGACTGGGTAGGTGATTCTTGGTTTTAGTCCTAGTTCCTTTGACTCCTGGAATATCATATTCCACTTCCTTCGATCCCTTAACGTAGAAGCTGCTAGATCTTGTGTTATCCTGATTGTATTTCCACAATACTGGAACTGTTTCTTTCTAGCTGCTTGCAATATTTTCTCCTTGACCTGGGAATTCTGGAATTTGGCCACAATGTTCCTAGGAGTTTCTCTTTTTGGATCTTTTTTAGGCGGTGATCTGTGGATTCCTTCAATTCTTATTTTGTCCTCATGTTCTAGAATATCAGGGCAGTTTTCCTTGATAATTTCATGAAAGATGATGTCTAGGCTCTGTTTTTGATCATGGCTTTGAGGTAGTCCCATAATTTTTAAATTGTCTCTCCTGGATCTATTTTCCAGGTCAGTTGTTTCTCCAATGAGATATTTCACATTATCTTTCATTTTTTTTCATTCTTTTGGTTTTGTTTTGTGATTTCTTGGTTTCTCATAAAGTCATTGGCCTCCATCTGTTCTATTATAATTTTGAAAGAACTATTTTCTTCAGTGAGCTTTTGAACCTCCTTTTCCATTTGGCTAATTCTGCTTTTTAAAGCATTCTTCTCCTCATTGGCTCCAGAATTTGTTGGGAGTTCTTTTTTACAGGTATTTTATGGGCTGTGTGTTAGGAGCTAGCATAGGTGTGTCTTTCTACTCCACCAACTTGGCTCTGCACCCAAAGTTTTAACAATGGTAGGCCAACCAGAAAAAGTTATAGGCAACATGGGAGAGGCTTTGCTCATGTGGAGGGGAGCACCATTCCCATGATTCAAACCTCATAGTGTTCCAGAATATATCTAATGAGCAGATTGGAAGATAAACAAATATGAGCCCCAGGAAATGGCAAAAAAGTAAAGGTTGTGGAATGGTGAAAGATGAAAGAAGGAAAGGGAATCCTCTTTACTTGTGTGACTGCACCTACTCACAGATTATTTTCTGAAAGTGTCACCTCCATAACTTGTGTTATATTGATTTTTCTTGCTACTTGAACTAATAATGACTGCTATTTCTCCATTCATGCTTCTCCCACTTCCAACTTGATTATTTTTGTCCAAAATTAAAATGTATACATAGATACATAGCTATATAGATTGGTATGCTTCTGGATATATAAAAAAAGTGTTTTTTTCTTTAACAAAAGGGATAAAAAAAATCTACTGATGGCTTATATCCATACAGTCTAGCCCAAATTGTAGATTTTTCTTGGCCAGTGCCCCTTTCCTACTGAGAAGAGAACTGGACACCCTGTGAGTTGTGGGGATGCTCTTTGATTTATTATTTAGCATATACCCTTGATGACAGTAACATCAGGTCTTTCTGTCTTTTCACTGCAGACCCATGGAGTACTAACGAACCCCATGTCTTTTTTCACACTGCATAAACTCAAAGAGTTCTCTCCAAATAAGTTGTCTTTATTTTTCCCACATCAGAAAATAGCTAGTGAGAGCATGAACAATAATAAACATAGTAATTAATTTAAAAATAGCTACATTTTAAAGTGGATGCTGTGGCTTCCATGGGCAAGGTGGATGGACTTTTGAAAGTATAATTTCAATAAGTCTGTTACAAATCAAAAGTTGTCTAGAAATCATAATGAATAAGAATATAAAATTTAAAATCACCTAGTAGAACAAAAATAAAGCAAACAAAAAATGTCTACTAAATTGTAAATTGCTCTAGCACATAAAAAGGGGAAGACATAATCAAATCTTATTTTTGTGTTCTTTCCTAGATACCACCTCTCATGCTTTTGCTAATGATTGGTCATACAATATAGCTTCAGAAAACTTTAGGTCGGGCTCTTAGTAAAACTTCAGGTGGCTGCATGAAGTTTTGTTGTTGGGGCAGGGAATTAGAGAGGAAGTTGTACCACTACCTGCCAGGAACAGGGACAGATTGAAAGGGGTATGTAGAAATGCCCCGTACATCATAGCCTTAGTAAGTAATTGCTAGGATGAATTAGGAATACGCAAGATTGTATGTATTAATGGGCTAACATACTGAAGTCAATTTCTTGGAAGAGACAAGAGAGTAATAGAAGGGGCAGTGAGGGGTCCTGGTGGAATGAATTATGAATGAATAAATGAATGAATAAAAATTTACATGCTATGTATCCAATGTTATACAAAGTACTAGTAATACAAATAGAAAAAAAAATGAGGCAGGCTCTGCTTATAGGAGTTCACTTTCTAATTGCGAAAGAGTACAGCTGCAGGGAAGATAGAAAGGCACAGAGCTCCTAAACATAATAGCTTGGCAAATTATAAGGTTCAGAGGTCATTAATATGCACAACCAGGTCAGATGACTGTCCAAGAAGCCATTTCAGCAAGGAGGGTGGTAAGGTGTGAAGAACTGAGGTCCCAATCACAGGCAGGTGACAAAACCTGTTAGTCCTGCTGTATACTTATAACTTCTAGTCCATCCAAGTGGTATGGAGAGTCATGCCACTCTTCCCTCAGATGGAGACTAGGTGAAGGTAATTGTGGAAAAATTCAAGAGAAATCAAAGGGGAAGGCATTTACTGTTGTTGACAACTAGTCAGCTGGATCAGGTCTATGTGGCCTAGGCTTCTCTGTGGTTAGGATGAAGGTAAGAAAAATGGAAGTGAAACCCTTCTTCTAGTTTAAGTGTGAAGTGGTAAGTCATAGATTTGTAGTCAGAGAGATTGTATTCAAATAGTAGCTCTATTACATATATAATATTAGGCTCTATATCTAGGCGTTCTGATCCTCAGTATCCTTAAATACAACACAAGGAGGTGAGACTAAGTGACTTATAAGTCCCCTTTTATCTCTGAATCTTCCAAGGGAGAGAGAAATAAGTGGAAATGAAGCAGAGTGGGTGAACATGGTGAAGTGAAGAAAGTGGCTGCCAGGGGGAAGGCAAGACTGCCATAGGAAAGGAGAATCAGATAGAAAATGAGAGGAGAAACTCATTGGGCAACCTCTGAGAGAGAGACATAGAGACAGAGACAGACAGACAGAGACAGAGAGAAATGGAGAGACAGAGAGACAGAGACAGACAGACAGAGACAGAGAGAAATGGAGAGACAGAGAGAGAGAGATACAGAGAGGACAGATTCTCAGTCTATACACACACACACGCACGCACGCACACACACATATATGTATATATTCCTTATAAGTCTCCTAATACTGAGAAAGGTTACAAACATCATCTTTCCATGTAGGAATAAAAATAGTTCAACTTTAGTAAGTCCCTTGTATTTTCTCTTTCCTGTTTACCTTTTCATGTTTCTCTTGAGTTTTATGTTTGAAGGTCAAATTTTCTATTCAACTCAAGTCTTTTCAACAAGAATGATGGGAAGTACTCTATTTCACTGAAGTTCCATTTTCTCCCTGATGTATTATGCTCAGTTGTCCTACGCAGGTGACTCTTGGTCTTAATCCTATGTTCTTTGATCTCTAGAATATCATATTCTAAGCCCTTGTATTTTCTCTTTCCTGTTTACCTTTTCATGTTTCTCTTGATTTTTATGTTTGAAGGTCAAATTTTCTATTCAACTCAAGTCTTTTCAACAAGAATGATGGGAAGTACTCTATTTCACTGAAGTTCCATTTTCTCCCTGATGTATTATGCTCAGTTGTCCTACACAGGTGACTCTTGGTCTTAATCCTATGTTCTTTGATCTCTAGAATATCATATTCTAAGCCCTAATCTTGTGTTATCCTGATTGTGTTTCCACAATACTTGAATTGTTTATTTCTGGTTCCTTGTAGCATTTTCTCCTTGATCTGGGAATTCTGGAATTTAGCTACAATATTTCTAGAAATTTTCATCTTGGGATCTCTTTCAGGAAATGATTGGTATATTCTTTCCATTTCTATCTTACCCTCTGGTTCTAGAATATCAGGGCAATTTCCCCTGGTAATTTTTTGAAGGATGATAACTAGGCTCTGTTTTTGATCATGGCTTTCAGGTAATCCAACAATTTTTAAGCTCTCCCCTCTGAATCCATTTTCCAAGTCAGTTATTTTTCCAATGAGATACTCCACATTGTCTTTTTTTATTCACTCTTTTGGTTTTGTTTTATAATTTCTTGATTTCTCATAAAGTCATTAGCTTCCATTTGCTCCATCCTAATTTTAAAGGAATTATTTTCTTCAGGCAGGTTTTGGACTTATTTTCCCATTTGGTGTATTCTGCTTTTTAAGGCATTCTTCTCCTCATTGAGTTTTTGGACCTCTTTTGCATTTGGGGTTAGTCTAATTTTAAAAGTATTTTCTTCACACTTTTTTTGTTGTTCTTTAGCAAGATATTGACTCAATTTTCATTATTTTCTTCCATTACTCTTATTTCTATTCCCATTTTTTTCTTCTATTTCTTTTACTTGATTTCTAAACCCTTTTTTAGTTCTTCCATAGCCTGAGACCAATTAATATTTTTCTTGGAGGCTTTGGATGCAGGAGACTCAACTTTCTTCTCTTTTTCTGGTTGCATACCTTGATCTTCCTTGTCACCAGTGACTTTCTTTTTACCATGAAAGTAAAAAATTTTAGTTTGTTTTTTTTTTCTACCACATTTGCTCATCATCTAAGCTACTCATCTGACCTTTGAGCTCTTTGTTAAGGGTAAGCCTCCACAAGTAGTCACCATGGCAGTGGGTGCTGCCACCCTGGGACTGAGACAGGGCTGGGTCTGGGACCAGACCAAGTTTCCTTGTCAGCCAGGTAAGAGACCCTTCCTGCTGAACGTGGAAGTTGTCTTTGGTGTTTCTGGGTTGAGAAGTCTGAAAACTGCTGTAGTTGCCAGTGATTTAGTTACCTAAGGCCTAATCCAGTTCCATCTCTGTCTTCATGGACCAAGTCAAACTGGACCCTACTCCCTGGCTTGGTGAAATAGACTCTTTCTGTTAACTTTTCAGATTGTCTTTGACTAGAGATTTGCTTCAGTCTGTCATTTTGTGGCTTCTGCTCCTCTAGAATTTGTTTAGAGTCATTTTTAAAGGTTTTTTGAGGGTTTTAAAGGGAGAGTTCAAGCAGGTACCTTGTACTCTGCCTTTTTAGCTCTGCTCCCCTTGAAGTGCCTTTGTCTATTCCTTCTAGGGAAGAGCCTAGGCATGAAGTAAGTATAAGATTGTCTTGGTGTATGTCTAGCTGGTGGAAAAGAACCAGAAATTAAAAGGAAAAGTTTTATCCCTTTTCTTTGGGATCATTCCTCTCCATGTGAACAGGGATGCACACTCACACACATATACGTGCACACACACATACACTACACACACACACACACACACACACACACACACACACACACACACGCACACACACTATTTCTCCTCCTTTTTCCCTCTTGTGAATCTGAAATCTATTTGAATACAGTACCAATGCATTCAGGTACTATCAGAAAACTAACATTAAGCTTTGGAACATGAAGTAGTACCAAATGGTGTATTTCTCAGAAATTGCCATCAATGTCCTTATTTCCAAGTGTGATGAAATTCCAGTTCTCATGGACAATAGTATCATTTTTGCCCTAGGCAGCTGCATCTGTGAGAATTATCAGTAGCTTCCATAATACTCTCAAATCCCTGTATCAACAATTTGTCTTTACTTTGTTGAATATTCAAAAGCCTTCAAGGCAGACAGGCAAACACATCCAGAGTCAGAGAGAAAATGAAAGAAAGAAGAGATAGAAAGTAAGAACAGAAAAACAAAACAGAGGCACAAAAATTAGAGACATAGAGAGGGGAGAATAGGGAAAAAAAGATGAGGTTAAGAAAGGAGAGAAGATCTCAAAATCAAATCAAATTTACATTCTAACTTAGGTAATAGAAATACCTGTTATATTATTAAATTTTTATCTATGCTACTTATTAATTAATTAGCAAGCGGATGTTAAGCAAGTATTTTGTCAGACATTCTGCTAGGTGATATGGATATTAAGTCAAAAAACAGTTCTATCCTGAGGAATCTTACGTTCTATGGAGAATAGCAATCTGTAAATGTATAAGCATATAAAAATAAATTCAAGGCAACTTCAGTTTATTTTTTTTGGAGAGACAGAAGTTGGAGGATGTATGCACATCATAATATTTGAGATAAGTTTTGAAAGAATCTAGAGGATCTGAATGGGAAAAAAAAAATAACAAAAACAGTATGAATGGAGTGAACTTCAGGCATGGGATAGGGAGTAAATGGGGAGGGAATCAGTGTAAAATGAACAGACAATAATTGGTCGGAAAAGGAAGCAAATAGGTCAGTTTGACTGTAATCTAAAGTGTATGAATGTTAGTAATTCATACAAACATAATGAGGTATTGAATTTTGCTTGACAACATGCTATGAAGGGAAGGTGAGTGTGGGTACTAACTTAGGGACTGAATAATCATTCGTACCTCTTGTAAGAGTTCTAAGGTGTACCACAGTCATCAGAGTTATGGGCCATGTCAATGGGCTTAAAAAAGGCCAGGAAACTGATTATACCCTCTCATAGCACTACAGTTTGGCAACATGTATAACAAGAAATTAGCTGCAAGCAGAAAGGAAATGTCATATAATGGATATATACTAGATTTGGAGTCAGGAAGAGCTAAGTTCAAATCCCACCTTACACAGTAACTAGTTTTCTAGGCAAGTCAGTTAACTTCTCTATTCCTCAATTTTCTCACGTGTAAAATGAAAGGGTTGAACTATATGATCTCTAAGGTACTTTTAGACCTAAGTAATCATCCTATGATCCTATGGACTAATTATCTGGCTAAACTAAAAACGATATGGTCAATTGTTGATTCTAATCAATCTTTTCTTTCTCCATTGAATGTCTGCTATATAGGGAAAGTAATGTGTAGTCTATACAAAGCAGAAAATAATTTCAGCATAGCTTATTTTTGATTTTCAAAAATATTTGTATTTACTTTTGAAAATGGTATGTCTTATCATATAAAAACTTACAAATAATAAACAAAATTATGGAAATTTAAAACAATTTCTATCATTGCTCTGATAGAAATTTAAAAACTGAAAAAAAATTTCTGAGCTTTCAGATAAAACTACTGATACAAAATTTCCTGCATGGTCTGAGGAAATAATACTTTGGACTTAAGGTCTCTTCCCCATTTTTCATATACTAAAATAATTTAATATCCCCCTCACCTTTAATAAAGTGTCTAATTTAAAGGAAGAGGAGGAAATGGTAGCAACAAGAACAAAAACAACAAAGTCTGGTATTTATATATTGCTTTAAGATTTGCAAAACAGTTTAGAAATATTATCGCATATATCACCACAACAATGCTGGGAAGTAGGAACTATTATTATCCCCAATTCAGAGATGAAGAATGCAAGTCAGAAGTTAAATGACTTTAGCAGGGTCAAATACCTCCCTAGCATGTGTCCAACTCCAGATTTGAACTTGGACCTGACAACAAGTACGTCAGTCTTTTCACTGGTCCACCCCTATCATAAAATATTTGTTGATGATTAATCAAGAATCGACAGTAGAGTTCTTTCCCTTATTTGTGTATTCATGAACTATATTTACAATGATACTTACAAGATGAAGCCATAATGCTTTACCCTGATATTCAAAGCTTCATGTTCTTTCTCTGTTCCCAGTCTACTCTTAGAGCTTTATCTTCCACTGCTTCTTAAATATACTCTGCACTATGGCAAACCAGACCAATCAAAATCCTCTGAAATGTCTTTTAATTATTTCTGCTTCCTTGTCTTTATTGATGTTGATCCTTCTACCTGTGCTTCCCTTCTCATATTTATACTTATTAGAAGTAAATTCATTTCACAGCTTCCATCGACGTATTCCCTGATACAAAATCAGAAAGTTTTCTCCCCTCACCTAAATTCCCATAAAGCTTTGCTTTCACTTCTGTTGAGGTTTTTCATCCCATTCTGCTTTTGTTTGAGTTATTATTTGTCCATAGATATCTTCTCCTTTCCTTGACTGTAATCTCCTTGGGGTCTGTGGTTATCATACCTTTCTAACTTCCATTAACTCTGGCACAGTCCCTTCCAGAGAGCAAATGCCCAGGAAAGTTACTTTCTCTAATGGATGAATAAATAAACTCCATTACATTGTCTGCTCTGTGTTCATTTCTCAGTCAGTCTTCATTAACCCAGATTCTCTCTCCTTGATTAATTGGTTTGTCTTAAACTTTGCAGTTCTTCAACTTGTCCATAATTTCAGTTATATTCCTTTCACTTTTAGATAAAAATGTCTGTAAGTGTAAATGTAGATAACCTCAATCACTTATCCAATTAAGTTACATTCCTCAAAAATTGGTGGAGATTAAAATAGTAAAATGGGAATACAATATATCTGGCAATACAGATTCATTTCCTATTCAAAGACATGTTTTCTAAGGTTATGCAGGTTAAAAACATTTCTGTGATAAGAACATCTCTATATATCCTGACAATCCTCTCATTCCCTACTTTGGAGTGGGGAAGAAATCTATTTCTATATGCAAATCATCTATACCTATCATTCTACATGTACACACAACATATATATATATATATATATATATACACACACACTTATGCACATACAGATATACATATGCTTATTTACATATTCAGTATATATAATGAACTTTTAATACCCTTTGCATTTCATTTTTTCCTCTCATTATAATAATAGCCTAGCAATATTATGTTAAATAAATAAATGAATAAAGTAACTCAAAATAGTCTACTGTTCATATCCCAAGCACATTGACCAGAATTTGAAAATCTAAAGAATAGACTAAGATCCATAGACCAAATATTATAGCTCAGATTTGGGAAAATAATTTTCTCTAAAATATCTTTGATCTCTGGTATCTTTGAATTACATTTTCATGTAAATTGTTAAAGATTTAATTGGATAAAACTCAAAAATGAAAAATAAAATGACAATAATGAATGAAAATTAAATGTGGGTTGTTAAATAATGGAAATTTGGTGAATTTTTGTCTTATAAATTAGAAGTGATTCACTGAATCTGGGAGAGTATGATTTAATCATTGAAAGGAATAGAAAGCAAAAGCTGAGGCTGGTGTGATGATGAGGTGGAAGAAAACTGACAAAAGTCTCAGCAGGGGCAGAAAGGCAACTTTATCAAAGCTATTTGAAAACCCCAATAGCAAGAGCAATTGGCTTACAAAAAGGCTGCACTTATTATCTCCTTGTTGGCTAAATAAAGACTTGCGTTAGGTCGTAAGAGCAGTGAAAACTCTCAGAGCTTTTGTGGCTCTAACTGCCCCCTCTAAGATGATAGGGGAAAAAAAAGCATGAAGTGGAAAGATGGGTTATACACTTACTGAGTTGCATAGAAAGATATTCTGAGATTTAATTAGACGACAAAGAATCTTTGTGAGTAAAGAGCTGCAGAGGGGCAGCGACAGACTAAGTTAATTGTGTGCAATGTTTACTTCCAATTTGACTGGCCAACACAGTATATTGGTAAGAGAATAATGATTGTCTGCCTTGAGAAGATCAGTTTGAGGAGCTTTTCAGTTCTTTGGCTTAAAAGGGACTTATATCCATATTTATAGTGTAAAATTTTTCCATGTCTTTGAAGGGTGATTACAAGTAGAAATATCTTATAAATGTTATGTCAGTTGGAGTATGATAAAGAAGAGAGTTTAGTACCAGAGACAAGATGTTAACAAAAAAGTGTCTTCATATGTAGCAGGCATCTCTGAATGTACGAATGACATCAAAGTCTACAGTTCAGAGTTGAGATTGATGCTGAACACATACACGTGCTGGGTTTTTTTTCCCCCCATACACTTCCCTGCCATTCTATATCTGTGTGGAAATTTTCTTTCAGATACATAGTCTGTCACTGGAAAATTGTGACCTCCAGTTTATTTGTGGAATGTAATGTATTTATTATACTTGCATTTATTTCTTCAACATATAAATAAAGCTGATTTTTTTATTATTTACTTTGTCTTATTATTTAAGTAAATTATTATGCTTATCATCCCAAAATGTCATTATTGTGAGTGGCTTGGTTTATATAAAAGGAAAAGAAATGGTGTGGGCTAAAGTAAGAGGGGAGAATATATTCCCCCTCCTAAAAGGTTTATTTATAGGACTTTGAGCAGGAATAAAGTATTGAATGGTAGTGGGCCTTCTCTGGGAATTTATATGTGACAGTATGACCACAGGTTGGAATAAAAAGCTAATCCAGAGAGTAAATAAATATTTAACATATCTGTACTAGAGGAATGAAGTCCTACATAGTCTGAGGTGTCAGCCATTTGTACCTCATTAGAGTAAACCAGTAACTATCTGTTAATTGATGCAGTGTATATTAAGGACATACCACTACATTCTTGGTGGAGCTGAGGACTAAGCCAGTCTGCAAAACAATTTGGAAGGATGGTATTATGGATAGGAGCTAGAACTGCAATTTCATTAGTAACAGGAAATTCTAAAATGAGAAAACTTGTTTTATTAATGCAGCTTAGATCATTCTTTAAATTCAATTGTTGCCAGAGATTCAGTGACTTTTCCATTGACTATTTCCACACAAATAGTGTGTACCATTTATGAGACTTGAATCTTGGTGTTCCTGAATTTGAGGCTAGCTATGTACTATAGCACACTCTCTTCCTATGCAAAGAAATGAACCAAAAGGTCTATACCACTGTAAGCCATTCTACCCTCAGGTTAAAGGCAAGAAGAAAAGTCTTATATATACCAAGAAAAAAATGTGCAGTATATTTTATATAGTAATAAAGAGCTAGGAAGAAAAAGGCATGTTCATAAATTAGAGAATGTCTAAACAAACTGTGTTGCATGAATGTAATAAAATATTAACATATCATAAGAAATTATGAATATGATTAATGCATAGAAGCATAGCAAAATGTATAGGAATTAATACAAAGAGAAATCATCTAAACCAGGAAAACAATATGAACTATCATAATATATTTATATAAAGAATAACAAAAATAAATTTAAGACTGAATACTAAGATACTGAATCCTAAGAAAATTAAAAATGAATCCATCCCAAAGAAGAGATGGGAGAAAGTGTTTTCCCCCCACTTCTTTTCAGGGAAGTAGATTTAAAATTATAAATTGTAAGTAGATATACACTGAATATAATGTCAGAACTTTGTAGATGTAGGAAAATTAAATCAACTTTCACCCCTTTTTATATATTGGGCAGTCAAATTGTAAATGTAAAGATTATGAGTAAGTCTATCAGTAATAAGTGTATTGAACAAGACCTCAATATTTTCATAGTTTCTTATTTTTTGTATCTTTCATAGTACCAGGGATAGTGATAGTAGAGCAATTCCTTAAAACATATCTTTTGATTGATCACACTGCATGCTTTCTATATTTGGTCAATCTTTAAGAAGATGTCAACTAAAATGATTTGACACCTAAAAGAATGTGTATTGGATAACAATTCCTTAAAGCAAGTATGCCAACAAAAAAATGGTCTCAGTAGTTTTACAATCTCTGGTTGCTAGTCTCTAAACATTTCCCTGTTTCATCCCAAAGAGTAAGGTACACTTGAAATGGTCCCAAGAGAAATGATAAAGTTTAATAATAGAACTAGCTACATGAAAAAAAAATCAGCCACAGAAGTTTTGTTCTATCCTTGAAATGGGTGGTAGGTATTGAATACATGATCTGTCATAACCTTCTGTGATCTAGTGTGTTTCCTGTTTATCCACACAAATCAGTTATTAATTTCTATTAAATAAAAATGATTAACATAATTTAGTGAATTTCTGCCCTGTAAAACTAACAATGGAGTTACATTTATTTTTAACAGTAAATGGGCAGTGAGCGCCCCTGTGGAGTGCAAGGACAGCTGGCATGACAGCACTTGACATCCTGTGTGTAATTGGTTTTGAATGCTTGACAGATTTTTATAATGGTACAGAGGCTCTCAGACTGGCAGGTAACTGTTGGGAATAGATTGAGTGGTAGTGGGGCCATTTTCATATAACTCTTACTTGAGAATCCTTTAGACACACTTGACATCAAAGATATATTCTCTTTTAAGTTCAGCACCTGTCAACTGGTACACCCTGTTTCATCAAATTCTAGAACAGAATACCTAAACCATCAACGCATTATTTAGTTAGTTTTATGTTGTTCCCCCTCACCATTTCTCCCCCAGGCAAAATGTAAAGGTCAGTTTTAGCATTGAATTAAGATTGTATTGACTAAGTAACCAGGGAAATAAACATCTACCTTTCTGGTCAAAAATTATGTTTATTGGCAAAACCCAACCTTGGAATCACTTGTGGAAACTGTACCAATCAAATTAAGTGCATGAAAATTAAAACCAAGATATAATCAGTGAATTGTATTTGTTGGAAGAGGACTTCTTAATCTATGAATGTTCTCATGAAGCAAATATAACTGTGTTTAAATCGCAATTATGATATATTTGGATGAATCCACATTGGGGAATAAAGTTGTATCAGTGGAGTTTTAGAACCACTACTCCACATACTTGAGATAACGAAAAATAACAGGGCTGTTTCTAAAATATTGGTTTGCTCCCCTTTTCTCTTCCAAGGAGAATTATTTTTGGACTGGAAAGGATAAAACCAATGGGACTAATAGAGAGTTGATGCCCAAACAACAAAAGAGAATTGAACAACTCTGCTTTAAAAGATTCTCTGCTTTTCTTCTGTTGCTCTACTTGGTTTCAACTCCACCGAATAAGACGTCCCTCCTAGGTCAAGCATCACCTCTAATATCACTAGCAGGCTACAAACTCAAGCCTTGATTGATGCCATTTTCCTCAGCTTCCTCTCCCCTCTTATTGGAAGACTGGAGGATAAGACACCAAACTCCTCCAAGTGCCTTCTTTATAGAGGGCAGAAACTGGACTCTCAACTCATTCTACTTTACAGATGCTACTCTTTCCTGATATCCACCCAATCTATTCCACTCCACAACCTCACTCTATACTTTCCTTCTCCTTTTGCTTCTTGTTTTCCCCCTCTGGATTATAAGCTCCTTGAGAGCAGGGACTGTCTTTTGTTGTACATATTGTGTGCCTTCTGCTTGGCACATAGTATCTGCTTAATATATATATATATATATATATATATATATATATATATATATATATTTGGATTGGATTAAATCAAGTAAGCTGGCTTGCATGAAATTCTTCCTTGTATATTGAACTGGGAATATTTGTTTTTTGTTTGTTTGTCATTGTTGTTGCTTTTTGGGAGGAAGATACAACTCTCAATGATCTTTGAAATATTTTAAAGAAATGAAGAGGTTCTAAGGGAGGAGAAAGATGAATATTTTCCCAGTTTTCAAAATAAGAAAGATAGATGACAGAATTTTTAAAGTAAAGACTATTTAATTTGACTGACAGACAAAATTCTGGAATATAATATTGAAGGATGGTTTATGCAAGCATAAACAAGGAAACAGGAATCAGAAAAGATACAATAACTTTATCTAGAAGAGGTCAGAAAAATCATCCTCATGTACAAGAAGTGGCCTAAGGATATAAACTGAAATTTTACATAGGAAGAATTCCAAGCACTCAGTATCTAGAAGTAGAATAAGCTATCTTTGATGGTGGTGGATTCTTTCATACTGGAGCTCTTCAAGTAAAGACTGACTAAATGATTTTTGACTACATTAATTGTATATTATAGTCTCTGAAATCAACTTCAGTTCTATAAGGAAGTTGATTTAAGTGGTCTCTAAAGATCAAGCTCTAAGGACCTACATTTTCATGAATTAGAGAAATCACATTAGCATCACATATTTCTTATGTATCAATCACAGCACTTACTATCTTCCTTCTATGACTCTTCAGTTGTTCAGTTGTGTTTGACTCTTTGTGACCCCATGCATCATAGCATGCCAATACTCTCCATGCAGTTTTCTTGGCAAAAATATTGGAGTTGGGGGGGGGCGGAGCCAAGATGGCGGAGTAGAAGGACGCACATTTACGAGCTTCGAGCCCACAACCCATGGAATTGAGGTAAAAGGAGATCCCCATAAATTCTGAATCTCTGCAGGGGGTGCATAAACATAGGGGAAGAGATTTCCGTTCCACTGAACCCTGGAGAGCCGTCCCGGGGTCCATCGCACCCCGGAAAGCGGACCCCACCCCCACCCCTGGCCGCGACCCAGAGAAGCTGACCCGAGCAGACTTCAGAGAGGAAAGCTCCGGGGGAAGCTCCGGCAGCCGGGAAAGTCCCTCCGCCCACAGAAGCTACAGGTCAGTAAGAAAGAAGCCTGCGATAGGGGAGGGGAGCGGAGCGCCTCAGCGACTCGGGCCCCCTCGGGAGGAAGCGGCTGCGGCAGAGACGGGGGCAGGAAGCGGCGGAGGCAGAGGCGTGGGCGGGCGGCTGAGGCGGCAACGGCCCGGGACTCAGGAATCCCCCAGCAGCAGGTAGGATCTTCAATACTGAAGGTCTTTCCAACCTGAGGGAGCCGAGCAGGGGAGACGGCCCTGCCCCCACCCTGCTCTACTGCTGAACGCCTCTGAATAAAACCCCTGCGGGAGCTGAGCATAGGAGGCGGGGCCCCCCACCCCGCCCCCACCCGCTCCGTTCCTGAAAGTCTCTGCAGAAAGCCCCTGAGGGCCCAAGCTTAGGAGGCGGCCCTGCCCCCACCCCCTGCGCCAGAACTAAAGCTTGCCGCGGGAAAGCGCATTTGAATCTCAGAGGCCAAGCACTAGCTGGGCGGATCCAGGCGGGGGTGGAAAGGAATCTCAGAAGTCAAGTAACTGGCTGGGAAAATGCCTAGAAAGGGGAAGAAAAACAAGACTCTAGAGAGTTTTTTCCAACAAATGCAAATGATCCCGACCTTCGGATCTGATGGGGAGGACGAGAACGTATTTTTCCCATCAGGGAAAGATGTGGAGGGCGGGGCCTCAGTACCCCAGACACCCCAGGGGGGTGTTGGGTGGGCTCAGGCCTTGGAAGAGCTTAAAAAGGATTTTGAAAAGCAAATTAGACAGGTGGAGGAAAGACTGGGAAGAGAAATGACAAAGATGCAAGAAGAGTATGAAAAAAGGTCAATATCTTGGTAAAGGAGACCCAAAAAAATGCTGAGGAAATTAACACCTTGAAAAATAGGCTCACTCAATTGGCAAAAGAGGTTCAAAAAGCCAATGAGGAGAAGAATGCATTCAAAAGCAGAATGAGCCAAATGGAAAAAGAGGCTCAAAAGCTCACTGAATTTAATAGTTCTCTCAAAATTAGAATGGAACAGATGGAGGCTAATGACTTTATGAGAAACCAAGAAATCACCAAACAAAACCAAAAGAACGATAAAATGGAAGAGAATGTGAAATATCTCATGGGAAAAACAACTGACCTGGAAAATAGATCCAGGAGAGACAACTTAAAAATTATGGGACTACCTGAAAGCCATGATCAAAAAAAGAGCCTAGACATCGTCTTGCATGAAATTATCAAGGAAAACTGCCCTGACATTCTAGAACCAGAGGGCAAAATAAGTATTGAAAGAATCCATCGATCACCACCTGAAAGAGATCCAAAAAGAGAAACTCCTAGGAACATTGTGGCCAAATTCCAGAACCCCCAGCTCAAGGAAAAAATCTTGCAAGCAGCTAGAAAGAAACAATTCCAGTACTGTGGAAATACAATCAGGATAACCCAAGATCTAGCAGCTTCTACATTAAGGGATCGAAGGGCGTGGAATAGGATATTCCAGAAGGCAAAGGAACTAGGACTGAAACCAAGAATCACCTACCCAGCTAAACTGAGTATAATACTTCAAGGGAAAATATGGTCTTTCAATGAAACAGAGGACTTTCAATCATTCTTAATGAAAAGACCAGAGCTGAAAAGAAAATTTGACTTTCAAACACAAGAATGAGAGGAAGCATGCAAAAGTAAACAGCAAGGAGAAGTATTAAGGAACTTACCAGAAATGAACTGTTTGCATTCATACAGGGAAGGACAATATTTCTAACTCTTAAAACTTTTCAATATCTAGGTGGTTGGTGAGACCACACATACACATGTACACGCATGCACACACATACACACATGCATTCACATGCAGAGACAGAGAGCACAGATTGAACTGAATAGGATGGGACCATACCTTAAAAGAAATTAAGGTAAATGGTGAGAGAGAAATGTAGTGAGAGGAAAGAGGGGGAAATGGAAGGGGGTAACTACATGTCATTTAAGAGGGAAGTAGGAGATGTTTTTAGTTGAGGGAAAAAGAGGAGAGCTGAGGAAAAAAAAACAAAAAAACAAACAAACAAAAGTTTACCCTCATCACATTTGACTAAACGAAGGAGTGAAATGCACACTCATTTTGGTATGAAAACCTATCTTACAGTATAAGAAAGCGGGGGAGAAGGAGTTATTGGGGGGGGGATGATGGAAGGGAGGGCAAAGGGAGGAGGGAGTAATTGAAAGTCAACACTTGGGGAGGGACAGGATCAAAGGACAGAAGAGAAACAATGAGGGGCAGGTTAGGAGGGATGGCAATTCAGTTAGTCTTACACAACACGACTATCAGGAAGGTCATTTGCAAAGCTACACAGATATGGCCTATAATGAATTGCCTGCCGTACCAAAGGGAAACAGGTGAGGAGGGAGGGATGGGGAGAATTTGGAACTCAAAGTTTTAGGAACAATTGTTTAGTATTGTTGTTGCAACTAGGAAAGAAGACATACAGTTAATGAGGAATAGAAAGTCATCTGCCCCTACAGGAGAAAAGAGAAGATAGAGACAAGGGAAGGGAGGGATGACAGAAGAGAGGGCAGATTGGAGATAGGGAAAATTAGATTGCTTGGGGTATTGGGGTGGGGGGAGGGAAGAAAAGGGGAGAAAATTTGGAACCCAAAAATTTGTGAAAATGTATGTAAAAAGCTAAATAAATAAATATTAAAAAAAAAAAAAAATATTGGAGTCGTTTGCCATTCCCTTCTCCAGTAGACTAAGGCAAACAGGGTTAAGTGACTTGCCATGGTCACACAACTACCAAATGTTTAAGGTGGATTTAACTGAGGTCTTCCTGACTCCAGCCTCAAAGAACATTCCACTGAGCTGTCTAGCTGTCTTATCATATTCTTCTGGTATCTGTAATATTTTTTTAAATGACTTAATGAATGATTTGAATAATTAAATGAACAAAAATTATTATCTTGAATATAACTTCATATTAAGTGATCCAATAAGACAGTGCAGAGATACAGCTTTGTAATAAAAGGCCACATATTTAGGATGAAAAGGAAACAGGAAATAAGATTTAAAAAAAGTAAATTGCTTGAGAATAAGTAGAAAAGCCTTAATCAGAAATGAATATTGAATACAATAACAGATCTGTGTGCAATAATCACATTGGATACTATTTGGACACAAGTATTTCTAAGGTGTTTGACATAAGTAATTACAAACTTTTAAGTTTGTATTTATATCACTTTTCATTTATTTTTAAGTTATTAAATAGCTGATCCATTAATTGAATCACTGACTCATAGAATTTAGAGCTATGAGGGAAATTAAAAATCTTATACTTCAACCCCATCTCATTTCAGAGGAGATAATTGTATTTCAGGGAGATTAAGTGATTTTTCTGTCCAAGATCATACATGTGGTGAGCAAAAGAGCTAAGTCTGAACTTAGATCCTCTGGAGTCAAATGAAATGTAATGGCTATTTGACTAGAGCTAAATTGTTGTTATCAAAATGCACTGATTGGTTGTCTCATCTAGATCCAGTTTTCAAATAATTTTATAGCTTCTATCATTACATTTTTTAAATTAACAGACTACAATTAGTGATTCTGATTATTAAGTAGACTAAGTTGGCCTATGTACAGCCACTTTATGTGTTTGCATATATGAATATATACATATATATGCACATATATGTATATTCTGGATGATTTACTTATGGTCATATATAGATGGGATATATTCTCTCAAATCTATTTGTTTTTGGACCAAATAATCTTAGTTTAAAAATAAATATTGAATACAATAAAAATCCTGTGTTGACTAGATATACTTGGTTCTCATCATCTGTATTCTCTTTCATATATACACACTAGATTAAGTTCTTTATAATTATCTCATTTGAGCCTCACAACTGAGGAAAATTTAAAAAATGATTTCAAGAAACAAAATTTTAGGGTAAATTTAATCAGTTTTATCAATCATGGCCAGTAAGTGATTGACAAAAAGAACTCATTATCCTCACAACAATCAAAGAGAAACCATGGCTACTTTTTGAGTTTTATATGCCCTGGGAAAAGAGATGTTCCATCAGATGGAAATCAACTCTGATTGGTTAATAAGTAATGAGAAGTGGACTTTACAAAGAGAAGTGAGCTTATTCCAATGATAGGCTGTGATATCATGTCACTCTTGGACAGAGAGACTATTCGAATACCCAGACCACCCCCAGCCTTTGTCAATCTAGACAAAAGATCTACCTCTACCCAAGTCGATTCACATTAGATTAGAGATTCCTTGTAAGGCTGGGTGAATTTGGATAGACATGAAGGTTAATTCAACCTTCAGGGACTGAGTTTTTGAAATAGGGATAATAGAGAAAGGGCAATTCTGGATCCCTTCAAATCATTTGGCTGTTAATAATTGAATTTTAATTCAGGTCTTACTGACCGCAGGCCCAGTGTTCCAACCATTGGACTGCCCCCTAACAGAACAGGAGGGATATGATAGATATTTTCTTTTATTTCAAAGTTGTCATGTGGAAAGCAAATGACATTTTTTCTGGTCCCTGGAAGATCACAGAAGGAAAAACCAATGACTGGAAATTACAAAGTAACACATGTGAATTCAAAATAAGGTAAAATTAACCTTTTTTACAATTAGAAGTCTTGAAACTGGAATGGGCCTTCCTATGGTCTTGTATATATTACGTCTTGAAGTTTTTAAGGAAAGTCTAGATATTCACTTGCCCAGCTTTTGGAAATCACTTCCATATTTTTGGTAAGAACTAATTTAGATGAAATCTGATGTCCTTTCTGACTCTGCAATTCTTATTCTTTGATTCTGTGAAGAAAAAAAAACAAAAAACAGGCATCTCTGGCATTCCTTCAAAAGAGAATAATAAATAATTTTTCATTTAAAGAACTGTATTTTCTTAATAATTGGCTATGATTATTAAAACATTATTTTTGTCTTTATTGTTGCCATTCTGCAAAATATTTCAGTTTTATAGTGAATAATATTATTCTCAGACCCTTCTGTAAGTATTACACATGTGTTCATTCTCCATCATTCAAAACAATAAAAAATTGCCAACTCTATAGTTCATATATGCTTTCCTTATATGATCATGCGGAATTTCATTTTATTTTTCTTACTTTCTTTTTATACGAAAAATGTATCATTCTGTGGTGACTTTGTATTACTGATAGGGTTCAGACTCTGGGAAATTCCTTGAGTTCTCCTTGAATCTCCCTACAGAACTTGGCTTTTCATACTCAAATCTGTGGCCATTGTCTATTACCTCTTGATTGCCCCACCCGCTTCCCACCTAGGCAGCTCCATAGTCTGATGTCTCCTGATTGCCTCCAACTGTTTCCAGCCTTTGATCCCCTTTGGACTTCCCTCATGACCCTCCCTAGACCCCTCTTCCCATTACCCTGGACTACCAGACCCCCCCCCACCAGATCCCTTCTATAGTCTTTTCTGTATCTAGTCCCATCTCCCCTCCATGAAGGCGCTCAGATTCACTCCAGCTCAGACTCTGTCTAGCTGGGATTCTACCTGGCCCACTTGTGAATACAGGCATTACAAATGCTTAGGCTCCTTAAGAGTCAATCCAATTTGGCAAATCTTTAATAAACTTTGTTTTCTTTGATTTTAGGAAGGCTTGAGTCGAATTCATTAGAGCATGACCCGGACTGTTCGTATTTTGGGGTCCCGATCACCCCTAAACCTCATCATTACCAACCTGGCTAGAATGCTGAAATTAAAAAAAAAAAGCAAAAGAAATAAAATGCTTTTAGTAGCTCAACAACCAGTTATTGCATGAAAGGAAAAAGTATTCAATTAAAAACAAAACCCATATAATTTTACCATAGGATTTAAGCTGGCAAACTGTAACAAAAGAAATTCTTGCATCCATTTCAAAGAGAAAATAATTTGTATTGAAAACATTTTAAAGTACTTAATGATTTTGGAGTTTTTTGCTGTTATTGTTTGTTTTTGACAAAGTTTTCAGGTAAAAGACCCACCATTTTTTTGGAATTACCAGGAACACACTCAGTAGTCTGGGCAACGAGTGTCCAGTGGTAAATCCTCATAGTTTTCCCAGCGTGATGTATAACTCCTCTTGAGAACAGGCATCCCACATGTCTCTCCTCAGGTGAAAATAGAAAGTATGAAACAGTGGGTCCCACTCTAATAAGCTTTCCCCTTTTAAGTGTAGGACAGGCGGCAATGAGTTCTCAGAGTGGCTGTATTTTAGATGTGGTCTCCAATACTGTCAATTCAAATGCAAAGGGCATTTATAGTCATATATACTCAAGGGAAAATGTGTGTTTTAAAATTCTCTTTCTGATTGAAGACACAACCTTAAAAGCTATCCTCAGTCTGGAAGAAGAGTATACACAAGGTCAAAATAATGACAATAAAAGGGAATGCCCCAATGGAGGCATTTATTGAGACAGGAGGAGCTAAAACTCTTTGTCTAGCTGCCCTGCCCTCAACTTGTTTTTTACATTTCATTTCTTTTGTATTTGTTTTTCACCACAGCCATCTATATGTGTCCACAATAGCATTAGTCAGCAAAACAGTCATTCATGTGATTTAGGAAACAATGGCATTAATAAGTTTCAAACTGTGTGATGATAGTCCACTTAAGTAGGAAGATGGGCATTGTCAAAATCGTGTACTGAGTTATAGGGCAGATGCAGTTGCATCAGAAAACATTTTTTGCACATTTTAAAAACATTCTACACAGCTCCCTTTCATGTTGTGAATGCAAATATACTTAGTGGCTCATTAAAAAAAAATACTGTTATTTGTCCTCTGTGAAGGACTTCCCATTTTTTTTTTTTTTTTTATCAAATCAGAAGCAAGAAAGAAGAAATAAACAACTACTGGAGGGGAGAAAAAAGCAGACGAAGTTCAAAACAAGTGACCTTCATCCTTGCCTCTAGGGACTGTAAAAATGCAACTCAGTTATAAACAGAGTGTACTCCTTTGTGGTATATTGTAAATGCAAGGCTTAAAAGAAAATGGTTGTAACAAATGGATTACTGGGAAAAGCTAGTTTGATGACTAAATGGTAAGTTTTTTTTTCCTCAAGAACAATTCAACCTTGGTTAGTAATTTTCGCTTCACTCAAACAGGGTCATTTTTATATTTGTGTGAAAGTATAGGTAGGACACAACTAGGTGCCTCAGTGGATAAAGTCCTAGGTATAGAATCAGGAAGACTTGAATTCAGATGTGATCTCAGATACTTACTAAGTGACTGGAAATGTCACTTAACCCTTGTTTGCCTCAATCTACTGGAGATGGAAAAATCAAAGCACTCATGTCTTTGTTCTGAAAACTCCCTGGACAGAATGGTCCAAAGAGTCATGAAGGCATAGGGCACAACCAGACCACTGAACAATAAAGTTCAGAGAGGAACATGGTGCTTTTAAAGATACTTTAGTGGCTTAGGGGAAATGTTTTCCTTTGCTTTTACTAGATTACTTTTATTGCAGTTTTAGATTTCCCTATGTGGTACCTAAAGTATGTTAAATGTTTTTGTTTCATGGCCATTTGATTTGGAAATAACCTTGGTTCAAGCTCCTCCTATGACATATACTAGTTGTGTGAACCTCAGTAATTCATTTAACTTCTGAGTGACCCCAGGCAAATCTCTATGACTGAATGGCCAAGAAAGAGTACACTTGCGTTGGTAGGAGTCCCCTCTTCCAAGACTTCCCTATACCAATGAAATTAAAAGTCTCAATCTCACCTATAAGATGCATGTTAGTAGAAGAATAACTTTTAGCTTTTGAAATGAGGAAGAGGAGAAAGACAAAGAGGGAGAGAGGGAAGGAAGGAAGGAAGGAAGGAAGGAAGGAAGGAAGGAAGGAAGGAAGGAAGGAAGGAAGGAAGGAAGGAAGGAAGGAAGACAACATTCAGATTGTGCTTTAAGATTTGCAACCAAGAACAACCATTTCTGTGGGATTACCAGAAGCAACCTCAATAGTACAGGCAGCAAAGCAATGGTCAACTGTCAACTGCCATTAAAAATGAGTGGGCTGTTTTGCCAGTACCTCTCTCTACCTGGTTAAATAAATATCTTCGTACCATATTAAGACTATTAATTCAATCATTTTCTAAGTTCACGAACCACTACAGTTCTACATCTTTCTATTAATATATTATGTTATACCTTACAATGATCTTTTGTGGTTGGTAGTATCATTTTCATTTTGCACATGAAGAAACTGAGATTCTAAGATGTTAAGAAAACTACCTGTCATCATTATACAGCTAGTAACAATTAGAGGGTAGATTCAAATAAAGGTCTTTCTGACTTCAGTTCCAACACTCAGTCCATTGAGCAGTAAGCATCACATTCTCGTGACAGTCAGGTAGCACATAAATGAGAGACAATATGATAAAAAAAAGACAAAGAGCTAGACTTGGAATGAAGACGAGATCCTGTCTCTAACACATACTGATTGTGAGACTCTCAGCAAGTTATTTAACCACTCAGTGTACCAGGCCAGGAGACTTTATGTGCTTTGTAAATCTTAAAATTGCTATATGATTATTATAAGTAGCAAGGGCACCTATATTGGTAGAGAGGATTTTATCATTGGGTATTCCTTTTAACAATGAAAGCACAGTTCTTCCTCCTTCCCCTAAATAGTATGTAATCTATTCAAGATGACTTTTTAAAACCAGTGTTGGAAACCTACTATGTATAAGGAATTGTTGTAGGTACTGGGAAGGATGCAATCAACAAAAAAATGGCTAAAAAGATAAATATTTAAATAGATGAATGAATGGATAGATAGAAAATGGATGAATGAATGAACTAGATAAATGGGTGAATGAATGAAAGGCTATGATACAATCTGACCTCAAGGAACTGCAATGAAAACTTACCTTCAATACATTATTTTTTAAAAGTACTAAATGAATATTAAAATTTCAGAGAGAAAAATCACTTATAACAGGCATGATCCACTAATCTGTAGTCCTGTGTTATTTAGCATTTTCATCAATGGCTTGAATGAAGCTATAAATTGCTATATAAATGAAAATACAAATTTAAATAAATATAAATAAATTTACAGGTGACTCAACTGCTTAAGAAATAGCTAACACATTCCTTTCCCATGATTTCTTTGTTATGAATATGTTCTTTATCTAAGAAGATTCACAATTTTACAGTAAGTATAACACCTGGAGATGTAATTATTAGTGATGGGAACTCCCCTCTCAGAGGAGCAAATTCTCTCTACCAGTGAATGTCAATCCTCCCTCTGTAACTTACAGAATTAAATAGCAGTTAAGTGATTTGCTTATAGAATTTTTTTGTTCCAAGTTTATTCATTATAATTTTAAAAAATTTAGTTTTGATTATATTGTTTCTGTTGGTCTTCCAAAGTTACATAGTTGACAAATTCACATAATTGTAATAATTGTACATCTTGTTTTTCTCCTTTTCTTTTCATGAGTTCATGTGGATCTTATAATCATCATTGCTTTTTATAGGTCTGTAATATTCCATTATTTCTATGGACTATAATTTGATTAGCTTTTGTCCAATCAATTGGTACCTCCTATTTTCTACCTGAAAATATTTTTAAAATATTTCATGAAATCTGTCGGTCCATAAATGCAGTTATTTATATGCTCCTTACTTTTCAATAAGAAGACTTTACAGTTTAGCACAAGTTTAAAAAAAAGTAAAAAATTTTGTGATCAAGCTTTTATACTAAGGTGGTCACCAGAATAAAAAAGGAAAACCAATAAGTAAATCTTTAAGTTGTTATTCAGAAAAAAAAGAGAGAGAGGCTCATTTGAGTTGAAAGATCATGGCAATGAAGTTAGGAGAGTTGTATTCTAGTTGCTACTTTGGAAAGAAATAGATATGTGACTGATACTTGGCATATCATTTAGTGTCTCTGTGTCTCAATCAACAGTAAAATGAAAGAATTAGATCTCCCAGGTTCCATCCAAATCTAAACTTCAGTGAAAGATATCATATGCAATACTAAGTCCTTTCTCTAACATGAGAAAGGACATGTTAATTTAGACTAAGAGTTCATGTATTTTTCCATGTTTTTGAAAGATTCTGAGACATTCAAAACTGCAATCTACTACAATGTTTGAGTGAAAGAGATGGGCTAGTCACATGAAGAGAGTGAGGGACAGCCAAAGAACAATCTGAATGTTCCTCTTCATAATTTCAAGAGAAGACAAGAATAGTAAGACATCACACAGTAATCTGTGCTAAGGTAAGTGCATGGCAGAAAACCACATAGGATGGGGAGGCTTATATTGGGGACAGCTGTAATTTCCATCACAGAAGGGAACATTTGCATTGTAAGATCACAAATGCTTTTGAGTAGTCCATGTAACCCAATATTCTGTCTGCCACCAAGTAATGTTTTCATGGTGTATCTCTTTGTGATGGTGACCTAATTGTCAGAGATGCATACAAACTCCTCTAGCTTCCTTTACCAAATTATTCTAGATATGTGATTTCATACCTTTTTGAATTAGTTTCAAATAAATCCCAGTTTAGCGAGTTCAATATATTTATGCCTTTTCTATATGACAAAATCACAGTCAACAATAAGATTATTAATCATTTCAACTGGAATTTGAACTCATTCAATGAGACTATTTTTTTTAATGATGAAACCATTCAATGCTAAAAGGATTAGGTTAATAATTGCTTGGTGTCAGAAGAAATCTCGGAATCACGTGTGTGTGTGTGTGTGTGTGTGTGTGTGTGTGTGTGTGTGTGTGTGTGTGGTCATCTATCTATATCTTCAATTTAACATGGTTTAGTGAAACCTACAACTAATTTTCCCCCCATTGATGCTGATTTCTTATTTTCACCTATTGGATTACATGAAAGCCTAAAGAAATGTGTGATTTTTGAATTTGCTTAAGGACATGTGAATCTACTTCCTTCTGCATAATAAAACTTCCTTCTATCTGCATAACGAAAAGACTGTGACTTTGGAATCATAAGTTTTAATGCTAGCTTTAGAAGTAATTCCCTCCTGAGACTTTTCTGAACCTCATTTTTCTGATCTGTAAAGTTGAACAGTTTATACAAGTAAATTCTTCTTCTAAGACTTTATGATTCTAGGTTTCTCCCACTCCTTCTGTAGTGTTAACTGTCAACTAGTGGTAATGGGCAATTAACTACCATATTTATGAGTATCCAACAATCCTTAATTTATTTGGAAGACCTATATGGACCTTAGTAGAAGAGGGGTGCATAGAAGGGTTGGGCAGAAATTTATTTATTCCTAATATCACCATCATCACCACTAGACTACTGTTGCTCTCCTGCTAGTATTTTTGTGTCTCATTTATTGAGAGGCAGTAATGGATAGAAAGCTAAATCTAGAGTCAGGAAGGTGTGGTTTTAGTTTCTTCCTCTGAGACCTGCTGACTATGTGACCTTGGGAAAGTCATTTGAACTCTCTAGGCACCTATGTTCCCTTCAAAACTCTGAGCTCTATCAGTCAATCAATAAGCATTTATTAAGCACAACTATTTTCCAAGCATAGTGCTAAGCAAAAGAATTGCTACATATATATTTTATATGTGATTGTAATGCATTATATTCCTCAAGAAACCCACATTCTAATGACAGAGGCAATATGCAAAATAAACATGTGTGTGTATGAAATATAAAGTGTAAACGGTGCATAATTTCAGAGGTAAAGATTCTCATAGAGGATGAGGGTTGATCTTGATGAATGCAGGCATCAAAGATATTACCTGACCTCATGGATAGAGTAGGCTGAAACCCGTTGGAATTAGTCTTGTGGTTTCTCAGGAAGCTCCTCATTGCTGCAACTGGAGCCCACTGTTTTAACCAGATGTCACCTTTCTCTGAGCCTTTTCACCCTTTTCTATGGATTTTTAGCTATTTTGCCAATCAATAAACAGACAAAATTTACATAACTTCAAGAAGCTGTGCCTTCTACAAGACTACCTCTCTCAAGAAGTATATTTAAACCCTGCCCCTTTTGCTCCTCCCAGGTATTCCATTTTTGTTCTATAGTGTCCTGATTGTAATCCCCTTGTCTTTATTAAAACCACTGTTGTTACTTTGGTCATCCTCATTATTTCAGGTTAAAAGTCTTGGAAAAAAAAAAAAAGCAAAACAGGGAAGCCAAGAAGTGGAGGTGAGATGGAATAGTATTCCTGTCTGAAATATTACAAAACAGATGCAAATTTTCCTGAGTCAATGATAGTCTTCCTACTCAGACCTCAAATTCTCTAATGCATAAACATCTGGACCTTGGCCCTCCAGAATCCAGGACCCTGAGAAAGGTAAACTACTTGGAATATTCTGCTCTGAGTCCAGGTGCTCTGAGGAAAAATTGGTGCGAACTAGCATTCCCCACCCCTACTTTAATACAGTTCAGCTATCTAGCTTTCCACCCAGAAACCTCAGACATCTGTTTTGGGTTGTAACTTAGCCCTTCCCATTCACACCCCAAATTCATCTCTCGCTATGAACACAGAATCAAACCATTGTTCCCTGGGAAAGGGTGTGTCAATTAAGAGTCTTAAATGCCTTTAGTCTACTTCCTTTAACAATGAACTCACACGAAGCAAAACTTCTTTCTCAGGCCTATGGAAAGAAATTCCTTCAGGACTGGGACTTTGTTTTCTTTCTTTCGGTATTTAGCTATTTCTGTGTTTTTGTGTATTTCTAGAATTTAACACAGTGTTTTTTCATTCATTCTACTACTTCATGTTTCATATAATATTGTGAATTACAGCTTCTGCAGAATTGTTGTATGATCACAGGTTAATTCATCTGTATCTGGAAGAGACCTCAGAGACCATCAAGTACAACCCCCTCATTTAACAGAAGAACTTGTAGCTCTGGGTGGTTGTGACCCGCCCCATTAAACGGAAAGAGGATAGAAGCCTACAACTGAGTGTTATCTCAATTTAAAATCTCTCTAAACCATTGACAATTCCTTACAAAGAGTAAATTCTTTTTAAGCCTAGATACTTGTTTATTTAAGTAGGTTCTTTAAGGATGCTGTCCTCTGTGCTCCAAGAGAAAATGAAAACAAAAACACAAGCAAGAAAATGATAACTGATTCAGAGAGAGGAGGAGAATTTTTCACATTTTAATAGACTGTAATTTAGAGAGGCTATTCTTGTCTGACCTTTGTTCTAGCATTGGGGGGAAGGGGGAAAAGGGGAAATCTTTTAAAGCATAGGAGCACTGGAAAAGACTTTAAAAAGGTTCAAGTAGCCTTCTGTTCACCCTAAGAGATTACCAAACCTAACCCAGATCAATCCATTGAGAAATCGATCTTTAACATATTCAAAAAAAGGTGGTAGTGTGAGGGAGTATTATCCACCTCCCCTGGTATTTCATACTATATCCACTATCAGAAAATATCTGACCTGAATTCTGCCTGCCCAGGGATTATCCCATTTCTTTTTGCTTGCTCTTACTATCTATATAACTTTAGGGGAAATTAATTTATTTACCTATGAAATGGGAACACTTGTATTGTCCACATCAAAGACCATCCAGGAGGATGAAATGAAATTCACTAACATTGTAAAACACTATGTAAATCTAAGTTGCAATTATTTGCCTACTAACTGTTCACAGTTTTTTTTTTATTGCTTTTTGTTTCATTGCATGGATTTGTATTTGACTCTAATCAATCATTAAACTTTTTAAGCAACCATGTATGTTCCAAGCTCTATTCTAGGTACTGAGGGGAAAAAAAAAATGCATCTACCTACAAATGTGTGTGTGCATGCATGTGTGTGTGTATACACACATGCATGCACACACATATACATACATACATCTATACACATCTATACAAATGCCTATACATAATTACATACACTCACATGCACGCATGTGCACACACACAAACATACATACAAACATTCATATATACTGTCAACCATTACTGAGTTCCTTCTAAGAAAGACTAACAAAATTAGGCTGCATATAAAAGTTTATTTTCTCAAAGCTTGAAGAACTTGAATATATAAAGATATTCATGGGAGTTCATTGTGAAAATGAGCCCAAGGTCAGATATACTGAGAAATTCCCCTTCACCCCTCTGTCTCTTCCTTGCTCCATATGCCGGTATTTTTTTCTATCATTAACATGACAGATATAACATAACACTTGTCAACTGAATAACAAAATAAGTCCTATTATTCATTATAGTGTTTGGGTGAAGATGTCCTTTCTTTGGCAGAAGAATACTCCTATAAGGTTTCATTCAGACTTGTAGTTGCTGAAACAATAAGGAACATTTGGACTGCACTCAGAGAACAAAGCAAAGCATGCCTATTATGTCAGAATATCTAAGGCATTAGGGTAGGTCAAGCTCAGAGGAAGCCAAAATGTCCTTATCCCCATTGGCCAATACAGATTTTTGACCTTTCTTAGGTGACAGGGGTTCAAAAATTATTTGGGGAGATGTTCACTATACACAGACACACACAGATTTTTATATAGATACAGAAAATTAGAGATAGAGAGATAAATAGATATGCGAATCCTTGTCCTCAAGTAGCTTACGTTTGTAAAAATGGATACCTTGATTTGCTTGAGCCTCCCAATTATCCAGGTAACCAGAACTCCATGAAGCCTGGTTTTATTGACTGACCTACCAACAATCATTTGTAGTGACTGAGAGTAAACCTAGCAAGACTTGCAGAAAATCAGCAACTCTGAAACCAATTAAACTCATACCAGCTTTGAAGCAGACTCTGAGCCATTTTGTGGTTTATGTACTTTCAAGAGGCATGCCTATCTTCAAAGACTTTATGGGTTTTGGAGACAACTCTTTTTTTCTCCAGACTCCCCTAAATTTAGTTTGGAGACTCTTGGAATTATCCTGCTTTTGAAGACATCTCTTTATCAAGTCTTGAAATATGAACTGCTTGTCATCGATTGCCTTCTGATTTGTGTGTCAAAGACCCACTGCTAATTCCTAACCACCTCCTGCTTTCCATTAACTCATTCCTTCCTAAGCCCAGCTTTCTCCCAAATTCTTTACCTTCCTTTCTTCAAAAGATATATAAACTCCCTCCACTCATTACTTGGTAGGCAATCAGCATAGGCTGGCATTCCTCCATGTGCATATTTATTCTTCCCTGCTTAATGAATACCTTTCATTAACTTCACAGGGATTGTCTTTCTCTGATTTTCTTCCCTTTTAGGGAAAAGGAGGACTTAAATCTGGAGAACTGGCCTTTGTGGTCTTTGGTCATCTCCTTCTTTGGGGAAAGAGATCTAAATTCCCTCAAGAGAGCACATGGCTTCACAACCTTCTGGGAGTCACGTCATCAGTAAATTGTTGTAACTCTCCCATATTCACCTCTAAACAACCATAGAATAGCACCCTGAAACAAATCCTGGAACAGCAAAACCAGCAAAAAGATGGAGTGAAACAATCTTTGAGCCCAAGAAATCTGGAATATCACCAGAAAAGGTCTGATTCATATGGGCAAAAGGAAAACGCAGTCCAGTTCAAGAAGTATCCCAGTAAACCAGTGGCAAGTCCTGCTTCAGTAAACCAATGTGAAATCTTGAGCCCTAGTGGAGTGGAGCAGGTGAACCCCAACACCAGGACTCCTCATGTGCCTCAGCATAGCCAGAGAAACTGGTAGACTCAAAGTCTAGGAACCACCAAGTACTTCAGCATAGTTCACGGCAAACAGCCATCAACCCTACCTAAGTCAGCACTGGAACTTTGCCCTATGTTTAAATGTAGCCCCACAAAAACCCAGAAACATTCCGCTGGCCTCAGCACACTTCAGACACAAGCATTAGAGTGCCAGTTAAGCACCATGTAAGCCACCAGGCCTCTATGACCAGCAGCACCAGTCACTGCCCGCCCCACATCTGCAGTGCTGCACCAGATACAAGGGCTCCCGTGGGTATCAGGGAAACATCAGTGCAGCACCAGGTAAACATAAATGGCCTGTAGCTCCTGGCAGAAGAAGCTTGAGGCAGTACCCTTTTGACCCTGGGAGTAGAGCTCAAGTTTAAAGGGAAGGAAAAAAGATTAGCAAAAAAACAAAAACAGCAACAAAAAGAATATGACCCCATTATTGTGACAGAGAAGATCAAGACACAAACTTAGAAGAGGACAACAATGTCAAACACCAATGGGGAAAAAACCCGAAGGGAAATGGAAAGCAGTCTCATGTACAGAAAGAAACTTATGGAAGAACTCAAACAGATAATAAAGGTAGGAGAAAAACTAGGAAAAGAAATGTGAAGGAAGAGAATTGTGAAAAAAAAAAAAAGACAACTGACTAGGAAAATAGATCCAGGAAAGACAGTATCAAAATCATTAAACTACCTGAAAGCCATTAACAAAAGGAAGACCTGGATAGCATCTGTAAAGAAATTATCAAGGAAAACTACCCCGATGTTCTGTAGACAGAGGGTCAAATAGTCATTTAAAGAATCCACTGATCACTTCTGGAAAGAGATCTCAAAATGAAAACTGCAAGGAACATTGTAGACAAATTTCAGAACTATCAGGTGAAGGAAAAAATACTGCAAGTAGAAAGAAACAATTCAAATATTGGGGAGCCACAATTGGTGTTGATGGAATATGACAATTTGGATGGCAAAAGGAGCTAGGTCCACAACCAAGTATCACCTACCTGGTGAAATAGAATATAATACCATAATACTTCAAGAAAAAAATAATAGACATTAAATGAAATAGAAGGATATCAAGCATTCATAAGGAGAATACTACAAGTAAAGAATAAAATAGATCTTTGATATCAAGACCCGAGAGAAGCCTATAAAGGGAAAAAAAGGAAAATAAAACAAGGGATTCAATGGAGCTAAACTGTTTAAATACCTACATGGGTAGCGGGCACTTGTAATTCTTAAAAAAAACTGTAGCAGGAATAATAATATAGCTAGAAGGAATATACATAGATAGAAGATATGGGTATAAGGTGAATTTGAGTGAATGACATAAACAAAATTACTACAGAATGAGAAAGAGGAGTACACTGGATGCAGGAGGAAAGGAGAGAGAGAATGGGGTAAATTATTTAAATGAAGAGGCACAAAAAACTTATTACAGTAGAGAGGAAGATGGGAACGGGGTGATGGCCACAGATTGAACCTTACTCTCATAAGTATTGACTTAGAGAGAGTAATATGCATAATTCATTGAATATAGTAATCTATCTCACCCAACAGGAAAGTACGATGGAAGAAGATTAAATAAAGGGGGCAGGGAACTAACAGAAGGGAACCAGATCAGGAGAGGTGGTAGTAAGAAGCAAAACAGTGTTGAGGAGGGAAAGGGTAATGGGAAAGAGAGGATAATCAGGAGGAAAAATGAGATGGAGGGAAATACACAGCTAACAATATTAAGTGTGAATGCGATGAACTCTCTGATAAAATGGGAGCTGATAGCAGTGATCAAAAACCAGAAACATACAGTATGTTGTTTACATGAAACATATTTGAATCAGAGACACATACACAGAATAAAGATAAGGGGCTGGAACTGAATTTATTACGCTATAGCTAAAGTTTTAAAAAAGCAGAGATAGCAATTCCCACCTCAAGTAAAGCAAAAGCAAAAACAGATCTAATTAAAAGAGAAAAGGAAGGAAACAATTTATTGCTAAAAAGGTACCATAGACAATGAAGTTATATCAATACCATACATATATTCACTAAGTGGCATAGCATCCAAATTCTTAAAGCAGAAGTTACCTGAGATAACTTCATGACCAAACAAGAGATAGAGAGTATTACAAAATGAAAAATACATAATTGGGATTATATTAAATTAATAAGCTGTTACATAAACAAAACTAATACAGCCAAGATTAGAAGGAAAGCAGAATGCTGGAAAACAATCTTTATAGCATATGTCTCTGATAAAGATGTCTTTTCTCAAATATATGGTGAACTTAGTTTATAAGAATACAAGTCATTGGCCAATTGATAAATGATGACATGATAACAACAGGCAGTTTTCAGATGAAGAAACCAAAGCTATCTCTAGGCATGTGAAGAAGTGTTCTAAATAATTTTTTATTAGACAAATGTCAATTAACATAACTCTGAGGTACCACCTAATACCTTTCAAATTGACTAATATGACAGAAAAGGAAAATGATCAATACTGGAAAGGATGTGGGGAAATTGGGACTTGAAAGCATTGTTGGAGGTGTGAACTAATCTAGCCCTTCTGGAAAGCAATTTGGAACTATGCCCAAAGGGCAGCCAAACTACCCATATCCTTTGTCCAGCAATAATGCCGCTAGATCTGTATGCCAAAGCGATCCAAAAAAAAAAAGGAGGGGGGAAAGAGCTTACATTTGCAATATACATACACACATATACATATGTGTATATACACATATATAATTTATAGCAGCCCTTTTCATAATGGCAAAATATTGGAAATTGAGGAGATGCCTATCACCTGGGAAACAGCTACACAAGCTGTGGTATATGAATATAAGGGAATACTACTATGTAGCAAGAAATGATGAATAGGAAGATTTCAGAAAAACCTGAGAAGACATATGAATTTATGCAAAGTGAAATAAGCAGAACCAGGAAAACATTGTACTTAGTATCAATAATATTGTGTGATGATCAATATGAATGACTTAGATTTTTTAAGCAGCACAATGATCCAACACAAGTACAAAGGACTCAGGAAGGAAAACTCAATCCACACCCAGATAAAGTACTTATGGACTGTGAATGCTGATGAAAACACACTTTTTTCATTTCATTTTTTTTGCATGTGTTTTTTCCTTCTGATCTGTTTTATCTTTCACAACTGTGACCAATACAGAAATATGTTCTACATGATATAAGATTTATAACATATCAAACTGCCTTTCTTCTTAGGAAGAGAAGACGGTTTGGAGAAAGGAATAAACATTTGAAAATCAAAACCTTGTAAAACTGAATGCTAAAACTTATCTTGACTTATAATTGGGAAAAAAAAAGAACTATTTAAAAGTGTGTTCATCTCAGTTTACACATTCCATTAATTCTTTTATTCAGAGACTCTCAAAACCAAAGAATCTCTCTACTGCCAAGGACTTCAAAAGCTATATATCTGGTCCAATTCATACTTGAAAATAAACTGCCAGCATAAAAGTACAGGCAACATGATCACTCTGCCTCTGCTTGAAGATGGGGTATAAAGTTAAGTGAATTTGAAATTCTTCCCTGCCCCTCAATAGATCCATACGACCTGCTTTGACCTTTGACCCAGCCCACACCTTGAGTCACAGGAAGCCAATGATACAAGGAGCTTGCCCAGTGGGTAGATCAGGACTTATGCACCAGGAAGAGAAAATGAGGTGGAGCTGGGAGAGAGCAGACACAACAGAGCAGCGAGCACAAGTGAGAGACGAAGTGATTTTCCCTGAGGGAGTTTGTTTATGGAAAGGCCTAAAGTAGGGAAGGCTAGGGGATGGCTGTGCTCCCTGTATTGATAAGGCGTATAGATTTCTTTGTTACCATGATAGATTTGGCTCTCGGTGTTTCAATAAATGTCTTGGTTTTCTTTTTGAGGAAGAGAGTTTATATTGTATGAATTTACACTGGATATATGTATGCATACCCATAGCAGCTGCTGTTGGTATCACATTGGTGCTACAAAGGGCAACCCGATGCCTCTGGAGGAAGCCAGTTCTACCCTTGAACAATTTTAATTATTAGAAAGGTTTTCCTCAGATTGAATCTAAATTTGCCTCTGACATTTCTAAGTATTTATCTTAATTTTCCTCCTTGAGGCCAGTTAAATCAAGCCTGATGTCAACAGAGAAACTCTACCTAGGGATCCTGAAAACATTGAGCAGGAGGAGATAAAATTAATAAAGTGGGTTTAAAGCATTTTTCTACACACTACTTCACTTCATTCAAGGACTTTCAAAGATTTTTCACACTTAATCCAAGATCTCTTGATTGACTGAAATATATTTTTTACCTAGCTAAAATATAAGAACTCGAGAGAGAGAAGAAAAAGCATTTATCACCATCCTCAATATATAATTATAGTATTGGGTATAGAGTAGGGAAGATTTGAGTTTAAATTCTTTTCCTCATAGTTACAGTGTGAGCCAGGGCAAGTAATTAGTCTTCTCTTTCTCTCTTCTGTTTCCTAAGGGATATTTGTTAAGTTGACCTGATGGCCAACAACCAAGATCAGGAATGCTTCAATACAAAAAACAGTGCTCCACATTTACATGGCTTTTGAGATATGTATGGAAGGAAAGGAATGATCCTTTGAGTTTAAAGCTCTTTCATAACACCTAGGGGGTGGAAGGGAGGGTAGCATATCATCCCACAAGGATTTCTTTTATTAGATAGCTCCAGGGTAAATGCAGGGAAATCCAAAAAAACCTCACCCACCCTCTGGTTTCCACAAAGCCTCAAGTTTCAGGCACAAGAACTATGGGATAGAGACTTCTGGGCCCCAGACACAGAGATCCACTTTAAAAGTCAGGAAAAGGGTGATTATCATGAGTCAGATGCAAAGCAGAAAAGAAAAGACCACAGAATCTTTCTATGGGGACAAAGACCAAAACACAAGTACCAAAGAAGTCAGCCTTGAGACTGTACTCCCATCTGAAACTTCAGAGGAGGATATGAACTGGTCTGAAGCACAAAGAGCCTTCCTAGAAGAGTTCAGCAAGGATTTTAAAAGCCAAATTGGAGAAATAGAAGAAAAACTGACCAATGACTTTTAAAATATGAAAAAAGAAATCACAGAAAAATTTAAAAGGAAAATTGGACAAATGGAAAAGGAAGTACAAAAACTAACTGGAGAAAACAACTCCTTAAAAGGAACAATTGGACAGATGGAAAAGGAGATGCAAAAGTTAACTGAACAAAACATTTGATAAAAATTAGAATCAGGCAAGCAGAATCAAATGGATCTATGACACCTCAAGAATCAGTCAAACAGAATCTAAAGAACGAAAAGATAGAAGAAAATGTAAAATATTTAATTGGGAAAAAAAGTGACCTGGAATGTTGATCCACGAGAGAAAATCTGAAGATTATTGGTCTACCAGAAAGCCATGATGAAAAAAAGAGCCTGGACAATATCATCCAAGAAATTATAAAGCAAAATTGCCCAGAAGTCCTAGATTCAGAGAGCAAAATATGCATCAAAAGAATCCACCATTCACCTCCTGAAAGGGACCCCAAACTAAAAACATGAAGGAATATTGTTGCCAAATTCCAGAACTGTCAAGTAAAGGAGAAAATACTGCAGGCAGGCAGAAATAAACAATTCAAATATAGAGAAGCTACAGTTAGGATCTCATAGAACCTTGCAGCTTCTACATTAAAAGATCAAAGGAATTGGAATACACTATTCTGTAAGTCAAAGGAGCTGAGACAACAACAATGGATTAATTACATAGCAAAGTTGAGTATAATATTTCAGGCAAGAAGATGAACATTCAATGAAATAAGGAATTTCCAAACCTTCCTGATGAAAAGGCCAGAACTCAATAGAAAAATTGATCTCCAAATACAGATCTCAAGAAAGGCATATAAAGGTAAATGGAAGAAAAAAAAACTTTACATCTCTATAAGGGAAAATGACAATTGTTAATCTTGAGAATTGTATATTTATTATGAAATATAAAAAGGAACATACATAGCGGGAGTGGGTATAAATTAAATGATGTGATGATAACATGTGATTTAACAGTGTAAAGGAATTGTAATGGGAGATTGGAAAAGGAGGAATCCTATAAAGGTAAATTATATCACAGGAAGAGGCACAAAAATATATTACAGTAGAGGGAAAGAAGAGAGGGAGATGAGTATTGTTTGAGATTACTCTCATCTGATTGGATTCAAGGAGGATACAACAAACAGTTAAATATAGAAATACAACTAGCTCTATAGGTAATATGAGGGGAAGGAGAAAGAAAAGAGAGGGGAGGCTAAAAGGAGGGAAGAAGTAGTAAAGGAAAAGATGATTAAAAGGGCAGAAAGAAGGGAGAGAAGCCTGAGGGAGGTGGTGGTCAAAAATTAAAACCCTATTGTGAAGGGGAAGGAAGAAGGAAGAATTTAAAGCATAAAGAAGGGGAAAGGGGATGGAGGGAAAGACACAGATAGTAAACATAATTGTCAATGTTAATGGGATGAACTCTCCCTTAAAACAGAGACAGATAGCAGAATGGAATAAAAACCATAATTCAACAATATGTTGTTTGAAAGAAACACATTTGAAACTAGGGCATACACACAGGGTAAATGTAAAAGATTGGAGCAGAATGTTTTGTGCTTCAGCAGATGGAAAAAAAGCAGACATAGCAGTCCTAATCTCAAACAAAGCAAAAGCAGAAATAGATCTAATTAAAAGACATAAGGAAGGAAATTATATCCTGTTAAAAGGCACCATAGATAAAGAAGCAATTTCATTACTAAACATATATGCTCCAAGTGGTATAGCATCCAAATTCTTAGAGGAGAAGTTAAAGGAGTTACAGGAAGAAATAGAGAGCAAAACCATACTAGTGGAGACTTCAACCTCCACCTCTCTGAACCTGATAAATCTAACCTCAAAATAGACAAGAAAGAAGTTAAGGAGGTGAATAGCACTCTGGATAATGTAGATCTATCTGATAGATCTCTGGAGAAAATCAAATGGGGATAGAAAGCAATATATTTTTTCCTTACTGGTGCATTACATATATACAAAAATTAACTACGTACTAGGCCATGAAAACCTCACAATCGAGTGCAGAAAGGCAGAGATAGTCAATACATCATTCTCAGAACATAATGTAATAAAAATTATATGTAATCAAAGGACATGGAAATGTAAACCAAATCCTAATTGGAAACTAAACAATCTAATCCTAAAGAATGAGTGGGTTAAACAACAAATTATAGAAACAATCAAGAGAATTGTCAAGACAATGACAATAATAAGACAACCTACCTAATGTTATGGGATACAGCAAAAGCAGTTCGTAGGGAAAGTTTTATATCTTTGATGGTCTACATGAATAAAATAGAGAAAGAGAAGATCAGTGACTTGGATATGCAGTTGAAAAAACTAGAAAAAGAACAAACTGAAAATTCCCAAGTAAAAACCAAATTAAAAATATTAAGAACCAAAAGAGAGATTATTAAAATTGAAATTAAGGAAGCTATTGAATTAATAAATAAAACTGAGTTGATTTTATGAAAAAAAACAATAAAACTGATAAACCTTCAGTCAACTTGATTAAAAAAAGAAAGAAGAAAATGAAATTACCAATATCAAAAATGAAAAGGGTGAACTAATCTTCAATGAAGAAGAAATTAAAACAATAATTAGAAATTATATTGCCCAACTGTATGCCCATAAATTCAACAGTGTAAAGGAGATGAATGATTATTTAAAAAAAATATATAAATTGCCCAGATTACTAGAAGAGGAAATTGAGTACTTAAATAACCCCACCTCAGAATAGGAAATTGAATAAGCCATTAATGAACTCCCCAGGAAATAAATCTCCAGGCCCAGATGAATTTACAAGTGAATTCTATCATACATGCAAAGAACAGTTAATTCTAATACTATATAGATTATTTGAGAAAATTGCTGAAGAAGGAGTTCTAACAAATTCTTTTTATGATACAAATATGATTTTGATACCTAAACCAGGAAGAGCCAAAACAGAGAAAGAAAAGTATAGACTAATTTCTCTAATGAATATAAATGCAAAACTTTTAAATAAGGTATTAGTAAAAAGAACACAGCAACTTATCACAAGAATAATACATGATGATCAGGAAGATTTATACCAGGAATGCAGGGCTGGTTCAATATTAGAAAAACTATTAGCATTATTGATCGTATCAACAGCAAAACTAACAGAAACCACATGATTATCTCAATAGATGCAGAAAAAGCTTTTAACATAATACAACACCAATTCCCATTAAATAAAGGGAACTTTCCATAAAATAATAAGTAGTATCTACCTAAAACTATCAATAAGTATTGTAGGCAATGGGAACAAGCTAGATGTATTTCCAATAAGATATGGGGTGAAACAAGGATGTCCATTATCACCACTGTTATTCAATATGAAATTAGAAATGCTAGCTGTACTAATAAAAGAAGAAAAGGAAATTGAAGGAATTAGAATAGGCAAAGAAGAAACTAAGATATCACTCTTTGCAGATGATATGATGATATACTTAGAGAATCCCAGAGAATCAAGTGAAAAACTACCTGAAATAATAATCAACTTTCACAAAGTTCCAGGTTACAAAATAAACTCACATAAATCATCTGCATTTCTATATATTACTAACAAAGTCCAACAGCAAGAGATAGAAAGAGTAATTGCATTTAAAGCTATGGTAGACAGTATATAATATCTGGGAGTCTATTTGCCAAAACAAACCCAGGGACTATATGAACACAATTGCAAAATACCTTTTACACAAATGAAGTCACATCTAAGTAAGTGGAAAAGCATCAGTTGCATGTGGGTAGACTGAGATAATATAATAAAAATGATAATTTTACCTCAATTTATTTACTTATTCACAGCCATACCAATCAAACTACCAGGTAATTATTTTTTAGAGCTAGCAAAAATAACATCAAAATTCATGTGGAAGAACAAAAAGTCCAGAATATCAAGGGAACTAATGAAAATAAATGCTAGGGAAGGTGGCCTAGCCCTACCAGATCTCAAATTGTATTATAAAGCAGCAATCATCAAAACACTTGGTACTGGCTAAGCAACAGATGGGTAGACTAGTGGAATAGCTATGTTACTCAAGACATCTTTGTTAATGATATAGCCATCTACTGTTTGATAAACCCAAGGACTCTAGCTTCTGGGATAAGAACTCACTGACAAAAATTACTGGGAAAACTGGATAATAGTGTGTTGGAAACTGGGCATAGACCAATGCCTGACACTGTACACAGGAATAAAGTTCAAATGCATATAGGATCTAGGTATAAAATTTGATACTATAAACAAATTAGGGGAGCAAGGAATAATGTATTTGTCAGATTTATGGAGAATGGAGAAATTTGTGACCCAATAAAAGATAGAGAACATTATGAAGGGCAAAGTGGATAATGTTGATTACATTAAATTGAAAAGTTTTTGCCCAAATCATCCCAGTGCATCCAGGATTAGGAGGGAAGCAAAAAACCAGGAAAGAATTTTTACAACTAGTGTCTCTGATAAAAGTCTCATTTCTAAAACATATAGAGAACTGAGTCAAATGTACAAGAATGCAGGTCATTTCCCATTTGATAAATGGTCAAAGGATATGAACAGGCAATTTTCAGAGAAAGAAACTAAAGCTATCTATAATCATATGAAAAAATGCTCTAAATCACTATTGATTAGAGAGATGTAAATCAATACAACTCTGAAATACCACATCACACCTATCAGATTGGCTAACATGACAGAACAGGAAGATGATAAATGTTAGAGAAGATGTGGGAGAGTTGGAACACTAAATCATTTCTGGTGGAGCTGTGAGCTCATCCAACCATTCTGTAGAGCAATATGGAAATATGCCCAAAGGGCTACAAAAATGTTCATACCCTTTGACCCAGAAATATCACTTCTGGGACTCTATCCCAAAGAGATCATAGAAATGGGAAAGGGTCTCGCATGTATAAAAATATTTATAGCAGCTCTCTTTGTGGTGGCCAAAAACTGGAAATCAAGGGGATGCCTATGAATTGGGGAATAGCTGAACAAGTTGTGGTACATGAATGTAATGGAATACTATTGTGTTATGAGAAATGATGAACAGGAAAACTCAGAGGAACTTGGAAAGACTTATTTGAAATGATGCTGAGTGAAAGGAGTAGAACTAATGTTGCTGTGTTGTACACAGCAACAACCACAATGTAAGAGGATTTTTTCCTGGTAGACTTAGTATCTCATTGAAATGCATAGACTTAAAAAGTTTCCAATGGGCTCTTGAAGCAAAACACCTTCCACATACAAAGAAAAAACTATGGAATTGGATTACAGACAGAAACAGAGCATGTTCTTTTGTATTATGTTTTGTTTTGTTTTATGGTTTCTCCTACTCATTTTAATTCTTCTATGCAACATGTATTTAATAGGAATGTACGTGTAGAACCTATATAAAATTGTATGTCAACTCAAGGAGGGAGCGGATAGAGAGAGGGGAATGAGGGGAAGGGAGTGGAAAAAAAATCTAAGAGATATGGAAGTTGCTGTGGTTCAGGGGTTTTGGGGACCCCAAATACTGACATGCTGTGTCCTGATTAAATGAATTCAACACAAGCTTTCTTAAAGTCAAAGAAGAACAAAGTTTATTAAACATCTGCCACTTTGGGTTGACCCTTAAGGAACATAACCTTTTGTAATGCTTGTACTGACAAGCAGGCCAGATAGAATCTCAGCTAGACAGAGTCTGTTCTGGATTGAACCTGAGCACCTTCATGGAGGCAAGATGGAATTTAAATACAGAAAAGATTGTAGGAGGGATATGGGGGTGGTTTGATACTCTAGGGTGATGAAAGGAGGGGTTTAGGAAGGGTTTTGAGTAGAAGTCCAAGGAGCACCTCGATGGGACTTGGGTGACTGGTCAAGGGTTGGAAACAGCTGGAGGCAATCAGGAGATATTAGACAATGGAGGGCTTGGGTGGGAAGCTTTTTGGGGCAATCCAGAGGTCTCAATGGGAATGACCTGGGGTGAATACAGATGGAATCTAGGGAGCATCTTGATGGGAGTGGTCAATGGCCTGGGGAATGGGGTTTGATAAGATCAAAGGTGGGGAGTACAAGGGAAACCTGAGCACAGAGATAATGAAAAGCCTGTGGCCTTCTGGAGATTGTCAGATAAAATGGGAAGATTAGATTTGAATAAGAAAGGCCGGATTAAGTGGAAAGATTCAAGGAGAGTTCAAAGAGGTTCCCAGAGTCTGAACCCCATCAGAAGTGATTATCAAACATAGAAAATTAATAAAATAATTTAAAAAAAAGTGTGGAGAGTCTGATGGAAGTATCTTCTCCCCAGAGGAAAAAAAAATAAACAAAAACCCTTACAGACCAAAGAAGACAGTAGTCTATATTTTATTCAACAACAGATAAATCCACTGAACTCACCTGAAAGGACACTATTTTGTAACCCTCCAAAATTCTGATAGGATTAACCACATAAAATCATCTATACCAGAATAAAACTGATCTTTGACAACTTCTGAGATCCTAAATTTAACAAATTACCATCTCAAATTTAATGTTCCCTCAAATAATCTAAATGTGCCCCAATCTGATCCTTTGTCTATTACCCAAATTACTCCAAAGAAGGGAAATCACTACTCACCAGTTAGGCTTCTTTTGCCAGCTGTAATAATGATTTATGACTGTGTAAAATGTCCATCAGCTAACGTTAATTAAACTTTTTTTTTTTTTTTTACTTCTTGATGGATTGATCTCCAGTCAAATGGATCACAGTGGAAGGAACTATTCTTTCAGTGTATAATAGGATCTCCGGGTGGAGAAATTCTGTTATGGTCTTGAATGAGATCTTCTGGGTTCAAATTGTGAATCTGTCACTTGATGCCTGACCAAATTACATACACTTTTAAAATCTGGGTTACTTTTTGTCAAGTGAAGGGTTTGCATTTAAAGACCTCCTTTCAGGTCTCTACCTAATAGCTTTAGGACACTTAAAAAAAAAAAAAAGTCCACAATGTTCTTTTGTGTTTGGGTAAGGGTTATTCTACTAAGCAGGTTTAAATTGTAGTCTAAATGATAGGCTTTTGCTGATTTATCCCAGTGTTTCAATCATCTCCCTTTCCTATTTAAAGGAGGAAGTGTTGTTATTGTTAAGGTTGCGTAAACACTAGAATTTTAAACCTTGTTTTCATAGCAGAGCCTCAGGAATACTTAACTTTGAAACCTGTCAACTGCAAATGCAGCTACTGCTTTGCATACCAAAATCACTATGCATGCAGTTCCAAAATACCCTCTTAAATTTTCTGAGGTTGTACATATTTACACACTAAATCTCCGCGGTTCCAGAAGAACTATTGAAATGTAGTGAATGAATAATGCATTCTTAAATCATATTCTGTTGTATCAACAATGTCGTCCACCAAAAACTCGATGCTCCAATTCTTGGTATTAGGTCAAATGGAGAAAAGTTCTATTCAGACCTTTTATGTCTCTGTTCTTGGACTACCTCTGGAAAAACAAGTCTCAAATAAGATGCAGAGCTATGTTAACAAAGATTAAACTTGCAGTGGACAGAGTACAAGCCCTGGAGTCAGGAAGCCCAAGTTCAAATTCAGCCTCACACTTGCTGGTTGACTTTAGGCAACTCACTTAATGCTCTGTTTGCTGTAGTTTCTCCATCTGTAAAAGGGGGATAATAAATACCAACTATCTCCCAGAGTTGTTATGAACATCAATTGAGACAGTATTTGTGAAGTACTTAGCACAGTGCCTGGCACGTGGGAATTAATATAAAAATGTTAGCTAATATTTCATTGCTCTAGTTACCTTGCCTGAATCTATGATAGACTTATGATTTCATCGGAATAAGGATGGCTAAATCTGAGGACTTTGTACCAATGGCAATCAAAAACCTTTCTATGATTTAAAAATATCACCAAGGGAGTTTCTTGAGAAACAGAAAACTAAGGGCTTGCCCTGAGGCTCACTGTAAGTGAGAAAAATAAACTTTAAATCCAAGTCTTCTCTATTCTTAACCTAACGCTATAATTATATGTTAAGGGTGGGGATAAATGTTTTTTTTTTCTCCTCTCACTTGAATTCTTATAACTTGACTAGGTAAGAACTGCCTCAATCAATCAAGAGATCTTAGATTAAGTGGGAAAAATCTTTGAAAGTCCTTGGATGAAGTGAAATAATGTGTAGATGAATAGTCTGAACTCATTTTGTTAGTACCAGGCCTGTTATATCTGCTCCCATTCAGGGTTTTCAGCAACCCTGGGCTGAGTGTTTTTGCCATTAGCTCAAACTCTGTCCACCCGCTCCCCCCGCCCAGGTTTCTCTCCCATTTTAGGGGGATTAGTGTCAAGCTCCCCAGATATCTATTATACATTTGGTTACTTTTACAAAGAAATGTTAAATTCAGAGATATAAAAAGAATAAATGTAGAAATATTTCTCCCAATATATCAGGGGCAAAATCACCACTTCATCCTAGGGGGTGGACTTACCATTTTTCTAACCTAGGGGTTTAAGCTGAATCTCATGGCCCTTGATTTGTCTCCTGACTGACTTCATAAGCAGTCAGTAAAATTGGAAAAGCTGCACTATTTCAACTATGCCATTTGTTTGTTCACTCATCTTCCAATTACACAAAATTTTTAATGGAAATTTGACTTGTAAATTCTCACCCCTTCTCATGTCAGCAAAGTAGGGACATGGTCAGAGCCCTGGTCCAGAGGGTTACTGTTCTAGGTGGGGAGATGAATTCAGTAGAAGAATAAGGCATCTTAAAGTAAATTAATGATGCTGTTTTTAATTTGCCTCCAAGAGTCTTGAGGAGTTTGGGGTTGGGGTGTGTTTGGAGGAAGACTGCTGACTGGCGGGAGTGTGTGCTTAGCCACTTAATGCGAAAGCCCATTGCACCAGAAGCTGTCTCAGCTTCTTGCTAGCTGCTGTTTCTGTTTACTCCTCAGCTCGAGCTATTCCTGTCCCTGTTTCTGTTAGACTTTTTTACTATATATAGCCTTTCCCAGATGCATCACATCTTCCTTATTCTCTTTAGAATGGAAGGAAAGAAGAAGGAAGGGAATGAAAGAGTGGTAGTCTTCCTTGGGCAGCATTTCCTCTTCCTGAGATAATTTTACTTCCTGTTCCCATAAAGAGACTTTCACTTCCCTTGGAACTTTGCATGGTATGACTCTACACTTTGCTGATTTGTGGAATCAGTTTGTTATCTTTCTTCCACTGAAAAAGAGGGCTGCCTTCTGGAAAAGCAGGGTTTGCTTATCCCCCTGCACCTTCACTTTTCATGCCCACAGTCCTACCCCAAGTGATGTGTTAATCTTGGACAGAAGGCATCTAAATTGTGTCTTACTGCTGCAGTGTTGCCAAAGGAGGGAAAACAGGGGGTGCTGGGGGGACACAGGAAACAACTTCCTGCTTGCTTGCTTCCTGTTCAGGAAGCTCATGTGGCTGAATGTCCAAAACTGATATTACCCTGACCCCAGGTTAAGGAGAACACAGGATTCAGCAAAAGTGTTAAGCTGATCTACTACTTGACTCTCCTCACTTGTAACATTTCCTTTGCCCAACACTGCTGATCACCTTCTAGATCCTGATCACCTGGTTTAGGGTGTGTTCAGGGAAGACTAGTAACTGGTATGAGGGCTGCTTTCAACCTTATCCACCTGATCTACCCAACTCTCACCAGTGGCTCCACAAAGCTGTAGTATATAGAGCAATCATATATTGGTAAACGATTTCAGCAGATAGCCCTAACAGGTTGAGGATGACTGAGGGGTCCCAAAGCCTTTGATGAATTTTTGAGGGGTGTCTACCCCAAGAAAATAAAGACTTTCCCTGATGAAATGGGTGAATGCAAATGAGAACAATTTGTTCCAAAGGGAAAGTGACTGAAAGAGGTGCTATGGAGTGTTTGAGTTTGGTTAGAGATTGCATGAATCCCAATAATCACCAGTCTTTTTACTTTGTCTTGCCACTGGTGTCCAATAACTGGAAGACAGTGTGAAGCCAATGACTTCAACTTAATTGTTGTCAACCAATGACAGTAACATAAAAAACAAAAATGTGTGAATCAAATGATGTCACTATGCCATTTTTACCTATCTCAAAATCCTGTGGTGACAGAAGTGATGAAACAAAAGGTATGGCTGTGCTGGCAGCTATAGTCATAACCCTGCACACAGGTGGCCCACACCATAGGGTCACCTCATTGGACTCAGTAGTATCATTCAGCAGTCCCATGTGTGTCTGGGTGCCTGAGTGGCCTTTAAAGATCTGCAGTGTTCATCTACTGGCAAGAGGAAGAGAATAAAAGAACTGCCCTAAAAATTGTCTCCTCTACCCATTCCTGGCCTACTTACCAAGATAGATGGGGATCCCAGTTTGAGGATGAAACATACACACACACACACACACACACACACACACACACACACACACACACTGTACAAAAACTTCTGCAAAGATTAATCCACTCACTATTGCTACATGGAATGTATGCATACTTGTAGACAATGTGAAATCCATAGGTCTGAAAGATGAACAGCTTTTGTTGCAACATAACTCAACAGATAATGAATCCAAGTAGCAGCCCTGAGTTAAACAAGGTTGGCAAATGAAGGCCTGCTTAATGAAGTTGGGGCTGGATAGATTTTTTTCTGAAGTGGCTGCAGGGAAGGGGAAAACCTTGAAGTTAGCATTAGTTTCATAATCAAAACTAATCTAGTCAACAAGCTTGTATGCCTGCCAAAGGAGTGAATGATAGGATCATAAAAATGCACTTACAGAAAAGCACCAAGCCATTATCATCAGGGTGCATGATCCCACCATGATGAACCCTCATGAGGTCAAAGAACTTTATGAAGACCTGGGGGCTGTCATCATCAATGTGCTATAAGAGGACAAGCTTATCATTCTCGTTGTTTTTAATGCAAGAGTAGGTACAGACTACCAGTTATGTCAGGGAACCCTTGGAAGGAATGGAATTGGAAACAGCAATACCAATGTTCACCTACTACTGAAGACTTGTGCATCTCATGACTTTTTCATCACCAACAATGTCTTCCATTTATCTAAATGCAACAAAACTTCATGAATACACTCTTGTAGCAAACAGCATCTAATAGACACCAGCATCTAATACTACCATCTAATGGACTATACTGTGTGAATGTAAGGTAAGACAGAATGTGAAAATAAAGAAGATGACATGGTACAGAGTGCTGGACTAATCATAGGCTTATCCTCTTCAAGATAAATATTCACATTCAGCAAAAGTACTGGCCTCAAGAAGATTACCAGAAAACTTAACATTAACAGATTAGTGCTTCTCTGAGTTGGAATAGTGCTTTACTAACTTGAAGGGAAAGCTGAGCCAACACTTCGTTGACAACAATGGAGCAGAAAAAGGAGTTGCAAACATTCAGAGATTTGGTGTACAGGATTGCATTTACTTATCTGGATCAGAATACTTGCAAACATCAAGACTGATTTGACAAAAAAAAAGGGGGGGACAATTCAGAAGCTGCTAAATGAAAAATGAGAACTCCACAGGATTCACCAGCAGAATAGTCTATCCATATTTAAGAACGAAATATTTAACTCCATCAAAAGTAAAATGCAAGAGAATCTTAGCGAGATGAAGGATTCTTAGCTCAGCAAGAAGGCAGATGAAATTCAGTTTTACACCAATAGAAACAATTTGAAGTGATCTAATTTCATGATGCCCTGAAGGCTATTTGTAGGACAGAGACTTACGGTGCATTTCAACTGATCAGTGCTAATGGAGCCACATTGATTAGTTATAAGGACATGATCCTGGAGAGATGGACAGAATACTTCCATTATGGTCTCAACAGACCATCACCAATAATTATAAAGCCATAGATCATATACTTGAGGTTGATGCCAATCTTCTCTAGGTGAATTTTCAACTGATGAAGAGGTTTTAAATGCCCTTCAACTCTTCTCATGTGACAAAGAACTCAGTGCTGATACTGCTACAGCTGAGATTACAAGGCAGGTGACTCACTACTCATATAAAAAATGAGTGAAATTTTTCAGCTTATAAGGCAAGAGGAGGTTATTCCTCAAGAACTCAAGGATGCTTCCATTGTCAGTCTTTATAATGATAAAAGAAATAGATTGTCCTGTGACAATCAGAGTGAGGGAGGGGGGCTCTCTCTCCCTCTCTCTTTCTCTCTCTGTCTCAGTCATTGTTGACAAGATTCTTGCTAGCCTCCCCCTTAACAGACTGACCTTTCACCTGGAAGATGGTCTTCTACCTGAGAGCCATTGTGGCTTCAGAAAGGTCAAGAAACACTCAATATGATGTTAACTGCCCAACAACCTCCCAACAGGAGGAATACCAGGTGCAGAACTGAGGTCTGTAGATAACATTTGTGGATCTTTCTAAGGCAATGATACTCTTAATCATGATTTCTTATGGGAAATTATGTCACACTTCTGTTGCCTGGAGATGCTAATCAGTATTACACATTAATTTCATGACAGCATATTTGTCTTGGTTCTAAAAAATGAATGATGCTCTTGTACTTTCCTAGTTACCAATGGAGTGAAGAAATCCTGTGTGCAAGTATGCTGTTTAGCATGAGGTTTTTAGCTGAGTTGTCAGATACCTTCAATGAGAATGATCACAGCATCAAGGTGAACATTGATGGCAATTATTTAACTTGAAAAAGCTACAAGCCAAGACTAAAGTGGAGGGAGAGTTGGTGCATGGTTTTTTTTGTTTGTTTGCAAATGATTGTTGACTTAATGCAGCCTCTGAAGCTGAGATGCATAAAGTATGGATCAATTCTTTGCTGCTTGTGCTCATTTTGACCTAACAATTAACAACAGGTTCTGTACTAACCAGCACCACATTATACATAAGTGGAAACATTGGTTGCAGCAAATTGAGAAATTAATGAATACTGTGCATATGTTCACTTACTTTGGCAATATACTTTTCAGGTATGTACATGTTGATAATGACGTTGATGCATGCACTGCCAGAACTAAGTTTTTGGTAGGCTCTGAAGGAAAGTAAGGGAGAGAAGAGGTATTAGATTGCCTACCAAACTGAAGGTCTATAGAGCTGTTGTGCTTACTTCATTGTTGTATTCCTGTGAAACCTGGACAGTCTACCAGCATCATGCCAGGAAACTTAATCTCTTCCATTTAGATTGTCTTACAAAGATATGAAGATCACCTGGCAAGATATAGTACAAGATAAAGAAAGTGAGGTCCTTTCTCAAGCTAAACTGCCTAGCATGCAAAATCCATCACACAGAGAGCAACCCTGATGGGCTGACTATATTCTTTGAATGTCAAATGTACATTTACCTAAAAATTTACTTTAGGAAGAACACATACAAAGCAAGTGCTAACATGGGGATCAGAAGAAGAGATACAAGGATGCTCTCAAGGTCTCTCTGAAGAACTCCAACATAGTGATGTCACTTTGGTCCTCTGAGAATGAATGACAACCATGTATGAACCCCACTTTGAATACTACTGTCATAAATCAGGCACTTGAAAAGAAACTTAGAAAATGAAAGTAGTTAGTCAAATATTACAGTGGAATGTGGGAGTTAGAAGAGGATCACATGAAATATGTAGAGAAGGTAACAATAACATTTTTGCGTATTCTTCCAAGACAAATTGTCAGGGGCACAATGGACCAACGCCCTTCCTGGGGGGAAGAGAGTACTAGGAAGTCCTGACCTGCTGACGTGGCTCTGCCAGCTCAGCACTAGAAAGACTTCCTGGTCTGAGACTAAGCAGCCACCAACCAACCAGAAGGGGATACGACCCGGGATAGGGAATCGTGCCCTTTTTTGGTTTGGTCTGGAGGGGCTCGCACCAATGAGATGAAAAACTCCGCCCTCAGGGAGGAACTGGGGAGGAGCCTACCCGGAAGAGGAGGGCAAGACACTAGGGATAAAAGGCACAGGCAGGAAGGGCTCGGGGGGACTTCTGGCTGAACCGCTCAATAAACGCTTCATACCTGCACTCCGTGTCCTGTCTGCTTGAGAGCCGCCCTTATCCCCGGGGCGGTCCGGAGACGTCCGAAGCCCGGAGCTGGGGGAGAGGGGTCCGTGGTCGGTGAAGGATCGTGGGACCGGAATCGGCCCCGGTCAGTTGGCGCCCGAACAGGGACTGAGAGCCATCGACACGGTGAGTAGCCAGGGCCCCTACCTGTCCTGCGGGTCGGGACAGAAGAAGCAGGCAGCCTGAGCGGGACGGGAGCGCGGCGGGGGAAAACGAAACCAAGTTCGGAGGGAGCCGAGCACGCTCGGGGGAAACCGAAACTAAAGCCGCCGCTGCGTTCTCTGTGTGTTTGAGGACGCTCAGAAGGCAGAATGGGTTCAGCACAGGTTAAGCCAGAAGACAAGGGAGTGCTAGCCTGCCAGCTGTACAAGCTGTGCAAGAAAAATGGAGTACAAATTCATATTAGAACATGTAGGGACTGGGACTTTCCGATTTCAAGTAACAAAGAGAAAAACTGGAAAGTCCCTGAGGAAGCTAGTAGAACACCAACATCCCAGCTCCCCCTAGAGCAAGAAGAGAAAGAAGCTCAGTTAAGGACAGAAATGGGGAACTGGGAGTGGCCACCTCCTCCAAGCGAAAAAGGGGAAGTGTCAGGTGACCCAGCAGGAGCCACCGCCCGTATGGCGCAATTGTCTTTAGAAGGGATAAGGGGATTTAGTTACCATTCTAGTACCCCCAAGGGCCCATCCAAGCCGGTGAGCCTCCTCACAACTAGTTTACAACAAGCAGTACGTGAAGGAGAGGACATAGATTGGAACGAGTGGTCGTCAGTATTCCCAATCTTTGTAGAACATCCCGGAACTCAGGATGAAAGGAGGCACCATCGCTCTGTTCCCTTTAAGTTCATACGGGACCTGAAAGAGGCCGTAACAAAATATGGCCCTGGCTCTGCTTATGTACAGACGGCCATACAATCTTGGTGGTCTGGGAGCTCAGGAGACAATCATGACCAGATAAGACAGAGAGGAAAGAGGGAGTTGGCGCAGTCAGAAATTCAACCAGGAAATACATCCAGAGTTGGCCCAGGGCCTGGATTTGTGGCACAGCAAAAAATTTGCCCCAGGGCCTGGTTTTGTGGCACAGCAAAAAATTTGCCCAGGATTTGTGGCACAGTGGCGAATTCAGCGGCCCAGATGTTCTTCCAGCCCTGGCACTCAGCACAGATCTGTGGTGCAGTAAAAGGTTGCAGGAGTAACTCGGCACAGATCTGTGGTGAAGTAAAAGGTTGCAGGAGTAAGTCTAAAAAAGCAATCTTGTACGGGAGAAAGTTTAGACAGGGAATCTTATGCAAGGCTTAGTTACACAGTGATAGAAGTTAAGCCAGAGTTATAATGTGTACAGAGGATTTCTGACAATCTTTTCTCAGTTTTTGGATTCTTTTATTGTCTGTATATGTGTTCTGTCTTTACATGTCCTGTGTGCGTGTGTTTGTGAGTTATTACAGTCAACTCCATGGTAGCTGGACCTTGGAATGTTATCTCTTTTCCTCCCCCTCCTCCCTTCTCTCTGATGGCTGCAGCATCGGGGAGAAGTATGGGAGAGAGAAAGAGAGGAACTAATCTTATATTATTTAGTTTATGTGATTGCAAGGTGTAGTCTTGGATGGGAAATGCAGGGACATAGTGTCTGTGCAGTTTTAAGGGGGGCTTTAATCAAAGCCCATTAGGAAAACAACATGGATATGAAGTTTAAGGAAAGCATAAAATTTTGGAAATTATTTGAAAGTTTTTGGTTAAACTCTCTCTCTCGCTTTATCTTCCAATGCTGGCCAGATTGTGAAGGTGGAGAGAGAGACGAGAGGAGATCTGGGGCAGGCTGATCAGCATTTTCACCTAAATCTCACCTAAAAGAAAAGTATTTTGTATAATGAGAAGTAACCAAAAGGTAGTTATTCTGGTCACATTTTAAGTGAAACGTGTCACTCCTAATTGGATGTTTAAAATAGATCAGGATTTGTTATATTATTTGGCACTAGGCAAATTGGAAATATGCATAAATCTTAAAGGGACACCTCAGCAGAGATGAAGCTTTTGAAACTCTCCAGTAGAACGGAGGGGACTTGGCGCCACTGGATATTTGTCAGAAGTCTCCCTCACTTCAGCTGATAGATTCAAAAGCCCTCTCTTTCAAAGATGTTCTTAAGGAGTGGATATGGAAGTAAAATTTACTTGAGTAAATGTTAGAATCATTAAGATTTTTTGCCCTGCAGTCCCAACTCATCAACCAGCTAGGACTACAGTCAATTGTAACTTTTATCATCCCAGATTAGATCAAGGGAAGAGAATGCTAAAGAATAGTAGGGAATTTAATTTGCCCTTCCCGAGGGTAGGGGTTGGGATGAATAGTTCATGGTGGAATTTTCCATTTTACATGTCACTGGAATCCCCCATAATCCCACTGGTCAAGCTATAGTGGAACTAGCAAATCGCTCCCTGGACACCTACTTGCACAAAAGAAAGGGGGAATTGTTGAGGGCCAGGGTGGAGTGCAGTTGACGAGATCAGGATAGACCTTTGGGGAAACTGATCTTTGAGACTGTGCTCATAATTGTTGAGGGCCAGGGTGGAGTGCAGTTGATGAGATCAGGATAGACCTTTGGGGAAACTGATCTTTGAGACTGTGCTCATTATTGTTGAGGGCCAGGGTGGAGTGCAGTTGATGAGATCAGGATAGACCTTTGGGGAAACTGATCTTTGAGACTGTGCTCATTATCATCCGGAATGGCTCTCCATGCCCCCCAGATGTTGTCTCTGTGAGACAAACAAGAGAATTACAGGAAACAAGGGATATGTAGAATAGATGCTCCTAGTCTTGTGGTCTGATTTAATCAGAAGACTGATTTAATCATCCTGATTGATTTAATCACTGGGACACAATAGCAGAATGTCACGTAGACTTTCAGTACCTTGTCTATATAAACCCAAACCCTCAGATCAATAAAAGGAACTGGTCTATTCCCACCTCCCTCGACTCTTTCTTTCAACCACATCACTGAGCCATGTAGGGACGCAGGGGCGTCCGCTACATCTGGCGCACTTGCAGAAAAACAAAAAAGGGGAGTAGTTGGACCAGGAATTGATGATAAATTCGCAATTGGCTGTTTATACTCCAAATTGATGATAAATTACAATTGGCTTTTGGCTGTTTATACTCTAAATTATTTAAAATTTGATAATGATGGCTTATTGGCTGCTATGAAATTCTTAACATTTCCTAATAAGGAGTCTGCAAAGAATGAATCAGCAATAACAAGTGCCCTGAAAGCAGCCAATAAAGTAATGTGGCACGATGAGAATAAAAATTGGTTTGGTCCTCATACAGTGTTAACGTGGGGAAAAGGGTATGTTTGTGTTTTAACAGATGATAATAAAGAAGTTTGGGTTCCAGTGAAAAGGATAAGAGTGATAGAGGACAATCGCCAAGGTGAAGTGGTCACAGGGAGTGAGGAGGTGCTATCAGCGGCGGATGAAAAAACTTCTGGAGAAGCTTAATCAACTAGGTCACGATGACTCCTTTCATTTTTCTCGTACTTATCATGACACTCAAGAACACTTAATGATTTTCAGAAACTAATTGGTTCTATTCAATGGCTACGTTCTGTAATTCCCATACCTGATAAGGAACTTGAGCCTTTGTATCAAACGTTGCGGGGCGATTCTAACCTTACCTCTCCCCGAGAATGGACGACTGCAGCCCTTCAGGTTATACAGGATATACAAAAGAAAGCCTCCTCATCATTAGTCCGCTTCAATCCTGAGAGTCCTATTATGTTGGTGGTCCTACAGGAGGACCGAGGTATTGCGGCTCTATATCAAGCACATGGTGTTTTGGAGTGGCTATATCGCCCAAAGGCTACTAAAGTTTTGCCTGATAAATGGGAAACCCTTGCGCTCTTTTTGCTCAAAGCGAGTGAGAGGTGCGTTCAGATTTTTGGGACTCAGCCTATCCTCAATCTGTCCGTTACTCCTCAAGCTTTACATCTTCTAGCTCAAAATTCTATTGACTGGGCGTCTTTATACGTGACCCATGTCTTCTCTAATAGCTCATTGCCTCCACCTTTACGTGGATGGAAAACCTTGCCCCTGTCCACACCCTCGTCCATTGTTTCATTAGCCCCCGTTGAAGGACCGAATGTATTTACTGATGCAACAAAAACCGGAAAAGCATCCATTTATGCCCCTCAGAGACACCTTCTAAAGGTAGTCTCCACACCATATTCCTCGGCACAGAAAAACGAATTAGCAGCCGTAATATGAGCCCTTCAATTGTTTTCAGAGGAGCCCTTTAATTTAATTGCAGATAGTATGTATTGTGCTAATGTTCTTTTGTTGTTAGAAAATTCTCATATTATGGAAAATCGCTCTACTATTGCTCCTTTGCTAAAAACTGCTCAAAAGCTTTTGTTACTTCGTAATGATCCTCTTTATGTTCTCCATGTACGTTCTCACATATCCACAGAGGGCCCTATCTTTTGGGGCAATCACGTTGCAGACAATGCCCTTAATAAGGGAGGCGCCTTCCTCCTTTCTCTATCACCACAAGAGGCCCACTCCAAATTCCATTTGTCTGCACGTTCCTTACGGTTGCTCTACCACCTTCCTAGAGAAGAAGCTAGACAGATTGTGAAACGCTATACTAATTGTATTCCTTTCCGCCCTCCACCTCCAGAGAAGACTTTTAACCCCAAAGGAGAACTACCCAATGATCTTTGGCAAATGGATGTTACACATTATAACACCTCTTATATACATGTATGTATAGATACCTGTTCCTCCTTTGTAATGGCTACGCTGCAACCCAGAGAATCTATTACTGCAGTTATTTCTCATTTATTACAATGTTTCTCAATGGCTGGAGCCCCTAGTGCTATTAAAACTGATAATGGTCCTGCCTATACTTCACGGGCCTTTGCCGTCTTTTGCATGGAATTTGGTATATGTCATATTACTGGCATCCCATATAATCCAACAGGCCAGGCCCTTGTGAAGAGTGCTAATAGGACCCTTAAAAACACCATCAAAAAACAAAAAGGGGGAGTTCCGGGACGGCTTACACATGCACAAGTTGCGCAAACGGTTTATACCATGAATTTTTTGCAATTTCGGGATAACGGCCTAACATCGGCCATGCGATTTTCCGGCTACCCCGATCCTGGTAACGCCCAAATAGCGTCCTCTACAATCCCACATCCACCAGGGTCAACACCAATCCCATGTAAAAAAGGTAGCATGATTTGGTGGAAGGATGCGAAAGGCAATTGGAATGGACCAGGGACGGTACTAATAAGGGGAAAAGGATATCTTTGTGTCTCCACAGATACCAACCATGAAGGGGTCTGGATCCCATCCCGGGACGCACGAGAGGTCCCCCCCGGCCAACCCAGAAAAGCAGGAAAAGGAGACGAGGGAAGCGAGGACGAAGGAAGAACTGAACAACTCGGGTGATGGAAAAGGAAGCGAGGATGAAGGAAGAGACGAACAACTCGGGCGATAGAAACAACATACTGGCTCCGGATGCATAACTGATTATTACTGCCGTAGCTGGGACTGGGAAACCACGGATGACACTTATTGGGGTCCTTCTTCCTCCTGGGACTATATTAGGGTTACTGCTAATTATACCATCAAACTTTTCAAAAGCGTCCCTGTACCCCGCTATAACCAATAATGGGCTTTCGCTGCGACTGTGCCAATGACGGGAATATTGTGGCCCCATGACCTGGATAATCATGCCATTGGCTGCAGAGGTACCCAATGACGGGATTATTGTGGGTCCACCTGCCAGAAATGCTGGAGGTGGGGGCCACCCACATAGCCTAAGACAGGGGCCCTGCCCACTTTTGGTACCAGGCATGGAGTCAGGCCACATAGCCTAAGACAGGCCCTTCACCTGCCCTTATAAAACAAAAAGGGGGAGTTGTCAGGGGCACAATGGACCAACGCCCTTCCTGGGGGGAAGAGAGTACTAGGAAGTCCTGACCTGCTGACGTGGCTCTGCCAGCTCAGCACTAGAAAGACTTCCTGGTCTGAGACTAAGCAGCCACCAACCAACCAGAAGGGGATACGACCCGGGATAGGGAATCGTGCCCTTTTTTTGGTTTGGTCTGGAGGGGCTCGCACCAATGAGATGAAAAACTCCGCCCTCAGGGAGGAACTGGGGAGGAGCCTACCCGGAAGAGGAGGGCAAGACACTAGGGATAAAAGGCACAGGCAGGAAGGGCTCGGGGGGGACTTCTGGCTGAACCGCTCAATAAACGCTTCATACCTGCACTCCGTGTCCTGTCTGCTTGAGAGCCGCCCTTATCCCCGGGGGCGGTCCGGAGACGTCCGAAGCCCGGAGCTGGGGGAGAGGGGTCCGTGGTCGGTGAAGGATCGTGGGACCGGAATCGGCCCCGGTCAACAAATGTGAACAGAATTTTAGAATTTCAGTATTGAAAGGCAACTCATTTATTCTAGTCTATACTTTTACCTAAAAAAATGTCTTTGATCATTCCTAGAAAATCCTTGCCTATGAACCCCTGATAAAATGCACCTCCTCAAAAGGAATCCAATTCAATTCTGGACAGCCCTAATTTCTCTAATTTAGTGATTTTTTTTTTCTCCTGACACCAAGCTTAAATTTCCTTTTAGCAATTTTTTGTTTAGTCATTTTTTTTTTACAGGTTATTTGCCAGGAAACTTAATCTCTTCCGTTTAGATTGTCTTAGAAAGATATGATGATCACCTGGCAAGACATAGTACAAGATACAGAAAATTAGATCCTTTCTCAAACTAAACTGTCTAGCATTCAAAATCCATCACAGAGAGAACAACTCTGAGAACTCACCATCAGAGGAAGGAATTGTAGAGGCGAAAACGTTTCCAGTCTGAAGAAGTCTACTAGGACAGAGGTTCAGGAGGAGTCCTAGGGTCAAAGGACAAATTGGATTTGTAGTAAAAATCTCTGGAGTTATCACTGTAACTTCAGATTAAGCTCTCTAAGAACAGGAGCTCTAGGGGATAAACTGTCTCCTCATTTCCTGAGGCTGGAGAAAGGTACAGGTATGTGAAGGAAGGTAAAGAAGGAAAAAAAAAGAGCTAATTTAATTTTGCTTCCTTGGACAGGTAGGTGACACAGTAAATAGAGAATTAGCCCTAGAGCTAAGTAGAATTGAGTTCAAATTGAGCCTCAGGCACTTACTAATTATATGATCCTGGGCAAATCACAACCCTATTTGCATCACTTCCTCCTCAATAAAATGATCTGGAAAAGGAAATGGCAAACTTCTCCAGCATCTTTACCAAGAAAACACCAAATGGAGTCATGGAGAGTTGGACACAACTTAAATAACTCAACAACATCGATTTCTCTTCCTTATAACATTCCTACAAACAGTCAAAGACAGCTCTGTGGTCCCTACTGACCTCATATTCTCTGGGCTAAACACCTTCATTTCCTCAGCTGATCTTCACTGTGGCATTGACTCAAGGCCCTTCTCTGTTCTCTTTGTTCTTCCTTCTGTTTACACAGTCACAATATCTGAAACAATTTGTTCATTTTAACCCTTTGGCAATGTATGACCTAAGAAAATGAATTAGTGCTAAATAATTTTCCCTACTCCTGAGTCATGAATATTAATTCCCATTCATCACATTCATGCCAACTCAGGTGGGAAAAATTTTTCAGTTGACAGCTGCCTTTGATGCTCTTTATTAGATAAAAATGTGGCAAACTCTTACCCAGACAATGCTACTGGTCTATAAATCCATTAAAGTAATTACTGTTCCACATAAATTCCACTTACCTTTTCCTGTATCTGATTTATTATTGAGAGTTGCTAGTGTTTAATATCAACATCTGCAGAAGCTAATTTACTTTTTGAAATAAAGAGCAATGCCTTTGTTTTGTTTTGTTTTGATTTAATCATCTTAACTTCAAGTACAAAGTAGAAGTGGAGAATGCATCTAATGTTTGGTTTTTCTTTACAGAGACCCTATACTACTGGTGTTTTCTCTTTCAAGAATAGGCTAGATGCAAAACAAAGGGTAACTGTCCTTATCCATTTTCTATCTATTTTTTAGGAAAATGTCAAATTGGTACCCTCCAAGTGACATTAAATCATCATTCCTCTGTGTTTCAGAACAGGACCCAGAAACATTCAAATGTATCTGCTTGTGATGCAGGAATTCTGAGAAAAGGGGTACCAAAAACTGATGCAGTTAATCTAAGCTTTATTAGGAGATTTGCTAACAGAAGAACTCAATGATAGCACCTTGGAATAGACAACAAAGAGCAGGGTATAAGTCTATACAGGGACTTTGTCCTTAAGCTATTTATCTGTTTTACTTAAACTGCTTAAGGAAGGGTTGTATTAAAAACTTCTGATATGTGGGGACATATGTGGCTAGGGCTGCAAGATGTGTAAGTGTTCAACTGATAAATAGCTGGCTGGCAGCCACACATCATTCTAGCTAGAATATTTGTGACCTCGCTAGAATATTTGTGAGTTTTTTCCTCCTAACTACAACCATTATCCATTTAATCCATAATGTTCTTAATTGCAGTCATGATCCATTTAACCCACACTCTGGCTTTCCCATCTAAAACACTCCCAGGCCCCCTCTTCCCTATGTGTATTTTTCCTCCTCATTACAATGTATACTCTAGGAGGATAGGGACCATCATATTTGCCTATTTTTGTATTCTTACAGTTTACCATATCTGTCATGTACTGAGTACTTAACAAATGTGTGTGTGTGCATAAACACACACAGACATGGAAAGCAAGTAAAACATTAACTCTATCCTAATTTAGTAGAAAAAATGCTTGCTTATACTATCCTCTTAACAGAATACTGAGTGTGATATAAATTGATGTTCTATGTTTTGACTTTCCTAAAATCAGAACTTGGGTGCATTTCCATATTGTTGTAATCACCAGGCACGTATTTATAATTTCAGTCCATGATCCTGTTATTCAACATGTATAAGGGGGGGTGGTGTTGGGCTTCATAGGCAAAACTTTACCAATCTTTTTCAGAATATTTTTTATTATTTCTGGGAACATAACTCTAGATTTTAAAAAAATTGCACTAAACACTCATACTTAAAGATGTATCTTAGGATAATATAAATGTGAATCTGACATTAGTACATTAAGATAGAGTTGTTTATTATGGTCTCAGTTTTAATTTTTTTGGTTGTGTGATCTTGAAAATATAATGGTCTTTCTCCTATGGGAAGTCATAAGAATCCTAGGAAACTGACCTAATAGGAGACCAGTAACATAGCCAAGGTATCTCTTAAGTTTACACCATAAATGGAAAAATTCCCTCAAAGTTTGGGTAGTAGCAAGATGGGGGAGTAACTAAAGTAGAGTTTGGAGTTAGGATGACCTGAGTTCAAATCCTTCCTCAAGCATTTACTAGTTGTTGAAGAGATATTAAATGATTTGCAAAAGCACACAGCTACTAAACTCCAGATATGGAATTCAGCACAGGGTGTTCGTGATACCAAATCCAGTTACTTACATACTGACCAACAAGTTGCCTTTCAAATAGAGAGTTTCAAGTTTGTTTATTTTTATTCTAAATGTGATCTGCTGTACTCAAGCTTCAGATTTTTTATAAAAAGATTCAGGTTAATGAAAAAAATCTTGAAATAGAGTTATAGACTTTTCATGGTTTACCTCTCAAATTCCCTCATAAGGAATGCAGGCTTTTTCTTTGAAAATTAATAGACCATGCAGTAGTTGAATTCAAATTAAATGCAAATGAAACCATTTATATGAATTCCTGATGCTTTTCTCAAGGAGGTTTGAAAACACATTGGGTTGTTTTTAACAACAACAACAAAACCTTATTTTGCGAGTGCACATATTACAATAATGTTAATTTCGTCTTTTAGGATGAGACATGGTAAGAACCTGTTTACATTCGCATTGTTTTCTTCCCATGTGCTCATCTGGTAGACCAATAGTCATTGTTCTTAGAAAAATTTAAAAATAGTATTCACTTTCTCTTAGTAATGAAATATTTTATGTACTTTTTCAAAATGAAGATTTTTTTCCCAGTTTTCAACATTGACTTTCACAGAATTTTGAACTTCAAATTTTCTCCTCCTCACTCCCCTTCCCCAGCCCATGGCAGCGTGTACTGATTACCCTTTCCTCTAATCTCCCTTTTCTTCTATCACTTCTCCCTTCTTATTCCCTTCCCTTCTATTTTCCTGTAGGGCAAGAAAGATTTCTATACCCCACTGCCTATTTCCTAGTTGTATTTAGAATAATTTTTATATTCATTTTGAAAGCTTTGAGTTATACGTTCCCTCCCTTTCCCTCCTCTTCCTCCACCCTCATTGAGAAGGCAAGAGTGTGATAAAGGTTATCCATGTGTAGTCAGGCAAGACACGTAGTCGTCATGTTGGGAAATACTAACTATATTTTCCTCTCCCCTGTCCCACACTCCATTTATTCGATTCTCCCCTTTGACCTCTCCCTCTACCAAAGTGTTTGCTTCCAGTTATCCCTTCCCCTAATCTGCCATCCCTTCTATTATCCCCCCTCTTTGATCCCTTTCCTCCTGGCTTTCCTGTAGGGTAACTACACTTCCATTGAAGTTCCACTCTTTTTCCCCGGCAGTATTTTTTTTAGGGTATTTCTGATTATCTTAGTCCTTCTTACAGATCACTGCATGCATGCATTGAGAAAGGAAATTTTGAGAAATAAAATTCCTCTCATACACACCATTTCACTGAATCATACCTCAAGAGTTGGAAAGCAACAAATCTTGTCCCCCTTTACTTTCTGGATGGGGAAACTTACCCTTGAGAAGGCATATGACTTGTCCTAGGTCACATAGCTACTTTTCATGTCACAAACTGTCCTTTACAAGTAAGATCAAAGGTACCAAATAGTACAAAAATAAAGCACAGTGGAACTTTGCTAAAACGCTGGTATGTGACAGCACGGTTAATACATTTTTATAGGTTACCCTGGATTCCAGTAGACTTTTCTTGTATGGTACATCCAAATATGTTCAGTGACTGAGGATAGAGATCTTTTGTCTTTCATTTTCATTCCTGCTCACTTAAAGGACTGATCAGCTAATTGTTGCTGTTATGTGACTCCCCTTGGTTTCTATTTTTGTTCTTCTCACAAAAGATAATGGCTGTGGGTTAAATTATGTTTTGAAATTTGGTATGCAGGAAAAGAGAAACGTACTTCTTTTTAATAAGGTTCCTCTGACAAAAATAAGACATTTACCAGTTCAGAACTTTCAAGATCCATCTGGAGGCTCAGTGTTGTATACAGAGGCAGGTTTTGAGAAGTCTTAGTTCAGTCTCACTGGCCCACAGAACATCTTTGTGGGTTTTTCTAGTGTTTCATGAAGATAGATTCTCTCTTCCTTCCTCCCACGGCAAAGGTTGGGAGTTCCAATTCAACTCTGCCATGTGTGATTGCTGGGTTTTCCATGTTTGTTTTGCTTTTTGAACTTGGCGTCACCAGCACTTGAGTATTCTGAACACAAGGTTTCAGCAAGATGTTGTTTATCCTGAGTCTTCTTATGAAGGTCAGGCATTTTCAGTTTTTATTTCCTTTTGTTTTCTGAACAGGAACTTAAATTTGAGGGGGCACCTCTTAGTTCAAAGCTCTTGGTCACATGACAAAGACGGAGGGCCTGGACTTGAAAAATGTGCTTCAGGTCCTTGGAATAGGTGGCATAGGCACAGATGAAAGACTGCAGAGCTTTCTTTGCCCAGGAGAACCTCTTCATGCTGGCATGCATGTAATCTTCAAATGCTGTCTGTAAGACAGTGGCTTGCTCTGGCATTTCCTGGGGTCCAACACTGCAGGATTTCTTAAAGAAAAAGAAAAGAAGCTGTTCTATTTACCAATAACCCATTAATTTCAGAATTCTATGACCTTTGAAAATTTTAATTCTCTCTAATCCTCTGCTGCATTTGATAGTGTTGATCAGTCATGCCTCTTACATTTTATCCTTCCTGTTGTGTGTATATTTATTAAGGTATGTGTGAGTTTATAAATACCACAACTCTCTTCATCTTTTTCTTTCTATTTGATTGGACATTCCTCAGCCTTTTTTATAAATAATCAACCTTGTCCATCCTTGATACATATTTACACCCAGGACACTGAGACATATAGATGGTTCAGTTCATGGGGAACTGGGCTGGCTTCAGGAGGACCCAACTTTAAATATTGCCTCAGGCCTTTACTAGCTTTGTCACCTTAGGAAATTCATTTTACTTCTGTCTGCTTCTATTTCTTTAAATGGAAAATGGAGATCATAATAGCACCTACAACTCAGGTTTTGTGAGAATCAAATGAGATAATATTGGTAAAATCCATATCAGTGTTTGGCACATAATAGATGCTTACTAAATCCTTCCATCTCTCTCTTCCTTACTTTTTATCTTCCTTTCTTCTTTCATTCCTTCCTTCTTTCTCACTTTATTTCTTATTAGTGATTTCATTAGCACCCTTGAATTCAACTATAAGAATATCATTCTAAGATGTATTTCCAACTGCAGTCTTTCTACAGAGTTACAGTCCTATGTCATCAATTACCTACTGGACATCTCCAAATGAATTTCCCTTAGACATCCCAAAATGTCCAAAATATTAGTGCACTTACTGTATCTTCCTCCAGATCCTTGCCTCATGCTAACTTTCTTGTTTCATTTTCAAATATCATGTTTTTATTTACACAAGATACCAATGAAGTAATGGGGCACTGATTTCTGGGGACTATTTTCTGGATATGAGTTATTCTGAGTTTTCTTTCATTTCCAAAACTCTGTAATTCTGTGAACAAGAATTTCCATGAAGAAAATATCATAAAAGCATCATTAAAAAGAAATACATCTAGAGAGGAAAGTGTGCTGGTAAAATAGTGAGGAAAAAAGAAGATATGGATATCACAAATGTTGCAGTCGTTGTACAGAAGAAGGCTAGTATTTCAGGTAAATTTTCTATGAAGAATTTATGAGAAAAGAAAAGACATAGAAATCAATATTACAAGAAAAATAGTTATAAATCACTTGTAATCTTCACAGGTAGAGGGGATACTCATATTAATAAAATTATAACACCATTCAAATACTTAAATATGACTGGAAGAACTTGATCTTTGTGAATTTTTAAAATCTCTTTTGAATGGATTTCAGCATTTTTATGGAGGAAAAGCCATTTATTAATTATAAAGTGACTGAATATCACATCATTGACTTTATTCTTACTAAAACACTACACAGAATATTTAATTGAGTTTTTCAACAATAATAAAAGTAGATTCTTAGAATAAGCCCTTTCTATTCTATTTCATCAATCATTTATATTAACCAGTCATGTTAACTATTGTAAAAAAAAATTAATAAACCTTCCCCCCCTAAAATAATAGAGGTTTATAACTTACAGTCATTAAGAGTAACCTAAAGAATTAAAGGTTTGAATGATTTTCTCAAGGTGACACAGCCAGTAAGTTTCAGAGAATGGACTTGAACCCAAATATTCCAGATTTTATATAGCAAACACTTTGTTAACTATACCATAGTGTGTCCCTGGTTAAATTATGACATATTAGTTGCATTTTAATATGTTATAACTAAGATGTCATATTAATTCACATATACAAAAGTGACAAATGGCATTTTTTCTTTTACAACAGTCATCACGTTTGATCTTTCTGCCAAATGAAATAATATAAATTTTTTCCCTCACTTTATGGATTAAGAAATTGATGGAAAAATGTTAAGTGCCTTGCTCACAAGCACATGGGTCATAAATAGAAGAGGTGAGATTTGTTCCCAGGTCCTCTGATTCCACATTTAGCATTGTTTTCACTGCACCATATGGCCTGCTATTCCAGAACCAAGTGAGCTAAGTTCAGATATGTTCATATTGTCCAAAACTGGATGATATATATTTTTGCCTCAGAGTCTTTGAAAAAAATCCAATAAAGTCTTAGGTCAAAAAAAAGAAACCTGCATTATTTGTAGGAGTAATAGTAATGATAACAGTAGTAACAATAACATTTATATAGTGCTTTGAGTTTTGCGAAGTCTTTTTTCCATTTGTTATTTTATTTGATACTTACAGAAAGTTTATGACATAAGTATTAATATTATTTCCATTGTTCTTACATTGATGAAATCACAGCCCTTAAGAACAAGTGAAAAGAGGTCAAATAGGCAAAGGGATAGTAAGGTAAGTAGATCAATTCCACAAGTCACACACAAAATTTAGCCTCTTTCCTTCATTGTTTCACATGACATGATTGTAAAATGTTCATTACCATACCTCCTCCTCATGTTTCCATGATCCCTTGTTTTAGGGTTTACCCATTCCCTGAAAATCAATCAAAGATTTAAGAAATATCTACAAATCATTAGAGAAACTCTGCAAAGCATTTGAACATTTGTATAAGCACCATTTTTAATTAACTTTACTAATGAGCTTTTCTTCATTTTTAACCGCATTTTGTCATTAAAAAAAATCATTAGGTTTGTTCTGCAGTTGCTTAGGTGCACATCCCTCTTTTTAGCCTTGATAGTCGTGTAAACTGGTGGAAGAAAATACTAACTTTTTGTAGAGGTTAGAATATTAGATCTCTTTAAGCAGTTAGTATGTGTTTAGGGCTTCACTAAGAGTCATTCCCTGGAGATTTCTATGTCCCAAAGCTAGATTGTAAAAGAAATATATGACAGCAATCAGATGCACAGTAAAAACCTCTTTTCCCTTAAGTGAGGAGATCCTCTTAAACCATCTGCAACTCATGAAAAACTTAGAACTGGGAATTTTCAGACAGAGTATGTTTCAGAAGAAGCTATCATGAACAAAATATGCAAATTCTAAATGGTGATTTTATTTAGACTATACTTTGATCACTTTCTAAATATCTTCTGGAGAGTGATATTTTCTTGTTAAAAAGTTAGAAAATATATATTACTCCAGGTCTTTGAGATAGGGTTTAAGTTGCTTTCCTCAAACTATATATAGACAGAGAACATGAATGATAAAACTTACTTTTCAGAGAAGGTGCTGGATTTTTTCTTCTTCATCAGCTAACAGAATATTGTAATGCCATTGTGATAGCCATAGTAATCGCTATGAATATGCATGCATATTTCCAGGGTAAATTCACAAAATTATAAATAGTGCTCTTCCTCAAAGATGAAACCAAGATATTTATTCAAAAACCAGAAAGTCAAATTCACCATAGTAACTAAGAAGTTCATATATTAGTTCAGGGAGCACTGATATCTCCAAACCTTCTCTCTCTTAGCCTCCCTACAAATAAGCTCCCCTAGGCAAAATTCCTCCCTCTCTCACCCACACTAGCTGCTCTGCCTCATCTCTCTCCCATCTCTGCCTCACTCTCACTTTCTGCTCCACCCTTCCTGGTCTACTTATTTGCCAAGTTCCTCCCACCATGGACTCCATGTAACTCAAGCTGTGGCCTGGGTCAAAGTTCAAAGCAGTTCACATGGGCTTATTAACGGGCAGGGAAGAGCTTCAAATTCCCTGAACTTTACAAATACCAGTTCAAAAGAAGCACAAATCAGTGAGAAATAAATGAAATTCAAGATGCATATGGTGATTAAATTAATTAATTCTTAAATTATAAAGTATTAACATAACCATAGGCCTTGATTTGTTCAGGCCTGGAAGGTATGATTGCATTACTGTTCCTCTAACTAGTTATACTTACCCTTCAAATAGCTCAAAACATTTTCTTTTTGGTTCATGCAAACTTAATAAATAGATAATTTGGATAACTAATTGATATATCAAAATCTGAAAGATGATGAGTTTAAAAACCTCTCTCTTTTTTCAGACTCTTCTTTATGCAAATATTCCTTTGAAGTAAGTTGACTTCAAATTGAATTAAAATTCTTTGCATATATTGAAGAGACTTGAAAGAGAGCTACAGGCACACACATGCACATAAGTGCACATATGCACACACAGAATTGAAATGTTGGATAGAATAAAGGTAAAATAGTCTCTCTAGGCAGAGTTAAACTTGTGAACTAAGAGGAAAACATCATTAAATTACAACAATAAAGTTTCTAATTTTAATGTTTTGATGAAAAACAGTAGCTGCCATTTCATTCTAATCAACACTTGTCTAGGAAAAGTAAATAAATCTGAGGGTAATACTAATGTCATCAACAAAGTTCCTAAGCATGAATGTGAAAAATAGAGGGAAAAGAAAGCTCAATGTGTTGTTATATACACAAAATAATAACAAAATTAGCTGATTCTGCTGAATTAATATTAGAGCTAAACAATTATTTGGACATCATGTATAAGGAGCTTAAAAGATCTATAATTGCAGTATCAATATTTTTCATATTTTATGCCTTACAGTAATAGAATAAACAATCTTACAACTACTACCTAATTAGAATAAGTCTGGAACTGTACTTTTTTCAAAATGTTGATTATACCTAAGATGATTTATACTGGATGAATAAAAAACTCTCAGTTCATGATAGAAGCAAATAACACAGTTACCATACATATACATATGTGTATAGATAAAGATATATAGAAATATTTTTTTTCTCCACAAGGTAGTTCACTGAGTTTATAGTATGAATTTCCAGAAGTAGAAATATCAACTTACACTTTTTACAACCTGAGATAATTAGGGAATTGGCAAAAAGTTCAAGATTTAAGTTAAAATTCCATGGTAGTATTGAACTGGTCAAAGTTTGATGAGGTAGAAACTTCATTTAAAAGTATTCTTCTATGACAGTAATTCCATGTAAGATGGAATTTTTTCCATATTTGGAAGTAGGGTGAATAATTTGGACATAAATATAAGCTCATAGATATCACTGTGACTTTGTAGTATAAAATTCATTCCATGGTTCAAAATGAGGATCCATCATTCAAAAGAAACAGAAAGGGTAAGATATGTGCGTAATGTGAAGGTGGGAGTACTATTGAATGTTAAAAATATATACTTCAGTGAAGGAATTCAAGTGCCAGAATCCATGAGCCAATCATACATGTAGATGAAACTTCATTATGAATTCTATTTTCATTTATACTGAGAACATTAATTTTGATATAATTCATTCTTATTGGTAGAAAACTGGAATAAAATGCAATTCCTTCCTTGAAGGAGAGAGTTAGTGGATTATGACTGTAGAGTATTGCATATGAGGACATGTCAGTGTACTATTTGGTTTTCCTTGTTAATTGCTTTGTTATAGGAGGGGTGGTAGCTGTGAAAATGGTAATTAGGAAATGACTATGACATACAAATTCAATAAAACTTAAAAATGTATTAAAATGGTTTACTTATTCCAGTACATTGTCAATTTATTGGTCTTTCAGGTATCAACAATGCTTATAAACATAAAATCAGTGTTTATGGTTAACATATAGCTATGTTCATTTTTTTGTCTGCATTATAATTAGGCATTTTTTTAATAAAACATTATAGACTTCTAGGAGTAGAGCCAAGATGGCATAGTAGCAAAAGCACTCAACTGAACTCTTCTTACATTCTCCTCTAAACAACTTTAAAATAAGTCCTTGAATATAATCTGGGATTTGCAAAACCAATCGAATATAAGGGTGAAACGTTATTCTAGCCCAAGACAATTTAGAAGGTCAGAAAGAGAAACTCGTGACAGAAGTAGAGGCTGACTCAAAGGTCACGTAGATGAAAGACCGGTGGTAGGACTAAGAGGTAGTAATAGAAACAGCAGTAACTTCAGGATCTCTTAAAGCTGTCTTTCTGACAACTGGTCAGAAAGAGAATACAGGGGACTCTTGTGCGAGCATTAGATATAAGACTAGATGCTTTATAGCAACTCCATTCCCTACCCACTTCTGGGTCATAGTTTCAAGGGTGGAGAGAATCACTTTCAGTCAAAAGAGAACTGGAGCCCTGAGAGGTAGCATCATTCCTGGTCATGAGGAATCAGGGATTCTAAGGAACAGTAGAACTTCTAGTGCCAAAGGAGGAGAGACCTGTCTTGGGTAAGGACTAAAGTGTAGACCAAGAGAGCAGTGATCACACTTCTCACCAGAACATAACACCTTGGAAGCACTGAAAACTCCCAAACCCAAAGAATGAGCTCTTAAAGCAGCAATGTAAAAAAGAATAAAGTTTGAGATACTGTCCTTTCTTCCCCCATGGCAGGAACAGAGCCTAACATTAATGTAAAATTATAAATCAAGAAATCAGGTGGAAGACAGTGAAGTCATAATGGCAACATATACAGAGCCTCAAAGGGAAAAAAATGAATTGGAAAGAAATCTGACAAGAATTCCAAAAATAGACTAAAAAGCGATTTTCAAAATCAAATCAGAGTGGAAGATGAAAAAAAATGCAAAGAAATGTTAAAAAAGAGAAGAATATTATGAAAAAGTAGTTAACATTTTCATAAAAGCAGCACCAAAAATATTCAAGAAATCAATACCTTAAAGAACACAATTGGCCAAATGGAAAAAAAAGAAGGTACAAACTTTATTGCATGTAGCTGTCCAGATCCTCAAGTGCAGCTGAATCCAGACTTCACAGAACAAATTCCCTTAGTAAAAGTATGTTCTGTAATAGTTGGGCAAATTTTTCAGATGAAATCATTCCTTAAAAAGTAGAAATGGCCAAATGAGGTTCAAAAATCTCATAGAAGAAAATAATTCCTTAAATATTAGAACTGGACAAGTGGGAACTAATGACTATGAGAAATGATGAAATTATCAAAGAAAGTTAAAAAAATGAAAAATAGAAGAAAATGTGAAATACTTCATTGGAAAGAAATCAGTTATTTGAGGCAACATAATTTAAGAATAACTGTATTACACATAAACTGTGATCAAAGAACCTAGACATCACATTTCAAGAAATTTCAAAGGAAAACTGCCTCAACATCCCAGAACTAGGGAAGAAAATAGAAACTGAAAGAATCTACCAATCACATCTTGAAAGAGATTACAAAATGAAAACTTCCAGTAATATTATAACTAAATTCCAGAGCTCCCAGGTGAAGGAGAAAATATTGTACACAGTCAGATTATTCAAATATAATGGAGCCACAGTCAAGGTTTCACAAGATTTAACCTCTTCAATGTTAAAGGAATGGAGAATTTGCCTTATGATATTCCAAAAAGTAGAGAAGCTAGGATTAAAACAATGAATAATTTATCCAGCAAAACTGAGTATAATTATTCAGTGGAAGAATGGACAATAATGAAATTGAGGGCTTTTTTTGATCATTCTCATGAAAAGACTAAAAGTGAATAGAAAATACAAGACTAATACAAAATACAAATGCCAGATTAAAGTGAAGTATAAAAAGGTAAGCATGAAGGAGAAGTCATAAGGGACTCAAAAAAAGTTTAACTCTTTACCTTTTTATATGGGAAGGTGATATATGTAACATCAGAGAACATTATTAGGGCAGTTAGAAAGAATACTACATAGAAAGTGAGTGTGGGAGAGTCAATTATGTCTGGATCATGTAAAAAATGAATAGGTGAAGAAAAGAGTGCCCTGGGTAGAGGGGGGACTGTTGAGGCCAAATATAGAAAATTATCTCACATGAAAGAGGCATACAAAAAAGAGATTTTACAGCAAATGGGGAAAATGGGGGTGGCAGCCAATTCTTGAACTGCACTCACATCTATCTATCTATCTATCTATCTATCTATCTATCTATCTATCTATCTATCTATCTATCTATTCAATTGGTAATAGAAATCTATCTTACACAACAGCAAAGTGGAGAGAAAGAGGATAAAATAAAGGGCAGGGGTGGGAAATTAGCAATCCAAGTGAAATAAAATAATATTTATAAAAAAAATTAAGTGCCCAGAATAATAGAAGAAACAGAATACTTATATCATAGAAAAAGAGATTGAACAAGTCACAACTTAGTTATGTATGAAAAAACTGAGTTCTCAGAATTTCTATAGTAAATTCTTTTCATCATGTATTGTTACAGAAAGCACCCTAACATACATAGCAGGCCCTGCTATCACAAGTTCTTAGCTTTGCATTGATAAAAGGAAAGGCCCCTTTTGAGGGATTAACAATCACTTTAATCAAGCACATGTATCATTCTTTTAGTCAAGCACATGTATCATCCACCCAGTTGAAGGGAATCATCACCCTGAACTTTGAAGAAAATACAGAGAAATGAAAGGTCAACAGACATGACTTCCTCTGCCTGATCATCAACAGACAGGTCCAACTGTCAGACCATAATTAACAGAGATGGAAGCACCAACATCTGGATTCTCAAAGCCAGGGAGCTCCTTAGCAGCTTCCAAGAATCTTTGTCTGGCCAAACAAACACATCCAGTCAGTAAGCTCCAAAGTAAAACCTCAACTCAGAGAAATTATTTATACTTTTTTTTAGAGCCAAAAGGTTCAAGTCATGTCATCATTTCTCTGATGGTGTGGTCTTTAGCAACGAAGGATGAACATACACACAGAACCAGAAGTCATCACAACCCTTGAGAACCAGTGCCTCATTAACAAAAGGCATAGGCCTTCCCACAAATCTTCTCTGATTCTTTCTTTTCCTCTCCTCTCCTCTCCTCTCTTCAGATGTTCTACCCAGGAGAAGGTACACTCCATGGACAAAAGCTGCCTTTTTTCCTTTGGGATTACTGGTTACATTTCTTGCTCAAAGATCAAACCTTAAACCCAATTCACTCTGGAGTTCATAGACTGGCCAACAAGTCCCCACCCACCTAGTAGAGAGTGAATGTAATTACTAAATAGTAATTATTACTCTTTTACCCAGAAACCCTGAGGGTCTTCCCCTCCTAGTTTGGTTTTTTATAGTTAATATTAAAGGGCCCATTCCTTGAGTAACTACTTAAAGAGGACTATTGATTGAATTGGTGTAGCTCACTTAGCCAGAAGGGGCCAATGTCTCACATCGCATCATGGGCCATCTACAGTCATCCTGATGAATATCAGACCACTGTACCCAGATGACTCAGTAGAAGAAAGTGAGATTGGTGACCTTGTACAGCCCTTTTTCACTCCAATCAAAGTCATTTGCAAGTCATGTCATTATCTTGATGTCATGGTCCTCTTTGGGAATGAAGGACAAACACAGCCAGTGAGAGAGTAGGAGCTCCTTTCCTCTCTTGTCCTCACCTGTCCTCTCCTCTCCTTTCCTTTGGTTTTCTACCCAGGAGAAGGGATACTTCATGACCAAAAGATGCCTCTTTTCCTTTGAGTTTACTGGCTATATTTCTTACTCAAAGATCAAGCCTCAAACTCAATTCACTCTGGAGCTTATAGACTGGACAACAAATCCCCACCAAACTAGGACAGAGTGAATGCAATTACTAAATAGTAATTGTTTCTCTTTTATCCAGGAACCATGAAGGTCTTTCTTACTTTTTTTTATTAAAGAGGCCATCCTCTGAGTAACTCAAGTGCAAGTCATGTCATCATTTCTCTGATGGCATGGTCTTCTTCATCAACAAAAGATGAACAAAATCCTGTGAGTAGATGCAGCTGACTGAATGGGGACCCAGCTGACTGAATGGGGACCCAGCTAGCTGGGTGATTTAGTTTCTTCTCTCCTGTGTGCCTCCCCTCCCCTTCCTTATCCTGTCCAAAAAGATAAATTTGGATGGCCAAAAGATGCCCAGTTGATTTGGTTTTAGTGGCCTCTCCTCTATTCTCCCCTCCCTTCCCCTCTCCTCCCCTCCCATCTTCCCTTCCTCACTTCTCCTCTCTCCTTCCCTTCTCTGCTTAAACGGCCCTATTCAATGAAAGGGCATTACCTCACCCTAGGTGAGTTCTTTGCACCCTAAGTGCAAAGAACTTGGCCTAAAGGGCCCAAGGTCTCCCAGTGCATCCTGGGTCATTTCCAGTCATCCTGATGAATATCTGGTCACTGGTTAAGATGACTCTGGAGGAGAAGTGAGGTTGATGACCTGCACAACCCTCCCTCACTCAAAACAAAGTCAAGTGCAAGTCATGTCATCATCTTGGTATCATGATCTTCTTCTAGAAGGAAGGACAAATACAACAGCAAAAACAACCTAATCAAACTCCCCTTAATGGGCAGGCCCATTAATGGCTGGGGAAGATCTTTAATCATATTCAAATAATTAGCAATACAAATACTGTTTCTAGGTAAAGATACTCTTGTTTTTGTACTTTACTCCTAGTAAAGACTCTTGATTGAAAAAGGCAAGATTCAATGAGAGGCACTTGATTATACTAAAATAAAAACAGCAAAGATCCTATTTTGCTTGTCATCACATGTTTGACCACAGAAATGCCACATATTGACTTATTAAGTTACAACTATGCCCCTATAATATGTGGAAGAGAATAACATATAGAAGCACTGGAAAGACAGTAAAGGGACAGATAGTGAAGCATTTTAAATACAAGGGGAATTAATTTTTGATATCAGATATAATGATGAGTCTTTGGATGTTATTGAGTAGTGTGGTAGAATGATTAGATCTATACGATTTGAAAATGACTTTGACACTTGAGTAGAGGATGGATTGGAGGAGGAAGAGGTTTGTGAAAGTAATTCAATGAGAAGATTATAACAATATTATAGAATAGAGGTGAAGAAGGACTGAACTAGGTAACTGAATGTACAAATAGAGAAAAGGGGACATGTACAGGATAAGTTGTGAAGATAAAAACAGTAAGACTAGAAAGTGGATCAGATGTGTAAGATGAATGAAAGGAAAGAGTTGAGGATGAAATGGAAGTTGTGAACCTAGGTAACTGGGAGGATGATAGTATCCTTGAAAGTAATAGGGAAATTGAGATAAATGAAGATTTGAGGGGGAAAGATATTGAATTCTGTTTTGGACATATTCAATTTGACATGTCTATAGGACATGCAGTATAAGATATTGAAAAGGAAGGTGGTTGAAAAGGCAGCCTTTCTTGATCCCCCTTAATTATAATGACTTCCTTCTGAGACTATCCCAAATTATATCCTGCCTATATTTGGTTTGTGTATATATATATATATATATATATATATATATATATATATATATATATATATATATATATATATATATATATATATATATATTTTATGTTCTCTCTCCTGTTCGCCCATGAGTCCTTTGCAAGCATGGACTTTCAATAATCTTTTTTTGTATCCCCAGTACTTAGGACACTGTCCGGCAAATAGTAGGCACTTAATAAATGTTTATTGACTGATTTATGGACTGACTGATTTGGATCAGGAGCTTATGATAAATACCAGGTTTACATATGTAGATATATGAATCACATGTATAAGCTGAACTCATCAAGATAAGATAATCAGATAGTCTTTTTGGCAAGCTTCAGTACATTTTGCATTCAAACAATCAAACAACATGGCCATCCCATCAGAGTTGCCCTCTCTGAAGGATAGTTTGAAAGCTTGGCAGCTTAGTTCTACTAAGGAACTCAGTGTCTGGTACCTTAACCTGCCAGGTGATCTTCAGAATCTTCCTAAGACAATTCAAATGGAAGCAATTCAGTTTCCTGGCATGGCATTGGTAGACTGTCCAGGTTTCACAGGCATGCAACAATGAGGTCAATACAATGGCTCCATAGACCTTTATTTTTTCGTCAGTCTAATACGTCTTCTCTCCCATGCTTTCCTTCAGAGTCTCCTAAACATTGAGCTAGCTCTGGCATTGCTTGACAAATTATCAGTGTACATCCCTAGAAAGTATACTACCAAGGTAAGTGAATTTATCCACAGCATTCAAAACTTCTCCATTTGTTGTAACCAATGGTTTCATGTATGGATGGACTATTTTATGGAGAATTCACACAGGGCAAGTAATCACATGGCAGTCAGAATAAGTGATACAAGGACACTCTTAAAGTCTCTCTCAAGAGCTTTGTAATTGATTATGTGACATAGGAGACACTTGCACAGGACTGCTAAGCCTGGCACGCCCACATCAGAGAAGGTGCTGGGCTCTATTAGGAAAGCAGAATTGAAACAGTTCAAAGAAAACATAGGATGTACAGATTTAGAGTAGCCACCCCAAATAGTCACATGGATAATTTGTGCCCAATCTGTGGTAGAGCATTCTAATATTCTCATATTAGTCTAATCAGCCATAGTTAAATACATTGAAACTTGACTTTATCACAGTCACGTCATTTTGGTCCTCTTTGAAAGTGAAGGGCCACAAAACAACCAATGTAAGGAGAAAAAAAGAAGAAAAAAAAACACAGAATGTGAAGTTGGGGGGAGGTGGGATATACAAAGACTCAAAGTTCTTCTAGTTTGATAGTGTTTACCAGAGGTTTTATTTTTATTATCTCCACTTCAAGAATCCTCTTTCTTCAGGTAGAAGGATCAGAATAAGATAAATTCAGCTTCATGCTTCCAATTAAACAATGGGGATGTTTATTCATTCAGTTTCAAAAGAAAAACAGGATTAATCAGTAAATTTGTGTGCTGAATGTTCTATCTGTATGCATAGTCAATAAACATTTATTAAGAATCTACTATCTGCCAGGAATTATGTTTGTAGAAGTGAAACCAAACAGAACAGCTGATGGGATATGAAGACTCGGCATGCAATAATGGATAGTGAACTGGCCTCAAATTCAGGATTATTTAGATTCAAATATTTACTCTAACATATAGTGGCTTTGTGACCCTTTGTGGTAGTAGAGGCAGTTTTTCACCAGACATACCACAGAAATCATGTGTGGTTTAAAAATTAAAAAAAATATATTTTTAAAAGCGGTATGGCAGAATTCTTGTCTGTCATTTCAGAGCACTTGACTTCAAATATCTCCTCTTGAACAGAGCGATATTTGGAAGGAAGTAACTTAATGCTTTGGGGCCTCCAGAAACTCCTGGGAAATCATTTACTAAGTCAGAGATGTGGTGATAAAGGTAGGGAGTTCTCACACTGATAATTCCCCTAAATGAAAGATCATAAGATCACAAAATTACACAGAAGGAACCTTAGGTTTTATCTCTTCCAACCTCTTCTTCAAATATTTAAAGAAATTGAGACCCAGTTATGTTGCGTGATTTACTGTTAGTCTTTTGTTCTTAGAGGATCAATGACATCCAGAGGATGATATCTTGACTTAGAGTTGTGCAGAGTCAGTGGCCTCACTCTCTCCTCCAGTAATTAGGAGTTCAGTGGCAATACATAGGTCAGGATGACTGACTATGGCCCAGAATACTGTGGGAGACCCTGGCCTTTATAAGATAAGGTCTTAGCCAGGTCTCAGTTTGTGTGAGGCAACACATATTTAGTGATTAAAGTATAGGTAAGAATTGAGGGAAAAGATAGTCCAGTTCTCTTTCCCAAAAGAATCAGTCTGTGAGGGGAAAATTCTCAGAGTTTCTGGCCAGGACAGAAATAATTGCTATTTACACTCCCTCAGTAACATCAAAACACAAATAATGAGCAAGTAAGGCTTGTGCTGGGACTTATTATTGGCCAGTCTATGAGAACCCAAGTAATTTGAGTTTAAGACAAAGTCAAGTAGCTCCATTTGAATCCCAAAGGGTTTTATCAAAGCCTGGTTTTTGAGAGCTATATATCAAGAAATTGTAGATGAAAATTACATGAGACAGTGATATACCCAAGGTCACGCAGACTGAAGGACAAGTTGGATATGAATCCTTTCACAAATAAAGTATTCTTTCTAAGAACCTTTATTCAATTGCATCTGATATATTAAGACAACATATTGCGTTCCTCTTATTGTTTCCAGAATGAAAATAGAATATTCCATACTGAATATGATATTTAAAGGCAAGAAAATACTGGAGATATTATTGAAGAATAATCCCTTGGCACATTTCTTTCAAGGAGGAGAAAAATTGCCTATATCAAATTAAAAGTCATAATTAAGCAAGTCTTTCTTTTCTGATGTCCAAGGTTAAATTGGAAAGAGGACAGTATTAATATTTTTGCTTACTGATGCTGATTTTTTGCTTAGGTGTTCATTTTACCATTCTCCAATTTCCAGGAATATATGCATTTGATATCAGGTGAAAAGGAGTTTCACTTGATTGAAGTCAGGTAGTATCTTTATTTAATAATTAATATAACTATTTAAATGGCAATGATCAATTATAATAAATAGCAATCCAATACAATGAGATTTTGCTTTTCTAACTTTGATAACCATTCATTTTATTTACATACCTTTGAATTTGAGTGCTTACATATATACAATAGTGTAAAAAATTAAACTGGTCTTCAGGTTATAGATATTTTTAGTAGTAGTAATATAAACATATATACATACACAATCAAATGTATTACTTTTATCTGTAAACACATGTATAAGCATATATATGTGTATATATGTAATATATATATATTCCATGTATGTGTAGATATACACATAAATGCTTAATCTGTTATACATGGCAACTCTATACAACAACACAAAACATTAACAAAACCTTGCAACTCTCATTGCAGAAAAAGATTGAATGGACCAACTTCATCACTTATGAATCAAGTTAGACTTTATCATCCTTTATAATTCATTAGAATTCTTCTTAAACACTATTTCAAGTATCTTCTAGGTGTTTATTCTTCAGTAAGATAAAATGCATAGATGTATGTTGCTGTCTAATAAATCTCTTTCATGCTTTTCACTTGCACAGACAGAGTATTTTGACCTTGGAGAGGGGCTATAATCTTTTGTCTTTATAGAAATGAGAAAGCAGCTTTGTCAAGCAGAAGTTAAACCCTGGATGGTTTGGGACTATCTAACCATTGCTTAATCTTCTTAAAGTACTAAGATAAATCATCTTATTCATTTTTATATTAACATATTTCAATTTTATTAAAATTTGTGATATTTTTTAACTCTAAAACAGAACAAGGCAGGAGAAAATAATACAGGAAATGCCAGGGAAGCAGAGTCTTAAAGAGAACTCCTCAGCCAAAGGAGTTACAGGGTAGCTTGTTTTAAATCAACACTAAAAGACAAGGAGGAAAGATCAAGTCAGCAAGAACAAATTAACCCATAAAACTAGAAGGGATGAGGTAGTAAACAGAAAGCAGTGAGGTGAAAAGTGAGGTTTATTAATTGTCTGTTGAATTTTCTTCCTGCTGGCCCTCTCCCTTTCATTCACCCATAAGAGACTTAAACAAGGTAACAGTCTCAGTTACTATGCAGATCTTTTACTTGTACTGAATCATCTCTCTGGTCTTAAATGTCTTTTTGAATTATTGAGAATGTACTTTTTCACTGGACATGCCCCAACACACACACACACACACACACACACACACACACACACACACACACACACATTCTCTGAGTACAGAAATGCAAAATAATTGATTCACGGGTTCTGGAGTAGAGATTCAATTCTGTTGCCCACGTAGTTTTTTTATTTTTTTATTTTTTTAATTTTTTAATTTTAGGTTTATCTGAATATGCCCAGCAATAGCAAACACAAAAGAAAATGGGTAAGTTTCTAATCAACATATTTTTACTTCTAAAATGGGTTGGGCTGGGATATAAAAACTGAAAGTCTTGATTTGCAGTTAAGTAATCTTAAGATCTTTCCACTAGAGTGTTTCAGAAATCAATTTTCGGTTGGATTAGATCACCCCCAACTGCACCAGTCATTCTCTGCAACTTATTAGCTATGTGATCTTGGGCAAACCAATAAAAATCTCTAAACAACAATTTTTGCATCTTTAAAATTGGGATAATAATTACACTACCTACTGGATCCTTGAAGGTTATTACAAGACTCAAATTAGATAATGCCTGTTATTGTTGTAGACTTTAAAAGCAAAAATAGTCAAGAAAAAGATATCATGTGAAAAGCTTTGCCAAAATACTGGGAAATATGACCTGAGCATTTTGAGAAATTTAGGTGTTGTGCCTATACTTCAAATTAGAGCTATATTTCCCAGATAAAAAAGTTGTTTTTGAAGAACTAGTTAATAGACTTAATTTACATAATCTCATGTGATGGCTACACACATTTAATTTGAATTCATGCAATTAAAATGAAATAATATTTTAAATTACAAGAAACAAAACAAATGGAATTTGGAGTAATATAGTAAGACTTCTTGCTATTACTTCCTCAGCCTAGTGTCCCTCTCAGACAGCTTCTCCTGCTATTTCCCGCGAACTTCAACTAAAACAGGGTCTGATCTATGCCAGACAGACCACAACAAAGGAAATTGTGTGCAGAGAGAACAAAAATGTAAAAGTCCTGGACTGAGAAAAAGAATAAAAAGGTTTCTCTTCTAGTCCCAGTCTTTCCATTAATTGTTTAACTGTAGGACTAAATTGCTGCAGGAGTACAAACTAATGGATCACTATGAATTTTTCCAAGTTTAACATTCTAAAAAACTTTAATGGCTAGTCATATCTTTATTTTGGGGGGGCTCTAAAATCATGGAAAATGGGGAGCTGATAAACAAGATCACAACAGAGATAGTAAGAGAACATCTATTTTTAAAAATCAATTTAAATCACTTGGACAGGATAAATTGCATCCCTCAGGATGAACAAATTGATGTGTCCACTGAGCCACTGTCTGAAATAATTGAAAGGTACACATTTATTTGTAAATGAGGAGGTACTACAAGTTTGGGGGCAGGTCAATGCTACCTTCATTTCTAAAAACCAGAAGATTACAAATTATGGCAAATGATCTTGATTGCAATTTCAGGGGGAAAAAATAGAACTAAGAGAAGAAAGGAATAAGCATTTATACAGAACCTGTCAAAGGCCAGGTACTGTCCTAAATACTCCCCTTCCCCCAATATTATGTCATTTGACACTCACAATAACCCCGCAATTTAGGTGTGATTATTATTCCCATTTTGTATTTAAGGAAACTAAGGTAAACAGAGGATAAATGACTTATTCAGGGTCACACAGCTAGTCTGAAAACAAATTTAAATTCAGGTCTTCCTAACTCAAAGCCATGTACTCTATACACTGATTAACCAGCTGAATCTTGGTATAGAAAAGATAATTCAAGAGATAGCTGGTAAATATCTAAAAAGGGAAGCCATAATAAAGAGTCAGTGTGCTTACATCAAGAACAATTCATGTCAGATTAAACTAATTTCATTATTGTTAAGATTAATCAATGTTAAATTGATCAATGTAAAGAATGCTATAGATATATTTTACTTAGTTTATGTCAAAACTTAAGATGATGTATTTCATTATGCTTAAAAGGATAAATAAAACATGGTGAAGATGAGGAGTTCAATCTTTCTGCCTATGATAATATATATTTTTCAATGGAAAAAAGAGATTAAAAGAATTATAAAGAAACTAATTGTACTGGAATACATTTGAAAGATAATAGGTAAATGGAGATAGAGAAATGATTAGATAGATAGATAAATAATTAGATAGACAGTTGAACCAAATGAAGTTCATATCTGATACTTGGTTAAAAACTCTTGGTCTGGATAATAACACAATTAGATCCTGAACTTACAAGGTGGTTGAACTCAAAGAGCAATCGTGAACTGCTCTGAGTCAGTGTGGTGAATGGTGTCTAGTAGAGTGTCCCAAGAATCTATGTTCTATCCAATTCAATTTAACATTTTGATTAATGCCACGGATAAACTACAGATTGCATTGTCACAAAATTTTCCACAGAACAAAACTAAAAGAAATTAAACACAGAACACTGAGTTGACTCTAAGGTGAAATTCAATATGAATAAATATAATTTATCATATCTAGATATATAAAAAAATTAACTCCATGAACAAAATATGACAGGACAGGTAGATAGTATTTCATCTGAAAAAGTTTTGGAGTTTTACTGAATAGACAGCCCAATATGATTTAATAGCGTCACATGACAGTAGTGGGAGTAGGGGGAGAAGAAGGAAGGAAGAGACTGACAGAGTTAGAGAGAGTTGGGGAGACAGAGAGAGAGGGGGGGGGGGAGAGAGAGAGAGAGAAAGAAAGAGAGAGGGGGGGGAAGAGAGAGAGAGAGAGAGAGAGAGAGAGAGAGAGAGAGAGAGAGAGAGAGAGAGAGAGAGAGAGAGAGAGAGGGATGCTGGGCACTGTCTTCAGGAATATAAAGATTAGTCCCACTGTGTGATGTTCTTTTCTGTTATGTTATATTCACCTCTGGATAAGACAGTTTAAGAAGAATATCATTAAGTCAGAGAGTAAACGGAGAAGGGAAATCAAGATGGTGAAGGGCCTTCAGTTCATGCTATCTTGGAATAGAACTGGGGATGACATGGGATGGGGCAGAGCACTGTAGGCATTTTCATTTATTTTGTCATGTGAAGCAGTGTTTAGACTTGTTCTTTTTGACCTCAGAGGAACAAGTTCAAAACAATGGGTAGAAGTTACATAGAAGTAAAATTAGGGAAAATGTCATGGGGAGAAACAACAGACAGTAACTTCCTAACCCTTAGACTATTCCAAAGTAAAATGAGTTGCCTTGCTGGTCTTATTGATGGGTAGGGGGTGAGGGTCTTGCTCCTTGGAGGTGTTCAAGAAGAACTTGCATTATTTCTTGGTGAATTTATTACAGCAGTAATTCTTTTCATATGGGATTAAGTAGATTGTCACTGAGCAAACTTCCAGTGCAAATTCTGTAATTCTATAATCATAAGATAGTCTTTCTTTTTTATGTACTTTTGAACATAATTTATATTTATTTGTGAATAATCCCACATACTTCAGGTCAGGGACTACAAAGAAAACAAAAGAGAGGATGGAGAACTGGGCCTGGAGTCAATAATATCTAATTCACACTTAACTGACCCTTTCTCATTTGTGAGACCTAGGTAAGTCTCTTAAAATCTGCATGCATCAGTTTGTTTACTTGTAAAATGGGGATAATAATAACACATTACAGAGTTTGGGGGAGGATTAAAAGGTATGATATTTCTAAAAGCTTTTTCACACTCAAAGCACTATATAGAAGTCTACTGTAGTAGTAGTAATAGTAGTAGTAGTAGTAGTAGTAGTAGTAGTAGTAGTAGTAGTAGTAGTATTTGAAGAAGAGGAAGAATAAAAAGGAAGAGGAGGAGAAGAAGAGGAAGAAGCAGCAGTAGCAGTAGTTTTGTTCTATCAGGTAGGGAATTCCTGTCTAAGAAACTCAAATAATGCAGGGAGGTACACACTAACAGAGAACTCTTGAGAATACTGAGAAACGTATTTATTACTCCAGGTTCATATAGCCAGTATGTGTTAAGGGGAAGACTTAAATTCTTCATGGGTTTCTGTCCACTATACCCTCTTGCATATCTAACTTTATTTTTTAAGCTTGTGGAAATTTATTTCTTGAGGAACTGTCCTTGCCTTCTCTCCTCTCTCCATTTTCTCACTATTTCAAATAACCATAAGAGTAGGAGTATTTGGTTCCAAATCTATAAGAAAGATATTGTGACTTGTGACTTGTAGTACATTGTTTATTTGAAGTGTATCATAGGAAGTTGGCTAAGTACTATATATATATATATATATATATATATATATATATATATATATATATATATATATATATATATATATATATATATATAAAAACCAGAACTATGGTTCCATATATATATTTGTCAAAAAAATTGTGTCACAGGATCAAAAGACAGAAGAGAAACAATGAGGGGCAGGTTAGGAGGGATGGTAATCCAGTTAGTCTTACACAACACGACTATCAGGAAGGTCATTTGCAAAGCTACACAGATATGGCCTATAATAAATTGCCTGCCGTACCAAAGGGAATGGGTGGGGAGGGAGGGATGGGGAGAATTTGGAACTCAAAGTTTTAGGAACAACTGTTTAGTATTGTTGTTGCAACTAGGAAAGAAGACATACAGTTAATGAGGAATAGAAAGTCATCTGGCCCTACAGGAATAAAGAGAAGATGGAGACAAGGGAAGGGAGGGATGACAGAAGAGAGGACAGATTGGAGATAGGGAAAATTAGATTGCTTGGGGTATTGGGGTGGGGGGAGGGGAGAAAAGGGGAGAAAATTTGGAACCCAAAAATTTGTGAAAATGAATGTAAAAAAATTAAATAAATAAAAAAATTAAAAAAAAAACTATAAAAAAAAAATTGTGTCACAAAGAGTGGGACACAACTGAAAATGATGACTGAGTACAGGATCATAGTTCTAGAACAGGAAAAGTCTTCCAAAACATCTAATCAAACCATTTTATTCTACATATTAGTAAATATAGGTCAAGGGAGATAAAGTATTTTGTTCTCTGTCACATAGGTAGTGAGTTTTGTAGGTGAGATTTGAACCCAGGTCCTCTACTCTTTCTATTTTATTATGCAGTCTCATTGCTAGTGATCTGGCAAGATTGCTTTGTTGAATTAACATGATACAAATTGTCAAAGCAAAAGTAATAATGTAGAATTACCTTTATAAGGTGTTTAGGATATATTGTATTCAACACAACACCATTTATAGGTATGATTAGTCATATACTTATAGACAAGGTAGGACAAGATATAAAAGGCAACACACATCCAATGATAAATTTTTAAATTATCCTATGCTATATTATGAATGTAAGTCACTATATTGCTAAGAGTGTTATACTTGAATTTGAGAGAGCTTCAGTTAAAATTCTGACATTCAATATACATGTGACCATAGATATCTTACTTAACCAATATCAATCTCACTTTGCTCATAGTATATGATTCACAGGTTTTTGTTCGGTTCAAATTAAATGATGCACACAATACAAAATAATAGCAATTTCAGTTATTATCTATTGATCAATAAATATTTATTAATGAACTACCGTAACCTAGGTACCATGCTAGGTGCTGGGTGAGCAAACATAAAATTCCTATCTCTACTCTTAGTGATCTTATCTTTTTTAAAGAAAATATCCCTATCATTATTATCTTCTTTTTGCTCTCATGCTCCAGTTTTATAAAAGAAAGATCATTGGCTTTTGAGTCAGAGTTGAGTTCAAATCTGTGATCTGATTATCAGTCAAGATCAAACAAATTCATTCACATCTCTGGGCATCAGTTTTCTCATTTACAAAATTGCCCGTTTGGACTACATGATCTTGAAATTTCCATTCAGCTTTGAATTCTATGATCATGAGTACCACCGCTTTCTACATCTCCATCTTACTTAAACCACATTTATTCTTTCATCCTCAGATGAAAGTTTTCAGAATCTTCGGCAGATTTTAACCCCCACACCCAACACTGTACTCCTGATTGTTGAGAGTTCATCATAATCACCTTATCCATCTTCCTTTCATACTGATTTCTTTCACTTCTCTTCCTCCAATCTGGCAGTTATCTCTTGACTTTGGATCCTGAGTTCCTTATTAGTGTGAGCACACTATTTGTAGCTGCTCTGAACCCACTATGATGCATTCTGGCTATCTTCATGCCATGTTGCTAAGTTCTATTCTCTCATTAGCATACTGGAAGGCATCTTCACTGAACAAGTACTATTTGATGTTTTGCCAATTTACCCATTTCTCCTCAGAATCAAGATATTATACAGTCCCAATTCTCATTTTTGAGTCTTAACACTGTACTGAGACTTTTGAGACACTCTCTAGTTCTCTTCTCCCCTCTTCATTCCTTCCTTTCTTTTTTCCTTCTTTATTTCTTCATAGAGACAAAACTATTTCTATGTAAAGCAAGAAATATGTTTAAATATTGATTTTCACCATTTTTTCTTTCTGTGAACCGATTTTAGGAGCCATGTTAATTTGATAATATAGCATTTAAACAGGAAAGAATCACAATCTCACTTTGAAATAATATTTTATTTTAGCGTATTTCAAAAATAGCAACTAGGTCTAAGTATAGTTAATTTTGTCATTACACACACATATACACATACATGTGTGTGTGTATGTGAGTGTGTGTGTAGGCTTACACTTTGGACACAGATAACTGGTAGTAAGACTTGAAAAAGGGAGTTCTTTCCTCACTGGTAGTAACCACATAATTTGCTTCAGTGATATTTCAAACATCAAATAGGATCATTAGAGAAAGTACCCACAGTTCTATATTTAAATAACTGAGTGGTACCATGCTGCCTCCATTTGTCTTTGGAACTACTATAGTTTTTAACAAGTGGTAACAAAAGTCAAATTGTGACTGTCAAGGAGAATCTCAAAGGATTAAACAGACAATATTTTGCTTCTCTGGGACAAAACTAGCAGGCATAGGGTATATAGAATGCTAAATCTGGACTCAAAATGGCCAGAGTTCTAATCACAACTCAGACAACAGCTGTGCTGACCATAGGAGATTCTCTTAACTTCTTGATGTTCAATTTCATCATCTAAGAATGGGTTTGATATGTCCCTCACTATATAGTTATAAGCATGATGGTCTTTTTGGCCCCTTTCACTTCTAAATTTATGACACTATGGCAATGGTACATCCTCTGTGCATGCACACACACACACATACATACACAAACAATCCTAATGAATATATTTCATTACATTGCAAGATGAAAGTAAAGAAAGATTGTCCTCAGCACTGACCACTAAGATCTTATTACTTGCTAACCAAATTTGTAATATTTTATTTACTTAGTAATTCATGAAACTTTAGTTCAAAGGTAATTATAGGTGCACAAAGAATACCCATTATTAAAAAGCTGGCATAGTTCTTGGGGTCTAAATGGCCAATTAGAATCCATTGTATTCTCGATACCAATGGAGATCAGGGAAGAATTGCTTGAAGTTCGTTGCTTATTTGGAGGAAAAGAAGAGAGGATATACAACATTATTGTGCGGCATTTGTGTATACATCTGTATCACTTGTAGTGGGGAGGGGAAAATGATTCATATCTCTCTTACAGCGCCATTACTTCCCTCCTACACATGGTAATGTTGATTATTTAGTAAATCATAATATCACTGCCCTCCTCTGATGCTAAGCAATCTAGCAAAATGTACTCTCTGTTTGGAAGATGAATATTTTGTTTTTCTGAACATGTAGGATTTAAAAGACAGCTGATCTTTCATTGATATGCATGTGGTGATCAGCCAGGTGTAATAACTTGATTCCACTGAGTATACAGTTGATATTATGCGGTCAATTTAGAAACCTAACTAAATTGGAAACACATTATAGATCTTGATAATATGAAAACAAAATTAGAGTTTCAATATGTGAAATGTGAGAAAACTGACATTGATAGACGCTGTGAATTTGACTCCTATGTGTATTAAGCTGTATACCATCTTATAGATCTAGCATAAATTACCTAGGCTGTAGGCAGGAAAGCCCATAGATGTTATTAAACTGAAAACTTTTTTCTCTTCAAGAATGAACTTCTAAAGAAAGTGACCTCTTCTTTTGTTATCTTTTTATTAACTATGGGAATGTACAAAGTTAGAACTATCTTGAATTTCTACCAAGACTTTAAAAATTATTTTATGAGCTTCTTTGCTTGCTAAATTGCCTCTGAATATCATTCCGTGAAGGTAACTTCACTTAACATTAACTGACCTGGATTCTAGATGCATTCCTTTAAATAACATTCAAGAGACTCAGGTTCAGATCCAGTGCTGCAATACTTAGCACAATGCCTGACACATAAAAAGTGTATAATAAATGTTTAGATTGATTACTGATTAATTGAAATTCTGTATCTGACACTAATTAACTTTGTGACTTTGGACAATGTACAAAGGGTATATTTCTTACACAATCTAATTTCAGAGGGTATACTAAGGATCAAATAGGACAAACATTAATGTATATAAAAGTATAGAACAGTATTCTTATGAATATTATGAATTTAACTTTGATTTGGTTAATGATACTCTGATATTTCTGTGATTTCATAGATGTGTGCAATCCTTTCATCAATGGGACTCACCATAAACCAATGCCCATCTGTCTTGTAAGATACTTGACCATGTGTGTGCTCCCAAGGATTTGCTTTTAGGATTAACCCATTTACCCACTGAAACCATATATATCACTGTCTACCAACTTTCAGGTACCCCTCCTTCTACTTCTTCTAGCTTCTCAAAGAGAAATTCTCTTCCCTAGCACCACTCCTGTGTATGTGTTGTCTTCTATTAAAATATATACTCTCTCTCTCTTTCTCCCTCCTCCCTCTCTTTCTCTCTCTGTCTCTCACTCTCTCTCAACTTAATATTTACATAGCATGTTCTGTGGTCAGACTGCTCTACCTCCATATCTCTCTTTCAGGGTTCTGGATTTCCTTTAATGTTTTGTTGTCTCTGCGCCATCAGCTCAAGTTTTCCACAACCACCCTCATTGTCAAGGGATCCAATAACTAGAATGCCCATTTCCATTCAACCACTTTAAACATCAAATAGTTCTTACACAAGGATATTCACTTCAAAATAATATAAAGGATAAAAATATTGATCAGTTCCTACAAAAACAATATGTATCTCAAATTCATATATTTATCTCTCAAATTCATATATTTATCTCAAATTCATATATATAGACCAAGGATTTATATGTGGGGTTATATGGGCCTCAGAGAGGAAGATGGTCCTGTAACGCCATTCCCCTACTATCTGATCAAATGTTGTAAGTGACAAATCAAGTGAAAATTATATGGGGCAAAGAGGAAGTATCTAAAGTTGACAGTCCTTTTTGATACTCTGCAAAGCTTATCCCAGGTGCTCCTTTTCACCAAGTAATTAACATTGCAAAATAGTTATATAATGTTTGCAAATGCTACGGAATCTCTCCAAGGAAGTTCTATAAAAATCATTACAACCTCCCAACAACCTATCCCTAGAATGTTCCAAATTCAGAGTCTGCATGTCCTGAGCAAATCTACGTATGGACCATATTGCTCTTTTATCTATGTTCCTAACTCTGAGAATAGTCCTTGACACATTGGTTCATTGAATTAGACTTTATTTTCTCTGTGTGAAAGATCTATCTCTCCTCTCTTAGATATTTTGATGTCATACTTTGATCTTCAGTCATCACCGTAATTATTAAGTTGAGAAATTATTGACTCAGAAAACAAATAAAAAATTATCTCAGAAATATTTAAAACATGAATATTGATTTCATATTGATAATGTTCATTTTCTCTTAAAATAATAAAAAAAAGGAACCGAGGCCATTCTTATCATTTATCACTTCTTAAGTATCCTTTCAATAGGATGACAACCAAAGATGTATCAAATGATAATGGAATAAAGCATAGAAGTATTATATCTTTTCCTTCATCACACTTGATGTTCTAGAAATGCATAACATTCACACTAAATGGTTTTTGAGATTGATTAAGTGCCTTTTGTTCATTTTGGTCATTTATAAATTTTATCCATCATTTATCACTATATATGGGGATTACTCCTAAAATACATTTATTTCCCCTTCAAGTTCATTCATCTGAATTCAGATGAATTTTGAAATTCTTTACATTTTTAATATAATTTCTAAATGAATTTCCCCCAAAATCCAAATTATTGGTGCTTTAATTATTAGTTTTGAATATTACAACATTCCTCAAACTAAACATTAAAAAAAAGGGAACACGCATCTCTTTGAACTTTTCATATACAAGGTATGGGGAATCATCAAATGAAGATAACATAGAGTATACTCTTTAGAAAACGATGACAATGTAGCCGGAAGATTTGAACTATGTTTCAAATAATAATTAAATAATAATTATGTCTCAAATAATAATCAACAGAATTATTTTATGGTAAAATGGAAATTACTTTTAAATTAAACCTTTAAGTAATTGAAATGAACTAACCCTATATTTGATGGGCCCTAGGATCATAGCACAAAAAATATTTCATATATTTTGTGATCTTCTTCAAATTCTAAGTATTTTCTAAGAATTATTCAACAACCATTCCAAATTATACAGAGTCACAGACTTAGAAGGTATATCTATGGCTATCTAGTTCAACTGACACTTGCAAAAAAGTATTTACTCTTTCTATTAACAACAGATTGTTGGTGTCAGATACTCAAAGGAGGTAGGGTCTTCACTGTTAGGAAGAGGAGGAAAATGGGTTTACATGAAAACAAAGTCCTGATTGAGAAAGTTGCCAAACTAAGAAGGATAATTGAGCAGAGAAGTAAAATAATCAGAGAATAAATTAATATGAAGAACTAGGAGAAACATGCAAAGATTGAGTAATGATGCTGCGAAAGAAAGGGTGTGTTGGTACAGGTTGAATAACACTGACTCTAGATTCAGCAGACCTGGGTTGAAATCATACCACTGAGTCTTTGTACCTGCATAAAATCTAGAAACGTCATGTAACCACTTTGATTCTCAGTTTTGTTATTTATAAAAATGGGGGGATTGAACTAGATACCTTTGGCACCCTTGAGGTACTTTACAACATGTGGTCAGTGTTCTAGAGTAGCACCAAAATATTTATATTCATGATGCTTGCAATAATATAAATGCAAAATAACAAAAACTGACAACTTTCATAAATCTTAATGACCCATCTTGGTCCTAGAATACAAATGAGGGAATGTAATTCTGTCTTTGTAGAAGAGAAGTGAGAGATACTGGAATTAGGATGTCATACTTGCTGTTGTGTATGATCAGTTTATAGTTCAAGTTTTGCTTAACTTTTATCTTTTTTATCTTAATCTTTTATCTTTGCTACAATGGCTCATTCAGTGGATTGTGGGGGGTGATTATCGATCAAGCATATAAATGTTAACAAAATCAGTAAAAATTTTAAAGAATCCAAGTTGATTGCTGGAGACATAGCTCATTGTTTTTCTCCCAAAATTATACAGAAAGGTCCCCTTGACAAAATTTGTTTTCAACATGGTGAATTGGCCTAAAAACATAGCTTCTTCAACATAGAACTAAACATTCTATGGCATGCTTCCATTTTATTTTTCACATCTTCTTAATCTTTAATACCCTCATCTGAACTTTTGCAATCTCCTGTTTACCTTAAGTCTGGTTCTTATTATATTTAGGATGCTCATATCATCCGAGAGAAAGGCATATACAATTAAAATCAAACAACATCAATCATCGTAAGTACATAAAGTCGTTATTTTATAGTAACCATGTATTAATTCAACACTACTCTCATGAGTTTCTAAGCTAAGGATTCTCAAAGCATATTTTTTATAAAAAAGAAAAAGAAAAATGAATCATTTGCAAACCTAGAAAAAAGTTTCACATCTTTCATTTTTATGATTTTTTAAGATTTAAATGTATTTATTTTTAGTTTTCAATATTCATTTCTAAAAGATTTTGAGTTCCAAATTTTCTCCCTATCTTTCTCCTTCCCCTGCCCTGAGAAGATATACCTTCTGATTACTCCTTCCCCTACTCTGCCCTCCCTTTTATCATCCCTTCCCTCTTGTCCTCTTCCCTTTTACTGAATTGAAGGCAAGATAGATCACTATAGGCATTGCCTGTATATCTTATTTTCCAGTTGCTTATAAAACAATTTTCAAACTTTTGTTTCTAAAACTTTGTATTCCAGATTGTCTCCCTTCTTCCCTCCTCCCCACCCCCATTGAGAAGGCAAACAATTTCATAGAGATTATATAAGTTTAGTTATGCAAAACACCTCATAATAGTTATGTGGTGGAAGACTATATTTCTCTCTATCTTAACCCATCCCCCCAATTATTCTTTTTTCTACTTTGACCCCGTACCTTTTCTAAAGTGTTTGCTCTGACTACTCCTTCCCAATTTTGCCCTCCCCTTTACCATCTACTCTCTTTTTTCCTCCCTCCCTACTTTCCTATAGCTAAATCTGATGAAAGTAATGTTCACTCATTCCTTCTCACTCCCCCCTTTTCCCCTCCATTGTAAAACTTTTTCCTTACTTCTTTTATATGAGATAATTTACTCCATTTTATCTCTCCCCTTATCCTTGTATTGTTAATATAAAGTTAATGGTGGGGGCAAGGGGGAGATAGTTAAAGATCTTTCTTGCCCATTAATAGTCCTCAATACCTTTTACTAATTTCTATTGAGGCACTGAGTTAGAGTCCTGCCCTCTAGCTCTGAAAAGTGTATTAATAATCTGAGGTGAGGTTGTGCTTTGGGTCTGAATCATTGGAAGTGTTTGTTTGACCAGATGAGACTCTGGGTAACCTCTAAGGAGCCCCAGCTTTGAAAACCCACATGTTCATGCTTCTCTTTCTGGTAACTATGTATGCATGTTCAGACAGTTGGATCTGTCTCTTGATCTGTGACATATGGTTAGACAATTGGTTTACTGGTCTTTCTGTTTGTAATTTCTGTCTGTATTTTCCCTGAAGTTCAGGGTGCTGACTTTTGCCTCTGAACTAAGTGATCGTTATATGTGATTGATTAAAGTATATTGTTGGCTTCTCAAAAGTTAATTCTTTTTAGAAAAACAGATCTAAGAACCTGTCCAGCAGGTCCTCCTGTGTATGCTGAGGTTCTTGTTGTTTCACTTCTTCTCCTAATATATTTCTCTCTTAACACTTAATTTTATTTTTAGATACTATCCCTTCATATTCAATTCATCCTGCAACCTCTATCTGTCTATCTATCTGTCTATCTAATTTCCTCCAACTATCCTACTACTGAGAAAGGTCTCATGAGTTATAAATATAATCTTTCCATGTAGGAATGTAAACAATTCAAATTTAATAAGTTCCTTATGATTTTTCTCTTTCCTGTTTACATTTGCATGGTTCTCTTGATTCTTGTATTTGAAAGTCAGATTTTGTATTCAGGTCTGGTCTTCTCGTCAAGAATGCTTGAAAATACTCTATGCTGATGAATGTCCATCTTTTCCCCATAACAGATTATACTCAGTTTTGCTGGGTAGGTAATTCTTGGTTTAATCCTAGCTCCTCTGACCTCCAGAATGTCATATTCCAAACACTGATCCCTTAATGTAGAAGCTGCTATATCTTTTGTTATCCTAATTGTATTTCTACAATACTTGAATTGTTTCTGTTTGCAATATTTTCTCCTTGACCTGGGAACTCTGAAAGTTTGCTACAATATCCCTAGGAGTTTTGCTTTTAAGATTCCTTTCCAGAGATATTGTGGACTCTTCTATTTCTCTTTTATTCTCTGCTTCTAGAATATCAAGACATTTTCCCTGATAATTTCTTGAAAAATGAAGTCTAGGATCTTTTTATGATAGGGCTTTCATGTAGTCTAATAATTTTTAAATTATCTCTTTTGGATCTGTTTTCCAGTTCAGTAGTTTTTCCAATGAGATTTTTCATACTGTCTTCTATTTTTTTCATTCATTTGTTTCTGTTTTATAATTTCTTGATTTTTCATAAAGTCATTAGCTTCCATTTGCTCCATTCTAATTTTGGATGAATTATTTTCTTTACTGAGAATTTGGACCTCCTTTTCAATTTGGCCAATTCTGCTTTTTAACACACTCTTCTCCTCATTGATTTTTTGGACTTCTTTTTCCATTTGAGTTAGTCTATTTTTTAAGCTACAATTTTCTCCCATATTTTGGGGGGGTATCTTTTAGCAAGCTGTTAACTCAATTTTCATTATTTTCTTACATCACTCTCATTTTCCTTCCCAATTTTTCCACTACTCTTACTTGATTTTCAAAATCCTTTTTGAGATCCTCTGGGCTCTGCAGCCAATTCATATTCCTCTCGGAGACTTTTGATGTAGGAGTTTTGACTCTGCTGTCCTCCTCTGTTTGTATCCCCTGACCTTCCTTGTCACCAAAGTAAGATTCTATAATCTTTTATGATGAGCTCTTTTATGATGTTTACTCATCTTCTCAGCCAAACACTTTACTTTCTAACTCTGTGTTAAGGTAAAACTCTACTTCCAATGGGGGTAGAGATGGAGGTAGGTATACTGTCCCAGGCTTCAGGAATATTGTATCAGCACCTCAATCCCCCACTACCTGTGTACTTAGAGCTCCACAAGTATCCTCTGGTGCTGCCACTGCTGCTGCTGCCACTACAGTCACCAGCAACCACGCCATCACTCCTAATGCCCTAGAACTAGGGCTGTACCTGGGCACTCCTTTTTCACCCAGAGTTTTCTCACTCATCTTTTTCACATTTTTCAGCTGATAAGTCTGAAAACTACCACAGATGCCAATGATACAGTTCCCTGAGGCTTGCTCCAAGGGTGTTGTGCTGGTACAGCCCACACCAGACTGTGCTCTGCTCCCTGCTTGGAGCAAAAGATCTTTCCTGTAGAATTTCTAGATTGTTGTGGGCTGGGAATTTGTTTCACCTTGCCATTTTGTGGGTTTTGTAGTTCTAGAATTGCTTTAGAGTCATTTTTACAGGTATTTTCAGGACTTTGGAAGGGAAGTCCCTGCTTTTACTCTGCCATCTTGGCTCTGCCGCTGTCCATTTTTATGTTTGAATTATGCAATACATGACTACATATACTTTCATTGGAAGTTTTATATGGTTTTATAAGGTAACACATGACATCCATACAATTTCTCTCCTGCTCCTTTACCTTCCCCCAAAATTCAAATGCTTCACAAATAATATCTTATTAATCCTATGAGTTTTTTTATTGTATCTTATTTCACAGAAAAGTCATATGGAATAGCAAATAGCAAAACATTGTTTATTCTATGTATGTTTGTATTCAGAGTACTATTATATTTCCCAATTCTCTATTAATGTCTATCAAAATTGTTACTTAACTTGTATTTCATCTTTGTTAAATGACTACTTGGAAAGTTCATATCTTCTCTTTATAGCTGGCAAAATATTGATCAATTGATATAATTTCATAGATAATCAATTCTGAAATGATTTATCAAAACTTTATATGATCATTGTTTGAGTGCTGGAAAAGATCTCAAGGGCCAACTAGTCAAATTCCTACATTTTGCATATGAGAAAACTGAAGCAAAAGACTTCATAATTTGACCTTATTCAAGACCACATACATTTTAGTTTAATACAAACCTCTCTTACCCTCAAAGCCAGGTAGATAGAAGAAGATTCATTCTTCTTCCAGAATTCTCCAATAATTTTGTGGTGACTGGGAGTTATCTAAGTTCTCTATGAACAGATCAGCTCCCATTTGATGGAATTTCCTCAAAAAGAGGGGCTAGTACCCTTAACCTCAATTTGACTTAGCCATTAATAGTCAGATTAGCTTTCATGCAGAAATATTTGGTTCAAAAGGTATACTCCTTAATATATAAACATCCCCTAACATGTTGGAGTCATAATCTTCCTCTTCTCCTTTTGCATCCTCAGTCCCTAGAGAGGGAAAGAAGGTGAGGTTCATGGTTTGCTATATTTTCAAAGATCAGTCCTACTTCCAAATCCAAAATGTCTTTCAGGCTGAAGTCCTTGAAATAGTGGCTTCTCATGGTTGGGTGCATCATCCTGTGTGTAGTCCTGGCTCCAACGTAGTCATGGCTTTAACTTCTGTTATTTTGAACAACATCTCTGGCACCTGAAATAGAGGAAGACTAAAAATATGGAACAGTAACAGTCCCATTTCTCAGAATTCAGTGTAAAAGAGAGGATGCAGGGGAAGGAAAGTCCTTCCCTTTTTGCCAAGTTCAGTTTATGGCATTTACACTGTGGGTAAACTTGGATCTTCACCTTCTTGACTCAACAGTTAAGAGTGAGCCAAAGGAAAGCAGGGAAAAAGAAAACAAATGACTCAGTCTTACCAGTTTTAAACACACGGGCAACCAATCAAAGGAAACTACCCTCATTAACACGGTAGAAGACCAAGAGGCCTTCTTATTAGGACATCAACACTTCTCCAAAATATCCTCAAGGGTGCATCCATATTTTTTGTACTGAGCATGTCTAGAATTGCCTACATATCAGAAGGAAGATATGAACCCCAGCCTTCTGACACTAGCGTCAATGATTGAATTTCTATGATACCATGCTATGCTGCTAGTTCTAACACCAGTCTTTCTGCTTCATATTCCTAAAGATGTAGCCTATACTGAAGTAAAATGTTACAAATCATGGCTCAAAGAAAGTACATTTAATTATACTTTCTCCAACCTATAATTCTTGTTTCCTTATTCTTGTTGTGTCTTTAATGACAATATCACAATAACATATAACTTCTGAAGGACTTTTATATCCTCCAGAAAGACTTTTACTTCTCAAAAATATTACTGATGTTTAAAAGATTAGGAGTTTGAGGTTAGGCCTCTCTGCCCATTTCTTTTTCTTGTTGATATACTGACACTCTATCAATGAGGTAGAGGTAGCCAGGGTCCTCAAAGATTATGGCACTGAGCCACAAGTTCTGCTTGACTTTAGAAAGATGAAAAGGCTTCAGGGAAGTACCCACAGAGACTTTGTGCCTGTTCTTCTAGAAAACATATAGCTACTTTCAGGGAAAGCTGCTAACCAGAAATACACCTACCAGGAAATGAATCATGTTGGCCACAGCAAATCAAGAATACTATTTTATCAAGGAATAGAAGACAATCCTTTAACTCAGTTACCAGAGCTGTAATTAAGAATTAATGTCTTGACTAAAAGGGGAGGGGAGGAAAGGGAAGGGAAGGGAAGGGAAGGGAAGGGAAGGGAAGGGGGAAGGGAAGGGAAGGGAAGGGAAGGGAAGGGAAGGGAAGGGAAGAAAGAATAGTAATCTAATTATTAGGGTCAATTTTTTGATTACTCACCTTGCCTGTTTCTTGGTTCATTTATATGTAAAAATGGTGATAATTCTAAGACACAATTACTATGAATATACAAAAATGCATATATACTTACTGGATCTATAATTTCATTGACAAATGTTTTGTGTTTTTTTTTCCCACATTCTCTGCAACATGTAGTCTTAGAAACTTCTCTGGGGTACTGAAAGGTTAAGTCAATTGTCTGGGGTCTGGCAATAAGTATGTGTCAAAGAAGAGATGAATAAAGATCTTCATGCTATCAACTATAAAATAGTGACTCCCTCATAAAAGAATGAACATAAAGGTGCTGAGCACAGGTTAAGTCTGGTACACAGAAGGTGCTTAATAAATGTTTGCTTGATTGAATTAATCCCAACTCCATTCTCAACTTTAAATATGAAGGTATACAATAACAAGGATATTTACTATTAGTCCCATAGTCCACAACAAATTCCAAACCAAGGTTCTTAAAAATTATCTTTTTATGGCTTCACTTTTTAAACTTTCAATCATGTTTTGAATATATACAACAACTTATAGACAGTTTCATTGAATGGATGTTTGTGTACAATCTAAAAAGGCAGTTTAGAAACTTTGACAAAAGTTTTTTTCTTAGAGTCTGAAGATCCCATTTTGAGTCATATTATACATTCAATGGTATGATTCTGTCAACATCAGTTAACTTCTCTAAACCTCATTTTCCTTATCTGTAAAGGAGGATATGTGTACTATCTATCCTATGAGGCTGTTGTGAAAATAAAATGTACTTTAAATAAAGCACTTGGCATTAAATTCAAGATTTATAATATTTCCCTTATATATACTCCACTATGTTCAGAATTAGGAGAACAAAATTTAGATTATATGCATTCCCAGTCCTTATATAATTTATGGGCTTCTAGGGCAATAAGACATGGTCAGAAATGATTCAGAATTTATTTTTACTTTAATGATCCCAGGTTTCACAAGGTATGTTTATACCTTTCATCATCACTTTGTAACCCTTAATCTTCTATACATCCAACATTAATCATTCTTATTATGCCTTAGTTGAGTTTCCTGCGTGCTTTGAGCATAATAGATAAACGCTAAATGTTTGTGGAATCAAATAAGCTACTAAGATTTAAAATGTTTCTCACCTGGTGCCTAACCCTCCTATTATTGGTCTCTCTGAGCTTACCTATACTGATTCATGGGCATCAACACATAGTGTCCTTTTTCCTTTCATACAAAACCTGTTCAGATTTGTAGGATCTACTACGGATTGTGTTCTTCTTGCATAAGTTTGAAAATTCTGTGTAATATCCATTCCAGAGTTAGCTAGATGGCTCAGTGGAGAGAATGCTGGACCTGATGTCAGTAAGACCTGAGTTCAAATCTAGCTTCAAACACTAGCTGTGTGAGCCTGGGCAAATATCTTTTCCAAGAAAACCTCATGGATAGTATCAAAGTGCTCTGATCCATGGGGTCACAAAGAGTTGGACATGGTTGAACAACAGCAAAAAACTTCCATTCCAGGACAGATTATTGAAGCAATGCATCAGTGAAGATTATAACTGTATAGAGCTATATAAATGGTAAAACTATTATAGATAATATTTAATCTTCTTTCTGCTCTAATCCTTTAATATTCTAAGGAAATGAAAAGTACATCAGGTTAGTATGTTTATAAGAATTTATGAAAGTGTTTCCAGTAATATACTCTCTTTTGATTGCTCATATATTGCTGTTAGTATCCATTGGGTTTCCTAGTAAAGACACTAGGGTGGTTTGACATTTCATTCTCTAGTGATTAAGGTAAATGGAGGTTAAGTGACTTTCTCAGAGTCACTTAAGTAAGTATCAGAGGCTACATTTCAACTCAGGACTTCGTGACTTCAGGCCTGGTACTCTATACACTTGGCTCTAGTTCATGCATTAGGCCATCAAAATAATAAAGTAATAAATAAGCAGGACATTCCTTTTTTAAAACTGAAAAATAGATAAGAAAAGAAACTGTATTCAAAAGGTATGAATGTATATATTCATTATTCACATAATTTAAGATGATTAGAAAATATTTTTTACTCAGGAAATATTGCTTTCACTCAAACTACAAATTTGATATGAAACTTTAATAAATTTGCATTGTTATATAAGATTTAATAAATTTAACATGAATTAGCTGTGTAAATGATGAAAGTGAACATTATAGACTCAGATTACTGAATTTTATGATTTACAAATTCTCTAGAAATCCTTCCAAACTCAATTAAACACCCATTAAACACCTATGATGTATCTAAGAATGCATTAAGTGCTAGACATAAAATTTTAAAAGACAGATAAAAAAGATTATGGTTTGTACTTTCAATGTACCTTTGAAGTCTAATGACCCTTCATTACACCAAAAAGAAAAAAAAAGAGAGAGAAACATAAATCCCCTCCCAAACATAATCAAGTAAGATATCATGAGACATTTGAGGGGGAAAATGTCAATTTTATCTGGGGGAAGGGGCTACCAGAAAAGATTCCTTGAAAAGAGTTAGAATATATTGCACCTTAAGGAGATATTAATGAATAGAATTTGGATGAGAGTCTCAATTTCAAGCATTGTGATTAATATATACAAAGGCAAAAAGACAAGAAAGGGTAACAAAAAATTAAGGACCACTGAGTTGTCCAGACTTCATAAAGAATAGAAAGGTAACATGAGATAGATCTGAATAGTTAGGTTGGAGACAGATTACCAATAGACTAGAATACAAGTATTGCAGGGCCTCTGGAAACACTTTGGCAACTTGTATTTACAATGACAGGCCATGTCCATAGGGCAGCTAGCTACTTCTTTCCTCAGAGTTCTATGGGTAATTCTATTGGCTTGGGTTTCTAGTATTACCACTTATGAACCCCCACTCATAAGCTACTGATTCATCATCTATCAGATTTAATTAACTTTTAAAAAATATTTATGGAATAGTATAACAACTACAGTCATTAAAGGAATATCCCCAAACTGGCGCTGTATATCTCCCAACACAGAAAAAACACACACATTTCCCAGGAAGAATGGGCCCAAAGTAAAGATCTTATGGGACCACTGGATAAACTCATAGTTCCTGGATACTAGAAGTTTCTTATGGAATCTTTGTGAAATATTCCTTAACTATATCTTTCTGTTAGGCTCAGAGATTTAATGTCCTTGCAGAAGACTGGAGCTGTCTGGATTGTCATGTGTATCTATCAGCTCCCAATACCATCATGCGAATGAGCTATTGCTGCTCTAGGATAATTTTATAAGCTCTGATGGACACTACTACTATTGCGGATGGGAACACATTAGCTGATAGGAAATTCACACTTTCTTACTTTTGAGATTTAAAAGATCATCACTCAGTCAAAAGAAGGGAGAGAAGTGAGAGGAGAGAAAGAAAAGGAGGAAGGGGAAGAATAGGATAAGTGAGAGACACAGAGAAAGATAGAGAGAGAGACAGAGAGAGAGAGAGGTAGAGAGAGAGAGAGAGAGAGAGAGAGAGAGAGAGAGAGAGAGAGAGAGGAGAGAGAGAGAGAGAGAGAGAGAGAGAGAGAGAGAGAGAGAGAGAGAGAGAAGCTTTCTCCTCCCAAGGACAGTTCTTTTAGGAACCTTAATATCTGGATTTGACCACCAGTCTAGCTGATGTTGAGAATAGGTTTCTGAATTGCTTTGCTGTATTTATAATACTAAATGTATGTCTGGTTATTTTAGCTAATCACAAAACAATTCCTTTCTGATGTCATATTTTTTCAAGGCATATATTTTTTTATTTAATTAAATTTATATACTTAACTTTTTACATTTATTTTCACAAAATTTTAGGTTCCAAATTTTCTCCTCATTTGTCCCCTCCCCCCCACCCCAATACACCGAGCATTCTAATTTCTCCTATCACCAATCTGCCCACTGTTCTATCATACCTCCCTTCCCTTGTCGCCATCTTCTCTTTTGTCCTTTAGGGCCAGATAACTTTCTATTCCCCATTACCTGTATGTCTTATTTCCTAGTAGCCAGGACAGTACTCGACAGTTGTTCCTAAAGCTTTGAGTTCCAACTTCTCCCTATCCCTCCCTCCCCACCCATTCCCTTTGGGAAGGCAGGGAATTCAATATAGGCCATATCTGTGTAGCTTTGTAAATGACTTCGAAAATAGTTGTGTTGTGTAAGACTAACTATGTTTCCCTCCATCCTATCCTGCCCCCCATTGCTTCTATTCTCTCTTTTGATCCTGTCCCTCCCCAAGAGTGTTGATTTCAAATTGCTCCCTCCTCCCATTTCCCTCCCTTAAAACATCCCCCCTTCCCTGCTTATCCCCTTCTCCTCCACTTTCCATACAGGAAAGATAGGTTTTCATACCAAAATGAGTGCGCATTTTATTCATTCCTTTAGTCAAATGTGAAGAGAGTAAACTTCATGTTTTTCTCTCAGCTCCCTTCCTTTTCCCTCCACTAAAAAGTCTCCTTCCTGCCTCTTCTATGGGAGATAACTTGCCCCATTCCACTTCTCCCTCTCTCCTCCCAATACATTTCTCTCTCACCGCTTAACTTCATTTTTTTAAGATATGATCCCATCCTATTCAATTTACTCTGTGTCCTCTGTGTGTGTACATGTTTGTGTGTGTATGTGTGTGTGTGATCCCACCTACTACCCAGATACTGAAAAGTTTCAAGAGTTACAAATATTGTCTTTCCATGTAGAAATGTAAACAGTTCAACTTCAGTAAGTCCCTCATGACTTCTCTTTGCTGTTTACCTTTTCATGCTTCTTTTCATTCTTGTCTTTGAAAGTCAAATTTTCTTTTCAGCTCTGGTTTTTTTATCAAGAATGCTTGAAAGTCCTCTATTTCATTGAAAGACCATTTTTTCCCATGAAGTATTATATTCAGTTTTGCGGGGTAGGTGATTCTTGGTTTTATTCCTAGTTCCTTTGACTTCTGGAATATCCTATTACATGCCCTTCGATCCCTTAATGTAGAAGCTGCTAGATCTTGTGTTATTCTGATTGTATTTCCACAATCCTGGAATTGTTTCTTTCTAGCTGCTTGCAATATTTTCTACTTGACCTGGGAATTCTGGAATTTGGCCACAATGTTCCTAGGCGTTTTTCTTTTTCGATCTCTTTCAAGTGGTGATTGGTGGATTCCTTGAATATTTATTTTGCCCTCTGGTTCTAGAATCTCAGGGCAGTTTTCCTTGATAATTTCATGAAAGATGATGTCTAGGCTCTTTTTTTGATCATGGCTTTCAGGTAGTCCCATGATTTTTAAATTGTCTCTCCTGGATCTCTTTTCCAGGTCAGTTGTTTTTTCAATGAGGTATTTCACATTATCTTCCATTTTTTCATTCTTTTGGCTTTGTTTTGTGATTTCTTGGTTTCTCATAAAGTCAATAACCTCCATCAGCTCCATTCTAATTTTGAAAGAACTATTTTCTTTAGTGAGCTTTTGAACCTCCTTTTCCATTTGGCTAATTCTGCTTTTGAAAGCCTTCTTCTCCTCATTGGCTTTTTGAACCTCTTTTGCCAATTGAGTTAGCCTATTTTTCAAGGTATTATTTTCTTCAGCATTTTTTGGGGGTCTCCTTTAGCAAGGTGTTGACCTGCTTTTCATGCTTTTCTTGCATGTCTCTCATTTCTCTTCCCAGTTTTTCCTCCACCTGCCTAATTTGATTTTCAAAATCCTTTTTGAGCTCTTCCATGGCCTGAGCCCTTTGAATATTTATTTTTGATGTTTGGGATATAGAAGCCTTGACTTCTATGTCCCTGATGCTAAGCATTGTTCTTCCTCATCTGAAAGAATGGGAGGAGATATCTGTTCACCAAGAAATAACCTTCTATGGTCTTATTTTTTTCCCTTTTCTGGGCATTTTCCCAGCCAGTTACTTGACTTCGGACATTCCTTTCCACACCCACCTCACCTCCAGATCCACTCAGCTAGTGTTTGGGGTCTGAGATTCAAATGCTGCTTCCCAGCCTCAGGGCTTTCAGCGGGGTGTCGGGCTGCTATTCAGTGTGAGATTAAGTTTGACTGCTCAGGTGGGGACAGGGCCACCACACAGGGCTCAGTTACTTCAAGGGGTTTATGAGGAGACCTTCAATAATGGACCCGAACTCTTGCCTGCTTTGGGATCTCCTGTCTGCTGCTGCCTCTGCTACTGCCTCCCAAAGGGGCCTGAGTTATGGAGATACCCCGCTCCCCTCTTGGCCAGCCAAACAGGCTCTCTCACTGACTTTTGTGCCCGTGGGTGGAGGGACCATCGCGGCCACTGGAGATTCCATCCCTGAAGCCTGCTCAGATCTGCTCCTCTCAGTGCTGCATGGCCAAGGCAGGGCTGGACTCTGCTCCGGGTTGGTGCATGATGGACCTTTGGTGTCAGTTTTTCATGTCTCTCTGGAACAGAAATCTCCTCCACTCGGTTGTTCTGTGGCATCCACAGTTCCAGAATTTGTTGGGAGTTCTTCTTTACAGGTATTTTACGGGCTGTGGGCTTGGAGCTAGCATATGTAAATCTTTCTACTCTGCCATCTTGGCTCCTCAACCCCTGATGTCATATTTTTGATTCATTAATCAAAATGCTTTTGTTGTTATTGAATTGTTTCAGTCATGACTAGTTCTTTGTGACCCCATTTTGTGGAATTTTCTTGGCAAAGTTACTGGAGTGATTTGACATTTTAGTTTTCAACTCATTTTATAGATGAGGAAACAGAGGCAAAGGGGATTAAATGACTTTTTCAGGATCACACAGCTAATGTCTGAGGCCAGACTTCAGCTCATGAAGATTCCACCTACCTGTCCCAAATCATTTTAGGCTTTTACAATTAATTACGTACATGTTTGTAGTAAGGTACATTTTTTCATTTTTAATGGATTGATTAATTCAATTTAGTAATTTAACCCTGATTTAATTATATTAATTATAGAGGTGATGGAAATTATATATTTATATATAAATATATAATATAATAATATATTATATAAATTATATATTATATAATTTATTATACATTATAATTATAAATTATATAATTTAATCATATTAATTATAGAGGTGATGAAAACCTTGTACAAGAATCAATGTTTTATACTGTATTTGTTGGTTCATAACAAGGTAATGCAATAATTCAAATTTACAAAATATGATAAGTTTTAGAAACTCTTTTCCTTCTATTTTCTCTTCTATCCATCCTCAGTAACATGAGTATTGCCATTCCTTTCAAAAGACAACATTTTCTTACAAAGATACACTATAGTCAGAAGGTAAAAAAGTAGAATAATAAGTGAGATTAGTACAGAAAGATGTAAGAAGATGGAGCAGCGATAGCAGTATGAAGGGAAAGGTGAGTCTTCGTAAAAAAAATCGAAGACTTAGCAACTGACTGTAGGCATTGTATAACGGAGAAGGACTAGCTGAAGAGACTACAAAGCTACAGGACTGATCTGTACAATTATGTGGAATGTGAAATTGATGGGAAAACCCACAGAATTGCAGAACCAGGAGGAAAGTAAGATCTAACCCAAGTACAACAGCTATGAGATGTTGTATCCAATGTGATATATAAGGCAAAACAATTCTATGATAGAAATTACAGTCAGTCCACATAGCCTAAATTCCTTAAACAAACAATATATCAATATATTAATTATTCCATAAAAGAGTATAATATACAAAGTCTCCAAATGTGGTGATAAATTTGACCAACCAAGTGGTCTCATCAGTCTTCTGGGGGAACATGTGAAAAACCTTCTACACTGCAGAACCCTACAACTCTTAGCTATAGAGCAAGGTAAAAGTTATAATGTTCAGTTTCTAAATGGGGCTGGTGTAATGGAATGATGGAAAATGTTGTTTATGATTATTAAAAGCTGGGCTACAAGTGGCTCTGATTCCACACTGCTTCTGGAATATATAGGGTTCCACTCAACAGAATCTACCAAAGGTCTTGAGTTTTGATAAATGGTATTTAATGTATAAAAATGTACTCTCTCCTAATAATGTACTCCAGCATCATCCTCAACTTCTCTCAAAAGTCTCTTCCCCAGGTATGATGGGTTCTGATTGACAACAATTGATCTTATTGTGTCTAGAACTTGCTTCTACATCACTTGCAAGTCATCCTTACACCATATTACAGGGCCAAACCCTTTTCTTTATATCCCCTATATATGCTACTTTTCGCTATTGGAATATAAGCTTTTTCAGGGATGGTAACTATCTTGTGTTCATATTTGTAGGGCTTATTTAATTGCCTGGTATGTAGTAAATATTTAACAATTGTTCAATGCCTGTCTATATGTCTATCTATCTATCTATCTATCTATCTATCTATCTATCTATCTGTCTGTCTGTCTGTCTGTCTGTCTGTCTGTCTATCTATCTATCCATCTATCTATCATCTATCTCCCATTTCACTTTCTCTCTTTATTGTTGAAGAGAATTTATTGTTTCAAATTTACAAAGTATGGTAAGTTTTAGAAACTGTTTTCCTTCTAATTGTTTCCCCTTCTATCCATCCTCAGTAACATGGACATTGCCATTCCTTTCCAAAGACAACATTTTCTAGCTCTAATTGTTAGGAATATTCCCCCCTTTATTAAACTTAAGTATTCTTTTCTTCAATTTTAATCTATTGTTCCATGAGGTAATTCATTGTTCTTTATATTAATATATCTTCTTTATATATAATATTGCTATATCTTCATTTTATTTATCCATCTAGAATTGCCTTCTAATCACAGAACTCAAGCCAAAATTCTTAATGATACCTAAAATAAAATTTTACTTCTTTCATTAAAATATGTAGTTCATGTGCTTTGTGAATGAGAGCCCATAGCTTTTGTTATTTTTTTTTCTTTTGATGACTTTGTATCATATAAATTCCTACATGTATCTGTTGCTTATACTTCTTAGGTTGTATTTATTTCCTATATAGTTCCTGTGTAAGAAATATATGTTGATAGATATGCACTTTTTCACCCTTTCTCTCCCTTTTCAAATTAAAGCCCATTTGAAGAGTCCAGGAAACTGTAATTCTTATATCTTATTATAGACCTCCATCTATTTCCAAGAGCATGTGATTTCAGCAGTTAAAGTCATAGTCCAGAAAACTAAACCTCATTGTCAGAAATCATCTTCTTAACCAGATCTTTACTTTCTTTATTTGCCTTTGTCATATGTAAGTCGTGTGTGTGTGTGTGTGTGTGTGTGTGTATTCATCTTTCGTTGCCAAAGAAGGCCATGCCATCAGAGAAATGATGACATGACTTGTACTTGACTTTGTTTTGAGTGAGGGAGGGCTGTGCAGGTAATCAGTCTCACTTCTCCTCCAGTCATATGAATTCAGTGACCAGATATTCATCAGGATGACTGGAGATGAGCCAGGATGAGGCAATTGGGTTTAAGTGACTTGCCCAAGATCACATAGCTAGTGAGTGTCAAGTGTCTGAGATAAGATTTGAACTCAGGTCCTCCTGACTCCTGCACTGTGATCTATCCACTGCACCACCTAGCTGCTCCTGTGTCTAAGTCCTGACCTTCATTGAACAACAGAAATGAAATATTCTTCTAGTATTTTCAGTTTCTTGGAAAACAACTCTGTAATCCCTAGCAATGGTTTCTTGATTTCATTTCGTACCATCATTTTCACCTACAGAAGTGGATGAGATGAATCAATCATCAGATTTCAAAATTATTTAAAGGTCCACAATTCTGATCCATAAATATATACTGAGAAAACAATAATAGATGTTTCAGTACCACTTCAATAGGGAGTCATCAATCTTCACTACTTGTCTTTATCCAATGAACTTTGAAGCATAATGGCTCTTCTGCTGGCACCCATAGATTCACATCCACAGACCATGGAATACATACTTTCTATTTCTCAGAAGGTCCAACTCACTATTCTTCAGAAAGAGTTTCATATCTACTACTTAGATCTTTTTATTCATTGGTACTACTTTGCTTTCCTAATCTATGTCATTTTTCCATCCTTTCACCTACTAAAACATTAGAATTACTTTCAGGTTCTCAGCATCAATTTTCTGCTTTTTTTTATCTTTAAGATCTATTTTTTTGGGGTGAAACAACAAATTCCCTTTAACAATAAAAATGATTGGGAGACATTCCTTTTAGTGTTTGATCTCTTTCAGGAGGGAGAGCTATCTACAATTCGAGCAAAAAAGCAGTCACTTGGGTGAGAAAGAAAGAGTAATAACACACTCTGAAAATCATTTTAAAATTCTCCTTGTAGTCTATTCTTACCAGAAGAAAGATCTTAATTCCTCAGTCCTCTGCCATTCTTACTTGTAGCTCTTGTCTATTTTCCAAGATAAACTGCTGAGGTTTTGTTTACCTAACCATTGAAAGCTTTCCTCCTTCCCTTCCTCCCTCCTTCCTTCCTTCCTTCCTTCTTTTCTTCCTTCCTTCCTTCCTTCCTTCCTTCCTTCCTTCCTTCCTTCCTTCCTTCCTTCCTTCCTTCCTTCCTTCCTTCCTTCCTTCCTTCTTCCCTCCCACCCTCCCTCCTTTCTTCTCCTTCTCCTTCTTGTTCTCCTTCTTGTTCTTCTTGTTCTTGTTCTTCTTCTTCTTCATCATCTTCTTCTTCTTCCTCTTTTTCCTCCTCTTCCTTCTCATTCTCCTCTTCCTCCTCTTCCCCTTCTTCTTCTTCTTCTTCTTCTTCAGCTAATATTGCTGCTTCTCCTGTTCTTCCTACTTCTGCTCCTCTCTCCCTCTTTCACTGTTCTCCTCCTTCCTCTTCCTGGTTTGTTCTTCTTTCTCCTCTTCTTCCAAGCTTATGGATAAGTATGCCATACCAAGGTGCCATTTTGTCTCTTGTTTGTCTCTTATTCTTAACACTTAACCAGTCTACAAGTTTCATACTGCTTATGTAACTACTAAAATATTGAGCTGTGGGTATATTCACATATTAAGTATTGAACCCAGCACAACCCAATTACTAACTGGACCATATTATAATAATAGTATCCCTATTATTGCTATTATCCCACTGCTATTCCTCTCTCCTTTATTTACTACTCAAGAAAGACTCAATCATAGATTCTCAGAGGATGAAGAGACTCCATGGAGGACTTCAACCCATATCCAAAATAGAATCCGGGATCTACTTGAAGAAATCCATTCAAGGGCTTATGTAAAGCTCTAATTGTTAGAATTTTTTTCTTATTTCCATATAACTTCTAGCCACTGTTCTTGATTCTGCTCCCAGGCATTGAACAGAACAAGTATAAACTGCCTTCCAGATGGCAATGTTTCAAATACTTCAAGACAGCTGTAATGTCCCTCCTGAATCATCTCTTATCTAGTCTAAATATTCCCAACTCCTGTAATTGAGTCCCATGTGGCATATATCAAGGACCTCCACCATCTGGATTACCCTTCTCTGGACTTATTACAGTCATTTGCACAAAACGATGTATTTCTTATTGTCTGCTAAATCTTGATATGTGAATTCCAGTCTTGACTGATTAACACTGAATATCTTACCTCCCAGAAAGAGAAGACCATGACTTGCAGAGATACATTAATCCTCTTTCTTAATAAGTACTGATTTGTCTAATTCAGTGTTCCTTTTGAACTGATAACTTCTTTATACTATTGAGTCATTGAGATTAAACTCACCCTTCTCTTAAATACTACAATCACGTAGAGAATAAGAATGCAATTAAAAATTGAATCTAAGAGCTTAAAGTCCAAAATTGTTCCTCCAGAAATTGAATATAATCTAGAATTTTAAATTGTTAGATTGAAGATTACTTACAGATTATTTAATTCATACTCATAGAATCAAAAATTTTAGAGTTGGAAGGGACCATAGAAGTCTTTACTCTAACACATATATGAAAGTAATATTACACTATACCTAATAAGTGTTCATCTAGAATCTGCTGAAATGTCCTGAGAAAGCTTATTTAATTTTGAGATTGATAATTTTTTAACCCTCCTTCTCCCCCTCACCCCCAGACATTAAGCATTAATTGACTGCATTGCAGTTTCCATCTCTTGCTTTGTATGACCAGATTAAAGGAATTTGTTTTTTGCAAATTAATTTTCATCAAATATTTTAAGGCACCTACCATATTACTCCAAACTTTTATCCTTTCCAGGCTTAATATGCCCAGTTCCTTAAATAGATTTACATATGATGCAATGCAGAGACTTTCACCATTTTAGTTGCTCTCCTTTAGACACTTTCTGGTTCAGCCATTCTCAAAGTAAGGTCAACAGCACCGTATATGATGCCAAGACACTTTCAGGGGTCTTCTTTTTCAAAATTATTTTAGTAATAATGTTAAGACATCATCCATCTATTACAATGATACTTCCATTCTCCAATTACATATCTATGTGAAACCAGATTTCCTTCATATCATTTAGGTAAAACAACATATTGCAATAGGTTTGATATAGGAGTTCCGAGAATCCAGCTGTGTTATATTAAGGCAGTAATTAAAGATATTTGAGAAAAAAAGTAAAACATGACACTTGTCTCACTATATTTTTTCCCCCTTTGGATAATATCTTTTCATAAAAATATGTTAATAAAAATATAATTGGTTTAGTTCTTTTTAAATGAATTAATAAATATCCATATTAAAATAATCACTTTTAACTTATAATAATTTCTAATAGAATATAGCCCACTTATTAAAAGAAACAATGTTCTGAAGTTCTCTATGATTTTTAAGAATCTGAAGTAGTCCTGAGGCCAAAAAGTTTGAGAACCACTGCTCTAGTTAAATTATGGAACTCAAAAGTGAAAACAATACTCACAATGAGGTCTGACAAGGGCAGAATACAATGGGATTAACTTCTCCCTATTCCTGGAGGTTATGACTCTCTTAATGCAGCTCAATACTGCATTAGTATTTTTTGCCTGCAATATTATAACTACTGACTCATATTAAATTAATATTCCCCTAAACCCATTAGATTTTTCAAAGAACCAAGGCTATCTAACCTCCTGGTCTTGTATTTGAGAAGCTAATTATTTTATTTCAAGTGGAAGATTATATATCCAACTTTATATAATCTGCAAATCTGATGAACATGCCAAGATACTTTTATCCAACTCATCAGTTGTGATGATGATAGTCAAACTCTCTTTCTTGACAAATAGAGAAACTAAGGCATGGGAGTAATTTATCCTTCCTAAGATTGCACAGTTCTTCAGCTGAGATATACAATGTGTCAGGCAGGTACTCTTTCCATTGTATTGATGGTATTTAATGAACGTTGTCTAAATTGGGGAGGCAAATCTTGATTTAATCCAAATTGTCCTTAATGACTTTTTCTCATTGAGGGAATCAAAACATATACAGGGCTGAGAATCAACACCACAGCCTTCAGTTTTATTGAGAAAAGTGTTCCTTGTTTGTAGTCATGTGACTCATGCAATTAATTTTTTTTTTGTATCTTATAGGTGCTAAAAGGAAAATAACATATCAATCTGACTGAAAGAAACTGTTCTTGGGGCTTGTACTTGTGTCAGATATAGCCATACTTGCAATTTATATAGCATTTGAATTTTAAAGTTATTCATCATGGAATCTTCATGCTGTTTTAATACAGCTATGTCTTAGCAATGCTTTCATCCTACCTTAAAGTTACCTTTTTGTTAGAGGGTAGACTTAAATCAGAAAGGAGGAATTGAAATTTTCTTCAAAGAGCCTCTGCTTTCTAACTACTCTAGAGATCTTTCATCAAGGTGTGGACTTAAACCTTAAAGGGACCAGGTGCCTTTCAAAATGCAATCATCACAGTTTTGTGAAGTGAAAAGTAACTGCAGTTAGGGTTAATGGTAGAGACCAAAATGCAACTTTTCTGCAGTTGTCAGTCTTTAGAAGGAAAATGTTTTCACTTTTATCATTCATTGTTTAAGGAGAGAATGTTGATTGAGGAGGAGGGAAGTGAAAAGGAGCGTTATATATCTGGTGAGAGAGCTGAGAGAAAGGAATAAGGTTTGTATAGAGCCTACCATGTGCCTACTACTGTACAAAATATTCTTTTATAAATGTTCTCTATCTCAGTTAATCTTCACAGCAGCATTGTGTGCCAGAAGAATTTTGTAGTTGAGGAAAAGGAGATAAACAGAGGTTGAGTGACTCACTCATAGTCACACAGTTTGGGGTGAGATTTTGCAGCAGTAAGCACCCCAAAATACACAGGAGGCCTACTACAACAGGTTCTTAGATCTGCATTCATAAAAGGAAAGCAACTTTTGAGGGGTTAACAATCACTTTAATCAAGCACATGTATCATTCCTTTAACCAAGTATACATATCATTCAATTAGTTCAGGGAGTCAACACCTTGAATTACAAAGAAAATACAGAGAAATCAAAAGATCAACAGACATAGCTTCCTCTACCCGAATTAAAAAGACTATTGGACTCCAACTGTTTGGTCATCATTACCAGAGAGGGAAAGACCACATTTGGGTTCTCAGAGTGGGGCTCCTTAGTGGCTTCCCAGAGTTCTCATCTGACACTCAAACCTTCTTGCAAAAACTAAGCCCCAAAGTAAAACCTCAATTCAGAGTATTTATACTTTTTTTTATAGCCAGAGGACATCACAACCCTTGGACCCAGTGTCTCAACAGAAAAAAAAAAAAGGGACCATCCTATGAAATAACTTCTATAATCAGATTTCCCGCAATGGGCAGGCCCATCAGGGGGTATTCTTTAATCACATTCAGTGGGCAGATCTTTAATGACATTCAAATAATTAACAATACAAATATATACACTGTTTCTGGTTAAAGAAACCCTTATTTCTTTACTTTAGTCCTTGTAAGGATTCTTGATGTATAAAGGAAGGTTCAATCAGAGGCACTTGATCGTACCAAAACAAAAATAGCAACAGATCCTATTTTTATTGCCATCACAGTTTTGAACTCAGGTTTTTCCAATTCCAAGACCAGAACTCTGTCCACTGCATCAACAAGCTTCTGCTGTGATCAAGGCAAAGTTATTACTGAATTCAGTTAAGAGATCTACAATCCATATATATATAAATTGAATAGACAAACTAAAATCTTATCCTTTGGGAATTTGTTGAGGATTGATTCATAAATTTAATTTCAACTCCATTCAATACAGTATATACTTATTAAGCACTTATTGTGTGTGTCAGATGATGTCCTAGGATCTTTGGATTAAAGACAGAAATGACATAATTCATGCCTTCTAAGAGCTTGCATTAATCAAATAAGTATATAAAAGTTAATTGGGAGGTACTAATATTTGAGAGGATCTCTAGTGTAGTGGTTTAAGCACTGGACTTAGAGTCACTGAAACCTATGTTCAAATCCTACTTTAATATGCCTTATGTGATCATGGGCACCTATCCAGTTTCCCCATCTGTAAAATGAAAAGGCTAGACTACATGCTTCCAGCCCTAAAGCTATGACACTATGAAAGATCCATGTACACGATGGCACTTGGAAAGAATTAGGGACTCCAATAATAAAAGCATTCCAGGTATGGGAGATAATCTATGCAAAGACAAAAAGACAAATGATGGAATGTTGTGGAATAGCAACAGGGAGGTCATTATGGTTCTAGTGTGGTATAGTGTGATACAGCAAAGTAACATGGACATGTATATGTGTGTGTAAATGAAAAATATTAAATTACCTTGGAAAGAAAGATTGGATCCAGATTGGATGTTGTTAACTCTCCCCCATCTCTATCCCTTGTATCACCTTAGTCCCTAGAAAAGGGAGAGGAAAAGGTTTATAGCTTAACTCAGTTTTTATGTAGCACAATCTCGCAAAGTCACAAGTTCAAAATCTCCCTGGGTTTGTACCTTGTGTACCCCGGATTCTCAGGGCTTCACTATGATATCCAGTCTGGAATTCTGCCTCTAAGGTCACCATGGCTTGAGTTCCCAAGGTCCAAGAACTCTCCCTTTTGTATCTAGAATTATAAAGGACAAACAAAACAGACCAAAGAAACAAGCCCAGTTATTAATGCCACAGGGCATAAAAGAGAGAGGGAAGAACACCAAAAGAAATCATGGATCTAATGTATATGAACAATCCTTCAACTCCTGGATACAGCGGAAGAGTTGAAATGAAATTGTTTCCGTCTGATGATTTTAAAAATAAAGTCTCATCTGGCCAGGCATCTAATTGAGAGAGATTCTTCCTACCAAAGTAGCAGGGGAGTTTGAGATATCTTCTCCTAGAATCAGGTCCCTGAAATCTCTCACAAAAATTCCTCTATCTTAGGTGATCTGGGAATATACAAAGGTAAGTTACAGTTGCAATTGGGAAAATAGATTTTGGGGAAGCCTTGTGATGTGGAAAGAGAGTCACTAAGAAGCAAATTATTCTTTTTTTTAAAAATATTTATTTATTTAACTTTTTACATTCATTTTCACAAAATTTTGGGTTCCAAATTTTCTCCCCTTTTCTCCCCTCCCCCCACCCCAATACCCCAAGCAATCTAATTTTCCCTATCTCCAATCTACCCTCTGTCATCCCTCCCTTCTCTTGTCTCCATCTTCTCTTTTCTCCTGTAGACCCAGATGACTTTCTATTCCTCATTAACTGTATGTCTTCTTTCCTAGTAGCAACAACAATACTAAACAGTTGTTCCTAAAACTTTGAGTTCTAAATTCTCCCCATCCCTCCCTCCCCACCCATTCCCTTTGGGAAGGCAGGCAATTCAATATAGGCCCTATCTGTGTAGTTTTGCAAATGACTTCCCTGATAATCGTGTTGTGTAAGACTAACTGAATTACCCTCCATCCTAACCTGCCCCTCATTGTTTCTCTTCTGTCTTTTGATCCTGTCCCTCCCCAAGTGTTGACTTCAAATTGCTCCCTCCTCCCTTTGCCCTCCCTTTCATCATCCCCACCCTTGCTTATCTCCTTCTCCCCCACTTTCCTATACTGTAAGATAGGTTTTCATACCAAAATGAGTGTGCATTTTATTCCTTCCTTTAGTCAAATGTGATGAGGGTAAACTTCTTGTTTTTTGTTTTTTTTTCTCAGCTCTCCTCTTTTTCCCTCCACTAAAAAGTCTCCTACTTGCCTCTTAAATGACATATAATTACCCCATTCCATTTCACCCTCTTTCCTTCCACTACATTTCTCTCTCACCATTTACCTTAATTTCTTTTAAGATATGGTCCCATCCTATTCAATTCAATCTGTGCTCTCTGTCTCTGTATGTGTGTGCATGTGTGTATGTGTGTGTGCGTGCATGCGTGTACATGTGTGTGTATGGACCCACCAACTATCCAGATACTGAAAAGTTTTAAGAGTTACAAATATTGTCTTTCCATGTAGGAATGTAAACAGTTCACTTCTGGTAAGTCCCTTAAGACTTCTCTTTGCTGTTTACTTTTTCATGCTTCTTCTCATTCTTGTGTTTGAAAGTCAAATTTTCTTTTCAGCTCTGGTCTTTTCATCAAGAATGCTTGAAAGTCCTCTATTTCATTGAAAGACCATATTTTCCCCTGAAGTATTATACTCAGTTTTGCTGGGTAGGTGATTCTTGGTTTGAGTCCTAGTTCCTTTGACTTCTGGAATATCTTATTCCACGCCCTTCGATCCCTTAATGTAGAAGCTGCTAGATCGTGAGTTATCCTGATTGTATTTCCACAGTACTGGAATTGTTTCTTTCTAGCTGCTTGCAATATTTTCTCCTTGAGCTGGGAATTCTGGAATTTGGCCACAGTGTTCCTAGGAGTTTCTCTTTTTGGATCTCTTTCAGGTGGTGATCGATGGATTCTTTCAATACTTATTTTGCCCTCTAGTTGTAGAATGTCAGGGCAGTTTTCCTCAATAATTTCATGGAAGATGATGTCTAGGCTCTTTTTTTGATCATGACTTTCTGGTAGTCCCATAATTTTTAAATTGTCTCTCCTGAATCTATTTTCCAGGTCAGTTGTTTTTCCCATGAGATATTTCACATTCTCTTCCATTTTTTCATTCTTTTGGTTTTGTTTGGTGATTTCTTGGTTTCTCGTAAAGTCATTAGACTCCATCTGTTCCATTCTAATTTTGAGAGAACTATTAAATTCAGTGAGCTTTTGAACCTCTTTTTCCATTTGACTAATTCTACTTTTGAAAGCATTCTTCTCCTCATTGGCTTTTTGAACCTCTTTTGCCAATTGAGTGAGCCTATTTTTCAAGGTGATATTTTCTTCAGCATTTTTTTGAGTCTCCTTTACCAAGGTATTGACCCATTTTTCATACTTTCCTTGCATCTCTCTCATTTCTCTTCCCAGTTTTTCCTCCACCTGTCTAACTTGCTTTTCAAAATCCTTTTTGAGCTCTTCCAAGGCCTGAGCCCACCCGACATCCCCCTGGGATATCTGGGGTACCGAGGCCCCGCCCTCCACGTCTTTCCCTGATGGCAAGAATATGTCCTCGTCATCAGATCCGAATGTCGGGATCATTTGCATCTGTTCATAAAAACTCTCTATAGTCTTATTTTTCTTCCCTTTTCTAAGCATTTTCCCAGCCAGTTACTTGACTTCTGAGTATCCTGTCCACCCCCGCCTAGATCCACCCAGCTAGTGCTTGGGGTCTGAGATTCAAATGGGCTTTCAGTGCCATGCAGCTGCTAATCAATGTGAGCTTTAGTTCTGGTGCTGGGGTGGGGGCAGGGCCGCCTCCCAGGCTCAGCTCCCTCAGGGGCTTTATGCAGAGACCTTCAGTAATGGAGCAGGGTGGGGCAGGGCTGTCTCCCAGGATCAGCTCCCTCAGGTTGTTTATGCAGTGACTTTCAGCAATGAAGATCCTGCCTGCTGCTGGGGGAGTCCCAGGCCACCGCTGCATCGCAGCTGCCTCCTCCGCTGCTGCCTCTGCTGTTGCCCCTGCCTCTGCCTCTGCCGCTTCCTGCCCCCACCTCTGCCGTGCCGCTTCCTCCCGAGGGGACCCGAGTCACGGAGACACCCCGCTCCCCCTTGGCCAGCCAGCTGTCTCTCTCACTGACCTGTAGCTTCTGTGGGCGGAGAGACCTTCCCGGCCGCTGGAGCTTCGGTCCCTGAAGCCTGCTCGGATAAGCTTCTCTGGGGCCACGGCCAGGGCAGCGCTGGGGTGGGGTCTGCTTTCCGGAGTGCGACGGACCCTGTGGATGGCTCTCCAGGGCTCTCTGGAACGGAAATCTCTTCCACTATGTTTATGTACACCCTGTAGTGATCCAGAACTTACAGGGATCTCTTCTTATATTAAATCTATGGGCTGTGGGTTTGGAGCTCGCAAACGTGCATCTTTCTACTCCGCCATCTTGACTCCGCCCCCCGAAGCAAATTATTCTTTTGAGAGGAGGAGGAAATAAGAAATCAAGGGCATGTCAATGCAATGATCACAGAATTTCTGGATGTTTGCTTGACTTGTTTCTTTTAATGTCTCTTTCCAGTAGTTATTGGAAAGGGTTAAAGGTAGAGAGGCAGGGAAAAATGCAAGTTTGTAGAGTTAAATATATTCATCAGAAGTTTAGGACAAATATGTCCCTTTAAAAGAATGAGTGGTAAAAATAAATTTTAAGGGTAAGCAAATGTCCTTGTGGAGATTTTATATTGGCAATGCTAATAATGGAATCTCTAGGGCTTGGTTTATTCTTTACAGTTTAAGAGAGGAGAGGAAAAAGTAGAAAGGATTCAAAGAGAGTTACACAAATTATTAAAGACTTTCAAATTATGAAGGAAAATTAAGGGAAATTATGTTTTTTAACCAAGAGAATGGAAAAGAAGAATTTTCTGTAATAAAGGTATAGAAGTTTCTCAAATTATCATATGTACGTTTTCAGTGGTTGCTTTATATCTCCACATGACAACAGAAAACACTTCTTTATAATTGTGATTTTTCTGTTCCCTGATGTTTCTTGATATTGACTTTAAACAACTGATTCAAGAAAAGAAAAAGAAATAAATGTTATACTAGTTGAGTAGAAAACTGTATGAGAGACAGTGTACTGTAGTGGACAATCAGTCTTCAAATCAAGATGTCTTAAGTTTAAATTTATTCTTCTTTACCTACTAACTGTGTCCAAATGGGAAAATCATCTAAACTCTCACTGTGGCAGACTTTTTACATGTGTATATATATGCATATATATATAATAATCTAACATTATAAATTGAAGAAAAGGTATTGAGCAGCTAAGCAGCTATTTAGAAGAAATTTCAATACTAGGAATTCCTTAAGATGATTAAATCATAGCTCTGTACCTCTGTACCAAAGATGGATAGATAGATAGATACATAGATAGAGAATAGATTTAGATATCCCTTTATCTATATCTATGCAGTTCAAGAATATCAACTGCAATATAACTCTCAGAACTTTGTATAAAAGTGATTTTTCTACACAGTCATGCAACAGATTAATAATTTTAAGTTTTGTTGATGTTAAAAAAAATAGTGGACAGACAGATGGATGGTTATGCAGATATTATTTATTTGGTAAGAAAGTAGCTCAAAACTAAAGGAACAAAGAAAAGCAGCAAGACAAAAATGAATAGATGACTGACCTTGGAATCAAGAAGACCTGGGTTCAAGTCCTCTGATAGCTACTAGCTCCATTAACATTTCATTGCTCTAAAATGAAAATTAAAACTACTTTGAGGTACCACCTCACATTTATCAGATTATTTAATATGGCAGAAAGGGAAAATGACAAATGTTGGAGAAAATGTGGGGAAATTGGGACACTAATGTATTGATGGTGGAGTAATGAATTGATCCAACTATTCTAGAAAGGTATTTGGAACTATGTATGCCCCAAGGGCAATCAAACTGTGTAAACCCTTTGATGCAGCAATACCATTACTAGGTCTGTATCCCCAAAAAAGATCATAAGAAAGGGACAACAACCTTCATGTACAAAAAAATATTTATAGTAGCTCTTTTTGTGGTGCCAAAGGGGGAATGGCTAAACAAATTGTGACATATGCATGTACTGGAATATTATTGCTCTATAAGAAATCATGAACAGGAGGATTTCAGAAAAAAACCTGGAAAGACATACATGAACTGATACTGAGTGAAATGAGCAGAATCTTGAGAATGTTGTGCACAGTAACAGAAAAAGTGCACAACAATTAACTGTTACTGACTTAGTTCTCAGCTATTCAGTGTTCCAAGACAATCTGTAAAGGCCTATGACAGAAAATACTGTCCCTACCCAGAGAAAAACTTTGGACTCTGAATGCAGATTAAAGCTCACTATTTCACATGGGTTTTTTTGTTTCTTTGTTTTAATATTTGTGAATTTTCCCTTTTTTATGTTTCTTCTTTCACAACATAAGGAATGTGGAACTATGTTTAACATGATTGTACATGTATAACCTGTATCAAATTACTTTGCGGAGGAAAGATTGGAGAGAAAAATGTTTGGAAGTTTAAATCATATAAAAATGTTAAAAATTGTCTTTATGTGTGATTGGAAGAATAAAATAATATTTCCATAAAAACAAACAAACAAATTTCAGAGCTCTAGATAACTCTCAGGTTGTAGTTGGAGAATGAGTATACTGTAAACACCTAAATTGACCATAAAGGGCATATGATGAAAGATACCATCTACATTCAGAAAAAGCACTGAGAAATAGAAGTATTAACTTTATATATATATATGTGTGTGTATGTATGGGCATGTGTGTTTGTTTCTGTGTGTGTATCTATTAGTGGCCATTTCTAGGACTGAGGAAAGGGAAGAAAAAAGAAAGAAATATTCATAATTATTCTGTTGTGTTTTGGAAAGGAATAGCAAGTTGTGCATAGTGGAATTACAGTTTAATTTACAATCATCTTTTTAATTGTACTATATTATGTAAATGCTCTTTTTATTCCATAAATTAAAAATAAAATGAGTTCTTGAGTCGACTGGTGAATTGAATTTCTTTATCAAAGCTTCTAAACATTGAGGAAAGCATGTATCTAGGCCAAAAAATAGATATACCTTAATCCAGAAGCATGAATTAAAAGATTCCTATGTGCCTAGCACTATGGTAAGCATTGGCCCATACTGGGCTTGAGTCTGCAATCCTAATGTTTTTAATATGATTATCTAACCCCGTAAGATAACCAATCTTAAGTAATTTTATTAATAAGAGGCCTGCCTACTTTTATCTGGGTGTATGATATCTTTAACAATCTCTACATCCCTTTTATAATTATTGGGAGAATTGGTAGCATTGCATAGTAGATGCAGAGTCATACTTGAAGTGAAGAGAACATGGGTTCAAGTTCCATTTCTGACTCATACTGACTTTGCAGCTGTAGAAAAGTCATTTAACTTCTTAGTGCACTAGACAATTTGCTAATCCTATACGTTGTAGACAACTTACAATGCAGCCAACCTACCATGGTAAGTGAGTTTCTTCACCTGGTAATTCTCTATGCCAATGAAATCAGAAATCTATCTCTATCCCTGATCTTTAAAAGAATCTTTAGCTCTCAGTCCCTTTTCTGCTGGGATTTCATGCCTTACTGCTTCTTCAAAACCCATCATCATGGAAGGATAACACCTGGAGAAGTTTTCACTTTAACCAACAGTACATTTTTACTAGCTTAACCTACATACACCCTGCATTTTTATTTCTCCATTTTTTTAATTCCCTCAGGCCAGACAACATTGAATTGATTCTCAATTTTTAACAGTTCATTTCTTTTCTTGTTTTCTTCTTTAATGTGAAAAGCTAAGATCTCTAAGACATGTGCCTCCCAAGAAACAAAATGCAAGCTTAATCAGGCTCATCATTAAAGAGGGTGAACTTGTCATTGCTGTTGCTGTGTTTCCTACAAGGACAAGGAGGCTGTTTTGCTACCATCAAGCTCTCTGTCATGAGAGAAAAAGCCTGATTTGCATATTACTATGCAGATAATTGGAAATTTCGATATGCAAATGAGGCACTCCACATTCTGTCCTTGTTTCTGAGTTTTCAGGGGCTTAATTGCCCTGAACAATTTCAAAAGGTTGAAAAGAATAGACATTTCTTTTACAACCAGCAAGCAAATAAACAATATAACCAGACTCTCAGTGAGTATGAATGTCTGGGTTCATCAGGTGACAATATTATAAACAGATGGCCTAAATGCAGTCAGTAGAAGAAAAGAATATTGAGAATATATCTTCTTCGATAGATAACTTTTTTTTTTACTACTTTGATTTTAATTCCTCCCCCTTCACTTCACCTTAGTACCCTATGAATTAATTTACATGTATCAGTATGTATTTGTTATGTGTTGTCCATGTCTCTGGAAGATGTCAAATGAATTAGGCAAGAGTGGTAAATTCTCTGTTTGAGATCCAATGTGGGTAGAAGTGCCTTAGGTTTATTTTTATGGTATCATATTCTTGAAAGAAAGGGCAAGAAACCCTTTAATCTCCCCAGATGTAGTTTATTTCCTGGGATTTAGGGCAATTATTTTTAGCCTAATCATGGATAAGACAAGGAAAAATGACTGCAAAAAAATACATTGATTATGGTCACGGAATTTCTTAGTCAGAAGGGTCCTCAGAAGCCATCTAGCCCAAACTGTGACTGGAGAAATAATCCCCTCCACATCTCTGATGTTCCTCGCTTCTTTCCAAAGATCTCCAATGGGGGAAATGCAGTTTCTGGCTAAGCAGCCCATTTTTCTTTAGGATGATTCAAATAAGTAAATTGTATTTCATGATAGAAAGCCCAGATTGACTTCTCTGAAACTTTCTTCTCAGTCCTCCTCATGCTCCATTCTTAGAATGATCAGAAAAAAGTTTTGATAACTATGGGTGTTTACTTGGAACATCTGTTAAGCATTGTGGAATGACTTTGTCTCTACCTTCACAGAATCCTATTTCTCAGAGTGGTTTTCAATTCTTTTGAATCTATTGAGTTTAGTAGATTTACAATTTGAATATTTAAAGTTTGTTGGGTAAGCAGCTTGCTAGTATGATTGGTTTCATCCATTGTTCTTATATTCCCAGGACCTATCACAGTGCTTGATATATAAGATTTGTTGATTGGTTTTCCATGCTTACCTAGTAAGTGTGTGACAGAGGAAGAGAGTTTATAAGGGTATCAGAGAGTTTATTTTGATTGATAATTGTGTATTTTCAAAATTTTTCTATATTCAAATATGAATGCCCTCTGGAGATATGAGAATGCAAAACTTGAATGTGTCTATAGCTGAAGGAAGTGAGGATTGGTTTGGGAGTGCTTTTCGCTTTGTTTGTTTTTGTTTTTATTTTTTCCCTCCCTCAGGGACAGTCTACAGTCACTGAGATAAGAAGTATTGTTCTGGATGGACAGATCAAAGAATGATAGGATATGGATAAAATGAGGCTAGAAAAATAGACTGGATCCAATTTGTGAAGGACTTTAAGAACTCACCAGAAAAAGTAACATTTCATCCTCTCCAATTTTTGTTGCTCATCAGATAAGTGGAGGGAGTTACTTTAACAGGATTTCACTAACACTACTGAAATTATAGGTCTAGACAATTGTTTGTTAACAGTAATTAGGTGACTTTTTCTGTATCATTAGAACTTTGTGATATGTTTTTTTAAAAATCAATTAAATGTGGTTTTTACATTTTACATTTCAGTTTTTCAATGTGTCAAAAAATATGGAGGAAAAACCTGGTCTATCTGCCGTTCTAACTATTAAATAAATTATCAACTACTCCTTTCAAAAATTAAGCAAATAGTGATAATTGCTATTGATAAGAAAACTCTGAAGGACTTTATGCTCCTTTCATTGACACTGAATCATCAAAAAAAGGATTAGATTTTAGATGTTATTGTTTTCTAAGATTGTGAAAATTAATAAACCATATAAGGTATATATGTAGTATTTAAACAAAGAAATGTAAATGGCAAAATTCCATGTTCTGGAAAGTCACCCACCATAGAATCATAGACTCTCAGAGTTGGAGAGCACCTCAAAATGCATCTGGTCCAACTCAGATCCAAATAAGAAGGCCTGAGGAGTATTCATGCAATCTTCAATCAAAGAGTTCCAGAGAGAAAGAATCCATAGGTTAAATAAGGTTCCTATAAGGGAAACAGATTTAGTAGTTTTTATTCAATATTTTATATAAATGGAAAGAAGGCATATAGATGAGTACTTATTTATAGTAATATAGTTGTCTTTTTGTGCAAATAAGAATAAGAAAAGATCTAAGTTTTTTTGCTTTTTGTTCATTTTTTTGCCAATCCATGCCTTTGCAATCTTCATTGTGTCTCTATATTTTGAGACTCAATTTTTTAATGATTTCACAATTATATTACTTCCAATGTGAACATTGATTCTATATATTTGGTCATTCTAATAGCTTGTCCCATTTTCATTCCCTTTGATTCTATTTCTACTTCTTCTTAAAAGCAAATCTAGCATGATAATGTCAGAGTCCATAGTGGGACATCCACTCTTCTCCATGCTGAAAAATGTTATATAAATCTTTGCAGATCTTTTCCATATGTCACATTTGTTCTTTTAGCTTCATCCTTAAATACAAGTATGGAAATTTTGCTTTGTTAAGTCTCCTGTTAAACTTTCTTTAAGTTTATGTTACTAGCCATTGATTTTTTCTCTTTTGTGAGCACGTCTCGTAATTCCTACCATCTTCTGAGATTTCTCAAACAAGTATTAGTCTAAAAAGAGTGTATTCTTTAGTTATCATACTATACTTGACAAGTAAGGAAAATCCTTGTTGACTTAGGCAGTTTGTAAAATACTTTTGGTGTCTTCATAACAATTGACTTGTATTATCTAGACTGTACTCTGAAATTATTATAATCTTTGTTGACATCTTTATGTCGGTCTCATTTGGGGGTATCAATAAATATGTTTTTCTCTACACTATTTTTAGTTTTTCTTCTTGTTTGTATTAATTTTGATCTTTAACAAATTGGTAGCCTTACTATACACAACCATTTCATTAAAGAATGATTCATATCATTAGTGAGTCATTTCTTATTTGTTAAAATGTGGCATATTCATTTTTTGATGTTACTCTGAACTCACTATATCCAGTACTTCCTGAGCCATTTCCCCAAGAAAATGTTTGTGATATAAGGGCATGCATTTTTTGTCTAGCCACGTCTTTGACCTCTCTTATTCTTTATGGGTTCCAAATATTTTCCTCAATTCACCACATCTTAATTAGGCATTAACTATTTGTAAGGTACTGTACCTGTTTCTGAGCATAAGAAGACCCCCCAAAAGTTCTCCCAGAAGCTTACATTCTACTAGGGAGAAATAAAACATTCACAAATAGATACATCCAGAAAATTTACAAAGTAATGCTGAGTAATTTCCAAAAGGAAAAGAGTACTAACAAAAAAAGAAATATCTGTTATAAGACATGATATCAAGGATATCCTGTAGGATGTACTTGGGAATGAGCTAAGAATTCCAGGAAGGCAGAAGTCAGAAAAAAATAGAGTATAGTCATGGAAGATCACATGAAAAGCAAGAAGGTAGGAAATAAAGTGTATTATGTAAGAAATAGCTAGCAGGCCAATTTGACTAAAATAGAGAATGCATGAAGGACAATATTATGAAATGATTGGAAAGATAAGTGGAAGTCATAATTCAATTGGTAGTAGTAAGTCAATAAAGATTTTCAAGTATGGGGGGTGCAAACACAGATTATATACATCTATATATGTGTGTATATATATGTGTATTATATTTGATCTATACATTTATAAAGAATGTTATTATTTTGTTTTCCACTTTACAAATATTCTGTGAGGCTAAATTGTTTTTGCTTCAAGTCATCACATCTCCAACCCAAGCTCTTGCCTTTATCTTGTATTATATAATTCTAATTTATTTTTTAATCACGAAGTATTGATCATTGGAACAGAAAGGCACTTTGATGAAATTTGTTGCTTATGTATCAGCTCCTCTCTGCTGGTGGTCATTCCTCATTTTATTTGAGTCTATCTCTTAAGGAAACATTTGACATACCTGCTTGAGATATCCTAAAAGAGATAATTTTTAAATTGAGAATTTTTAAATGATTAAAACAGTTTGTGGCCTGTAGATATTTAATTTCCTCCCACTTTTCCTTATTCCTCTCCCAGTCTCTGCTCTTATTTGTATGAGGGTGATTATTATCTTTCTCCTTGATCACTAATACTAATAGCCTCATGGATCAATGTAGACGAGAACCAGAGGCTCATCATTAACAGCTTTCACGTTACATTAAAGTGTTTCAATATGATGAACTGACTTCAACACCTTTTTGGCATATCTAGGAAATGCTGATAAATATATTAGATAGGTGGTACCATCAAAGACAACCTCAACAATTTCTGCCACCAGTTACAAAGAGGGGGAAAACATTTCTTGGTACTTTAGATAATGCATTTCTGAAAGAGACCTTGTTGCCCCACTGTCAGCATAATGTATATAATGGCTGTATTACAGTCAGGATAAGATCATGTTATAAGTACCATAAAAGTGCAATCTGACATGCTTTTCTATTTTTTTTTCCTTTTAGTAGAAACACTAGACTCAAATCAACTCTCAGCAGTGTTTTATCTCTTCAATATCAGAAAATAGATATTTTGAGTTAGTAAGAATCAAAAACCTTATAGGTGGCAATTGTATTTCTCCTGTGAGCTTTTAGTCCATGACTATCTACTCATGCTCTGCCTCCCAAAAGATGATGTACTAGATTTATTTTTAGAAACCTTTGAAAATCAAAATAGATTTAATTGGCTGTAATCAGAAAGTATTTGAATGTATCATTGAGGCAGCATTCAGCTTCGCAAACCTGTAACATCTATGATCTTGTAAAAATTAAGTAAACATCAGATACCATACAACTACTTAGAATTTTCACAATGTTACTAATTTCTAAAGTGGTTCCTATAGCAATAGTATTAATATAGTGAGAACTTTCCAATTTTGCTATGTTTCTTTGTCCTTGATATGCTACACTCTCCCCTTGTTCCATTTGGTTGTCTGTGTATTGGGTGACTAGATGGTACAGTGTATAGAGTTTTGGGCCTGGAATCAGAAAGACTTGAGTTCAAATGACCTTAGGGACTTCCTAGCTATGTGACTCTGGGAAAGTTACTCAATGTCTGTCTTCTTAAGATAATAACAGAACTACGTACTAGGGTTGCTTTGAGAATCAAATGAGATAATTATTGCATGAAACATGGAAGCACTACATATATACGCTGCTGTTGCTGTTGCTGATGGTGGTGGCAGTGGTGGTGATGGTTTCATGAAATACTTTAGTAAAATGGAAAGACTACTAACCAGGGCTAGGGAACAAGGAACCTTTCTACTGTTGCCTTAGTTAAGTCATCTCACTTCTCTGAGACTGTAAAATGAATGGTTTGGATTTCAGATACTTGTGAAAGCTTCCGGAGACAAATCAATAAGTCAATGATGTTATCATTACAAGTATTTTCTCCACTAATACTTTTGCAACCTAATTAACCCTTCCTATCCTGTTCAATCTTTCTCAGGTTATTCTGTAAGCCCTTCATAAAGGAGTCACCAAGGGGATGATATCTTTCCTCTGATTCTTCTTAATATTTTCAGGGCATCATTTTAGCACATGAATGTCTTTTACTGTTGAATCATGGTATGAGTATCTCCTTCACTAGGCATTCTGTCCTTATTTACATCATTTGCATTACTTGTCACATGTACATCCTTTATCCTCAGTATCCCATTTGCATTGCTCATTATCTACATTTTAGCCTCAAATAATAAAAAAGACAAGAAAATAGTAATCAAACACTAAACACCAAGGAAATGTCAGCATCTATATAAAGGGTCTGTGCTTATTTAATTGATTTGAGTTGAAATGTGGAAAAATAATGAATTTGGTTCATCAGTTTTGGTAGTGGGTGGAAGACATGATGTTGACCAGCTAATCTGACTCTCAAATGCTAAGAGAGGGTTAAGGTACAGATTATGAGATGACCTCCTGCTCTTAAGTAATGATGGAGTCAGGGAATGTGAAATATTTCTGCCCATTTCTATAATGAACCAGGGTTTTTTGTTTTTGTTTCTTTTTGTAAAAGATAAGCAAAGTTTGCAGTATGTGCTTATGGTTACTGACCTTCATACCAGGTAAAATTAATCCATGGGTCATCTGTGGCAAAAAATAAATCAACAAAATCAATACATATTTATTAAGGCCTTACACTATTTAAGGTCCTATGCTAAGTCCTGGGGAAAGAGACAAAAAGTGAAAATAATCCTTGTGCTTAATGAGTTTACATTCTAACTAGAGACAATGTACATGTAAGAAGAGAAATGCAATGGAAATTACAAAGAGCTGATTCAAGGTAAACTTAGAAGGGAGGGTACTAGTAGCTGGGAGACTGGGAAAGGCCTTTTGCAGAATGTGACTTTTTAGGAAGACAGGGATTTTGAAGACAGAGAAAATAAGGTGGGAGAGTATTCCAGGCTAGGGGGATAGTTTGCGCAGATAGGAGATACACCATTGTATGTGAGACCTCTATTTAGCCTCACAGCTCGGGTTACAGAAAAGTCTTAGGTTCTTTGTTTTACAGAAAATTGGTATTTGGTAAGCTACTGTAAGCATGGGCTTTATTACTAAGTGGAGCAGCTAGCTGGTAAAACCAAAAGCAAACAGGGAAGATAGATAGAGATTTGGTCTCACAGGGCCAGAGTTGGGGATATATGTACTGTGGCATATGTCAGAGTGGAATCTGAAAAGGGAAATTGCATATCTTAAAGATGGCTTTGTTCAAGAAGATGGAATTGATGCCACATATGGGAAGAGCCATTCCTAAGCAGACTCACATATAATGTCACTTATTGATACTAGAATTGAGTACGTGGAGTCTTGGGGCCAGAAAATGGAAACAGGTAGAAATCCAAATCCATATTCCCACTCTCAGAAATGTGTGTTGAACTACAGCTGCTTCAGTGGGCTAGGAGTTTTGCCTAGGAGCCACCATAATTTATATGTTTTACATAGGGTCAAAATGAGTAAAGATAGTAGAAAATTACTGAATGTCTATTACTGCTTACATTTTTAGGACATTTAGGGCTATTGAGCCTGACTGCATATTTGAGTTTATGACATATTATAACATCAAAGAATATATTTTTAAATCACAGCTATTACCAACAAGTGAGCCAGCATCATAGGACTATGGCATACAGGGAAGGTATTAATCTTATAAGGAGAGTAGAAAAATAGAAAGGGACTAGGTTTTGAAGAATTTTAAATGCTCTACATTGTGGCATCCTGATAGAGACAATTCTCTTTAATCTAACACTTTTAAGTACATTTATAAGTCATTGCTTTGAGAGTCATTATTAGAGCTGGAATGAACCTTGGATGTGACATAGTCTAATTTTTGCTGTTATTTAATAAATGAGGAAGATGAGACCCACTGAGTCCTCCCTCTTCAAATTCAGTGCTAAACTATATATACCTCATTGAACTGAGCATAATTATGCTATCATGTTATATTTCCCTAACCATGGGTAATAATTTTATGGTGGAAGAGATGAATGGAATTATAAGGGATCTATGAGAAAAAAAAAAACATACAAATATATACATATGCACTTTATGCTATATACACAGGTTACATATACATGTGAGTAGATAGACATAGATAGATAAATAGATAGATAGATAGATAGATAGATAGATAGATAGATAGTTTTATCTAAATCTTTATGACCTCATTTGATATATTCTTGGCAGCAATAATGGATTGGTTTGCTATTTCCTTCTCCAGTTCATCTTACAAATGAGAAGAGTGAAGTAAACACCACTGAGGAACTTTCCCAGGGTCACACAACTAGTCTGAAGTCAGCTTTGAACTCAGGAAGATGAGTACCATTCCAGTCTGACACTATTCCAACATATAGATGCATATATGTGTATGTACATATATGTATGTTGTATGTTTGTGTACGTGGAGAGAGAGAAAGAAAGAGATCCAGCTCTGTCATTTTGATCTTGACTAAAAAACATAAATCAAATGAAAGGAGGATAATCTGGAGTTTCTGTGGTTATTTTGTTTCCAAATTGTTTTAACCTATCTTTCCTTGGTCATTTTTTCTACATAATTTTCTTGAATCTTAAAAAGACAATTTAATATTTCTGCATTTGACTGTGAGCTTTTTATGCTCTAATACATGGTCAATTTTTATATAGTTGCCATGTACCACTGAGAAAAATGTATATTCCTTTCTATCCCCACTTAATTTTCTTGAGAGGTATACCATATGTCACTTTTGTAAATTTATATTCTCCTCCTTAACTTCTTTCTTTATTTTGTGGTTAGATTTATCTGATTTTGAGAGAAGGAGGTTGAGGTCCAGGACTAATGTCTTTCAATTTCAACGCTTTGTCTGAGATCAGGAATGCTGCCTGTGCTTTTTCTTTTTTTTTCTTCACCTGATGCATAATATGTCCTCTCCAGTCTTTTATCTTTACTCTGTATCTCTCAGAATCTCTCTGCTTCAAATTTATTTTTTTTAAACAATATTTTGTTAGATTATGGTTTTTAATTCACTCTTTTTAATCCGCTGCTTCCATTTTATTGGAGATTTCATCCTATTCCCATTCACAGTTAGGATTACTAACTGATATTTCCCTCCATCTTATTCTCCTCATGTTTGTATGTTTTCCCCCCTCCTTTCACCTTGTTCCTCCTCACCAGTGTTCTATATTTGACCATTGCTTCCCTCAATCTGTTCTCTCTTCTATTCAACCTGCCTCCCTTCTCTTTTCCCTTTCCCATTTTAATTTCCTATAGTGTAGAATAAATTGCTATACCTGAATGAGTGTGTATGTTATTCCCTCTTTGACTCTAATCAGATGAGACTAATGTTCAAATAATGCCCTTCCTCCCTTCTTTACCTTCATTTTAATAAGTCTTTTATGCCTCTTCATGTAATATAATTAATCCCATTGTGCCTCCCATTTTTCTCTTCTCCCAGTAAAATCCTGTTATTCACCTCCTATTTTTTTAATATCATCATATCCAATTCAACTTATATCTATACACTCTGTCTATATATATTCCTAAGTGACTTACTAGAGATACAGTTCTCAAGATTTACAAGTATCAGCTTCCTATGTAGGGATGTAAACATTTAGCCTTACCGAATAACGTTATTGGTTTTTTTTCCTGTTTCTGTTTTCATGTTTCCTTTGAGTATGATATTTCAAGGTTGAATTTTCTGTTCAGCTCTTGGCTTTTCATCAGGAAAGTTTGACAGTCTTCTGTTTCCTTGAATGTCCATCTTTTCCCCTGAAAGATTATGCTCAATTTTCCTGGGTCATTCATTTTTCATTGTAATCCAAGCTCCTTTATCTTCCTGAATATCATATTCTAAGCCCTTTTACCCTTTAGTATAGAAGCTGATAATTCCTGTATAATCCTGACTGGCTTTTTAATATTTGAATTGTTTCTTTCTGACTACTTGGAATATTTTTTCATTGACCAAATAATTCTGAAATTTGGCTACAATATTCTTTGGAGGTTTTCTTTGGGGATCTCTTTCAGGAGTTGATCTGTGTATTTTTTTTTGATGACTATCATCTTCTGGTTCTGGAATATCAGGGCAGTTTTCCTTGATAATTTCTGGAAAGATGTTATCCAGGCTCTTTGTTTGATCATGACCTGAAGGTAGTCCAATAAATGAACTCTGGAAAATTGTTTCACTCACTCATTTTGTGGGTTCTGCCACTCCAAATTTATTGGCTTGATTTATCATTGTTTCTGAGGGATACTGGGAAGAGCTCAGGTAACCTCCTGGTTTCTCTTAGTCATCTTGGTTCTATCCCAATGTAGATGGTTTATGAGAGAACTATAACCAATAGTTTCACTTCCAACATGATGGAAATAAATTTGTTGGTAATAGTACTGGGTAACTTCAATATGTTATCCTTTGCAGCCATGTCTAGATCTTCATGAACCTCATCTTAGGGATGGACTAGAAGTTTGTCACTGGGGATTGGCAAGGTCACCTAATATACAACTTCCACTGGGCTAGGATTAATGATAAAGCATTGAATTTGAAACTGACTTTGGAGATCCCTGCACTGGCTCTTAATTTCATCATTTATCTTCACCAAGGAGAGTGTTTTTTTTTCTTTTAGAAAGGAATTTATCAACTGAACAGTGAGAATCTAGGAACCACCTACTATGTAGTAAGGACTTTCCCCTGTGGGTGTACAAAAACATAAATTAATTCATCTCTTCCCTGAAGTATATTGCATTCTATTGAAGAAGAAACCACGAACACATATTACTTCATATAAAATGAATACAAGGTAGGTTTGTGGTAGGAAGAATTAACAACTGGGAGGACCAAGTGAGCTCATATAAAGGGAGTGGATTAAAAGTGAACTTTGATAGATAACAGAAATTCTGAGAGATAGAGGTAGAGGGATAGCCTTTGTATGGGTACAGATATAGGAATTAGGATCTCAAGTATGAAGAAGAGCATGACGACAATTTTGATCTAGTTCAGGGGTGGGGAATCCACATGTGGCCTTTGAAGTCCTCATTCATGGTCTTTGAGTACTTTCATTAAAGTGGTTTGTTCTGTGAAGTTTGAATTCAGTCAAAGGGCTGTATTTGAGGATCTAGAGGGCCACATGTGGTCTCAAGGTCTCAGTTCCACTATCTACAGTCTAGTTCATGCAGTGTGTGAAGGGGAGATTCATGAAATCTAGAACTGCACATGTTACTGTAGATAACCATATCATTAAACATCACATAAGTGAAAATTGCTCTCTTCTCTTGTCCTTCAAAAAGGTAATGTCTTTCATAGCATGTGTCACATGTTACTGTACTAAGATATCTGTCTCAGTATATTAAATGCTCAAGAGAGAACTTTGAATAAATAAATATATCAGGCATTCTTTCCATGTTTATTGAATTAAAATTACTACAGAGGCCATCTTGTTCAAATCAAAACTGAAGAAATATTTCTGAAATATGCCTGACAATGGTCATTCATCATTTGTTTCAATATTTTTAATAAGAGCTAACAAAATGAGTATCAGAGGCAACCCATTTCCTTCTGTTTGTGCTTTTCTTTTTCACCCTCCACCTCAACATCAAGTCTAATTTTCCTACCTCACATCTTTTGTGCACTGAATCCAGTGTTACTTTCTGAGACTAAGCAGGCACACCTATTCTTCCATTATCATGAAAGCCCTTCAAATATTTGAGGAGAAAAATCAAACAGTAAGCAATTTTAAGTGCCTTCTATGTGCTGGACACATTGCTAGGAAATGGAAATAAAGATTGAAAAAAAATATCTTCCTCTGTTCTCAAGGAACTTGTGTTCTCATTAAATATATTTAACATATCTCCTCTAAGTCTTCTTTTTCTAGGCTAAATATCCCCATTTCATTTAATTAATTGGCTGCCTCATATAACATGATCTTTTCTGGAATCTCCACTTTCTCTGAGCCTTAAGCTTCTTGAGTCTCTGAATATCACATAACAATGCATGTGTTGGAGTGGGGGGGTATAGAGGAGAGCAAGTGAGTGATAGATGGTTGGAAACTGGGGAAAGTGGCTCCAGAAACAGAAGAGTTACTTGAATTTTCTAACAAGACAGGAAAGTCACCCAGGAGAACAGCCCTTTTATTAAAGGGACAGGGAAGAAATACAGGGATGGAAGACAAGATAATTCCAGTCATTGTTTGTACACTGGGTGCTAGTAAATATGGTTCTGACTTTACTGCAGTTTTCTATTAGCATGACACTAAGCAGCTCAAAGGTGCCCTAGTAACTGACAATACTGCTTGTTTCCTGGGGATCCTGAAAGGATGGCATTTCGTTTCCATAGTAACTTACATTTGTGATCTTAATGCCGCCTACAAATTAAGACCTTTGATATTATCCTACCAGGTAGTAGGAATCTGGCCTGCATTAAGTGCAATATGATACAGAGTAGTATATTTTCTAATCTTCCCACATCTTACTCCTTTTCATATAGTTCGTGAACCAGTGACAATGAACAACTTTCTGCTCCTTGCATATGTTCCTCGATCCATTTCCCTACTTCAGAAATTTTTACTGACTATCCCCATGCTTGAAACTCTCTATCTCCTCATCTCTGTCTTATGGATTCTCTGGATTCTTTCAAGCCTCAGCTATAATCCCAACTTCTACAATAAATCTTTTCTAGTATATACCTTCTTTTTTAATAATTGTGTCCATGCAGTCTCCTCCATTAGTACTCCCCTCTTCTAAGTATCTTCAGTGCTTAACACAATATCTGATGCTTAAGAAATAATACATTGTTGTTACTGATCATAATAAAACTAATATATATACATATGCATATATTCATATACATATATGTATACATATATGTGTGTGTGTGTATTTTAGTGCACTAGAACACTGTACTAGGCAAAAGTATAAATAGGGGGAGAATTTTAAGAAACTAAAAGCATAGTCTTTTTCTCCAGAGAGTTAGCAGTAGAAGTAAAGAAAATTTGAACTGAATTTAAGAAATGGTGATTATTATCATTGTCATCAATATCTTTATTTAACTCACATGTATGTAAAGCTTTAGGGTTTCAGTAGGACAGCTAGCTGGAAGAATGGATAGCTGGAGTCATGAAGACTCACCTTCCTGAGTCCAAATCTAGCCTCAGATAGTTATTAGTTATGTGATGCCAGGTAAGTAATTTAATCATGTTTGCCTCAATTTCCTCATGTGTGAAATGAACTGAATAGGAAATGGGAAACTACAAAAGTATTTTTTTCCCAAGAAAATCTCAAATGGGTCACAAAGAAACACAACTGAAAAATGACAACAATGATTAAGGTTTGGGTAGGGTTCAATAGCGGAAGACAGAGACAGAATAAGAAATATCATAGTATTAAAAGCAGCATAAGCATAGGGGCTAGTTTCTGTTTTGGTCATATATAGTTTGTTGAGTAATATAATACAAGGCAATGTAATACCAGACTGGAGAAGGACTTGAATTACAGGCTGAGAGCATTTGTGTCATTCAGTAGTTGCTAGAGAATCAATGATATTTTCTGAGGTGAGGAGTAAGTACACTTAGATTTATGGGAAAAGATTAGTATTCTGGTAGCACTATGTAAAATTGATTGGAATGGAAATCAATTACAATTAAGAAGACCTTTACAGGAACCATTTCAATAGTAAAGAGGTGCTGATAAAGAATTATATAGGAGATAGTCCTTAGAATAGAAAATAGAGACAGATGCAAGAAATATAGAGGGAAGGGGATGAGCAAGGGAGTTGCAAATTCAAATTTATTTCAATTAATTGAATTAATTAGTTAATTAATTAGTTCAAGTAATTCAAATATTTCAATTTAAAGTATATTGACTAAGTGTGTTCATACTAATGGCATTGCATTTCCTACTGGGGATAAAAGAAACAAGAAAATAAATTACTACCTTCAAGAATCTTACAATCTACTAAGGAGATTGGAGCTGTACACAAGTAATACAAAATATACAAAAGTGTGTACAAAGAAAATTGCACAAAGGATGGTGTTTTTCACTGGATAGAGAAATAAATCATGAGAAGCCTCACATAGGAAGTGCCATCTGAGCTACACTTTGAAAGAAAGTGTGTTCGTCATTCACTGCCAAAGAAGACGATGCCATCAGAGAAATAATGACATGACTTGCACTTGACTTAGTTTTGAGTGAGGGAGGGCTGTGTAGGTCACCAGCCTCACTTCTCCTCCCGAGCCATCTGAATCCAGTGACCAGATGTTCATCAGGATGACTGGAGATGACCCAGGGTGAGGCAATTGGGGTTAAGCGACTTGCCCAAGGTCACACAGTTAGTGAGTGTCAAGTGTCTCATGTGACATTTGAATTCAGGTCCTCCTGACTCCTGCACTGGTACTTTACCCACTGCACCACCTAGCTGCCTTTGAAAGAAAGTAGAAATCCCTCAAGATGTAAGGAACACAACTCAAATATGGCCAAATAATGGTTCAAAGGGGAGAAACAAAACCAAATGTTTTGTTTGGGGTAAAAAGCTATGGAAACAAGATGTGGAGTGCCTTGAAGAATATATGAAAATAGATTAGAAAGGTAAATGGGAGCCAGATGTACATTATTTTGTAAATCACAGATTGCTATAGGATCATAGAGTTGGAAGAGGAAATAAGAGGTTATCTGGTTCAAACCTTTCCTTTCAGAGATGAAAATACTGAAGTTCAGAGAAATTCAGTGGGTTTTTCAAAGACACATGGGGAACAAGAAGCCAAAAGCCTGGGTCCTCTTTCTCCAAAGCATGCACCAACATGCTGTCTCCTCCACCATTAGTATGACATAGCACTCTAAGTTTTATTAATATTATTATTTGTTATTGTTAGTATTTGTTCATTCTTTGTCCACATACACACACACACCCCCGCCACACACACACACACTTTCTCAATACTTTCTAGTGTCTTCTTATTACCTCCAATAAGTACTAACATAAACGTGCTTTTTAAAGGCTGTTACCATCTAGTCCCAAACTATCTTTATAACCCCATTACACATTGCGCCCTCATACTCTCTTTAGGAAAATCTAACTTACCTTCTTCCTATTTTTCATACATAGCACTCCATGTCTTGCCTCTTGCCTTCGCACTGACTGGACCCTTGACTGGAATGCACTCCCTCCTTATCTCCAACTCTTAGCACGGCAGTCTCCTTCATTCTGAAATGCAGTCTTCTAATTGCCACTTTTCCTAATCCTCTCAGCTCTACCCAATAAAATGGCATTTTATCTGATGTATCTGTCTCTATAGATGTTCCTGTGTTCTCTCCCAAACACATCATAAGCAAATTGAGTTTCTCTGTGCCTAGGCCACAGTGAGTGCTTGTTGATGAGTAATGTTTTCTAGTAATCATGACTTGTTTTTATATAAAATTCATTAACATTTTGCTAAGAAAACTAAAAAAGAGGTAGAAATCATTTGTAAACCACTATTTCCCATAAGCATCCATGTCTAACTCCAGCCTAGGCAGACAGATCTTCATAAAAATATAAAATAGAAAATGTGTCACAAAAATGATCAGTGTTTTGTGTTTCCTCAAATCAGCTTGCCATTTCAAAATACCTTTAAAACCAGCCCTTTTGACTTTTCATTTTCAAAATCAAGGTTAAAGTAACATTTCCCCTTTTGAAAATGATGTTTCAACTTCACTAAAATGAACTTGCAAATGATGAAAATTTTCAACACCATCAAATTTTAGCTGTCAGAAACCCCAAGGGGAAATTTTGGGGGGAGAGAGGGGGAGAAATTTAACAGTATGAAAAATGCATTTCCTTTTGGAGTTCTTCTAGGAACTTCTCCGACACTGTGAAACTTTCCATTTTTTTTGGTGAATTCAGGGTTGCTGCTGGGCAGGTTGCATTCAGTATTTTTAATTGGACTAGTATGAAGATAGACCTCAATTCCAAGTAACTGAATATGATTTGGATTAGGAGAGACATATGCATGTGCTCTGCCTCCTAATCATACTCCAGACTTCTTTCTTTATTTCTCTTTTCTTTCTTCAATGTGAACTATCACCAGCATGACTAGGCTTGCTTGTATTCCAAATGGTCTTCCTATTAAGAATGCATACTAAGCCTAATATATTCTACATCTATACCCTAGCCTAATCATTCTAATGGAATATGTCCTTGGGAGTATCCATTTCTAAAAAAGCTCTTATTTTCTCAACTACTTCACAAGCTACGTGGCATTCCTAAATTTAAGAAGTAAAGCAAAACAAATGGGAAAAAGGAAAGGAAATAAACAAAAAGGGGTGAGAACAGAAGAGAAAAAAGAAAAGAACCTGAAAGATCTAGAGAAAGAGACTGTGAACAAGGCCACAAGTGAATGAGGATTTTTAGAAAATTAAGAGTAAATTCAGTGAACATGAGAAGAGAGAAATAGGTGAATAATCTAAACAGAAGATGCTGATCACACACAAAATAAATACCTCTCAGGCAAAAATGGTATCTGAGAAAAGAAAATAATTAACCTTGAATAAAGATTTTAAGATTTTAGCATGAAAAGGATTCTTAGATATCTTCAAATATTACTCCATTATTTTACAGATGAGGAATTTGTCATTGCTACTATTGTTCAGTCATTTCAGTTGTGTCTTACTTTTCATGAGCCAAGTTGGGCTTATCTTGGCAAAGGTTTTGGAATGATTGGCTATTCTATGTTCAAGTTCATTTTATAGGAAATGGAGGCAAAAAGAGTTAAGTGACTTGCCCATGGTCACACAGCTAATGAGTGTCTAAGGTCAGATTTGACCTCAGAAAAATGAGTCTTCCTGACTCCATGCCCAGCACGCTATCCACTGCACCACCCACCTGACCATACCTGAGGAAACTGAGGCCCAAAGTGATTTAAGTATTTTTTTAATACCTAACAAATAATAACAAAGCCAAGGATTGAAGTCTGTTCTTTTGACTTCAGATTCAGTTCCTTCCAATAAACCTGGCTTAACCAGCAGAGATTTGAGGAAGGGATTTGAGAAAACAAGAAATGCAATGTGAGAAGTAGCAAGCTTTATGTGTATATAACAAAAATAATTTCAAAGATTTAAAGAAGGGGCTATTTGGCCAATAGAGAAATCAATAGCTCATTTGCTTAATAACTGATTTCTGTATCACTCATGTCACTGAAAAGTTGATCAAATATCTCAATCTTCAGAAAAAAAAAGACTAAAGTAAATATTAACCATGACAGTGAGATGCTAGAATATATGACTAAAAGAAGTTGTTGATCAAAATTTGGGAATGTTTTTGGGTTGTGTGATTTTTTTTTGGCATTTTTGTTTAATTTTGGTGTTCCACATGATATCAAATATTTAGACTTATCTGTGTCATATTGTAAAGATGCTATTTTTTTATTGATATTTGGAATTCAATAAATACATTTGTCTTGTACAGGTCACATTTACTTAAATATGTGACCTAAAAGCAGCTCTACAATACAGTGAATAGACCTCTAGTCCTAGAGTTAGGACGACTTGAATCCACATTCAACCACAGATAACCCTAAGTGATTCATTTAATTTTGGTTCATCTCATTTTCCATATCTGTAAATGAGGAGAGTAATATCATTTGTCCCCTAAGATCATTGTGAGCATAAAATGACATAGTATTTATAAAATGCTTTGTAAATTTTTCAGGACTATGTATAATTTCTAGTTATTGTGATGAAAATAATGATGATGATGCTTGTGACCTACTTAAGATTAATCAAAATGAGAGTGTTTCTCAGTTTTAAAGTGAGTTTGGGGTAAAATGGAGCTTATCACAGTCTGTCTAACTTGGGTAACAACATGTTTAATCACAATCCACTTCTCCCCTTCCAAACACCTAGGTGTCATTTTGATTTCTCTCTCTTACTCCCCAAATCCAATATGTAGCCAAGGTATATCCATCCTGTTTTCATGAGATTTCTTGCATATTCTCCATTCTCTCCTTTGACACAACCAATACCCTGGTGCAGATCCTTGTCATCTAACATTTTACCTATTGCAATAGACTACTAGTTGGTGTCTTTTACAAGTCTCTCTCTCTTCTACTCTATCCTTCATCCAGCTTTCAAATTGATCTTTCTAAAGTATAAATCTGGCCCTATCACTTCCTTACTCTATAAACTCTAGTGACTCTTTATCACCTCTGGATTTGAATTTAAATTTCTCCATTTGCTCTTCAAAGACTTTTACAATCTGCCACCCTTCCCCCCCATACACACACATTTCCAGTCTTCTTACACTTATTACAACTCTTCTTCCATACACTCTGTTATTCAATGCATTAGACTCACAGCTGCTATTTGAACAAAATTCTTCATCTCCCAACTCTGTGTATTTTCACTGTCACTCATCTTTAGAATATTCTTTCTCCTCATTTGTGCCTCCTACTTTCTCTGGCTTCATGCAAATAGCAATTAAATTCCTGGAAATGAAATGGCTTTTGTTACAACCACAGAGGAGGATGGGGAGGTGGTTGTGTCTCTCTCTTTGTCATTGCCAGCAAGATTCTTACCAGAATTCTCCTTAGTAGGTTGACTCTTCACTTGGAAGATGGTCAATTACCAAAAAGCCAGTGTGGATTCAGAAAGGGTTGAGGAATAGTCGATATATTCTTTGTTGCCTAACAACAAACAAAGTCTTGAGGGCTTGTGGAAGATCACAGCAAAATTTGGTGGAGAACTTCATCAGTACGGTACCTAAATTTCATGACAGTGTGCTTTCCCTAGTTGTCAATAATGGACAATGTTCTTGTGCTTTCCCAGTCACCAAAGAGATGAAGTAGGGTTATGTGCTTGCTCCCATGCTTTTTAGCATGATTTTTTTTTTTAGAAATATTGTAAGATGCCTTCAATGAGGATGAAAATGGAGTCAAAGTTAAGTACCACATGGATAGTAAGTTACTTAGTAAAAAGTAGCAAAGGGAAAGTTAGTGCATGACTTTTTTTTTTTAATTCACAAATGATTGTGCACTCAGTACAGCCTCTGTGGCTAAGATGCAGCAGAGTATGGATCAGTTCTTTGCCTCTTGAGCTAATTTTGACCTGACAATTAACACCAAGAAAACAGAGTTCTTCACCAGCCATCACTGCACCATCTATACAAGGAACAATTGTTTACAGCAAATGGAAAAATTGTGAATGCTGTGGACAAGTTCATAAAACTTGGCAATATACTTTCCAGAGATGTCCACATAGATGGTGAAGTTGATGCACACATTGTCAGAAATAACTCAGTGTTTTGGAGGCTCTGAAAATGTGGAAGAGAGGAGGTATTTGATTGCCTACTAAACTGAAGATCTACAAAGTCATTGTGCTGACTTCATTGTTACAAGACTAGGAAACCTGAACAGTTTATGAGTGCCATGCCAGGAAACTGAGCTGCTTCCATTTGAATTGTCTTAGGAAGATTCTGAGGATCACCTGGCAAGATAAGGTACCAGGCACTGAGGTACTCTCTTGAACTGAACTGCCAAGCATTCAAACTCTACTGAAGAGACTGCAGCTCTGATGGGCTAGCCATGTTGTTTGAATGTCAATGTTATGTTTGCCTTAAAGACAATTTTACAGAGAATTCAAACAAGTCAAGGGCTTGGAGGTCAGAAGAAGTGATACAAGAACACTCTCAAGATCTCTCTGAAGAATTGTGATATCAAGTGCCAAACAAGGCAGATGTTGACATAGGAGTGCCCAGCAAGGACTGATTACATTAAAAAAAAATGCTGCGCTCTATGAGCAAAAGAGAATTGTAGAGGTCAAAAGAAATATGAGGTACACAAATTTAGAGACATCTCCACTCTAAATGTTCATATGACGTATTTGTGTCCAACCTGTGGTAGAGCCATCTCTTCTCATATTGCTCTCAGCCACTGTACACTGACCCCCAAACAGTGATGTCATTGTGGTACTCCTCAAGCACAAATGACAACAATTAGCTAGGTAGTAGAGTGAATAGAGTAGTAGACCTGGAATCAAGAAAATCTGAGCTCAAATTCTGCTCTGTGTGAGATCCTGGGAAAGTCACTTAATCTCTGTCTTACTAGGTTTCCTCTACTATAAATATGCAATAATAGTAACTTCTTCATAAAGTTGTTTTGGGGATTAAATGAGATATTTGTAAAGCACTTAACATAGTGGCTTGTATATCGTTGGTACATATTAAATATTTAATGAATTAATTGATTTATCTGCCTACTTTTAAATCTAGTCACTTTTCTGAGTATTTGACTCATTTTTTAACTTCTGCAAAGAGAATTCTAAAGAAAGAGTATGTTACAATATGTATAATTTTTGAATGATACATTTTTATCTATAAAGGAACAATATAAGTAATGTGTGGGCTAGTAAAATGCTATCTTGGAGGAATGCTAGAACAAATGAGACTGCCCTCAGGATTTTTTTTTATTTTTATAAAAAGGCACTTTCTTTAGCACAAATGTTTGCTGTTCCAGGAATATATTCTAGCCACAATGAGTTAATAAACTAATCTGATTGTCCCTTGACTTATAATATGCAAAGGCATCTATTCCTTCTGCAAAATGACATTTACCGTCTTTAGAAATTTAGGACCAATGGGAAAACAAGATGATTATATTCCTTCAAAAATATTTATAACTCCCAGAGGAACTTTAAAAAATTGTTTAAAAAATGGAATATGTTAGAAATATGCAGGTAGTTTCTTTTTCAATCACCTTGACCTGAGTTTGAGGTTTGACTACTTCAGAATTGTACATTCAGATACCTTAAATGGCAAGAAATCACTACTTTCTGAAAAAGTCTCTATTTTCTATTGCCATTATCATATAAACTATACTTTGTGAAATCCATTTTCAGAAAACATTTGGAAATTCACTAGGAAATGGTGCAGGGCCATTAAGAGTGACATAAAATTACACCATAATTCTTGATATACCAGTTTCAAAAGATCACCTGATTCTGTTTTTTTTTTTTCAGTTGATAAGTAGTTAGAGTAAATTATTAGAACCTATGGTTTATATTCTGTTGAAAATCTTTTATGGCACACAAGTAATAGAAATATGGATTCAATGACTTAATGACATAGTCTTACTGTTAATTATCAGAGTCACAGAAAAGTAATGATACAACTTCCACAGCATTTCCAAATTTACAAAGTTTCTCCTTCACCAGAAACTTCTGAGGTAGGAACTCCAAGTAATATTATTATCTTTATTTTATAAATTCAGTGGAATTAAACTCAAGAAGCATTTGTTGGTTGTGCATCTACCCTGTCCAAGGCAAAGCACTAAGATCTAGAGATATATAAATGAAATAATCTTCATCCATAAAATCTTATCTTTTATTGGAAGAAAATAATATGTATTCAGATAAGTAAATGAGAAACCTAAACACAAAAATACAAAGTGTTTTGTGGAGCAGTGATGCAACAATTGGGTACATCAGGAGAGACATTGTGTAAGAAGAAGTTGCTTTTGAGCCAAGCCTTGGAAGAAGGTGAGAATTCTAAAAGTCAAAAGAGGAAAGAAAGTAATACCAGTTACCAGTGTGAGGGGTGCTTTGGGAAAAGGCATAAAGCTAGAGATGGAATGTCATAGAGAAAAACAGCAACCATAACTTTGGTTCAAAGCTAGGGTATGTAATAATGATTTATGTGAACTCAGTTTGCAGAAGTATGTTGTAGTCAAATTATGTCTTTTAAATGCCCCAAGGAGCAATGCATATTATCTCTTCAAGGTAATAAGGAGTCAATGAAGCTTTACCAGTAGGACAGTGACATCTTTAGGTATAGGCTCTGGGAATATCAATTAGGCAGCTGAAAAAAGCATAGTTTGATGAGGGAAGAGACTAGAGTCAAGAGGAGCAATAGAAGGTTATCGTAACTTTACAAGTGAACTATGATGAATACCGAAACTGGGATGATGACTTTGTCAGTAGAGAGTATATATGAGTTAGATACCACAAGAATTGTTATTCTCATTGGACAGATAAGGAAACCTGGGTTCAGAGAGATTCAGCAACTTAGCTTTAGCCACCTAGTCGCAGAAATTGTTCTGATCTGGTGGTCATAAAGCCAAATCTACTTTCTCTCCCATCATATACCACAATGCCTTCTAATCAAGACAAATCTATGCCATCATTTAAAGTCACAAGTTATAATCTTACTCAATTTTATTCTTTTTTAATGGGAAAGGCAATGAAGATTGAAAAGAAATTCTAGACAATGCAAGTTTACACAAGTATGTGGAATATTGGGCTAAATAGGCATGTCCTTCATGATGGTGTGTTCCTGTTGGTGGGTTTGGTACAGTGGATGGACTGAAAAAAAGTTCAGATACATACTAGCTATGTGAAGAGGAGCCTCAGTTTCCTCTTCTGTAAAACTGGAATAATATACCTCTACCATTTGCCTCACAGGATTGGGTGAAGGTCAACTGAATGGGGAAGTATCAATGAAAAAACTCAAAATCAACAAAATTTATGTAGTACCTATATGTATCAGGCACTGAGCTAAGTACTTGTCAGAAATATTATCTATGTCACTTAATCTTCATTTATAAATATAAATCTGATCTAATCTTCATTTTGTCATATATATATATATATATATATATATATATGGTGTGTGTGTGTGTGTGTGTGTATACACCAAAAGAAATGAATCTAAGGTATTTTGGAGGTAGGTGTCCTGGGGACTGAAGGGAGCCAGAAAAGACTTCCTAAAGATGTCAGTATGTATGTTACATCTTAAAGAAAATCAGGGATTCCAGGAGGTGAAACCGAGAAAGGAGGACATACCAGGTCTTGAGAAAAAGTACTACAAAGACACAGAGTAGGGAGATGCTGACACTGCTACTACCTTAGTGCAAACCCTCATTACCTCACTCTTAGACTACTGCAATAACCAGCAAGTTTAGTCTCTTCCAACTCCAGTTCATCTTCCACTCAGCTATCAAACAAATCTTCCAAAAGGATACATCTATTCACATCACCTCCTTATTAAAACAAAACAAAACTCCAATGACTACCTATATTACTTCCAGGATATATAGAATATAGAATCATCTGGTTATTACCAAAATCTCTATAACTAGATTCCTTCCTAACTTTCAGGTCTTCTTAAACCTTATCCATACTCAAGTACTTTGTTATCCTGTGACAGTGGCCTTGCTCTTCCTCACACAGCTTTCCATTTCCTGCCTTCAAAAATTTTCACTGGCTGCCCTGCCATACCTGTAATTTTCCTTCCCCACCTCCTCATTTCCATCTCCTAGTTAACCTGGCTTACTTTTTTAAATACAAGGCAAATCTCACCTTCTGTGAAAAGTTCAGTTTGAGGTATCTTTGTGACATCCATGACCTCCCTGATTGCCCTTAATTCCCAGCTTTTACAAGAAGCCTTCCTTAATTAATTCCAGTGCTCTCTCCCTTTTAATTATTTCCTATATATCATATTATATATATATATATATATTTGTGAACTTGCTTTGTATATATTTATCTTCATGTTGTCTCCTCCATTTGATCATAAATTCCTTAAGAGCAGGAACTATATTTGTTCCTTTTTTTATCCTGAGTGCTTAACACTATTCCTGGCATATAGTAGGCATGTGAGACATGTTTATGGATTGACTAACTCTTTGAGCTTGATATGTCCAATTGGAGGTTGGTGTTATGAGACTAGAGCTCAGATGATGAGAGACTAGGAGTGAATATATATATATATATATATATATATATATATATGTATGTATATATAGACAGATAGACAGATAGATATAGATATAGATATATCTATATATCTATATCTTAGAATCATCTTCATAGACATACTCATTGAAACTTGGGGAGTTGATCTAAAAGAGAAGAATGAAGAGAAAAGAGAAACAGGCTTAGCATAGATCTTGACATATATGTGTAATTAGTGGTATTGACATTGAAGATGAATAAACAAATGTGACAGGAGCATTGGACAGGTAGGAAGAAACCCAAGGGAAAGTAGTTCCCTGACAATTGTAAGAGATGAGACTTCAGTAGAAGATTAGAATCTACAATGTCAAATGTAACAAAGATAAGGGAAGATGAATATTAAGAATCCATTAGATTTAGCTATTAGGAGATGGCAGTTTAGTTACTTTGTAGAGAACAGTTTCATTTGAAGGATGAACTGTATAGCCACATCAGATTCTGTTTTTCTTGTCTAAACTGGAACAAAAATCAAAAGTTAGGGATCATTGGCATGTGATGCATGTTCTATAATGCCCTACCTATCCAATAACATAAAGAATAATTGACTTTCTGATGAAAAATTTCCATAGATTAAGATCACCACTATTTGCCATAAAACTCAGCACAGAAACAATGCCTGCAAATATTTGGATTGTTTGAGTAAGACAAAACTGATCTTATTCTTTCTCTTGCAATTGTAATGGAAGTAGACGTACAGCAGATGAAATGCAGTACTGTACATCCAAAGTACTCTATTTCAGTATGTCAATTAAATGTGTTATTACGGAGATGGCTTAATGCTATTAACAAAATCAAAGATAACAGCAGTAAAGAATATACTATCTACCCACCTTCGGGCATATTAAGTTCTGACTAATAAAAGCAATATTTTATTGGTGTTTTTTTTTCTTCCTTCTTTATTCTTATGTTACACCCTCCCCTTACATTTTTTTTTTAAATTTATTCCTCTTTAGTTCTCTTATCAGAAACAGATTGGACTGTTTTGGGTCTTTTGGATTAGCCAAGAGTTCTATTTTGATCTTCTGCCTCTCTGTCTAGCAAGAGTAGGCTAGAATTTGATCATCTCGCATGTTCAGACAGATTTGAACTAGCTTGAGTCAAATCCAACTCAAGTTAAAATGAGAGCGACAGAAAATGAAGAAAGAAATGTCCAGAAAGAAAAATTAGAATGTTGTTGTGAACTCATCTAAAGCTCATGCTCTTAAGCAGAGCATCATGCAGAGCTTTATTTATATTTTATTTAAATATTGTGTAGACATTTTGATCCAGCTCTACAGTATAGAGAATAAGGTAGAAAATGGGTTGAAAAAGGAATATTAGGTAAGCAGTTAGCTGTCAGTGTGTGTGGAGTCAGTAAGAAGTGAGTTTGAATCCTGTTTCAGAAGTTTTCTAGCTTTGGAAATGTGGGAACATCGTTTAACTTCCTTAGGTTACCCATCTATAAAATAAGTATGATAGTAATACTTATGTCACAAGGCAGTTGTGAAGATTAAATGGAATAATATGCAGTTCAGGGGTGCAAGGAATGCCCTGGAGTTGGGAAGACTCTTCTTTATGAGTTCAAATTCAGACTGAGACTCTATGACTCTGGACAAGTCATTTAACCCTGTTGTCTTCAGTTTCTCATCTATAAAATATTCTGGAGAAGGAAGTGACAAATCACCTCAGTAACTTTATCAAGAAAACACTAAATGGGGTCATGAAGAGTTGGACACAACTAAAACAACTGAACAACAATAAATATTAATAAAGTGCTTTGTAAACTTTTAGGTGCCATATAAATGTTAACTGTCATTATTGTTATCAATTGAAACCAAGTTAAATTTTAAAATGTGGCAAGGCTATATGAAAGAATTTGCTATAAATGAACTTGTCAAGAAAATGAGACAGGCCTTGAAAAATAAGATGTTGGTCGAAGCAAAGGATTTGCAGTTTGGGCCTCTAAGTGTCCCATTTGGTAATGTCTGGGGAAAAGCTATGCAAAAGAGAGAGGGTCCAATTGCTTCTAAAAATTAAAAAAAAAAGTTTTGAATAAATACTTCATCAAAATATTTGAAAAGCTATATAATCCATAATTGTATTATTACGTGCACCATCACTGTTATGCAGATCACAAGCATTCTCCATCTTGGAAGCTTGTCTTTGAAAGTTAGTATGGCTATGAAATACATCAATTACTCTGAAGTCAAATAGGGGATGAGCTTTACTAAGCTTAGATAAATCAGTCCCAGAATGACACTCCATTACCACAATTCTCAATGCTTGCATTCCATCAGTACAACTTTTAAGAAGCCAGGTTCAACTCCATACCATGATAAGGTTTTTAAGGAAGACTTTAGAGTAGAATGTAAAACACATTTCTTTTTAAAATAATAACTCTGATTTTTTAAATCTGTTAAATTAATGGGTAGCTATAGTATTAATAAATCATATATGCTTAATTAGGATTTGAATATCTAGCAAATATTTTGCTTTCTGGTGTTTGGAGAAATGGGGTTCCAGTCAATGAAAATTTCTTAATAAATGATGTAGCTCCTTATCATGACAAGGGGTATACTAAGAATAAATTGACATTACCCCAGGGATTTTCCCTCTTATGCTGTTCAGCTTCTTCCTCCAAAAATCATAACTGAGTGAGAGGGCAGTGATTTAATCAGCATTGTTTGAAAGCCCTTAGAGAAGGGAATGAAACTTAAATAGTAACAGCAGGGAACATAAATAACCATTTAATAATCCTAGGATTAATATACTGTATTCCTGATTTTGGTTCCTCATAAGCTAGACATCACTGATTCTCATGATTCTGTGGTAGGTTTATACTGGGAAATTCTGTTTTCTAGAAACTGTGATGAATAATATAGCTTTTATTATATGTTAGAAATATTTATTTTTTTCCTAAACATAAAATAGATACAATAAGTTTCCCCCAACAAAAGCAACAGAAGGAACAGGTCCTATTGCTTCCGTCCTCATTTCCTTAGAAATTCTATGAGTTATTTAAAACTGATGTAGACTTGAGTTCATTGTTAAATAATGATTTTAATGAGATTAGTAAATATTCAAAAACTCAAACCATAGAGTTCGATGACCCAGTCACTTTTCAGCTCTGATTCTTTTTTTAGCTTGGAATCAATTTTTTCTTTGTTTTTTGGGGGCTTTGAGAGGGAAAGATTCAAGAAAGTCATTGTCTTAAATTAATCATTCTATCAATCAAGGAGAATTTATTAATAAATTATTATGAGGGACTTCCAAGACAGAGCTAAGATGGCCGAGTAGATGAAGAAACTGAAGTGATCTCTTCCAACATTCCCCTTCAAACAACTTGAACGTAATGCCTCAAACTGAATTCTGGTACAGCAAAGCCAAAAAAAGATCAAGCTAAGACGTTTTTCCAGCCCAAGACAACTGGAGCACAGGCAGTGGCAACATCATTTCTAGGCCTTGGTCATCTCAATAACAGCAGCAGTAGCTTTGGGAGCTCTTGGCCAAAAGATGATAAGTGGATCAGGCAACTGGTCAGAAAGAGATTACAAGGGACTGCTGGTCATTGTGCTGTTTAACAACTCCATTTCCTGTACAAATTTATGAGTCACAGTTTCTACCCATTGATAGGCCTCAGGTGGGCATATTGGGGGAGGCTTATTTTGTATGGGGGACCCACACATTTTGCTGATTGCTAATGAGGCATTGGGTCATGATGGCTTATGTCCTCTGGCTCTGAATAAAGTATATATAGTCTAAGGTGAGGTTTTGCTTTCTGGCTTTGAAAATCCTGATGCTGGTGCTTCTCTCTCTGGTAATGATGCATGTATTACCTACAGTCAGACAGAAACCCTGTCTGTTGGTCCTGCTTGTATTTTCTCTGTTGGTATATGTGTTTTATTAAAGTGATTGCTGACCCTACCAAAAGTTGCTTTCCTTTTAGAAAAGCAAATCTAAGTACCTGTGTAGCAGCCTCTCCTCTGTATGCCGGGTGTTTACTGCTACAGATACGTACTTTTGTGTGTGTGTTCAGCAGAGTATAAAAATATTTTTTACCCAACAGGCAACTGGGAAGAGAAGAAAATAAATCAAAGAGGGAGGAAATTATAAAAGCGAAGACAGATTAAGGGAAACAGTGGTCAGAATCAAAACAGACTTTTGAGGAAGGAAAGGATAAAAAAGAGAGAGAAGGATAAATAGAAGAAAATAGGATGCAAGGAAATAGGCAGTAGTTTATCAGAACTGTGAATATGAATGTTTTGAGCTCACCCATAAAACAAGAGAGAATAACAGAATGGATTAGAAACCACTATCCAGCAATATGATCCTTTCACAAAACACACTTGAAACGGAAAGATAAATACAGTTACTGGACCAGATTCTATTATGCTTCAGCTGAAGTAAAAAAGTCAGGGTTAGCAATCATGATCTCTGACAAAAGAAAAGCAAAATGAAACATAGTTAAAAGATATAACCAAGGAAACTATATTTTGCTATAACATTGGCTTTGTAATAACAGTTGGGAGTAGAGTCTTTGGACAGAGAGACTAACCAAAATGCTATTCGAATAGCTAAAAGCTTGTGCTAGAGTGGTGGCAATATAAGGAGAGGGAAGGGACATAAATACATACAAACATACACTCTATCTATCTATCTATCTATCTATCTATCTATCTATCTATCTATCTATCTATCTATCATCTCTATTGATCTATCAAGAAAGGACATTTATGAATGTATGTTCATATAATGCATGTATGTTTCTGTATGCACACATGTGTGTATGTGTAGTCATACACAATACACAGATAAATGCACATACACATATATATTACATACATAATACACATACACATAAAGGAATGATATCATGAAGGTAAAATTGACAGAACTTGACTACAGATTGGACATGGGTATAAGTGAGAATGAGGGGTCCATGACAATATCTATATTGTTTCCTGGATATCTTGAAAAATATTAGTGTCCCTGCCAATAACAGGAGAGTTAGGAAGACTTGAGATTTTGGTCGGAGAGATAATATTGTATCTCAACATACAAATTCCCTAAATGCAGGAAGGTATGTGTGCTGAGCAGGTGACTGGCAGCTAGTGTCAATGCCACTGATGAGGGCTCTGCAGTAACCTTTTTATCATTTCAGAGAGAAGTGAAATTTCTTGTGGTCTGGTGGTTTATACAAGCTTGTGATGGTGCTGATGACGTTCCAGTTGTTTTTGAAAAAAATAAAAGATAATTGTCCAGGTTTAATTGCATATGTTTCTTGCATCATAGCTTGGAGATTCTGGGATTCTTGAGGGGCAATTTCTAATTTCCTCTGTGTTCCTTTATGTTTTGCATGTTGTAAACAAAATCTTATGTGACACATTCTCCTGAGAGCCTTCTGTGGCTTTGAACATGAAAAGTACCGAAGGGCTCAGAATTATTGGTGCTACAAAGTCAGTTCTATCTGTGTCCTTGACAATACCCTTTTGTTTTTTTCATATTCTTTTGGTACATATCTTTACCAAAGGGTTTAACATATAAAAGAAAAAAACAAGTAAGGGTGTTGCAATAAACTTTTTAAGATAAAATATCTAAAATATTTATCTAAATGTGAATAGAAATAATAAATCCCACCCTCTTTTTAAGTGAAAAAAAAATTCAATATTTTGGGAAAAAAGAGAAAAAAGAAATTAGTTTTAAACTCTAACTGGCCATGAAAGTCTATCACTTCCTCAATGACAGCAAAGATCAATATTAAAATAATTGCAGTATAATTTTTATTCTGTTGTGACTTTTCAGCTTAGGAGAACAACTAAATAGAAAGAAAAGCCATCAGAAATGTTGCCCATGAATCAGAGGCCAGAGACACTTTACCCCAGTGCTTGATAGAGTAGGCACTTAATAAATGTTTATTGACTGGTTATTGACTAAGGCAGTATACTACAATGGTAGAAAGAAAACTGCATTTTTGGACAAAAGGAAATTATTTTAGATACTAGATATACTACTTACCACCTGGTGGACTATGGGAAACTCATCTAAACTCTCTGGCTCTCAGTTTCCTTATCTGTCAAATGAGAGGATTTGACTAGATGATGGAAGTCTCTTCTAGCAAACAATCTATTACCCTGTGACTCCAGAGAGATATAATGTCAGAGTTGGAAAAAGTCTTAGACATCTTCTAACCTGGTAACTCTTCATTTTTCATACCAACAAATAAAGGGAGGTAAGAAATATACATTTATATAGCACTTACAATATAACAGGAACTTACTATATAACAGGCACTGCACTAATATTATCTCATTTGATTCAGTAAACTGGAAGGTGGGGGATGAATGCAAGGGAAGATGGGGACACCATGATGATATTATCCCTGTTAGACCATAGAGGAAACTGGGACAAAGTTCAAGTTAATTATCCAAAGTCACTTAGTAAGTATCTGAGGCAGGATTTGAACTCAGGTCTTCCTATCTCCAAATGTAGTCCTCTACTGTACCATCTAGCTACTTCATATATATATTGGCCTTAGATTTAAGCTGTCCTTTGTAGAACAGCATTCCCAAGTAGCATGTGAGTCAAGTTTACTCTGTCACAACATTAACTGACTCTATGACATGTTATATGATTACTGTTTTTATAGATGCAGAAGATGTGGTCCTAGGACAAAGTCCATTAGGTGCCACTTAAACACAGCTGCCACTTGCACACTGACCTTCTGAACTTATAAAGAATTGTTAAGATACTAACGAAAAACATGAATTGTTTATGAGAATCCTGAGATCTGATTTGATGATATTAGATCTAACACATTTAAGGAATTAAACTATACACAGAATATAATGTATAATCCACTGTAACAGTGTATGCCATGTGTCCTAATAATTAGACATAATATCCAATTTTTTTTAAAATGTGCATCATGCATTACACCAGTCGACAATTGTAGATGAAATTGCCTAGGCAGAAATTCTCTAAACTAATGAAATCACAGATCCAGTATGGGGATGGTAGTAGGTTAGTGAAAAAATATTGGTTGGGGCAAAGTTACCTAAGTCTGACATATCTATGTATCTATCATCTATCTCTCAATATGTATATATACACATATGTCTGTTTACATTTACACAGAAATACAAATGTATATAGATATATCTGCATATCTATATATGTATAGATGTATGTATGTATACATGTATACATATTTTTGTGAAAAGAAAGCTGAATTGATTGAAGTATTTAGAATTGCTCCAGTTATAGGAGTATTTTTTTAAGGTAAGCTTTCCTATTAAGCAGATTTTGCAAAAGTGAAAGTTTTATAAAATAGAAGAGATATGGACTACTTGACCTATCCCCTCCACATCCAAAAATGAAATAAAGACCTTCTGTATTTAAAGGAATGTCCCAATGTGACCAGCAAAAAACTGAGGACCTGAAAAAGTTAAAAGACAAAGATACCGAGTGATAAAAAGGAAAGCTTTCAGATGGAAAATAAACATCCTCATACAAGAAAAGGGTGGGTTTCCTGAATAACTTAATTTCATATGAAGAAGACTGGAAGATAATGAATGTACCTCCAGGGAATAGAAATCATTCACACATTTGTCCCTAGTTACTGATCTACATAAGGTTCCTAAAAAAGGATGGGAGGCGAAAATGACTAAACTGAAACTAATCACCCTAAGGCAACATGGAATGGCTTACAAAATGAACAGGATTTTGTATTAGGAAGAATTTGTTTAAAGGAGAAAAAGTTCTCTTTCCTGTCCAGCCTAGATACGACACTCATAACAAAGGAATTGAGAGGGTCAAAGTGAAAGAGTTTCTGAAAATCCTAATGTAAAAGTGATTTCCTGGTTTGGAAGCTCTTAGTGATATTCATGATGAAGAGAAGGAAATAACCTTCACTCCCATCATTAAAACAAACAAACAAACAAAAAAAATGATTTCAGTTATCATGAAGAGTATTCAGCAAAGAGAAATACTGTGTCATGAAGGGAGCGCAAGGAATGATAATTCTCACCTTAGCTGCCCAGTACAGTTCAACTACAGTGGAGCCTGATGAGAAACTACCACAGTCACCAAGTGAATGTCAATTCAGCCCAGCAGCCGATTGGCCAATTTAGCTTATCCACCATTAAAGGTCCCGCAGTGATAGTGTGGCCTGTCAAGAGCCAGTTCAGTGGAACAACAGAGTAATTCATAATAAACATGTCAGGAAGCTTGTGGAGAGAAAGCAAAATATGGAACTTCACGTAAACGGTTTCAATTTCCTTGGCCCCCTGTTTTCTCTACATACACATCTTGCTACATTATACTTTGTTTATTCCAGCTTTTCCCCTGGATTTCGGACCTATTTGTGGATGATCATGATATTTGGGGAAGGTGACATAATGCCTTTTATATTACAATCTGGGCTATGCAATTTGAACAAATACCTTAGCTCAGTGCATTATCATAGCACCTGGCACGTAGCAGATGCTTAATAGATGTTTATTGATTGAATACTTGACAGCATTGAGTCTTTCAGTTATTAAAAAAAATGTCATTTGTGTGGACTCTTACAGTAGAATTTAGGGAGACCCAACAGTGTTAACTCAAAATCTCTAGGAGTGATAAAAGCTATTCCTCAGGGGATCCAGTCAGGCAGTGGCAGAATGAATTGGATGAGTATAATCCAAGGGTAGCAGGGTAAAAGTGTTACATATATGAAAAGTACCTATAATATCACTTTGGGAGGTAGCAAACAACTAGTGTACTAGAACTTCAAGGAAATCTTCCATAAAATCTTGCAATATTGTATCCAGATTTTTTTTTATCACAATTTTCAGTCAGTCTAACAATTTTATATCATCTCTCCTCAATCGTTTATTTAGATCATTTGTTTTTCTAACGGGGTTTTTAAAATAATTTTCAATTTTTTTTCTAGTTGTTTTATCTCTTGGTATCTTATAACATCCGTTGATTCCACTTGCCTGATTCTAGTTTTCAAGGAGTGATTTCTTTCTTTAAGATTTTATACATCTTTTCCCAAATGGTTAGCTTTCTTTTCATATGTTTTTTAGTTCTTTTGTATTTTCCTTGGTCTCTCTTATTGGATTTTTAAATTCCTTTTGAAGTTTTCCCAAGAGCTCTTTTGGGCTTGTGACCATTTGACATTATTCTTTGGGATAGGAGTGGCTTCTTTTTAACCTTACTGTCTTCCTCTGAATATAAACCTAGATCTTCTTTTTCACCAGTGTAGTTATTTATGGTCAGGTTATTTTTCCTTTGCTTTGCTTATTCTTTATATTTATTTATTTATTTTAGCACCTTATTATTACAACAAAGTTTTAATCTTGACATCATAGTTCTAGAACATTGTATTTTACAGAAAAAAAAAATTCCTGAAATAGTGTCCAAGCAAAGCTGAGCGTAATCTGGAATGGAAAAAAAAATAGTCACTTGAAAAACTGAGTAGGGAAGATGTGGTTTAATATTTTTTGGGACAAATTTCTTATTTATAATTTTGAAGTTCAGCATACCTTTTCTTGTAGTCGTGTTTCCATTTTCATTGTGTAGTCATTGTATATATTATTTTTCTGAAGCCTCTTTATACTACATTATTTCACATAAGAATTCACATGATTCTTTAGACCCATCATGTTCATTGTTTCTTACAGCAGAACAACATTTGGTTTCCTATTACAAAATTTATTTAGATATGATTATCATTAGACAATTTATTATTTATTTTTTAATATTTCTATTATTTATGAGACACTATATTTAATATTAGACATTTCCTAGATTGTGAGTCTCCACTTTATTCCCTATCCTTTTCTACCACAGAAAGTGCTAAGATACATTTTAAATATTTTTGGAATCCTTCTTTTTCTCGTTGTAGAATCCTTCTTTTTGTTATTGACCTCCTTAGTGTACATGCCAAGGAGGAGAATATTGAATGAAATGGTAAGGGAGTGACAGTGGTTAAGTTTGTGCTTTAGAAATAATATTTTGACTGCTAAATGGAGTGTATTGGAAACAGATGAACCAGAAGGTGGTATATCAATGAAAAGTTTATTACAATGTTCCAAGTGAGATGGGATGAGGACCTTAATTTGGGTCTTCATCCTGTGAGTAGAAGGAATAGATAGAATGGCACAATTTAAGCAGGCAGAATTAATAAAATAGTAACTGATTGGATTCAAAGGCAAAGTGAACAGTTGAATGCAACTGAGGATGTACATTGGGTGATGAGTTTGATGGGATCATTGACAGAAACAGGAAAGTTTGATAGAAGGGTAGATTTGGGGAGAAAGAAAGTGAGTTCTATTTGGTTCAAGTTTATTTAATGGAGTTACCCAAAATTACCAGAACATTAAAATTGCAATATTGTTTGGCTTTGTAAATCCTTTCTTGACTGTGTAGTTAATGCCCTTTAATTTTTTTCTGTAAAATTAAATGTGCACACCACAAAGAAATGCTGGAATATTTAAAAATAATTTAACTTTTTTCATCCTTTCCTTGGCTATGTGGTTAATTCCTTTAATTTCATCTTTAATATTAATTTTAGATTTTATCTTAACATTTATTTTACATTATTTTCCTCCCCTACTTTTTCTATCCCAGAATATATATATGCACTTTACTCAATGCTGTGTTCCATTCCTAAAGTATATGATGTATATTTATTGTCATTTTGGGTTCTCTTTTAGCATTGCCATCAGTATCACCATAGGTAAAAATCACTAGCTATTTTTTCCTCAAGGAAGTTTACATTTTCCTCATTGTTTATTCACATTCCTCTTTGTAAGCTATTTTATTGCATTTCCATTACAGACATTATAACCATGTATTGTGTGCCTGTCTCATTATTGTGTATTTCTTTTCCTCATTGTTATCCTTTGTAAATATGTTAAATAATGTGGAATTGAACCCTAATGTCTGAAAGTTTCCACAGAGAATTTCACTGCAGTTGTTATTTATCATAGACCGTTGACCTTCTTATATTCAATTTTGTATCCTTGGAGAAATTCTCATGTTCAAGTTAACTTGAATTTACTTTAGAAGCAAGATTTACTGAAAAATTGTCTCAAAGGATTAAATGATCTGTGCCTAATGTTGTATTATTTATTTATTATATCAAACCTATACTGTCTAGTCGTAAATATTTGTATATTTTCTTATGAAATGATGCAAATCAAAGAGTTCAGTGGTTTCTACTTCAGTCAGTTGATCCCTTCTATTTCTCCATAGCCTAGAAAACTTCAGAATTTTCCTTGTGTGACTTCTAAAACAGAAATCCTCTTCTACATCATGCCAGATTATGTAACTATGAGCTCCAGTTGCGTGGTTTTATTTCGTTCTATTTTGTATGTTATTTTTATGTTTCTTCGCTTTTGTTGCAGTGCTCTACCATGGAAAAAGTAGAATGTTGGGGCATGAAACAAAGCTCACTGGAGATTCATAGCAGGGAGCATAGGTAATCTTGTTCCTATCCTCCTTCTTGAGTAAAACCCAAAGAAAACTACTCAACACAACAACAAAATGAAAGACTAAAGAAGTTACAAAGAGAGCCAGTTTATTAAATGGGTCTCTATGGGTAGAGAAATTTTCTAGCTTTAGAAACCCAAAGAAAGTAGATTTCCACAGATTTTTGGAAGTAAAAATTACTTTTCCAAATAGAACCCTTGAAATAACTGTGGATGTCCTATTTTCGTTGTATCCTTATCTATCACACTAAAAAATTTTCCATGCTTCCTTTACTGGCTACAAAATAAAGTTCATAATCTTTGGCTTAGTGTTCAGGACCTCCCACTTTACTTTCCAATTTGATTATTGTACTCTAATGCGTAAACTCTTGTCTGATTGACCTTCTAATTGTCTTTTACATATGCCCAATGATATCCTACCTTTATCCCTTTGTTCATTTAGTTCCTTCTACATAAAATATCTTACCTTCTCTAAATTTTCACAAATTTACGTATACCTTTAGAACTCCTTAAGCCTCTTTTTTCCCCTACTACCTTCTCACATTAATTAGCGCCCAAATGGTTATCTCCCTCTTGGCAATTACTATGGACATTTATCATGTTGTATTTATCAATAAACTCCCTTATGATATCTCTTGCACTACTGTCCTATTTTGTTATTTAATGTGCTCATTATTTAACCTTTCATGTATTCATTTGCTTTTTACCCTTAACTAAAGTGGCAATTCATTGAGAGCGGAGGCTAACGATGCTGTAGGCCTCTTAACTCCCTGAAGTACTGTGAGAGTGCTTTGCACACAATATTCAGGTCACATGTATTGATTGATTAATAATATCCCTTGGAACAAGAAATCAAGATTACCATTTAATCATTGACAAAGCACCTTCACTCAGAGAAGTAAGAACGAAGAACTGTGTTTATGACTCATAAATAACATTCAATTGACCATTTGCATTTTTATAGCACTCTAAACACATTAGCTGGAAGTTTTGCATTAGTAAGAAACCTGGCAGGGTGTAGTATCTTAATGGACTTTTGTAGACTAAGACTGGTGATTTTATAGTCAGCCTCTGTTTTTTTGACATTTAAGGAAGATTAAGTAGATTTCTAACTTCTCAAGAGCCTTGTAGCTCCATGAAGAGTGTTAAAACTCGTTTCCCCTTCTCTGCCACATTATTTGGTGGATACATCAGAAGCTGTATTTTGAAGGTGAAAATTTTGCTGCCAAAAATCCAGAATGAGGGAGTATCATAGAGATTAACAGAGTAGACAGGAAAATACAAGTAAACTTGATTTAAGAAGATTGCAATAGAGTACACATGTGTCAGTGTAGAGTAGGGCAGACAGGAGAGAATGAGGAGACAAAGGAGAATGGAAAGACTTTGAAGGGTAGGTATCATTTTGCAGAAAGTGACTGCATCTCTGAAAGAAGAAAACAATCTTTGGTGGCAGTGTTCTAGGCTCCCTTCAGGAAGGAGTGAGGTTATGTGGGATAATGATAATTCTGGGAAAGTGTTTCATAGGTCATACATTTTTCATCTTACTAGATGATACTGAGTTATGGAGAAAAAAACTTCTTTAGCTCCCTCTTTATTCTAGTCTTTTTCAGTTTGAATTAGCTTAGCATTAAAAATTATTTTTAGTTAGTTTAAAAAACATGTATAGTAATTCCCAAAAGATGAATTGTTTTATTTCTTTTCCATGTAAGGATCTAAAACAAATTCTAACTACCCCATGCCTCTTTCAACTTTAGAAGAATGTTGAAAATGACACCCCACCTCATAAAGCACAACTTAGCTCTTCACGTGGTTTTTCAGAACTGAGATTCCTTAGGCCTACATCCAACTCCTCTACCATACCTAGAACATTCTAAATGGATTTGAAAGCTACTTGGTGGTTACAATACTCAGAACAGCTGCACAAAGAATGCCATTGGACACTTAAAAGTGATTGTTGCCCACAAAAAGAGAATGGCTTATGATACAGTGCTATTAACACTGTAATGAAACCCTGGCTCAATAATGTCAATGTCAGCCCTAAGGCAAGATTGGAGCAAGCCCATTAAAATATGGACCTTTGGAGAAAATAGGTTAAGGTCCAATAGAGAAAAAAATTTCTTTATGTTATCTGAAACTTTAATGTGCCCAGAAATGTTTGCATTCAATCTTTCCACTGATAATGTACTATGTGACCCTGGGAAGTCATAATTTTAAGTGTTCTACATGACTCTTTAAGATTACAGAAAAGAGGTCAACTTATAATGTTGTGCAAATTTCCTTTTCTGAAATTTCTCTATACAAAAGAAACCATAGGTACAGTCCCTGGACCTATGTTTCACATATGCTTGTATGTAACCACATGATTTCTCTCTTAGCATGTGAGTTCCTTCAGGTCAGAGACTGTTCTGCTTTTCTCTTTGCATCCCCAGAACTTGGTATCTACACTGGCACAATGAATCTCCCAACTCCATCCATTTTCTCTAGTTTTCCTACATGCCTGTAGTGCTCGCTCCTTCTACCTACCTCTTAACTTTGCTGATTTCATTAAAGTACTAGCTAAGGTTATGTCTTTTAAAAGAAACCTTTCATAATCTCCCTTAGTTCTAGTGCCTTCCATCTATTGATTGTCTCCAATTTATCCTGTGGACAGTGTATATATACAAAGTTGTTTACATGTTTTCTTCCCCATTAGACTGGGAACTGTCTTTTCGTTTTCCTTGTATTCCTGGTACTTTGAATAGTGCCTAACATATAGTAGGTGCTTAATAAATATTTACACAACAGTATATTGAGCACTGGGTTTAGAGTCATGAAAACCTGAGGTCATACTCACCCTCAAATACTTACTAGCTATGTGACTCTGGGAAAGTCACTTAACCTCTGTGGCAGTTTCAACTGTAAAGTGAGGACAATAATGGCACCTACTTCCCAGGATTGTTGTGAGAACTAAATGAGAGAATTGTATAGCTCTTAACATGCTACCTGGAACGTAGTAGGTGTTTAATAAATGGCTCTTGCATGCAGAAAATAAATCAATACTTATTTTCTTCCTTTCCTTGTAATGTTAATGAGAGTTAAAGATCTTTCCCACCCATTAATAGCCTTCAGGTGGAGCCCATTAAGGGAAGCTTGATGAGGGGAGGCTTGTTCTATAGGAAGGTCCACACCTTTAGTTAATTTCTAATGAGGCACTGGGTTGAAGATGGGTCATACCCTCCAGCTCTGAAAACTGAATATATACTCTGAGGTGAAGTTTTGCTTTGGGGCTTACTCTGGGAAAAATGTCAATGTGACAGATGAGACTCTGGGTAGCCACTAAGGAGACCCCGGGCTTTAAAAACTCAGATGTTGGTGCTTCTCTTTCTGGTACCCATGTATGTATGTATGTATGTATGTATGTATGTATGTATGTATTGCTTATGGTCAGACAGTTAGAAGCCGTGTCATTTGGTCTTTATTTCTCTGCCTGCATTTTCTCTGTTGGTATATGTGATTAAAGAATATTGTTGACCCCTCAAAAGTTGCTTTCCTTTTAGAAAAGGAGATCTAAGACCCTGTGCTGGCAGGCCATCCAGGATGTGTGAGGGTGCTTGCTGTTGCATCCTCCTTCTTTCCTTTGCCGACTAAACAACTATAATATTAGAAGCATAGTAAATATTTTTGATTGATTTATTGAGAAACTGATAGTCATATTGGAAAAATTCCAGAAAGAAAACAACACTAGAATGATAAGTAGAATGAGAATATTGAAAGATTGACAGATATAAAAGCTATTTAATGGACAGAGTTTGGCAAAAAGAAGACAAAAGAGAATAAAACTCATAAATATTTGAAAAATCATAGCTTTAGAATTCTTGAGAACAATACATTAGTAGAAATAGTGCAGCATGAATGAAAATGGCAGGGAAATTTAGGTCAGTTAGCAATTACAATTACATATATTCTGTCTGTGAAAAAGTATTAGAAGTCATTCTCACACTATTTCATAGGACTTCTATCTTTTGAACATTTAATGCTTGGATGCACAGAACTCATAAAGGTGAGTCAGCATGAACTGCTACTGTGTGGGCAGTGCTAATTATCTAAGAAAAATCAGAGCTAAAAAGATACAATATGACTTTTTATTCATTGTTTAATTTTGCCAAGAACAATTCCATTTCTCCATCGATCCGGAAATAGAGATATTCAATTTATCTTTGGCAATGATTCTTTTAAGATGGATTCTTTCTGCCTGATTTGGATTGGATGATACAGCTATGAAAGGAGAGGGTACATACATGAAGCCAGGGATCAGGCATTTCTCAAATTTCAGATGATGTTTGCTTGCAAACATCACAAATCACAAATAGTTCTAGAGGGCAAGCAGGAATAGAGCCTTCTGTGTCATTCCTGCTGAAGCCCTAAATTGCAGCCTTCGTAAGGTACTGAATATGATTCAATCCGACTTAAGTACTATGTTCCCCAGAGGTTATATATTTTGGGACATGTGCCACAAAGTGAAACCCTTCCCTATGGGCAATAGAAAGATAATTATGGTGATGAGAGAAGCCAAGTAAGACTGTTTTAAGGAAGGCTTGATTTGTTGTTGTCGTCGGATTTTTTAGGGATACTACAATCCATACAATCTATGTAGTACCTGGCATAATCTTGGTATTAAATGAATGCTTATAGATTGATCAATTGAAGGAAACAAATATAGTTTTGAAGATATCAGTGGGATTTGGTGGAATAATATGTATTTCTATAGTTCCAGAAAAACACATAGATATAGATATAGCTATATAGATATATTGTTATATCTACATATAGTTATATATAGCTATATCATTATGTAAAATGTGTGTGTATATATATATAGTTATGAATAATCAGAATGGACATTTTTTAAAAATATGGGAAGCTAATACATACACGCATACACTCATAGGAGAAGACTCATAAAATGGCAATACAGTATGAACTCATACGTGAACCCAGTCTATAGATACAAGTATAAAGAATTAGGTAGTTTTTTAAATGTATAATAGAGAACTTTTAGATTATAATCTGTTATCTTAAAAGGGAAAAAATATATAACTTTTTTAGGTGAAAACTTGTCAAGTTGTATCTAGTGAATGAAAATAAGACACTCTCATGTCCTCTTTCAGATTCATTTTCAATAGCAAGCATTTTAATTCAGTAATTCTGGATAAGGGTATATTACTCTAGACAGGATTATCAGGCAGATTAGTGGAAAGTAACAACAAGTTTACTATCATGAGGCAAAACTGGGTCATTTCAAAGAGAATCTAAGAAGCTGTAAAATGAGAATACAGATTCTTAGAACTTAAATGAAGAGATATTAGGAATTTTGGCCAAAGTAGGAACTTGTCAAACAGAACTCAGGACAGATCCAACTAGGAAAAAAGAGATGATAGGAGGAGAGAGTTAGTCAAAAACTACCTGGGAAGGTCAGGAGACCCATCTTCACACCTCACATCCTTTGGCAATTGGAACAAATTTTCTGCATTAGTCTTGTTCTTTAAAAAAAAAAAAATGAACTTTGTTTCCATTGGAGAAAAAAAATCAATGCTTTTATTTGCATTAAAAATATCTAGTTATTTCAATCACTGCTTTGCATTTTCCCTAGAAGGGTATTATATTCCATCCTCTCACCCCACTACCATACAAGTTTGGCAAATTGTGGCATAATAGAAAGGGATAACTTTGTAGTCTTGAAACATGTGTTTACATTCTGCCTATGCAATATACAATAATCGTGACCGTGAACAAATCTTAACCTTTCAATATCACAAGGCAATGCTCTAAAACATGAATTATAGATAAGATGCCAATTAGAAACTTTTTTCTACACTGTAAGATCCCCACACTGATGAAATCTCAGGTCTTGAAAAACAGCAAAGAGAAAAAAAATATATAAGCTCCAGCACAAATACAGCCCTTTCTCTCAAACTTTTCTTTATTTCCCAAGAAAGGAAATCAAGTGACCCCCATAATCCTACTCATACCCACTGTTGTGAATTTGGGCAAATCATTTAACCCTGTTTTGCCTCAGTTTCCTCCTCTGTAAAATGAGCTGGAGAAGAAAGTTGGCAAAATACTCTAGTATCTTTGCCCAGGAAAAGTCCAAATGGGATAGTCCAGACACAACTGAAAAATGAAAGCTGAACAGTAAGACCCAGCTCAAATGTAGTCTTTTCCATCCAAACTGGTCTTTATTTCTCCCCAGAGGGAAGTCAGGTGACCTCATCACGCTTTGTCCTGCTTCATACATAGTGGTGAGCAGTACAAAACCATGCAGTTCCTGCCTTTACCCTTCTCCCCAGTGTGCCAGGTCCCTTTTATACGTTCTTTTCTACCATTACAATATAAACTCCTTAAGGGTGGCAATGATCTTTCTTCCTTCTGCATACTCAGAACTTTCTACAAGACCTGGAACATTGCATGCACTTAAGAAATTGTCTATATCTATCATGTATACATCATATTTTTGCTGAATTTTTATTTGCAGGTATGGTATTTTTCTTTCTTTGCTCATATCCTGCTGTTGCTTCTGGACATGAAGGTAAAAACTTCTCCTTGATATACCACAATAATCTTCACAATAAATTAATCTGATGTCACCCAAAGAGGATTGTGGTTTCAGATGGAGAAAAAAACATCATAAATAAATAATATTGTAAAAGAAAAAATGTACTATCTTCATTAAAAAATACTATCAGTGCAAAAAAAAAAAAAAACCAGGGAAGAGAAATGGACACAATATATAATCAGAGATGTGATAACGATGATTTTTCATTTAAGTATATATATATATATATATGTATATTTTTACCATTTGTTGTGTTTGTCCATTGTTCTCAAAGAGGACCATGACATCAAGATGATGACATGACTTGCACTTGACTTTGATTTGAGTGAGAGAGGGCTGTGCAAGGTCACCAGCCTCACTTTGGACTCATGACAACATGCAATTCTCTTCTTATCAAAAAGGAAGAGGAGCTTTCCTTGTGAGGTATTTTTCATTCATTAATGTTGATTCACACAAACTGATGAAGATCCAAGCCAAAACAAAAATTGAGCCAAGTGGTTACCAAAACTGATTTTGAATATATGGATTTCCTTGCAATAAATAAATTTAATTAACTTGTACTTAACTTTACAGATTTTTAGAATTTGAAAACATAAAGAAAGATATTATTGCCAGATTGTTATTTATTAATGCAATATGGTAGAAAGAAGAAAGGACTATAAATTAGGAGAAGGAGATTCAAGTCTTGACTCTCTACTATTAAGCATCTTTGTTATTGTGAATGGTTTTAGTTATGAAATTCATTTTATTGCCAGTACCCAGGATATTCCCTCACATGAAGGTCCCCTGAAAATTGTCCTAATTTCAAGGGACTCAAAACTATACCTCATGAAGAAAGACAGATAAACAAAAGAACAAACCTATCAAATGCTTATCATGTGCCAATCACTTTCCTAAGCACTAAAGATATAAATAAAAACTATAGCAAAAATCATTGTCCCTGACTTCTAATAACTTACACTCTAATGAGAGAAAACAACACATAAAAATGAGCTTAAAGGGGGTAGAGATGGGATGACGTGGTGAGAACCTGGTGGTAAAGTCAAGAGAGTCAGAAGCACAGCTGAGAAGAGAATGAAATATGACTGACTTGGATCCAATCCCACAACATATTCCACCTGAAGGAACTAATCAATGAGGAAGAGGGAGAAAGGGTTGGTTGAGATGGTAGAGAGCTGTTCTTTTGTGACAAGGTTTCAGCTGCTGTGAGAATTTCCATGGAAAGAAAGCAGCTGAGTCAGTGGTGAAGTTTAACGTCACAAGTACAGCCAGAAGGAGAATGAAGCAAAGTTGGCCTGAGCTCATCCCCAAATGGATACGTTATTTCAAAGTGAAAAACATTAAATTAAACAGCATAGCATATAGCATAAAAATGAAAAAAAAAAAAAAAGCTCCCCTGATAGACTCAAGGGTAAAGGGTGTATTCTCCTATATTTTATTATGAGTGAAAATAAATTCATACTTGAACATTCATGACAACGGAACTTCTGTGATGAGGGAATACACACATACACACACACACCACACACACAACACCAAGAACAGCAACAATTCATTCCCATTGCCTTGTCTCCAGTGGAAACTATCTCTGCTTTCAGTCCTGGAACGCTCTGTAGAAGGAAAAGCTATGCCCTTTACTCATGTCACCAGGCTAAAGCTTCCATATTTGCTGAACTGTCTTCACTGCTCTCTCCTGATGTTACTGCTAAACTACTCTTTGTTACTGCCACTGTTTTAAAGCTCTTCTCACTGCTAATGAGTTCGCATCTCCACTGAGCACTTTTTGCTATTATCTGAAGGTATCTCTGAGGCATTGCAGCTACATTTTTGGGATCTCATCTCAGCACAGTGTGCTAAGTACATACTAGGTGCTTGATGAAAGCTTGTTGACTTGACTTAATTTTATCTCATTGTTACTTGTCTCTTTCTGCACTTGTGTGATTCTAGTAAGACATTTTAGTTACCTATCTAAAGAGACAACACAACTTGCTATTTTCAATTGAATTCTTTTAACAGAGACACTTCATTCACTGTGTCCTTCCCTAGAATCTGTATTCCCAGATCTCTAGAATTCTTAAAAATCAAGTAATATAAATGAACCCAACTTTACACTTGGCCCTGCCAAACTCTCAAGATATACATTGTTTTATATATCTCTTGTATTTCATGGTCAAATTCCCAGAAAAATAAATGTTATCTACACTTGTTGCTATCCTTTCCTTGCCCCTTTTTCTCTCTTTTCAGAAATCCAACTTTCAATTTCATCATCCCTCTGAAACTATTTTTCCCTCAAATACATGCACTTCTCCCCTCTGATATTGTCGGCAAACTTCCCCCCCCCACTTCCTGGAAATACTTTTCCCTCCTCATCTCCTGTTGCTGGAATCCTTGGCTTTTCCTCAGTGTATTTGTCCTTTGCTGTCAAAGAAGACCGTGCCATCAGAGAAATAATGACATGACTTGCAATTGACTTTGTTTTGAATGAGGGAGGGCTGTGCAGGTCACCATCCTCATATCTCCTCCAGAGCCAGTGACCTGATATTCTTCAGGATGATTGGAGATAACCCAGGATGAGGCAATTCAGGTTAAGTGACTTGCTCAAGGTCACATAGCTAGTAAGTGTCAAATATCTGAGGTGAGATTTCAACTCAGGTCCTCCTGATTCCTGCACTGGTGGTCTATCCCACTGCACCACCTAGCTGCCCCTTGGCTTTTTCTAAATCCCACTTAAAAGATCATCTTCCATAAGAAGTCATCCTTCTTAATCCCTCTTAATTCTAATGCCTTCTCTCCATTAATTATTTCCTATTTGTCCTCATATATAGTTTGAGTGTTCATAGTTATTTGTATATTGTCTCCCCAATTAGATTATGAATTCATTGAGGCCAGGGACTATCTTTCACCTTTCTTTGTATCCTTAGCATAATACCTGGCACATAGTAGGCACTTAATAAATTCTTACTGAATGACTGACTCTTCTCTTTGAACTTCCTTTAAGATTCTGGCTCTGTTTCATACTTATTGTTAACTCCCATAAATTATCATCTATATGCACATATCTCTCAAATATTCAAACATATGTGTATGTGTCTGCATATAGAGATAATAGACACATATATGTATGCATATATCTCTATCTATTGATATCAATAGATATTTTGGTTGTATATACATATATGTGTGTAATACATAATTCTATTATCCTCCTACATGGATCACCAATTATGCATAATCAACTACTTACTGAATACTTTCACTTGGTTATTTCATTGGCATCTCATACTCAGTATGTTCAAAATAGAACTACTTACTTCCCCTCCAAAAATCACATTTTTTTCTGAGTATCTGTATTTTCTTCAATGATGTCCTTATCATTTCTATCTTCCCATATTCAAAACCTCAAAGTAATCCTCAGTCCTTCACTTTCCCTCATTTGCTCAGCCTTGTAGCCAATGAATTCTAAAATCTTGTGATCCTTCCTCCATAGAATGTCACAAACCACTTCTCTCTCCTACTTTTCTCTTATCACACTAATTCAGGGTCTCATCATCTCCTATCTAGACTATTGCATTCACCTACTTTATCTCCATATCTAGTCTCTCTCTGCCTTCTTCTGCCTCCCTCTCTCCCTCTGTCTCTGTCTGTCTGTCTGTCTCTATCTGTCTCTCTCTCTGTCTCTGTCTGTCTCTGTCTGTCTTTGTCTCTGTCTCTGTCTGTCTCTGTCTCTCTCTCTGTCTCTGTCTCTGCCTCCCTCTCTCCCTCTGTCTCTGTCTGTCTGTCTGTCTCTCTCTCTCCATTCTATCCTCTCCCCAACTGATAAACATTTTTTTTGTTGCAATATGTGATATTTGTTTAGTGATTACTATAGAGCTAAGAGTTGCAATGAGGTAGAAAAGAAAGCACTGAATCTAGACTCCCCTCTTCCTCATCTGACTTCACTCAGACATATTCTTTCCTCCCCTCCCCTACCAACATTTCCTTTTCATTCTGGCCTCAGATGAAGAGCTACCCCTTCTCCTTGTCAGGATTAATCTCTTTCTATACACCCTTGATCCCATACTCTCCCACCTCTCCAGCAGATTGCCCCGTTATCTCCACTCTCTCCTCGATTCAATCTCTCTCTATCTGCTGGCTTGTTCCCTGCTGCTTACAGGCATAACTATGCTTTCCTATCCTAAAAACAAAACTATAGATAAAACTCACTTAATCAGACTATCCCCACTAGTTATCCTCCCATATCCCTTCTTCTTTTCTGTTTAGACTCCTTAAGAAAGCTGTGTACCACCACATTTTGTCCTCTCACTATCTTGTAAAGCCTCTGCATTTTGATTGTCCATGAACTACTTTAATTAGTTTCATTTGTATCCTATGTATTTCATATATTTAAAAACATTATTCTCTTTTTTTTAAATTTAAATTTACTTGTTTAAGTTTTCAACATTCATTTCCACAAAATTTTGGGTTCCAAATTTTCTCCCCATTTCTCCCCCCACTCCGAAATGCCGAGCATTTTAATTACCCCTATCATCAATCTGCCCTCCCTTCTAACCTTCTTCCCTTCCCTTATCCCCATCTTCTCTTTTGTCCTGTAGGGCAAGATAACTTTCTATACCCCATTACCTGTATTTCTGTGTAGTTTTGCAAATGACTTCTATAATAGTCATGTTTGTAAGACTAACTATATTTCCCTCCATCCTATCCTGCCTCCCATTTCTTCTGCTCTCTCTTTTGACCCTGTCCCTCCCCAAGAGTATTGACTTCTAATTGCTCCCTCCTCCCATTGCCCTCCCTTCCATCATCCTCCCCACCTTGCTTATCCCCTTCTCCCCCACTTTCCTGTATTGTAAGATGCAGTTTTCATACCCAAATGAGTGTGCATTTTATTCTTTCCTTTACTCAAATGTGATGAGAGTAAGCTTCAAGTTTTTTCTCTCACCTCCCTGGCCAAGGCTGGACTGGGCTCCACTCCCATCCTGTGCACCAGACGTTTCCTGTGGGCCTTTCAGGTCACCCTGGTCTCCTTCACTCTGTTGTTCTCCACTTCTGCTGCTCCTGAACGTTGAGAGTCCATCTGTACAGGTATTTTATGGGCTGTGTGAGGAGAGCCTGCATATGTGTGTCTTTCTACTCCATCATCTTGGCTCCCAAACGACAAATGTTTTTCAAGGGCAAATTTCACTGTATGTCTTATAGAGTCAAGAAGCTTTTGTGGCTATTTATTGCTTTTAGTACAAAATTCAAATGTTTCAGTGTTGTATTTAAAGCTCTTTACAATTGGGACCCATCTTATTTTTCTGGAATTGTTTCATATTATTTCCCTTTTCCACATCTATGTCCTAGCCACAGTTGCTAAATTTTGGTTCCCACTATGCATCATTTTTGGTTTTACTACCAGATTGAACAATAAGCTGCCAATCATTCCTGGTATGACTTTCTCAATTTCTTCTCTGTCAAAGAATCTCTCCCTTTAGCAAAACTCAGCTGTCTCCTTTTTTAGGAGATCTTTCCTAATGTTCTCCCTTGTTAGTGTTCTCTAACATCCTTAAAATTACTTATGCTTGCACTTATTATATTCACCTTGGGGAGCTAGGTAATGCAGTGGATAGATTACTGAACCTGGAGGAAGACTGAAGTTCAAATCTAGCCTCAGACACTTAATAGCTGTGTGATTCTAGGCAAATTATTTTGCCTCAGTATCCTCATCTGTAAATTGAAATGGAGAAGGAAATGGCAAACCACTTTGGGATCTTTGCCAAGAAAACTCCAAATGTGGTCACAAAGAGTTGGAAGGAATGAACAATAACAAATATTTATCTCTTTGTGTATTTGGTATTTACTTAGCAGTTAACATTTAATATTTCTTCTATTGAAATAAAAGCTTACCAAGGGCATTGGCTGCATTATCTTTGTCTCTTTATCACCAACAACTAGCAAGATGCCTGCTACCTAATAGATATTCAATTGTTGAATTGAGTTGAATAGAAAGGAAATGAAACAAATAGCAATATATTACATTTAAAGGGACAAGAGTCACAAGACTATTCTCTTGGGCTATTTTGTAGATTTATACATTGATCAGTATTTCCATTAGTCAATTCACAATCATTTATTAAATCTTTATTATATTTGCCAAGCACTGCATGTGCTGAAGATACAAAGGAAGCAATAACAAAATACCACCAACAGTCCTTACTCTCAAGGATCTCAGTCTAATGCAGGAGACAACACACAAACAACTACATACAATATAATACGCCAGAGTAAATAGGAGGCAATCTTACAGGAAAATCATTAATATTAGAGAGGACTATGAAAGGTATCTTGAAGAAAGGTAAGAGCTAACTGAAGGAATTCAGGGAAGCCACAAGGCAGAAATGAGAATTCCAGAAATGGGGGAGTCAATGAAAAAGGCCAGTGTCAATCACTGAAATGTTATATCCAAGAAACAGCAAAAAGGTCAGTCACTGAGTTTTAGAGCCCATAAAGCAGAGTAAGCTGTAAGAAGACTAGAAACATAAGAAACAGCCAGATTATAAATAATTTGAAAGTCAAACAGGAATCTGCCTTTGATCCTAGAGATAATAGAGAAGCACTGGAGTTTACTGAATGGGAGGGAAGGGGGGACATGGTCAGATCTGCATGTTAGGAAAATTAATTTGATTACTGAGTAAAAGATAGACTCTACTGGAGAGAAAGTTGAAGCATAGAGACTAATCAGGAGGTTTTCTTTTTTTTTTCAATAGTTCAATCATGAGGTGATAAGGTCCTAGATCATGGTGATAGTAGTGTCAGAGATAAGGAGTCACAAATGATTTTACAAAGAGAAATGATAAAGACTTGGCAACAGCCTGGATATGGCAGAGGAGAAAGCTAAAAGTCAAGGTTGATATCTAGATTGTTAGCCTCAAGGCTTCAAGAATATTGAGGATGGTGATAGACTCTATAATAATAGGAAAGTTAGGAAGAGGAAAAATATATTTTGTGAAAGATAATGACTTCAGGTTTGATTTTAAGATTTAAGATGTATGTGACACATCCAATTTAAGATATTCAGTAGGAACCTGGAAAACTAAGACAAAAAGATCAGGAGTGAGGTTAGAGATAGACAAATAAATGTGAGAATACTCTGCATGTTGATGATACATAAGTGCGTGGAAACTGATGAGATGAGATGACCAAGGAAAATAATATAGAGGAAGAAGGGAAGAGGGTTCAGTACAGAAAATTGTGGGAATACTCACAAGTATTCTGTGTGTGTGTGTGTGTGTGTGTATGATTTTGAGAAGATCAAACAAAGGGTATTGAGAAGGTTTCAGACAGGTACTACAAGAGAGTAGTGTCATGTAAATGAGTATCAGGGAAAAGAGGCAAAAGTGTCAAAGGCTACAGAGAGGGCATGAAGAATGAATGCTGAGAAATGATCATTGCAATTGGCAAATGAGACATCATTGGTAAACGTGGAGATACAAGATTAGTTAGGTCAGAAGTCAGACTTCAGAAAATAATGAAGAAAATTGGTGGCTTAATCACAAAGTTTGGCCGTAAATGGATGATAGAGGGAATGGACAGATCAAGTAAGGCTTTATTTGTTGTTGATGATGATGATGATGGAGGAGACATTGTCTTTTTTTTTTTTTTTGGTAGACAGTAGGAAATTGGCAGGTAGTAAAGGAGAGACTGAAGATAAGTGAGAAAGTAGAGACAAGACAAGGGATAATCTGCAGGCAAAAACAGGTATATAGAAAGCTCAGCCTCAGCAGAGAGAAGAGTCACCTCTTCATGACAGATGGATGGGACCAAGGTAAAAATAGTAGCAGAAGGCATCTGAATGATATTAGATGAAGGAGAGGAGAAGCAGCATCCTTTTGTGAATGATCTCACTTGTTTTTTTCAGTGAAATAGAAGGCTACTAGGTGGTAGCTTTTAATTGATCCTCTATCTTGTACTTTGCCTGGTCAACAACTTCTTTTCACAAGACTCTACCTGTAGTTCCTGACAGCAAATTCAAGCATGATACTGTCACATTTTTTGGTGATGGTGGTGGAGAGACCTTTTAACATGTCTATCCTGAAGCTACAGTATAGGGGTCTCCCTGTATTCTTCATCATCCAAGATGCAAAAGTACAACAAATCAATAGATAAGTGCAGCTCATACTTAAACCTTAGCAGATAGGAGATAACGATGATTGCAGCAATCTTGATAATATTATTTGCACATATTAGAAATGACACATATTTACTCCACCAAGGTTTCAGCTCTGGCCTCAAAGTCCTCAAGAACCCAAAGAATATATGACTAAAATGCTAATGTTCTGGATCACCTTGAAGTTGTTAAGCTATTATTCTACATTTTTTTTCAGAGCTCACACCTTCTTGAGTAGTTTGCTCCCAAAGTCTTATGCTTACTTAATATATTCCAGTATCTCCATTTCTCCAGGATTAAGTATAAGATACTCAGTCTTTTAAAGCCTTTCATAAGCTGGCCCCTTTCTACCTTTCTAGTCTTACACTTTACTCTCCTCCATGTATCTGATCCAGTGACACTGGTCTTTTTGCTGCTCATTGCACAGGACACTTCATTTCCAGGTTGTGTGAAGCCTTTTCACTCATTGTTTCTTGTGCCTGGAATGTGCTTCATTCAGAATTTCTTCAAATCACAACTTCTGCAAGAGCATTTTCTTGGTACTCTTTTCCCTCTGCTGATGTCTTCCCTCTGTAATTTCCTGCCCCTTTCAGCTTTCTCTTTCTTTCTTCCTTTCTTTCTTCCTTTCTTTCTTCCTTTCTTTCTTCCTTTCTTTCTTCCTTTCTTTCTTCCTTTCTTTCTTCCTTTCTTTCTTCCTTTTTTTCTTTCTTTCTTTCTTTCTTTCTTTCTTTCTTTCTTTCTTTCTTTCTTTCTTTCTTTCTTTCTTTCTTTCTTTCTTTCTTTCTTTCTTTCTTTCTTTCTTTCTTTCTTTCTTTCTTTCTTTCTTTCTTTCTTTCTTTCTTTCTTCTTTCTTCTTCTTTTTTTTCCTCTTTAAAGGGGTCATCCCCTGACTACTTTTCAAAGAAGCCTATTCACTGAATGGGCATTACTTCATTTTAAGTGAGTACTTGGAATGGCCTTAGCCTAAAAGGTTAAGGTCTCCCATTGCATCCTGTCTTGTCTCCAGTCTTTTTGATGGATATCTGGTCACTGAAACCAGATGGCTCAAGAAGAAAAAGTGAGACTGGTAACCTTGAACAACCCTTGTTCACTCAAACCAAAGTCAAGTGCAAGTCATGTCATCATTTTCTCTGACGTCATGGTCCTCTTTGACAATGAGATATGAACACAATAACAGCAATAAAATGACTTCTGGCAGGGAGGTAATAGATGGAAAAAAATATTTCTCTCACACTACAACTCTCATCAAGTCTGGAGGATTTGTGATTCATGTTTAGATATGCTCATAAATACCATTTAACCTGGTCTCTCACAAACTCAATGTTGTTCACAAAACTTCTAGTGTGAGTACACTTTAGATATAAAATCTTATTTAGTAATAACTTTTTTGAAAACCTTTTAGGAAAGACTTAACAGTTATTATAGTTATGGCCATCTTGGAGCTGTTGAATCTTTTGTTCCAACTCTAGAGTTCTCTGTTGATCCAAGCTGGCAAAATCATTATGTCCTACAGGGCTTTCCCGAGATAAATCTATCTTGTATCTCACCAATAGCTCTCTTGTACATGAGATTTAATCAATTATACCTGATACATTATAATTAGAATAATTATCTGATAATTTTGCTTATCCAATCATGACTGACTCCACTATATAGCTTCCATGACTAAAAGCAGGGCATCCCCTTAGGAATAAAGCTTGAGTTCCTGAAAATCATTTCATATTGTACCTTTTTCTCCTGTCATACTTCTCTCTACCATTTATTCAAGTCAGCTGTTATGAGGAGGGTGTCTTAACTGCTATGAAATTTAGATTCAAACTTGTCTTATTCTACATAGATTCTCAGCAATACTGTTGCACATTAAAGGGTTTCCTCCCAGTGATCCTCAGGTCACCTTAAAGATGACTTCAGACATAAAAGATATAGAGAAAAAGGAATATGAATCCAAATCAGTCTTCTCTAGTTGATAGTACACAATGAAGTCATAGGCTGATTAGTGCATTCCCATATCTTTTCATTTAGCATCCACATTATTGCTTGCTAAAATATGTCAGTGAAAAGGAAACAATAATGGAGTTCCTTAAATATAGTCTCTAAACATACCATTGTCCACTCACTTCAGGGCCAAGGACTCCCTCTTGTATGTGGGATAATGAGTTTTACCCTCACTAAGTACTCTATTAATAATTGCTTTTCTGGTGTAAAAGAGCATCCAAAGCCTCTCACATGATGTCAATTGGTAATTCCAAGGTCTTTTATTGATCAGTATCAAGCAACATTAATGTATATAGGAAGCAGTGTACAAAGTCCTTGAAAGCCTGCTTACAATCCAAGTTTTGGTAATCTATAAGAAGTGTCAATGGGTTCAGGTCTGATTTCTCCTTTGAGTACCATGCAACTATCCGTTATTAAGTAGGATAGAAAATAAAAAAAAAAAAAAAAAAAAAAAAAAAAAAAACTCAAACATAAGACTGGTAGAATGTAGGTACCCTATTTCCTATCTGGGTAGAGGTCTGGAAAGAGATGCGGAGGAGTCAAAACCAAATGTAAGCGGCTATCATAATAATAGTTATATACTTAGTTTGGGATTTAAGGATCTCAATCAAATTACTTGGCCAATATTATTTTCTATTACAGCCTTACCTTGTTCTTAATCTATCCTAGAGTTCTTTATAGATTTCAGATGTGAATATGACTTTCCCACATCTTAGATCTACAAATAACATTAGGATGGAATAAAAATATAATTACTACTGATAATGCTATTACTATGATCAGGGACCATGGCATTTGCTGGGTTGTCCCAGTAATCACAAATATAATGAATATGTTTGTAGGTGAGACATCAATAAAACTATAGATTTGCTGATTTATCTTGGCCAAGTCAAGAATTGAACTCCTGATGAAGAAAAAGAAAGTAACAATCAGGTACTGAAGATTAGGGGCTGAAGAATTGGGATGGAATTCTTCAAGGAAAGAGTTCCTGACCAAAACACTATAAGGACAAATTCCATAAATCAAGAAGGTGCAGATATAAGAAGAAAATGTATTGCCACACTGTTCTGTAGTAGTAGTAAAGGGCAGCAACCTTCCTTCCTTTCTTTCCTTGTTTTCATCCTATGATAGTAATTTAAATGGGAAGATCTTTTCCCATTCATTAATAGGCCCATGTGATCTGCTTGGATCACATGGAAGCGTAAGTAACAAGAGGTGGGAGAACTTTGCTAAATGGGTAGAGCAGGATGGGTGGAGCAGAACTGGGAGAACATTGGTCAGCGCAGTTAAGGCAGAGGGAGACAGCAGACACAGGCAGGCAGGAAGGCACATCTAGTCTTGTGATTGTTTATTTGTGGGAAAGCCTGAGGTGAGTGGCTGGGGGGCGGGGGATAGAGAGGCTTAGGAATGCCCATATTCTTGCAGATATGAACTTCTTGGTTATGATGATGATTTTGTTTTTCCTCTGCCTTCTATATGGAGAGTCCATTATACTTTCAATTCAGAATTACACCAGCATATTATAGTCACCACCAGGGCTATGAATATTTGTCTTGGGGATACACTTCCTCCTTTTTTTCTTGCCTTTCTTTTCCTCCTCCCTCCCTTTGTTTCTCTTTCCTCAAATTCTTGATTTCTTTTTTTAGTTTTCTTCTTCCCTTCTCTCTTCCTTACCAGAATATCACATTCAAGGTGGGTTCATATCTGTAATATCTGCTATAGGGAGAATGTGGCTGGGAAAATCTCTTTAGCTTAAGTCACAAGATGCCATAGGTTAAGTCATGGGAGTTGAACACCAAGTTCAACACTAATATAATGAGCCTCCAGGAGAAAGAGGTTATGTTGTTGTCTAAGGAGGGCTGAGCTAGAAAGGAACTGATTAAACCTAATACTTTGATGAGAATGGAACCAGGACTCTGAGTAGGAACTTGTAGACTTTCAGGCTGGTTGATATAGGGAAAACTAATCTTAAAAAAAAGGGGAAAGGACTACATGAAAAATCCAATTTTATTTTGTTTTTAAGGCTAATATCTCCCCAGATCTCAGGATCTACCCTGTACTAAGAATTGTTGCATATACTCAGGGATCTAGATTATGCTCAAACAAACATGTTCCAAGACAATAACACAGAGAAATAATTTTTGTAGTCATGGGAATAAATGCTCTAAGTCACTATTGAGGAAGAAAAATGCAAATAAAACAACTCTGAGATAACACCTCATACCTATTAGATTGACTAATGTTGCAAAAGGAAAATGCTAAATGTTGGAGAAGATGTGAGAAAAGTGGAACACTAATGCTTCGTTAGTGAAGATAGGATCTGATCCAACCATTCTGGAGAACAATTTGGAATTATGCCCAAAAGACTATAAAACTGTGTACACCCTTTGATCTAGCAATAGCACTGCTAGGTCTGTATCCCAAAGAGATCATGAAAAAAGGAAAAGGACCCATGTGTACGAAAAATGTTTCTAGCAGTTCTTTTCATGATGGCAAAGAATTAGAAATTGAGGAGGTGCCCATCAAGGAAAGACACAAAATGCAACTCAAAATGTGTCAGTAGTTAGGTCCATCAACAGATCTTATCCAGCAAGTGTTGATAGGTGAGCATGTCACACATTCTTGGCATGTCCAGCTTGACATGGCAGGAATATGTGTGTGCAATGACTTGTTCACAGTATGATACTATATGGTTACATGACACAATATTGCATCATAAAAGTTTCAATGCAGGGAAAAATTAGAAATTTATAATAACTTAGTGAATTTAAGATGTGTCATTTAAAATTATATTTTTGAAAAGATTCAAAGTTAAAAAATTAAAGAGTTAAAAAAAAAGAAGATTTTTTGGGGAGAAGCTAAGGAATTATTTTTAGAAAGGAGGATGGTAGGCCAAATAAGTTTGGGAACCTCTGGTCTAGAGAATTTTCCTTCAATATTATAACTTCTGACTCTCAGGCTTTATCCCCACCAAGTATTATCTACCTTCTTATTCTAGAAGTTCCCTGAGCATTTGGGGCATTTTCATCAGGGAATATTCCTTTGCCCTTACAGCCCTTCTGTCTAAGTGGTAATTTCTTCCTATAACCTCCATTTTTAGGAAGGTTTAAGGACAGCAATATTTTTTCACCTCTGAGCTCTGATTCCGACTCTTGAGATTCTGACACAATTACCCCCCAAACCCCACCTTGTTTAGCTCCTTTTCTTTGTATTGTCTTCTCCATTTGAATATAAGCACCTTGAAGGCCTGGATTATCTTTCTTTTCACTTATAATTATATTCTCAGAAATTTGCAGAGTTTCTGGTACACAGTAAGTACTTAATAAATGCTTGTTGAGTTTCCATGACCATACTGAACTACATTTCTTAGTCATTCTTTTCTATTGGATCCTGTGGTTGGAGTCTATAGAATTTTGGCTTTCTGTACAGACGGTCAATGGGCTAGCAAAATGTTTTAACTGTAGTTATCCATTGTATTTCTTGATCATCTCTTGGTCCTATTTTTTTTTTCACCCTTGATAGAATAGTCATGAGAAAACTGGGTTTCTCTGCTTCCTCTCAAAATTTAATGACCATATCATTTACATAATTTTTTCAATTTTCTCATTTTTATTTTTTTAAGTGAGGCTGAAATACAGGTGCTTCAAAGTTATTTTATTTTTTAAGTTCATTATTTATTTCTTTAAACAGATTTTTCTTTTTAAATTTTGAGTTCCAAGGTCTCTCCTACCTCCCACCTGTGAAGCCAAGTAAAGTAGGATCTTTTGTTTTACTAAAAGTGCTTCTGAATAATGTGATGAAGAAGGATCTTTCTCACCCATTAAAGGGCCTGGGAAAATTTGTACAAAGGTCCACACCTTTTGTTAATGGGACATTGGTTCTCAAGGGATGTGATGCCCTCTGGATCTGAAAAGTGTATAAATACTCTGAGGGTGAAGTTTAACTTTGGGGCTTAATTTTTGGAAGGTTTCTGTGACAGATGAGAGACTCTGGGAAGCCACTAAGCAGACCCCCAGCTTTGAAAACCTAGATATTGGTGTTTTCTTCTCTGGTAAAGATGGATATATATCAGTGGTCAGGGAGTTTGAAAGTGTGGTCTTTTGATTTTTTATTTCTCTGAAATTTTGATTTTGATTTTCTCTGATACCTATGCTTTATTAAAGTGATTGTTAGTGCCTCAAATGTTGCCTTTCCTTTTAGAAGCAAATCAAAGAATCTGGGGTAGCAGTTCCCCCATGTATGTTGGGCTGCTTACTGATGCACCATGCAATAAGAAAGCCAGCAATATATCTATTATAAATGTGCAATCATTTAAGTGTATTTCCATGTTAGCCATATTTTTTGAAAAAAGTGAGAGGTATTTTTCAATATGTGTTCAGAGTTCATCAGTTTTCTCTGTGGTGTTAGAATTTTCTTTTCATTATGAGTCCTTTAGAATTGTCTTGAATCTTTGCACAATATTGTTGCTAATGTGCACAGTGATTTCCTGGTTCTTCTCACTTAACTTTGCATTAATTCATATAAGTTTTACCATTTTTTCTCCTTAATCCAGGAATTCTGAAATTTGGCTATAATATTCCTGGGAGTTTCCATTTGGGGATCTATTTTAAGAGGTAATCAGTGGATTCTTTCAAGTTCTAGTATACATTGTTGATGCAAGATATTACAGCAGTTTTACTAGATAAGTTCTTACAATGTATAAAATCTTTCTTTTATCTTGACTTCCAGTTAGTCCAATAATTATTAAATTATCTCTCCTTGATCCATTCTTCAGGATAGTGTTTTGTCTAATGAGATGTCAAACATTGTCTTCGTTATTTTAATTATATTTACTTTGTTTTATTTTTTTCTTGATGCCTCATGAAATCATTAGCTTTCATTTGTCTAATTTTCTTTTTTTAAGAAATTATTTTCTTCAGTAAGCCTCTTTTTTCTACATGGACAAATCTGTTTTTTAAGGTGTTCTTTCCTTCAGCAAATTTCTATACCTCCTTTTCCATTTGACTTATTCTGCTTTTTAAGGAATTCTTTTCTTCAGTATTTTTTGTGCCTCTTTTACCAAGCTGTTGATTCTCTTCACGATTTTCTTATATCACTTTCATTTCTCTTCCCCAATTTATCCTCTATCACTCTTATTAGTATTTTTCAACTAGCATTTTTCTTTAAGGGTTTATTTTTATCTGTTTTTGTATTATCTTCTTTTGAGTATACATCTTGGTCTTCCATGCTACTGCAGTAGCTTTTCTTTTTCTTTTTGTCTTTGCTTATTTTTCCATTCTGTTTCTGACTTTGAATTTTATGTTAAAAGTAAGCTCTGCTCACCTTTGAATACTTCAGACTTTTTTGTGTTGCTGTTTTCAGAGAGAGTTCTGTGCAGACTGCAAGTTTTTGGTGTTTACAAGGTGGTATAATTTTTGTGAGAGTAATGATTATTAGCAACCAATGATTTGGAGAGATCCAGAGTTTTCCCCCTTTTTCTAAAATCTTCATTTCAAGACTCAGCCTCAGTCTGATGATAGCAGATAGGATTAACAGTTTCCTCAATTTAGGTATTACTATCCCACCCAGACTTATAAGCTATTTCATTTATGGTGAAATGCCAGGTGCATTGTATACTGCTCAGGCTTCAGTATGGAATATAAATCATTTATCGAGATTTGTGCAAGGTTAGGGTGATTTGGAAGCAAATGATATAATCATAATTTTTTATAATATTCATTCTAAATCTCTCATTAATTGTTAAATAATCAGATTTTGTTGTTCCCTTAGGAATATTCCTCGTTCCAACTGTGTATGAAAAGTGAGTCCCCCAGCATGATTTATCATTTTCATTTAAGAGTGTCACTGACCTATTTTATTGGTGATATGCTAGCATTATTAACAAAACGATTTATTATGTAGAAATTATGGCTGTCAAACTTTTTAAATATCACACTTCAAAAGGGAAGGTCAATGTTTTCTTGTTATGCACACTGTTCTTTACCCAAGAAGAGTCCCTGACTCCCTAGAGGGTCCTCTGTAATCTCTTTCTGATCAGTTGTACAATCTCTTTCCTGTCTCTGGGCTAAAAGCTATTGCTGCTGTGGCTGTGCCACCTTGTGTGGGCTCTGGACAGACTTTTGCTCAGAACAAGCTTCCACCCTTATGTCACAAACTTCTCCTGAAATCTAGGTTTTCTTAGGCCAGAAAAATGTCTCACCCTGACTATTTGTTGGCTCTACCACTTCAAAGTTTGTTTTTAGGCATTATTTTAAAGTTGTTTAGAAGGTAGTGTTGAGAGAGTTCTTGGTTTCCTCTAATCTGTCCCTCATCTGGACATCATGAGGAGACTCAAGAATAATAACTAAAACATTGAAGGACTATTAGGAATTTAGCAACTGCTAAGAGTAAACATGAGATCACTTTTAAGCAAAGAAAATAAACAGAAATGAGATGAACAGGGCTAAAGTTCTGAAAAGAAAGTTAATAGCTAGTAAGAATCATTAATATTATTGTTGAGTTGTAGGAATTGCAAAGTACAAAGTTCAATTCTCTTTACCTTTACAACTTTTCTTGGAGGTAGGTGATATTGTTATCCCCATTTTACAGATGGGGAAACTAAGACTGGCAAATGTTAGGTGAATGGCCTATGTGCACCCAGCTAGTAAGTATCCAAGGATGGATTTGAACTCAAATATTCTTGAATCCAGATTCAGTGCTCTAAACATTGTTTGAACTATCATCCACCCATAGGGATATAAAATTAGGGATAAAAACTAAGGTACGGTTTGCTACATAGATAGGTCTTAGAAGATAAAACAGAGCAATAAAGGTTCCTTTCCTTTTCCTCAGATAAATTGGGGCATTCTAGGTGGTATCTGGAGAAGAGAGAGGGGGAGGGAAGAGAGAGAGAGAGAGACAGACAGACAGACAGACAGACACAGAGACAGAGACAGAGAACTAATGGAAAAAAGGCATTCTGAACTTCTCTATATGCTTTCACTGCATTGGGAATCATAATATATTACGTAAGGTATCAGTGGTACAACAGATAGAGAAGAATCAAATCTTTGCTTCTAATTAATTTTCATCATGAGGCAGACATAAAGGGAGGAATATATAGCCAGAATGTACTTATAGTACATGCCCATCCGTAGGAAAACTATAAGCATATTTTTAATTAAAGAATTCACGTACAAGCATCTAACACTGTACACACACACACACACATAATCACACAAAAACCCACTACTCAATCTCACTACTGAATTTAAAAAGTACTTTCAAATATTAATTTATTTATTAAATTGTGTCATGCCCATTAGTCACTGATTAAAGCAAAATAGAATTAGGCTGGCTTTCTGTATTTCTAATCAATCTCAATTTCCCTAGGGTCAACATAGAATCTTCCTCAGTCCTGATCACCTTATTGAGGGGATGATTGTCACCTTACATCTTTTCCTCACTGGCTGTTCCATATAATCACTCCCTCTACAATCTCAATCTTTGTCTATTCAGACCAGTCAGGCTTGCTGGTGAAGGTAAACTTTGATCTTCACCACCATCAGTTGCCATTTCCTCATGTGATATCTCAGCTTTGAAGAAAATAAATTAAAAAAGACCCATAAGTCCTCATACCATGCCTGCAGAGCCTAAAGTGTCCTATCCAATCACTCTCTCCTGTGCACAGTTTTTAGGAAGCCAGAACCCTGGACAGTCTTATTTTCTACCTATATGTTCTGTAGCCTTATCAACCTCCAATTTTTAAACTTTAAGCTTTTCAATTATTTTTAGTTTTAAAGATTCATTTTTATAAGATTTTTGACTTCATTTGTGTACTCCCCCCCAGAAAGTAATCAATCTGATATAGATTATACATGTACAATATGTTGAACATACATCCATATTAGTCATATTGTATAAGAAGAAACAGAACAAAAGGAGAAAACCACAAGAAAGGAAGAATAAGTGAAAATAGCATGTGTCCATCTACATGAAAATGCATAGTTCTTTCTCTGGATGTGCACAGAATTTTCCATCATGAGTCTTTTTGAGGTGTCTTACATCCTTACATTGCTGGGAAGAGCTAAATTTATTATATTTGATCATCACACAGTGTTGCTATTAATCTGTACAATGTTTTCTTGCTTCTGCTCACTTTGCTCAGCTTCAGCTCATGTATATTTTTCCAGGTTTTTCTGAAGTCTGTCTACTCATCATTTCTTATGGCACAATAGCCTTCCATTGCATTCATATAACACAGCTTGTTCAGTCATTCCCCAATTGTTGGGTATCCCCTCAATTTCCAGTTCTTTGCCACCACAACAAAGAAATGCCATAATTTTTTTTTTTTTGTAAAAGTAGATCACTTTTCCTTTTTTAGGATACAGACCTAATAGTGGTACTTCAGGATCAAAGGTAATGCACAGTTTTATAGCCCTTTGGGCAATAAGGGATAATAGTTACAAAAGAGCTTGGATTATAAACAAGAGTCAACTACCCAGAAAAATTGAGCATAATCTTGCAAGAAAAAAGACAAACATTCAATGAATTGGGGGATTTTCAAACTTTCCTGATGAAAAGACCACCCCTGAACAGAAAATTAGATCTTCAAATACAAGATGTAAGAGAAATAAACAAAGGTAAATAGGAAAGAAAATAACCAAACATAGTATTCAATAAGATTTAACTGTTAAACTTCTTACATTCTAACATGTGAAGATGATGCTTGCTCTTCTGGAGAACTGTATCTCTATTAAGGAAATTACAAGAAGCATACATAGACAGAGGGGTATAAGTTGACTTTGGTGTGATGATATAAAAAAATAGGGAAGGAAAAAAGAATTCTACTGAGAGAAGAGGAAGGGGGGATGGATGGGGTAAGCTGTGTGACATGAAGAGGAACAAAAGACTTATTACGCTATAGAGAAAGAAAGGAGGGAGAGAGGGAGCATTGTTGGAACATTTCAGGCCTGTCAATACATTTGAGAATCTAAATGAAACAGATGAATATCTACAAAAATATCAATTATTCAGATTAGCAGAAGAGGAATAAGATACTTACATAACCTAATCTCAGAAGAACTAATTGAAAAAGCCATCGATGAAATTGCTAAGAAAATATCTTCAGGAAAAATCAGATTCACAAGTGAATTCTATTAATCATTAAAAGAGCAATTAATTCAAAATATATATAAAGCATTTGGAAAATTAGCCAAAAATGGAATTCTGACAAATTCCTTTTGTGATACAAATATGGCACTGATACTTAAATCAGGAAGAGCTAAAATAATAGAAAGAATATTAAAAATCAAATTCTCTAATGAATATTGATGCAAAAAATAAAATGCTAGCAATGATTACAGTAATATATCACAAGGATCTTACAGTATGATCGATTTAAAACAGAATGGAGATCTAGTTCAATATTAGGAGGAACTATTAGGTCAATTAAGATCATATCAACAACAAAGCTAACAGAAATCATTTGAGTATCTCAATAGATGCGATAAAGGCCTTTGACAAAATATAGAACCCATTCCTATTAAAAGCCCTGGATAGCACAGGAATAAATGGAGATTACCTTAAAACAGTAAGTAATATTTATCTAAAACATTAGCAAGTATTATCCGTGTATAAACTAGAAGTCTTCCCCATACAATCTGGAGTGAAATAAGGATGCCCATGATCACATCTATTTTTTAACATTGTAGTAGAAACATTAACTACAGCAATAAGAGAAGAAAAAGTAAAGGAACTAGAAGAGACAAAGGGGAAACAAAACTATCATTCTTTGTGGGTGATATAATATTGTACATAAAAAGAATCCTAGACAATTAACAAAAATGCTTGAAATTATTAATAACTTCAGCAAAGTTGTAGGATATGAAATAGATCCACACAAATCATCAATATTTCTATATATATTACCAACAAAGATCAGGAAGAACAGATGGAAAGAGGAGTTCCATTTAAAATGATTGTAGACAATATAGAATACTTGGGACCCCATCTGCCAAAACAAACCCAGGAACTATATGAACACAACTACAACACAATTTTCACACAAATAAAGTCAAATCTAAACACTTGGAAAAAGCTTAATTTTCATGGGTTGGCCAAATCAATGTAATAAAATTACAATTCTACTTTAATTAGTCCATTTATTCAGTGACATCCAATCAGAATCAAAAATTAGTTTATAAAGCTAGAAAAAATGATAGCAAAATTCTTGTGGAAGAAGAAAAGCCTAAGGATACTAGGAGGAATCAATTAAAAAAAAGTCAAAGAAAGTAACTTAGTTGTACCAGATCTCAAACTGTATTAAATAGTGGTAATTATGAAAATAATCAGGTACTGGTTAAGAAATAGATTGTTGGATCAGTGGAATAGATTGGGTGCAATTTACATTAAATAAATTACCAGAGTAGTATAATATACAATAAATCCAAAGATCCAAGCTTTTGGAACAAAAAACTCATTATTCAAAAAACAAAACTGCTTGGAAAACTGGAACAGAGTATGTCAGAAAATAAGTATAGACCATCACCTCACACTGCTTTCCAATTTAAGCTTGAAATGAGTATATGATTTACACATATAGGGTGAAGCCACAAGCAAATTAAAAGAATACAAAATAGTTTATCTGTTAGATTTATGGATTTGGGGAAGAATTTAGGACCAAAGAAGTTACAGAGAGCATTATAAAATGTAAAATAGATAATTATGATAAATCAAATTAAAATTCTGTACAAATAAAACCAATGAAACCAAAATTATAAGGAAAACAAAAAAAAACTAATTCAATAATTATCTCGATAAAGAATTCATTTCTGAAATATATAAAAACCGAGTCAAATTTATAAGAAATGCAACTCATTTCCTAATTGATAAATTGTCAAATACATGTAAAGGGAGTTTTCACGCAAAGAAATCAAAGCTATATGTAGTCATATGAAAAAATGCTCTAAATCACCACTGATTAGAGAGATGGAAATTAAAATGACTCTGAGGGTACCACCTCACATGTGTCAGGTTGGTTAATATAACAAAAAAGGAAACTATTGAATGTTGGAACAGACATAAGGAAACTGGGACAATAATGTACTGCTCATGGAGTTGTGAACTGATTGATGCAAACATTCTGGAGACCAATTTGGAGCTATGAACTTGTAATGGCAAGTAAAATAGGATCTTTTACTGTTTTTCCTTTAGTATAATCAAGAAGTACAATGCCTCTACTTGAATGGGACTTAGGAACGTCTTTCCCACCCATTGTCAGGTTTCAGAAGATTTGTAAGAAGGTACCTGACTTTTGTTAATGAGGCATTGGTTCTCAAGGGATGTGATGCCCTCTGACTGTAAAAAAATGTATTAAGACATTGAGGTATGGGCTTTAATTTGGGGCTTACTGACAGGAAGCATTCGTTTGGCCAGATGAAGACTCTGGGAAACTATGAAGGAGGCCCCCAGCTTTGCGAACCTAGATGTCATGCCTCCTTCTCTGGTAACTATGGCCAGGTAATTGGGGTCCAACTGTCTGTCGAATTAAGTGAGAGGAAGGCATGATGTCTATTGCCTTTTATTTTCTTTGAGGTTCAGGGTGTTGACTTTCCTGAACTAGGTGATGAATGTGCTTGACTAAAGGATTAATACATGTGCCTGATTAAAGTGATTGTTAGCCCCTCAAAAGTTGTCTTTCCTTTTATGAATGCAGATCTAAAAACTTGACTTGACGGCTATAGAATTGTGCATACATGTGCTTTAATTTAACAGTGCTAGCTCTATATTCCAAAGACATCCAAAAAAGGAAAAAATATATTTGTACAAATATGTAGCAGCTCCTTTTCTGACACTAAGAATTGGAGATCATAGAGATACTTATCAATTGGAGAATGTCTAACCATGCTTTGGTGTATGGTTATAATGGAATATTATTGTTATATAAGAAATGAAAAGCATGATGATTTCAGGAAAACCTGGAAAGACTTGCATGATCTGATGCATAATGAAGAGAAGGAGGATAACACTGTACATGATAACAGCAATAATTATTTTTTATTTTTATTTATTAATTTTTTTCTTTTTAAATTTACTTATTTAAGTTTTCAACATTCATTTCCAAAAAAAATTTTGGATTCCAAATTTTCTCCCCATTTTTCCCCTCCCCCCATCCCAAAATGCCAAGCATTCTAATTACCCCTATCACCATTCTTCCTTCCCTTCTAACATCCCTCCCTTTATCCCCAACTTCTCTTTTGTCCTATAGGGAAAGATAAATTTCTGTACCCCATTACCTGTATTTCTTATTTCCTAGTAGCAAGAACAATACTAAACAGTTGTTCCTAAAACTTTGAGTTCCAACTTCTCTTCATCCCTCCATCCCCACCCATTCCCTTTTGTAAGGCAGGTAATTCAATATAGGCCATATCTGTGAAGTTCTGGAAATGACTTCCATAATAGTCATGTTGTGTAATACTAAGTATATTTCTCTCCATCCTGTTCTGCCCCCACCCCCTATTTATTCAATTCTCTCTTTTGATCCCATCACTCCCCAAGAGTGTTGACTTCTAATTGCTCCCTCCTCCTGTTGCCTTCTCTTCCATCATCCCCCCACCCTGCTTATCCCCTTCTTCCCCACTTTCCTGTATTGTAAGATAAGTTTTCATACCAAAATGAGTGTGCATTTTATTCCTTCCTTTAGTCGAATGTGATGGGAGTAAGCTTCATGTTTTTTCTGTCACCTCCCTACTTTGTCCCTCTGAAAAGTCATGTACTTGCCTCTTTGATGAGAGATAATTTGCCCCTTTCATTCATTTTTCCCTTTCTTCTCCCAATATATTTCTCTCTCACCCCTTAATTTCATTTTTTTAAAGATATGACCCCAACCTATTCTATTCACCCTGTGTTCTCTGTCTCTCTCTCTATGTGTGTTTGTGTGTGTGTGTGTGTGTGTGTATGTGTAATCCCACCAACTACCCAAATACTAAAAAAAGTTTTCAAGAGTTACAAATATTGTCTTTCCACGTAGGAATGTAAATAGTTCAACTTTAGTAAGTCCCTTATGATTTCTCTTTGCTGTTTACCTTTTCATGCTTCTCTTGATTCTTGTGTTTGAAAGTCAACTTTTCTTTTCAGCTCTGGTCTTTTCATCAAGAATGCTTGAAAGTCCTCTATTTTATTGAAAGACCATTTTTCCCCTGAAGTATTATACTCAGTTTGGCTGGGTAGGTGATTCTTGGTTTGAGTCCTAGTTCCTTTGATTTCTGGAATATCCATGCCCTTTGATCCCGTAATGTATAAGTTGCTAGATCTTGAGTTATCCTGATTGTATTTCCACAATACTGGAATTGTTTCTTTCTAGCTGCTTGCAATATTTTCTCCTTGACCTGGGAATTCTGGAATTTGGCCACAATGTTCCTAGGAGTTTCTCTTTTTGGATCTCTTTCAGGTGGTGATTGGTGGATTCCTTCAATACTTATTTTGCTCTCTGGTTCTAGAATATCAGGGCAGTTTTCCTTGATGATTTCATGAAAGATGATATCTAAGCTCTTTGTTTGATCATGGCTTTCAGGTAGTCCCATAATTTTTAAATTATCTCTCCTGGATCTATTTTCCAGGTCAGTTGTTTTTTCCAATGAGATATTTCACATTCTCTTCCATTTTGTCATTCTTTTGGTTTTGTTTGGTGATTTCTTGGTTTCTCATAAGCCTCCATCTGTTCCATTCTAATTTTGAAAGAACTATTTTCTTCAGTGAACTTTTGAACCTCCTTTTCCATTTGACTAATTCTGCTTTTGAAAACATTCTTCTCCTCATTGGCTTTTTGAACTTCTTTTGCCAATTGAGTTAGTCTATTTTTCAAGGTGTTATTTTCTTCAGCATTTATTTGGGTCTCCTTTTGACCTGCTTTTCATGCTTTCCTTGCATCTCTCTCATTTCTCTTCCCAGTTTTTCCTCCACCTTTCTAACTTGATTTTCAAAATCCTTTTTGAGCTCTTCCATGGCCTGAGCCCTTTGAATATTTATTTTGGATGTTTGGGATACAGAAGCCCTGACTTCTATGTCTTTCCTTGATGGTAAGCATTGTTCTTCCTCATCTGAAATGATGGGAGGAGGTATCTGTTCACCAAGAAGGTAATCTTTTATGGTCTTATTTTTTTCCATCTTCTGGGCATTTTCCTAACCACTTACTTGACTTTTGGGTCCTTTGTCAAGAGTAGGGTATCCTCTGGGGGCCTGTAAGATATCAGTTCCTCCGAGGTGGCATAATCTAGTGTGTACTGGTCTGGGTGCAGAGAAGGATTTTTGTGCCCAGAATCTTAGCAGAGTTTCCTCTCCATAGGCACCTAACGTCCAGTTCCTCCAAGCTAGCACTGGCGGGGGTAAGCGGGAGTGAGATTCAGTCAAGCTGTGGCGGCAGGGCCACCATTCAATGTGAGACAAAGACCAGCTCCCTCAGTGCCCCCAAAGGCTTTTATGATACAGCAATGGTCTTGGGCTGCTGTAGGGGCTGCCGTGAGGTCTGGTGCTGCCTGCCCAATATGGGGGCTGCTGCCTGAGGCCAGAGCTATGGAAGGCCTTCTCCCTTACTGGCCAGCTGAAAAAACCCTGTCACTGACTCTTGGTGCCTGTGGGTTGAGGGATGTGAGGACCACCTGTTGTGACTGGAGATTCCTCCCCCAAAGTGTCCTCCTCCCAGAGTCTCCTTGTGCCGCATGTGTGGGCTAAGGTTGGGCTGGGATCGGCGCTCCACTCTGCCTCTGGTGCAATTGACATTTCCCATGGGTCTTTCAGGTCACCCTGGGCTGGAAATCTCCTCCACTCTGTTGTTCTCCACTTCTGCTGCTCCAAAATTTGTTGAGAGTCCCTCTCTACAGGTATTTTATGGGCTGTGTGGGGAGACCCTGTGTATGTGTATCTTTCTACTCCATCATCTTGCTCTGCCACACAGTAATATTTTTTGCTGTAGAACTGTGAATGACAGCTCTTCTAGCAATAGAATGATCTAAGGCAATACCAAAGAACTAATGACAAATCATACTATCTGCCTCTACAGAAAGAACTGGTATTGATTGAATACATGCTAAAACATGCTATTTTCACTTTCTTTTTATTTCTTTTATTCATCTTCTCATACAAAATGACTAATGTGGTAATATTTTATATAATTGCACTTGTATAAACTATGTGTGATTGCTTATCATATAAAAGAGGGTAAGAGGATGGAGGGATAGAATTAGGAACCCAAAACTTTAAATAAAACATTTTTAATAGGAAATAAAACTGGTTAGATATGTAAGGGAAGCAAAAGAGGGAAATATCAGTATTTTGGAAAAACAAGCAGAGAAGATACATTATCCAAGCATGGTGGACTTCTGCAGTACTAAAGAGATTTCTTTGAGGATGAAAAATTAGAAAGACCATTGACATTAGTAATTTTAGAAAGTAATTTCATTTGTATCACAAAGTTAGTAACCAGATTGCATTGGGTTGAGAAGTACACAAGAGGAACATAAGTAGAGACAAGGTAAATAGAACTTTTTTTGTTTATTCTTCTTTTTTTTTTTTAATGGCCACGAATCTTCGAAGAAATACAAGACAATATCTTGATATAATACTAGGGTCAAATGAAGGTTCTTAATAAGCATGGGGGACAAATATTCATGGTTGTCAACAACAGGGAATACAACACTAGATAAGGAGAAACTGAAGATAAGATAGAGAAAGGGTGATCATGGGGAAAATCTGACAAAGGAGTTGGGAAGTATCGTAACCATGGTATAAATATATGTGTTGATTCTGGAAGAAAAGCACAACTCTTCTTTGGAGATTAAAGCAATGAAAGGGAGAATGTGAGGTTGCTATCAAGTTGTTTTGAAATATAGAGTGTGGGAAGAGAAAGAACTCAGAAAGAATGGCCTATGTTTTATCAATAAATTATGAGATGAGGCTCTTTCCTGAGAGGGTGGAATTGATATAGGAAAACCCAAATAAAAATCCCTGAGAGGATATTAAGAATGTGGTAAATAAATGTTAAAGGGAATATCATGTCTAGCACTGACCTAAATTGATGTCTCCAAACGGGGAACAGATATTAGCAAATTCAGAAATAAAGATTCAATTTGTAGTTCTTTTGTGAAAAATAACAATTTATCAGTTCAAGCATGACCTTGTGCCTTGCTTTATATTGTCACTATGTAAAATGTTGACTGGATTGCCCCTTCCAAGATATGCTACACTTGTGGTTTCACATATGCTAGCATAATTTAAGCACATTTTCTTTTTCTGAGAAACTATAATGACAATAATGAAATAAGGAGACTCCAATTTAAAATAAGCAAATTCTTTCAGTAGACAGTAGCAGTACAAATATGATTTTCATTAATGAGTTTGCTAACTGCTTACTGGCATTAATCCAAGTTCTGTCTTTAGTCTTTATACTTAGCACATTGAGTACAGCTGGTCTAATTCCTGCTTCTTGCTCCAATGTGAAACCTAAGTATCATCAAATGACTCATGATGATGGACATTTGAATGTTTTATCTTATGTGATTCTTACAATAATTTTCTAGGTACTATTGTTTTACCCATGTTTTAGGGGTAGTAATATCAAGACTTAGATAAAGTGTCAAAAGTGGCATAAACAATAAAGAAGTACCTATTTTGTTCCAGGAACTTGATGAGCTGTGTTGACACCAAGGAAGTTCAAAACACAAGTGAAGGATTTGCCTTCAAGGTGCTTACATGCAAATTGAGAAGAAAACAACGTAACTAAATCTCTACTCCATTTGCACAGGACTTTCCTGAGTAATAGTAGATGATTAGCTGTTCCATGTCTATGTGAAAGACATAGAGGACAAATTCTTATCTTCTGATTTTCTGCCTAGAGAGAGGACATAGTTGGTTCTTTATATTCTTCAGAAAGTAATTGTTAGAAGGAAACAAAGAAGCTGACATGTAGAAGAACCAGTATCTATCAGATTTCCACTCCCATCTAATCAGGGTAGAGAGTCTATGGAATTTCCCATTGAGTGATGTTTTGGACTCACTTTGTAACTTATGAATGAACTGTGATATTCTACTCCCAATAGGAGAGCTAATTCTATCTGCTTATTATCTGATATATCTTAATCTATGTAAGTTTAATGCTTTCTGGTTGCTATCAGATGGATAAAGGTATTTATTTGTTATATGTCTTTATATAAATGGCATTTGGTGAGAAGGGACTCATCTTTAGACTTGGAATACTGTTTTTCTAGAAAGGGATAACAATCAGGAACACAGTTCTAATTTAAAATAACTGTTCCTAGACTAACACTATTTTTTTTTTAATCAGGGAGATGGTTTTAATTATAGCCTGGTGTATCACCAAAGCAATATTTACAGCACTGGTAGTGACTATGAATATGCCAGTAAAGTTCTCAATTGCAAAGTGTAAAAGATTCTCCACATAGAAGGCAGAAGAAAAACATTTCTTTAAGCATCAGAAAGTCAAATCCCAGAACCAGAAAGCAAAATCTGTCACGGTGACCAAGAAGTTAAAAAACATGATCACAGCTGAGAGAAAAGCCATTCTCAAACCTCGTCTCCCCTAGCCAGGGCCTTGTCAGCTATCAGCTGTCACAATGTGTCAGTTGAGCCTGTGTCAGGTGGCCTGTATTCTTTATTCTTTCCCCTCTGACCTGACCCCAGTCATTCACTTTCTCTCGGTTCTGCTCCACCCTTCCTGTTTCGCCTCTTCAGCAAGATCCTCCCACTACATGTGACCCAGACTTCCAAATAAGATAGAACTATTAATTAATGAGAAGATCTTTCCATTTAAATTGCTATTACACTGGGTACCCTTGATCTTAGGCAACGATGGTGAGCAGCATGTTGAGGCCAATAATGTGTTTTTCTCCTGGTGAGAAGGAAGTCTTCCTTGGAAAGAGATGGGCAAAGGAAACTCTAGAGATATCTAGACCAATGCAATACATATAAACTAAATTGATAACACATACACCCAACCTACATAAATAATAAATAAGTACTTCTATAACATATATATATATATATATATAGAGAGAGAGAGAGAGAGAGAGAGAGAGAGAGAGAGAGAGAGAGAGAGAGAGAGAGAGAGAGAGAGACAGACAGAGACAGAGACAGAGAGAGAGAGAGACAGAGAGAGAGAGAGAGAGTAGAAGGAAGGTAACTTTAGAAAGGAAGGTTAAAGTAGATGGAAGGATAAGGAAAGGCATTTTGAAGAAGGTAATAGTTGACCTAGGTCTTGAAAGAAGCTAGTAAGTCATGCTCCAGCTGCAATTCAATAAAGGATATCACATCATACAGTAATGAGAAATAAACTATTCTTCATGAGCTATATATTTTTTCTGCTGTTCTTCTCAATACATCTTGACATCAATTCCTGATTTTCTTTTCCTTTACTCAAATCTTTGATGAGGAGAGAGAGCATTGCTGGTATTAGGAATGGTACAAAGGTACAGAGGTGAGAGATGGAATTTCAGTAGGAGGAAGCTAGGTGGCATGGGGCAACCACATGGACAGAGTGGATAGAGTACTGGGCTGGGAGTCATGAAGATCCATTTTCTTGCTTTGAAATCTGGCCTTGGACACTTATTATCACTGTGGGATCCTGAACAAGTCACTTAACCTTGTTTGCCTCAGTTTCCTCATCTGTAAAATCATCTGGAGAAGGAAGTAGCAAACCATTCCATTATCTTTGCCAAGAAAATCTCAAATGGGGTCATGAAGAGTCAGACACAACTGAAATGACTGAATAACAATAAAGGGCTCTAGATCTTTAAAAAGTAGAGTGAATGCAATAAAGGACAATAATAGATCACAGACTTTCTTATCGTCTTTATATGGTAACTCCCAGATCGCTATACAGAACGCTATTCTTTCTGATGAGCCCCAATACCATATAAATGCTGGACGTTTCTGTCTAAATGTCCCAGACACATCAAACTCAACTTATCCAAAAGAGAATTTATCTTTCCCTTCAAATCCTTGTCTCATCTCAATTTCTATATTAGAATGGAGGGTGCCACCATCTTTTAAGTAACCCTTCTTCTCAAGTGTTAAATGCTACAGAGTGATCAAAACAGTAAGAATTGAGAAAAGTACATTAAGTAAATCATCTTGATGCCTAGACCAGAATATGAGGCCAAATTTTCTTTCAAATAGGAGACAGAGGTGGGAGAGTGAGTAGTAAGAAATGAGGATCACCTATATGTAAAATGTACATATGCAGCATAAACAATATGTCTTTGTAACATTTTGTTTTTAAATGAAGTAGCAAAAAATGAAGGAGTTTCTATTTGATTTCAATTTATGATTAGATTTGAGAAGAGATAAAGGATTCATCAAACAGTTACTATGTGCCAGGCATCATGTTAAACTCTGGAAATATAATAACAAGCACAAAACTACATTTTTTAACATAGAAGAAGTTTATAGTCAAAGATAGTAAGACAGTGTAAAAAGGTAGCTGAGAAACAGGAAGGTAAATACTCTTGTGGTCGAAAAGTGTGCTAGAAAATCAATAGCTGAGTGCCAGGCCAGTAAGGGTGTATTGTGGTCATGGGAAAATTCTCAAATAGAGGTTCTGGGGAGGAAATGACCAGTTGAAAGAGTGCATCACAGGAAATGAAATGTTACCAGCTTAAGACAACTGCTGTGGCAGAGGTGGAAATTTAGTTCAGTGCATTTACAGGTATAGCCATGATATGGGAATTAACATTTTCCCAATTTGCAACAAAAGAGACTGAGGCAGAGCTCTGAACCAATGGAATTTTACTAAAGGGTTCATGGTCCCTCAGCTTTCCTCATGATCTGAATTGAGTCATGTCCGTCACACTGGACATGGACATTATTGCAAGGAAGAACAATGATGGAGGTCTTTTAGTTAAACTTCCTATGATTAAGCGAATGAACTTAGAATCTTCAGTTCCCATATCTGGGCCCTAACATACAGATTTTATAATCACTATCCCTATGGAATCATATCAAACTGATTAATACAGATTGGAATAGAGTAGGGATCCAAATGAATTTAGGGTTCTCACAATGAAACTTTCATGAAACAATAGTACATCAGTTATACCAAAAGCTTACTTGATATTTATCTAAATGAAAGTCAATTTCGTTAGAATATTACAGATAATTGGAATCATGAATCTGTTCCTTCTTTTTCAGATGACTGACATTTTGCCTTTTCAACCAAATATTATAGTATCATATAGGCAGAGATACATACTTTAATCAAAGACTTGGGTTTTATACAATAGTCAAATAAGTGTTGGGCTCATTAAGAAAAATGCATTAAATCTACAATTTGATTTCAGTCTTGATTTTAGTTATCAATTTATACCATCTTGGTCCAGCTTATTATAGATTTTGTTCAGGTAAAGACAATCATTTTGCTTTGATCAAGAAAGCATAGGTTTGTGAAATAAAAAAATAATAATGGAAACATTTGAAGAAGATTTCCTTGCTATCTTTGTTTGTAACAACATGGAGATGAATTCTGAGGTTGCCTAGATACATACCTTGACTTTAGGGAAACAGATTTACACATATCAGATAAAAGATAGGTATATTTCCATCATCAGTGTCCAAGTATACTCAAAAAGGTATGGTAGGCCCTAAAAACTTGAACTCTGATAACTCAGTAATTAATAAACCTGTTGAGAAAAAAGATCAGTAAAACTATGACTGAATAGGAAGTACTCTCAAGTTAAATTTTAAACTATGTCTAAATTATGAAAGAAGATTGTAGGGTGTAGAACTAGAAGAGAAATTATAGATACTTTTGTCCAAACTGTCTATTTTGTAGATGTGGAAATTGACAAGCAATGATGTTATATAACTTGGTCACAATCACACTTTCAGTAATTAGTAAGGTCAGGATTTAAATGAAGTCACACTGGCTTTAAGTCAGGCCTGTACAACCTGCAGCTGGTCACTTGAGGCATGCCAAATGATTACAGGTATCCCTAGGAAATGCGGAGGGAATATATTTTCTACATTTTTTTTATGGGCACCTGAATTTCTTTTTGTGTCTGTGGTGGCAGATTATGCAGGCCTATTTAAAGTCTAATTCTCTTGAGTGACAGTTAACAGCATCAGGAGGTCTAAAGTCAATGAGTTTTAACTTAAAGAAAATAAGAACAAAAAGAAAAAAGCATTTAAGTCTATTTATTTCGCGTAACATTTATTAAGTGTCCTGGCACTTCGTAAAAAGTGTTTTTATCAGTCAAAAATCAATCAACAAGTATTTGATATGTGCTTACTATATTTTAGTAAAAAATAGTGATAAAATCTAAGGATACAAAGAAAGACAAAAGCAAAAAATTAGCCACTGCCCTCAAGGTTTTTGCATACTCATGTACATAAGGTACATAAATACATAGATAAATCTACAAATAAAGATTCTTAATTAGTAGTAGGACGGTATCTTTAAAGGGGAACACTTTAGTAGATTGTGAATCTGCAAAAGCTTCGAATAGGGATGAGTCTTAAAGGAAGCCAGTGAAATTAAGACAGAAATGGGGAGACAGATCATTCCCAGATTATGTTTGATACCTTTTGTTTTGAATTCTAGATTCAAAATGACAAGAAATATCAGTGTGCACCTCAAAACTCAACCTGATTCTATAGGTGCCTGTGGATATGTTACAAAGTCATAGATGTTTCTTAAGAACATATATATATATATATATATATATATATATATATATATATATATATACTTATATATTTATGTATATATATACACACATGTGTATATATATTTATATATATACTTATATATGTATGTATATATACACACACACATATATATATATGTATATATATATATATTTATATATACTCCTTTGTATTCCACAGATCTTGATACTATCCTAATTTCAACTAGTCCTGATCAAAAACAATTTCCTACAATCTGATTGTAGGGACAAATTGCTCAGTGAAAATACAGAATAATGACAAATGGGATGCTACTTCTTATTAAACTGTAATCCAGTCCTCTTTTGGGTAGAGTACCTTTCAAATCAAAGCTTCTAGTGAATAGAGAAGTAAATATAAAGCAGATATTGCCAATTAATTGCCTTTGCCCAAATATGTCTCTCATCAGACAAAAAGATAAACTATATTTTAGAAGCTGCTCAATCATAAATATTAACCCCTTTCTAATTTAGTCTTTCATGCACTCAAGAGGGTTTTATTATGTTAATACCCAGAAAAACTATTGAAAATTATTAAACAGATTGTTTAAGAGCCCTTAGAAAAAGAGATAGTGCATTTATGTTACTATGTTGAACAATATGTTCCAGAAAATTTAATGACAGAAAATAAGCAGAGTTTTACACCAAAAATAAATGTAGACCATCTCTTCTTATAACTAGAACTGAGTGCTCATCTGAAACTATACTTAAAGGGCTATAAAATTGTATATCCTTTGACTCAACAATACTAATTCTAGATGCATATCCCAAAGAGATCATAAAAATGGAAAAAGGATCCACATGTACCAAAATTTTTATAAGTCTTTTGTGATGGCAAAGAATTGGAAATTGAGGGGATACCCATCAACTGGGCAATGACTGAAGAAGTTGTGGTGCATGAATGTAATTGAAGACTATTGTGCTGTAAGAAATGATGAGCAAACTGATTTCAGAAAAAACCTGGAATGACTTACATGAATTGATGCTGAGTGAAGTGAGCAGAACCAGGAAAACATTGTGCAAAATAATAGCCACATTGTATGAGGACTAATTTTGATAGACTTAACTCTTCTCAGCAATGCAGTGATCTAAGACAATTACAAAAGACTCATGGAAAATGCTATTCACATCCAGAGAAAGAAGTTTGGAATCTGAATGTAGATGGAAGCATATTATTTGCTGTCTTTTCTTGTTGTTGCTGATGTGGTTTCACTTTGTTTCTTCTTTCTAGTGGTTCCTCCCATTGGTTCTAATTCTTCTTTACGATTTGAGTAATATGAAAATATGTTTAATATGAATGTATATGTAAAGCCTGTATCAAATTGCATGCCAAGTTGGGAAAGGGGAAGGGGAAAAGAGGGAGTGAAAATTTAAAACTCAAAATTTTACTAAAGTGAGTTTGGAAAACCAAAAATAAATCAATTTTAAAAATCGGAGTGCTCACTGATTGTGGAATACCTAAACACATTGTGATACATTAATTAAATGACATATTAGTATGCCCTAGAAATAAATGTGAAGATTCATGTAAGATTGCAGATTAAAATAATATACATGATAATTAAAATAATATAAAATAAAAGAACACTGAAAAATAAAAGCAGGGATCAATAATGATTTTAGAGCACTGCTGGAGAAATATTCCTTTAATCTCACAGCAGAGAGCAAGTGGACTATCAGTTTGGAATGACATAAATATTTTCATTCATGGCTAAAATTTTTATTTGCTTTTACTTGATTACTGATTTGTTTCAAGAGAAGTTTCTGAGCATCAAATTTGGAAAATAGTAACAAATTACACACACATATAGATTACTTTAAAATCCAATTATTTTTAGATCCAAACTTGGTAGTCGCAACTGCAAAGTGTTTACTTTCAATATTTTTCTTGCTATTTTTATTTGCATTGTTGTTTTCATTGTATATATTGCTTCCCTGGGTCTTCTTATTTAAATATAACAATTCATATGTTTTTCCATGATTTTCTGTATTTCTGTTACTTTTTTCCTGTGGCACAGTGATATTCCCTTATATTCATTTAGCAAAATTGTTTAACGATTCTTTAATTAATGGACTTGGCTTTTTTTTCTAATTCTTTGCTACATAAACAGAAGTACTATTAATATTTTGGTCTAATGGCTTATTTTTCCTACCTCAAAAATCCTTGTGATATTTTTCTAGCAGTGAAATTTAGTCAAAGATCATGTACATGTTTTTAAAGAATGTAGTGATAGACAATTGAAAATAATGATAAATGAAAACTAAAAAATATCTGATCTACTTGAAAATATGTGGGTTATTGATGTATTGAGTTTTCTAAATGGGAATAATAAAGAATTTACTTTTTTTTCTCAGTGCGATATGATATGTTTTCAAAAATAGATGATGTGGTAGGGCACTATTTCCATTTGAATCATCGTAGGAAGATTCTGAAGATCACCTGGAAAAATAAGGTACTGGACACTAAAATGCCTTCCTTAAGTTGAACTGCCAATCATTTAAATTACTGAAGAGAATGTAATTCCCAGACATTGGCCATGTTTGAAGGTCAAACATATATTTGCCTAAAATATTATCGTACAGAGAATTCACACAAGGCAGGTTCTCACATGGTGAGTGGTGTGAAGAAATACAAGAATACTCAAAGTCTTTCTGAGGAACTTTGGTATCAATTGTGAGACATGGCAGACACTGGCACAGGATTACTCAGCATGGTGTGCTCACATCAAAGAGAGTTCTATGCTCTGTGAACAAATCATAACTGTAGTAACTCAAAAGAAATGTGCAATGCACAAATTTCGAGGCGTCTCCATTTCCTATGTTCATGTGAACTATTTGTGTCCAACTTGCAGTAAAGAGTTCCAAGTATATACTGGTCTGTTCAGCCACAACTGGACACACTGTACTTTGACTCCAACAGAATGATGTCATTTTTGATCCTCGTTGAAAATGAAAGACAAGTAACTAAGCATATTACAATGAAAAGCTTTTATTTCTTTTTTGTTGAGAGATGAGTTATAGTAGTGGTTATGCTAAAAATAAAGAGCCAATGAACTAATAAAAATAAGTAGAAGAAAGAAAACATTAATTTATTAAATGCTGTTTCTGTGCCATAATACCTCACTCATTTTCAATCTTCCTTTCCTTTAGCCAGGGAAGCAGAGCCAAGAAGGTGGACAAAGAGAAGGAACTCACCTGAACTTTCCACTAAGCCCCTCCAAATAGCTCTACATAATGAGTCTAAACAAATTCTAAAGCAACAGAAACCACAAAAAGATGGAGTGAAACCATTTTCCATCCTCGGATAACTTAGAAAGTCAGTAAAACAGGTCAGTAGCATCAGAATGAGAGAGGACAAATGACGTCAGGGATAGGATGAAGGGAAATACATAGTTGGTAATCATTACTGTGAAAAAAAATATAATGAGTTTCTCTGATAAAGACTTCATTTTTCAAATATATAGAAAATTGAGTAAACTTTATAGAAAGAAGAACTATTCTTCAATTAATAAATGTTCAAAGTATATGAACAGTTTTCAGATAAAGTAATCAAAGTTATCTGTAGTCATATAAAAAATGTTGCAAATTACTAATGATGAAAGGAAGGCATTTTTTTTTCATTTATAGTTTTCAATATTCACTTTCACAAAGGTTTGAGTTTGAAGTTTTCTCACCATCTCTCCTCTCCCCAGATCCCAAGACAGTATGCATTCTGATTACCCCTTAACCCAGTCTACCCTCACTTATATTGCCACCCCTCTTCCCTTCCCTTCCCTTATCCCCTTCCTTTCTATTTTCTTGTAGGGCAAGACAGATTTCTATACCCCATTGCCTGCACATCTTATTTCCCAGTTGCATGTAAAAACAATTTTTAATATTAACTTTTAAAACTTTGATTTCCATATTCTCTCCCTCCCTTCCCCCCTCACCCTCATTGAGAAGGCAAGAAATTTAATGTGGGTCATGCATATGTAGTCATGCGAAACACTTCTGCAGCAGTCATGTTGTGAAAGACTAACTATATTTCACTCCATCCTATCCCACTCTCTGTTTATTATGTTCTTTCCTTTGTCCCTTTCCCTCCTCAAAAGTGTTTGCTTCTGATTGCTCCCCCACCAATCTGTCCTCTCTTCTATTACCTCTCCCCTCTTATCCTCTTCCCCCCATTTTCCTATAGGGTAAGATAGGTTTCCATACCCAACTGAGTGATTATCCTATTCCCTCCCTAAGCCAAATCTGATGAGAATGAGGTTTACTCATTCCCTCTCACCTACCCCCTCTTCTCCTCCATTATAAAGGCTTTTTTTTACCTCTTTTATGTGAGATAATTTATCCCATTCTACCTCTTCCTTTTTCCTTCTCCCTAAAAATTCCTCTCTCACCCTTTAATTTGATTTTTTACATATTATTTCTTCATATTCAACTCATCATTTGCCCTCTTTGTGCATATATGGCTATGTAAGTACATATGTATATGTGTGCATACATATCCATACAATATATACATGCACACACATATGTATATGTGTATATATATGTGTGTATATTTATATACAAATATATATACATACATATATATATATATGTATGTATGTGTGTGTGTGTGTGTGTGTATGTGCATTCCCTCCAACTACCCTAATACTGAGAAAGGTCTCATGAGTTGCAAATTTCTTTCCATGTAGGAATGTCAACAATATAACTTAAATAATTCCTTTATGATTTTACTTTCCTGTTTACCTGTTTACCATGTTTCTCTAGAGTTCTTTATTTGAAAGTAAAATTTTCTAATCAACTCTGTTCTTTTCATCAAGAATCCTTGAAAATCCTCTGTTTCATTGGATGTCCTTCTTTTCCCTAAGTTGTCTTTGTCATTTGTGAGTTGAGAAGTCTGGAAACTACCACAGCTATCACTGATTCAGTGCCCTGAGGCCTGCTCCATGATTGCTGGGGCCCAGCTTGTGCAGGCACATTTTGTGCTGGACTATACTTTTCTCTTAGACTGGTACAACAGACCTTCTCTATTGACTTTCAAGGTTGTCTTGGACTGGAAATTTGTTTCCTTGCAAATTTTTGCATTCTGCTGCTCTACAATTCATTTAGAGTCATTTTTTGTGGGTATTTGGAGGGGTTTAGAAGAAAGTTCAAACAAAACCCTGCTTTTACTCAGCCATCTTGACTCTGCCCCCTAAACCCCTGAAATACAAATTAAAACAACTTTGAGCTACTGCCTCACAACTCTCAGATTAGCTCATATGAAAGAAGAGAAAAATGACAAATTGGGGAGAGGATGTGGGGAAATTAAACACTAATGTGCTAGTGCAGCTGCATATTGATCCAACCATTCTGGAGAGAAATTTGGAACTATGTCCCATGGACTACAAAAACATGCATACCCTTTGACCAAGTCATATCACTACTAGGTCTGCATCCCAAAGAGATGAAAAAAAAGAAAAGAATCTATGTGTACAGAAATATTTGCAGCAACTGTTTTAGTGGTTGCAAAATATTGGAAATTGATAGGATATCCATCAATTGAGGAATGGATGACCAAGATGTAGTATATGGTTGTAGTGGAATAGTGTTGTGCTATAAGAAATGATAAGTTGAGTGTTCTCAGTAAAACATGGAAAGACCTATGTGAACCAATGCTAAGTGAAATAAGTAGGATCAGGAGAACACCATACACAGTAATGTTATTATATGACAATCTACTCTGAATAATGTAGCAATTTTCAGCAATACAATGATACAAGAAAATTCTGTAGGATTTTTGATGAATGATGCTGTCCATCTCCAGAGATGGAACTGCTTAGAGCCTGAGTAGAGATCAAAGATACTTTTTCTTTACTTTATAAATTTTTCTTGTTCACTTTTTTCTGTGTTTTGATTCACAGAGTGGGTCACATGGAAATGTGTTTTGCTTGAGTACACATTTATAACCTATGTCAAATTGTTATCATTCTCAATGATGGGGGAAACAGTAATGAGATAATTTGAAACTCAATATTTGTGTGAAAATGTTAAATTATTTTACATATAACTAGGAAAAATAAAATATTAAATATAATTTTAAAAAGAAAAAATATATCCAATAGGAAAAGATGATAGTGTCAAAATCAACAGAGTTCAAAAAGATATTTTTTCACTAATATGCAATCCTATCAGTTGTTGTATTCCTTTTACTGGTATATATTGCAACCTCTCCAAAGAGATTTACCTAATATACTCAGTCCTTTCAATACTTTCATAGTTTGTGGATAACAATGGAAAATACTATATTACTAAATTTCACTAATTGACCAGACCACCTTTTTTCCTATTATACGTAAGATTAGTGATTTCTTTTATACCACTCTTTAATAACAGTTATCATGCCACTCTGTAATAATAGTTGTCATCCAGGAGAAAAGGGAGCCCCCATCTCCACCAATTGCTCAGTGTCACCTCCAGGGCAGGGAATACAGCCTAGCTGAAGAAGCAAGTCCCTCTGAGGGATACAATGTAGAATATGGTAGGCAAATGAAACCACAGTCATCACTCCTATCACCAGCTCCTCTCAGAACTGGATGGAGACAGTTCAAAGCCCTAAACCTCAAAAGCCCCGGAAACAATATCACTCACCATTTATTGGTTCTGTTTTTAACCCATCCTCCAAACAGTTATCTAGAGAACCAACCCAGGTAGAAATATACCTTTCCACTTCATAGCTGTTGTAGCTACTGAAGATTCTAAGAAAAAAGTTCAGTCAACCAGTGTCCTTAACATTGTAAAATGTTTCAACACCTGAAATGCATATGGCTTTATCAGAAGGATTGATTAATTAATAAAGAATATGAGTTATCTTCTGATTTGCTACATTCTGAGGATATAGGGACTTTATCTGATTTGCAGTTGAAATCTATATATGTTCTCTCCCTTTATATGAATGAAAGACCCTTGAGGACAAGGGCTCTGTTGCTTTTCCATTTGCATTCTCAGGGATTAAGACAGCACTTTTACCTTAAATATTTTAAATAATTTATATTATATATCCAGTATATATATATATATATATATACATATATATGTGTGTGTGTGTGTGTGTGTGTGTGTCTTTAAAATATATTTGCTTATTTCCTCCATTGGAAGGTAAGCTCCTTAAGGGCAGGGACTATCTTGTTTTCATTGTATCCACAGAACTTAGCATAGTGCCTGACATAAGGTAGGCACTTAATAAATGCTTATGAACTGAATCCTTCACTCATTCATTCTCCCATGCAAATCATCATTGATATTATACTTCAATTCATTTGCCAGTTGACCATCAGTTTACCTATAGTTTTGAATCTTTGAAAATTATAGTGTTCTGTTATTATCAGCTACACAGCATCACTAAAAGATATTAATATTACAAAGAGGGATTGTTGTCAATGTGGAGCAACTTGGAAGAGTTGGAAGTGCCAAGGAATTTCTGAATTGTAATTCAGCTAAATCTTTTTCACCTATTTCACTCTGGATCCAATTCAGTGATATCTTTCCAAGATAGAGACACTGAACTACTAAGTCAGTGTAGTTTCCATTCAATTGTGTGTCATAATCTGAGGAACACATTTTCCCTATTTATGTTTTTATTATGTAGATTGTTCAGGCAAACTCATATTCAAAGATATCACTGAAAAGGTCTAGTAATTTTCCAGGTAATCTAATGATTAGCATAATATCATTTGCAACAGAGACATTTACCACCTATGGGAAATATGTCTTATTTGAACGTTCTTTTTCCATGTTTTATTTCTCACCTTATATAAATAGTCAGAGGGTTTTTGGAGCAAACATCTGTTGAACTACAAAAAGAATCAATGGTAAGTCAAATCTACGTAGTACTTTCATGGGAGAAATATCTCCTCTTTGAATTCATGTAGTAGTGAACTATCGTCAAAATAAATGTACCACAATGCAGAAATCATAGAGCTAAGAAACATCTAGGTTTCATTATTGGTCTTAAGCACAGGTTCAGATTTCAGGGAAAAAAATCTTAATGCTGTTTAAGAGTCTAAAAAAGCTTCTTATAGACAAAATTACATCAGCGTGTCAGAGAAAGAATTCTTTTGCAAATTGCAATCTTGAATATTCCTCAGGACATAAAAGTTTAAGAAAAGACATATTCGTAGTCCCATGGTTCCTTCAACACCTTAGACAAAATCATAATCTCATAAAGAACCTAGTTTCAAATAGATTTTGTAGGTAAATTAAGTCAGATTACAGACAAAACTACTTTTAGTGCATTCACAAATTAGATGATTAAGCTTTTTGTGTTGACAAGGTGGTAAGGATATCTGAACCACCCCTCTTATTTTCACATAAGAATATGTAAGGCCTTAAGTAAATTTTACTATCAAGTGAGATAGCTTTTGGTCAGATAAGGTTAATATAAGCAGATGACATGCTTTCTTATTTTTTTTTTAATATTTATTTTCAGTTTTAAACATTCACTTCCACATAAATTGCAACTTCAAGTTTTCTCTCCATCTTCACCCTCCTCTCACCCCAAGACAGCATATATTTTGATTATCCTTTCCTCCAAGCTGCCCTCCCTTCTATCACACCTTCCCCTCTACTATTCCCTTCCCTTCTATTTCCCTGTAGGTCAAGATAGATTTCTATATTCTATTGCCTGTGTATCTTATTTCCCAGTTGCATGTGCAAACAATTTTTAACATTCATTTTTAAAGTTTTGAGCTCTACATTTTCTCCTTTCCTCCCTCTTCACTTACCTTAACTGAGAAGGCAATCAATTTGATACAGTTTACATATGTGTAGTCAGGCAAAACACTTCCATAACCATCATGTTGTGAAAGAACAACGATATTTCCCTCTATCCTGTCCTTCCCTCCATTTACTGTATTCTCTCCTTTGACGTGTCCCTCTACCAAAGTGTTTTCTTCTGATTATCCCTTTCCCCAGTCTGCCATCCTTTCTATTATCCCCCTTCTCTTATCCTGTCTTCCCCTGCTTTCCTATGGGTTAAGATAAACTTGTATACTCAACTGACTGTGTATGTTATTGCCTCCGGAAGCCAAATCTGATGAAATGAAGGGACACTTGCTCCTCACCCTCCCCATCTTCCCCTCTATTGTAAAAGGTCTTTCTTGCTTCTTTTTAGTGATAAGATTCACTACATTCAAACTCTCCCTTTCTCTTTCTCCTAGTACATTCCTCTCAACACTTAATTTTCTTTTTTTAGATCTCATTCCTTCATATTCAGCTCACCCTGTGAGCTCTCTCTCTCTCTCTCTCTCTCTCTCTCTCTCTCTCTATATATATATATATATATATATATACATATTATATATAATACATATATAATACATATATATACACATATATATAATACATATATATGTGTATGTGTGTATGTATACATATACACATATCCATATGTATATATACCATAGACAAAAATATACACATACACATATGCACACATATATTCTTTTCAACTATCCTAATACTGAAAAAGATCTCATGAATTATAAATCTCATTTTTTCCATGTAGGAATGCAAACAGTTTAGCTTTAATAAATTCCTTATGGTTTCTTTTTCTTCTTTTTCTTTTCATGCTTATCTTTATTCTTGAAAATTAAATTTTTTATTTATTTTCTAAATTTTTATTTTCTAAATTTTTTAAATTTATTTTCTAATTTTATAAATTTTCTATCTCTATTCAGCTACAATCTTTTCAACAAGAATGCTTGGAAGTCCTCTATTTCATTGAAGTTCCATGTTTTTTCCCCTGAAGTATTACACTTAATTTCACTGGTAGGTGATTCTTGGTTTTAATCCTATCTCCTTTGACCTCTGGAATATCATGTTCCAAGCTCTTACATCCCTTAGTATAGAAGTTGCTAAATCTTGCACTATTCTGAATGTGTTTCCACAATACTTCAATTGTTTCTGGTTACTTGTAATATTTTCTCCTTGAGCTAGAAACTCTGGAATTTGGCTAGAGTATGCCTTGGAGTTTTCCTTTGGGGATCTCTTTTAGGAAGTGACTGGTGGATTCTTTCCATTTCTATTTTATCCTCTTGTTCTAGAATATCAGGGCAGTTCTCCTTGATAATTTCTTGAAAGATGATGTCTAGGCTCTTTTTTTTCTTTTAGATCATGTCCTTCAGGTAGTCCAATAATTTTGAAATTATCTCTCCTGGACCATTTTCCAGGTCAGTTGTTTTCCAATGAGATACTTCACATTGTCTTCTTTTTTTTCATTCTTTTGGTTTTGCTTTATAATCTCTTGATTTCTCAAGAAGTCATTAGTTTTCAATTGGTCCATTCTAATTTTTAGGGAAGAATTTTCTTCAGTGAGTTTTTGGGCTTCTTTTATCCATTTGGTCCATTCTGCCTTTTAAGATATTCTTCTCCTCATTGGCTTTTGGTTCTTCTTTTCCCACTTGGATTAGTCTAATTTTAAAGGTGTTATTTTTATTAGCATTTTGGGGGGTTTCTTTTAGCAAGTTGTTGACCTGTTTTTCATGATTTTTTTGCATCACTCTCATTTCTTTTCCCAATTTTTTTCTCCTTCTCTTACTTGATTTTCAAAATCTTTTTTGAGCTCTTCCATGGCCTGAGATCAATTAATATTTTTCTTGGAGGCTTTGGAGGCAGGAGTTTAACTTTATTGTCTTCCTCTGGTTGTATGTTTTGATCTTCCTCATCACCAATGATGTAAGAATAATCACTCTTTTCTGAGAAAGTAAGAATCTATAGTCTGTTTCTTTTTTTCCCTGCATGCTCATTGTCTGAGTCAATTCATTGACTTTTTGAGCTCTTTGTTAAGTCAAGGCCTCTAGAGGCAGCTACCCAGTCAATTACTTGACTTTTATATTCTTTGTTAAGTGAGGGGCTCCAGAAGCAACCTCTGCTTCAGCTGCCTCACTGGGTTGGAGGCAGGGCCAGGGCTGGGTTTGGGGCCAGATTATTCTCCCCTTTCAGTTGAGTTAGAGACCCTTTCCACTGATCTTCCAAGCTGTCTGGTGTTTGTGGGTTGAGAAGTATGGAAACTGCAGCCACTTGTGATTCAGTCCCTTAAGTCCTACTATAGCTCTGTCAGTGCTGCATTTTGCTTGCAGTCTGGTATTATAGACTTTTCCTGTTGAGTTTCCAGATTGATTTGGGCTGGAAATTTGCTTCAATCTCTCATTTTTGGGCTTTTACTACTCTAGAATTTGTTTAGAGTAATTTTTTACATGTTTTTGAAGGATTTGGGGGTAGAACTCTAGCAGATCTCTGCTTCTCCTCCTCCATCTTGGCTCCACCCTCAACCAACAAGCTTTCTGTTAACTAAAAAAGTGCCAAAGGAATGGCCCTATGCCCCAAACAGAAAAATTATTGAAAGAAAATTTTAAAAAATTTCCATTAAAGTTTCATTTTTTCTTTTGTTATTTCTTAGAAATCAACAAACAGAAACATCCCAATAAATATAAATATAAATATGCATATGTGTGTATTACATATATATGTATATATATATATATATATGTAATCAACATTTTATTTTTTGTAGTTTTAAGTCATATTTTAAAAGTATGAAAATTCTCCTATATGCTTTCTTCCTGAATTTCTCTAGTCTTCAAACTAATGCTTCATCTACTGCTTCTTCCTAGTATTTCTCTTACTGTCCAGGGTCTCCTTGCCCTCAATTAGCATATAATACCCATAGTCTCACCATGGAACATCTCTCCACATGGTTCACATCACCTTGACCATTAGTGAGATGCTCCAGGAGACTCTATTTTTATGGAGGGACCAAAGTTGAGCTTTCTTTATTATCTTCCTGACATTTTCATTGGTGACTTCCTCTGGTATATATGGATACTTTTCTGTTGTGAAATCAGGAAAACCTTTATTAATCTTTGCATCCATTCCCCTGAATGGATGGCTAGCCTCCCCATTAAGGTTACAGGAAGACTACAACGCATGCATGAAGATAGGGCTTCTTGTACTGTTTTCTGAACTTCGGATCTTCCCCAACACCATCCTCTGGCCATGTAAATTCATGTGCTCCTCTCTGATAGGTCCTTCCTTACACAGCACCTTGGGCCTGCACATTAGTTTCTGACCTCTATCCTGTCCATGCTAGGTCACAACCCTTATCATCTAGGAATATGGACAACAGAACCATCTTCCGTTCCACAGTCCTTATCTCAGCTTCTAGATTGGGATCAAACTCTTACTCAGCTCATTTTCTTAGAAGATTTGTGTCCTGTTGTAGCTTGGATGCCACTATGTTGCAAAAATAATTCTAGGTATTGTAGCAATGTTGAAGAGAGAGATGGGAGAGGTGGTTCAAAATGTGAATGAATTCACTAAGACTTTCTCTGTAGCCATTGGGAGCTTTATTGACACAAAAGCAGTGGGCCTGACATTTAGCAAGGAGTTAAACAAAAGCAGTGATATTGAAAAAGGACCAGACTTATACAGGATGATTTTAGGGTTTCCTTATGGGAGATCTAGGGTAAGGCTTGAAAGATAAAGACACAGTGTGAGGGTTTTGAAAGACACAATATAAGGAAATCTCATTCCCCCAGGATGGGGGTGGGGACAGGGAATTTTATGGTCCAGTAAAGGGGAAGTTTTGTAGTAAGAGGATATTATTTGAACTCCTAGGACACTGTTTCTATCCACATCAGCAATATTTTAGTCTTCCTCTTTGCTCTCTTCTAAATCCCTGACTTAAAACAGGGCAGCCTGGCCCACTGCTGAAATCTCTAGCTTCTGGTTATCTTTAAGCAACTCTACTAGGCTGCTAGCCTCAGTCTTATCTTTACTAGTTTATCTTTAAATAATCTCCAAAAGACAATTGGATGGCTTTGTCCTTGACTGGGCTTCTAATCTCCAGCTTGATTAGAGATTGAGCACTCATTTGAGAACTCTTGAAGGCTCTGTGAGAGCAATGCCTTTTTCTGCCTGTGTCCTACATTACCCATATTGCTCACAAAATATTGAAAAATGCAGCATTTTCAATACTTATGGAGGACATTCTTGAACTACTTAGGCACCATATCTCTTAGGTTCCTCTTAGGTTTTCTGGGCTCTCGAGCATCAGTATAGTTTCAAGAACTCTTTCACTGTCCCAGGAATGCAAATGATGTGGATACAAACAGTGCTCTAAGAGTTAAAAATACTATTAAGGACTGACTTTGAGAAGCCCCTGGTTTATTTTCTAAACTGAAGCTGTCCTAAAGTCTCCTCCTACCACAAAACTTCCCCTTATCCTAGACCATTGCCCCTGCCCCTCATCCTGAGGAATGGAATTTCCTTATCTTGTGTCATTCATAGTCCTCATCCTCTGTCTTTATCTTGCAAAACTTACCCTAGAACTCCAACCCACATAAGGAATCCTTAAAAGCATACTATATGTCTGGACCTTTTCCTCTATCACTGCCTTTGTTTACCTCCTTGCTAAATGTCAGACACTGATTTGTGTCAATAAAGTTCCCAATGTCTACAGTGAAGGTCTAAATTAATTCACTTACATTTGAACCAGCTCTCCCATCTCTCTCTTCAATACACAGACTTCCTAAGACTAAGTTATCCTTTATATCATCCCTGTACATTGCAGTCTTTACTGGGATTATTTATATATGTATATGTATATCTATGTATACATATGTATATGTGTATATAAGTGTATATATGTGTGTTTGTGTGTATGTATGTATGTGTGTGTGTATATAATTTAATTTTTACCAAAAATATGAAGTATATAATATAGGCATTATTTTGATATTGTTATAATGCTTTTGTTTTTATTTTGTATCTGAAGTAACTTTTTTTGTATTTTTGTATTTGAAATACTCTTCCTCATACAGAGTAAGTGCTTAATAAATAATATCTAGTATTATTTTTTTTGAGTAAAAGTTTCCTCAACACTTTAAAGACTACACTTTAAGCATGTTTTGCAAGGTATCTCATTTGTTCCTAGCTACGACCCTATGAGGTAATAATATTGTATAGAAAAGGGAACAGAGGTCCTGAAAAGATGAGTGATTTGCACATGGTCTCAGAGCTACTAGATGAGGCAGGATTCAAACTTAGGTCTTCCTGGCTCGAAGACCAGCATACTATCCATTGTACCACTTACTGCTATTGTTTAGTCCTGTTCAACTTTTCATGACCTTCTAGATTATATTTTCCATAAAGTTTTCTTGGCAAAGATATCAGAGTGGTTTGTCATTTCCTTCTCCAGTGGATTAAGGCAAATAGAGGTTCAGTGACTTTCCCAGGTCATTCAGCTATTAGGTATCTGAGACCACATTTGAAATCAGGTCTTCCTACTCAAGGTCCAGCATTCTATCCACTGAGCCAAGTAGTTGCCCCTCTTGTACCACTTAGTGGCCTCTAAATGCATGTTGATTGATTTGTAAGAAAATTGAGGCTCAGAGACATTAAGTGTTCTGCCCAGTATTTAATAAGTTGTACATAGTAGAGTTAGAATTTTAAGCCACATTTCTCTTGATTTCAAATCCAACATATTTTTGGTTTAACAGTAATTACTCTAGCTCCTCCCTGTCTCTTCAGGCAGATCTGTTACATTTCACTTTTCCCTCATGGTTCTTCCGGAAACTTCTGGGGGTGCTTCAACTTACTCTGACCTCCAAAGGCTATAGTCTACCAATTTTAAGGGTCTTAACCTTCAGATTAACTTTTTGCAAAGGATTGCTTAGTTCAAATATATAACAAAAATAAATACATAAATATACCTCTAACACATGGGGCATAATTCCTACCCTATACTACCTCAGTGTGTATGAAGGAAGGAGGTATGAAGCTAGGTTCATAGCTCACCTCAGTTTCTATATAGTCCCACCTAGTTTCAAGTTCAAAGCTTCCCTTAGTCTAGAGTTGCAGCGATGGGGTACAGACCCTGAGATCCTCCTTGAACTCTCCTTGAATCTTCCTACTTAATGTGGCTTTTCATACCCAAATCTGTTACCCTTAACCTAGCCTGGCCCTCCATTATCTGTTACCTCTGGATTGCCCCACATGCTTCCTAATTGTCTCCAGCTATTTCTCACCCCAGTCCCATTAAGATCCTCCTTGTACACCTCCTCAAGATCCTCCCCAAAATTCTCCTCTCATCACTCCAGACTATTATTCCACCCTAAAATCCCTCTCACAGTCTTTCTGTATATATATTCCATCTCTCCTCCATGAAGGCACTCAGATTCAATCTGGTTCAGATTCTATCTGATCCACTTGTTAATACAAGTGTCACAAATGGTGAGGCTTCTTAAGAATCAATATGGCAAATTTTTAATAAACTTTGTGTTTCTTTGGCTGAAAGAAGGCTTGGGAGGAATTCATTTAGGCAAGATTCAGGGTGTCAGCATTTTGGGGTCCCTAGGACCCAGACATCAACATAAGGTTTCCTGACCTCAACACCAGGTGTGCAGGCTTCTCAAGGTTTACTTGCTAGACAGGCAGCAACACTCAGACAGATATACTGCCTCCAAGATTACCATAGCCCAAGGTACCAGACCCCAGGACTCTACCAACTAAGCCTAGAACCAAAAAGGACCAAAAAAAAAAAACAAAACAGAATAAAACTCCAGGTCCTGTTCTTGGGATTTAAAGGGGGTACAGGCAACCCATAATCTATACCCAAGCAGATTAGATTATTGTACCAATGCTGTGGGAAAATAGGACCATTACCCACTGTATGCTGCCTGAAACAGTCTGTTCCAGTCTGACAATTTTAAAAGATACAACTTATTACAGGTATGCAGTGAATACAATAATCTACACTCTGATTCATTTGGTAGGGAAACACATAATGACTTCTCTCTTCTCTCAGTCCCTGCTGTTTGTTTCCCATGATGGAACCTTTATCTTAGATGATCTGAACATGCATCAAAGCCCCTCACATTCTTCTCTCCTGTTCAAAATATTTGCCATCTCTGTCATAGGTAGTGGTACATTTTGAACATAGTTCTAGTCCTCAATTCATAATAGGTCCCTGGGGAGGCATCAAGCAATGTCCTCTCACTTTTTTTCCCAAGTGTTATATACAACAGTCTCAAAATCACCAATTTTATGCGAGCATATAAAATCCCACAGATGAAAATCATAATTATTCTCTACTAGGGATTCAACAATAAGGAATGTTTCACCAAGTTTCCAAATATTTCTGCTTGCTTAGTCTTAAAAGTTGACTTATAAGGTCTTTTTCAAATCACAAGCAAAAAAAGAGCAACAGAACAAAGACAAAACCAAACTAAGAGAAATGATTATTAAATAATTAATTGTGAACATTCTGAAGACAAAAGATTTATCACTCTTTCAGCCTTATTCTCTCCTAGGCAAAGGCAACACCTGAAAGACTTTGCTGAGAATGTGATTGGATTAACTTTCTCCTCAATCTTGTTCAGACCCGCCCCCCCCCAGGTGAGGAAGCCCTTTGTGTACTATTCAGGTTTGAGTGGGGATAAATTCTTTGATTAAATAGCCCTAGGGTGTGGGTGGTTTGGAAGTAAATGATGTGATCAAAGTCATATCCCTCCCAGATCCTCATTAGAATAGGTCCATCTTTCATTATAATACTCATTCTCTCTCACTACTTCTTAACCAATCAGAGTCCATTACCACCCTCAGGAACTCCTACTCTATGAGAATTGAGTGAGTTCCATGAGGGGTTTTTGGCATTCAAGAGTGTCACTGACCTATTTTATTAATTATTATTATCACAATTAACATGATTAATTACAAAGAAATTATGTCTCGAACTTCTTAAGCATTACAAAACAAAACAAGCAAAAAACCCTAGCCTCCCATCTCTGATGGAAATGTAGGTGATACTGAATTTTCTAAAGTACATACATATCTCTCAATCGGATTTTGGGACCTAAAGTTACCCAAGTATCAACAGTCCATCAGATGAGAAAACTATACTGGGTAGAAACTCTTCCATGATTCCCTCAGTTCATAAGCTCTTTCAGATGGGATCTCTATTCCCCCAAAATGAATTCTTTCTACACAGAGTATGTGAAAATTCTTTAGGGCCTCTCTACCATAGACAATCTCCAAAGGAAACTTGAAATTATCCATGAATTCTTGCCATTTCAAAGGTAAAAGGAATGGAAATGCAAACTTGACCAACAATTCACTTCATTCAATGACAATTCATTAAGTACCTACTATGCTTCTGGTAATACAAATGCCCATCCCCCCCCACCCCCAAAAAGTACATTCCCAGTCTTTAAGGATTATGTAGTCCAACATATGAAGACAACATGAATAAAAAAGCGGAAGCGAGTGGGGGATAGGAAGCATAAGGAAAGTTCAGACCCTAGCGTTCTGTAAAGAAAGACATTGGGAGGAGTTTGGTGCTCTGCCTCCCACAACTCTAAATAGAGAGGAAAGGAAGCTTAGAGAAGAGAGAAAAGTGTTAAGTATCAAAACTTAAGTCAATAAGCCTAGTGATGAGAGTTCAGGGGACCAAATTATCAAGCATATCTAGGCATCATGTACTTACTGAATAAAAGCATATTCTTTCCTATTTATATCCAGCTTTCTCTAGAGGTCTATCATATGCAGAAAGAACAAACTAAACAAAGAAAACTTCCAAATCTGATTTTTTTTTTTTGGATAAAGTGCTAAAAGGGGGTAGTCCACCCCCCTGGCCAAACCAAGATATAATGCCCATACTTTGGGTGACTAAGATCATTCTCCTCCAGATATGGCTCAAAAGTGAGAATCTGTCCCAATCTGGTATTTTTAAAGACTTTTAGGAGTGGGGAACATGTAGCCTCATGGCCATATGTGTTCTTCTGGGTCCTTGGGTGGAACTTTTTGACTGAATCCAAGTTTTTCAGCACTAATCCTTTTATTAAAGAATTTGTTCTGTGAAGAGTTTGGATTCAGTCAAAGGACCACTCTTGAGGACCTACAGGGCTTCATATGGTCTCAAGGCCACAGGTTCCCCACCCCTAACTTAGACTGTTCCAGATACTCAGCAATAAAACACTTTGTGCTGTCTCTCTATGGTAGAGAAATACAGAATGTCTTTTCCTAGCATCAAGAACCTGACATTTCCCATGTGGAAGCCTCCATCTTTAGCTGATCTAGACATGCAAACAAAGATCATAAAAACTAGAAGAAATATCAAAGGTCATGTGAGTGAAACTGGTAAGAAGAATTCAATCATGACTTTAGACAACCTTATTTGAGTCATGTAGTTGGAAGAAAAATGAGAAACCTTATCTCAAAACCACTGAATCAGGACATCCGGTGAATCAGAGAATTCATTGATAGTGACAAGAATAGCTAGGGTTGTAAATATTCAAAAACGAGGAGCATTATGATCTTCACAGGCTGAGGAAATATTCGAATGAATGAAATCATGGATTGTTATAAATTGTCTGTACAAAAGGCAGTGTGGCACAGTGGATAGGATGCTGTCCTTTGAATCAGAAAGATCGATTTGAAAACCCAGTTTAAATACTTATTGAGTAATTCTGTATAATACATTTAATATATCGGAGCCTCACATTCCATATCTCTAAAACAAAGTGGTTAGATTAAATGGCCTCTAAATCCCCACCAATTCTAAATCTATGATTTTCTTTTATCATCCCTCTTTAGGTTAACTCCGTGAGGTCAGAGGCCATGTTTGATTCATTTTTGAATCTCTCAGAGTACCTAGAAACATTGTAGGCGCTGTGTTGATTAAATGAGTAGTGTTTATTAGATGAGTGTGGAAGTGAACCAATGAAAAGATAATCAAGGGTTCATTGGATGGGGACATAAAATTCATAAATTCATATGTATAATCTGAATTTGTTCACAGTTATCAAGTTTCTTTCTGGATATTATTTCCTTCATGAACATTCAAATTTGATCAATACACTTAATACTGTAACTGTTATACTGTAGCACTTGCATAATGATATACACATTTAATCTGGACCATTCCCCAATGAAACTTCAAAATTTTCCTTATTGGTTTGTTGTTCTTGTTCTCAAAGAAGTCTAGTCAATTGTGCATGCATATTAGAATTACCTAATACACAACAGACCTAAATTCTAATACTAGGTAAGTTATAGAATTTCAGTGTGAACGCAGGTTTATTTGTTTATCTGCGGGGGTATGTTTTGACTGAATGTATGAATTTTTGGATAAATTCTATGATTTTAACATCACAGGGAATTCCAGGTGAGAAACTTCCACTGTCAATGCAGATTAGCAATTTTTCTACATTTTATAGATTTAGATACGTAGGACAAGGCAAGGTTAAATCACTTGTTCAGGGTGATACTACCAGTATATGGCATGGTTTGACTTTTAGCCAAGTTCCTTCTGGCACTTCTGCTTGTTTTCTATACATTATAATTTTAGTTAATTTCAAAATTGCCCATGCCTCTGTGTCCTCAATATAAACTATTATTTTTATGTATTCTTTTAGCTTTACAAAGTATGTTAAAGTTCTTCTTCTTGGAGGGAGCTCCAAATCCACCTCCCATCTCTACATGTGATGTATTGTAAGGCAGGGTTATAGGTATTATAAGCCCTATTTTATAGACAGAGAATCTGAGGCTCAGAGAACTTATTTTTCCCCAGCATCTCTTACCTAGTAAATGTTAGTGGGTTCAAACTCACACTCTTTCCATTATACTATCTTATCTTGGTATAGTAACAATGCTATTTATTTAATCAGTTAACAAGTTTTCATCAAATGCCTACTATGTTTAAGAAATTATGCCCTATACTAAAGATAAAAATTTAAAAACAAAATAGGACTGCGCAAGTGGAGCTTATGTTTTGGTGTAAGGTGACAATATTTACACATATGAATATACAAGACAAGAAAATTGGAAAAAGTTTTATTTAGATGATGGAATTTGATTTGAGTTTTAGGGGCAATAAGAGATTCAAGGAGGAAGAAAAGAGGAGAGGTTACATCCCAGGTCTGGTGAAGAACCACTGCAAAGTACTTAGTTGGACAAGAAATGTTGTCTGTGGGAAACAGCAATATGGTTACTGTAGTGAGAATGAAGAGTCCATGTAAAGGAGTGTTGTATAATAGTACAGATCATAGACGATTGTACACTCAATGCAGCTCCTGAGGTTGTAATGCAACAACTTATGAATCCATTTCCTGCCACTTGTGCTAATTTTGGACTAAGAATTAACAGCAAAGAAATAGAAGTTATTCACCAGCCAGGACCGTACCATTCATACTTAGAACCCAGAGTTACAGAAAATGGAGAAATTTAGAATGTTGTGGATAATTTCATTTACCTTGTCCATAAACTTTCCAAGGATGTATTTATAAACACTGAGGTTGATGCAAACATTGCCAGGGCTAGCTCAGCTTTTGGGAGGCTCTGAAAAAAAATGTGTGGGAGAGATGAGGTATTAGACTGCTTAGCAAACTGAAGATCTACACAGACTTTGTGTTGATCTCATTATTTTAAGTGTGAGAAACATGAATAGTCTCCTGGTGCTATGCCAGGAAATTGAATTTAAATTGTTTTAGGAAGATTCTGAATATCACTGTCAAAAGATAAAGTACTGGGCACCGAGGTCTTTTCTTGAGCTGAACTGCCAAACATTCAAACTGTATTAAGGACAGCACAGTGCCAAAGGGCTGGCCACATTGTTCTAATGCCAAACGAACATTTGCCTAAAAGCCTATTTTACAGAGAACGCACAGAAGGCAGGCACTCACATGGTAATCAGAATTGATACTAGAAATGGTGAGCTAGAGGCTCTCAGAAAAACCTGGAAAGGCTTGCATGAACTGATGCAAAGTGAAAAGAATATTGTACACAGGAACAGCAATATGGTATCATAATCAATTGTGAACGACTTAGCTATTCTTAGAATTACAATTATCCAAAACAGCTTTGCAGGACATATAATGAAAAATATTATCCATCCCCAGACATAGAACTGATGGAGTCTGAATACAGATCAAAGCATTTTTTTAAACTTTACGTTTCTTGGGTTTTTATTTTGTTTTATATTTTCTTTTTCCAACGTGGAATATATGGTAATATGTTTTGCATGACTACACATCAAATTGCTTGCCTTCTCAATGAGGAGGGGAAGGAGAGAAAGAATTGGAACTCCATTTTAAAAAAAAAAAATGTTGAAAATTGTTTTTACATGTAATCGAGGGAAAGTAAAATGCTAAAATAAACGCAAAAATAGGAAGCTACAGAAGGACACTCTCAACGTCTCTTTGAAGAACTTTGGTATTGATTGGGAAACATGGGAGAGACTGCACAGGATCATCTAGCATGGTGCACCCACATCAAAGAAAGCACTGTGCTCTATGAGCAAAGTAGAATGCTGGTAACTCAAAAGAAACATGACATGTGCAAATTTAGACATCTGTCTTTGAAATTGTCATCTGGACAATTGTTTCCAATGGAACAAATGTTCCCAACCTGTAGTTGAGCATTCTGAGTTTTTATTGGTATAAACCATCACAACTGGACACACTGTACATTGACAGTGACACTATGGTGTCACAAAGAATAAATAATAACAACATTCGTACAGGAAGAGAAAAATGTTTAATGATCCCAGAAGGCAAGGTAGAGCCAGATTGTTAATAGTCAATGTTAAACAGAGAAGTTTGAATTGGATGTAAGTACTTAAGTAACTTAAGTAAGGGGGAACCAGTGAAGTTTTCTCAGTGGAGGAGTGACATGACCTGTGCCATTTAAACATCTATGTGGAGAATGGATGAGAGAAATAAGAGTAACAAAACTCTCCTACCTACCACCACTCTTATCTACCACCAAGCATTTTATGAGGAAAAAAAAGAAATAAAAGATACAAGATTCATTTGGCTAAAATGAAAAAAAAAAAAACTTTTATTTAGCAGGCAATTTATTTTGGGATTACTGGAGTCCCATGATGTATACAAAACACTTTGCCTATATCAAAGCCTTAAATAAAAGGTTTGGGCAACTAGTTGGTGCAGTGGATAGAGCACCATTGCAGGAGTGAGGAAGACCTCAGTTCAAATCTCACCTCAGATGCTTGACACTCACTAGCTGTGTGACCTTGGGCAAGTCACTTAACCCCAATTGCCTCATTCTGGGTCATCTCCAGTCATCCTGATGAATATCTGGTGACTGGATTCAGATGGCTCTGGAGGAGAAGTGAGGCTGTGGTGAACTGCACAGTCCTCCCTCCCTCAAAACAAAGTCAAGTGCAAGTCATGTCATCATATCTCTGATGGCATGGTCTTCTTCTTTGGCAATGAAAGATGAACAAACACAAATTAAAGGTTTATAATTGATATCATCACTGATATTTCTCATCATACTAAAATACCAATTTTAATTAATCAACTGCTAAATTCAAGAAATTGATGAGTACAAAGTATTTTCTTTTTCCCTTTGAGTTGAGAAAGTGTTTGGTTAAATGGACAAACTAGCTTGTTACTTTGACACCATATAATCACAGTAACAGACTATGTGATAAGGGGTGACCTGCCATCTTAGATGTTTTTTTTAAAAAATCTAAATAATTAATCTTTTATCTTTTTTTAATATAAAGACAGGTTCATGATTTTTGTTGAGACACTTTAATTGATTTAACAATAAAATACAATTGTATTTTATGTTTTTCCTTCTCTCAATTAAACTTTTCTCAGACAAAATCTAATGGCTTTTGGGTGCACTGATCACTTTCCGCACATGTATTGCTATAAAATTAGCCCACTATCAGTTGCTCTTTAGGAAATTAAAGAGAAAGAAATAAAAATTTTAACACCATAGTGAATGTGTTCAAAAGAAAAGAAACTAACTCTTGTAATGCAAGTTGGTATTAAAATGCAAGGCATCATTTGGAAGCTGGTACTAAGCATACTCAGAGAGTAGTTCTGAATCTAAATGTTGTACATTATCATTATGAAGTCCGAGTCTCATTTAATCCACCAAAGTTTGGTTGTGCTTAATATTTAAATAGATGCTCTAAACCATTCCTCAGGAAAACTTCTCTATGAAAAATGATTTGAGGAATAACAAAGAATATATGAATTGACCATTATCTATCTATTGTATCATTAAAATAAAAACCAAATGTAATTATAGTCCTTGCGTATATATAATGTGTATATTAGTTGAAAATACAGTAATGCTCAATAGCATTCTCTATAATTTTAAGAATTTGAGCAATGTAGGGAGTACAAAACAGATTATAGGAATTGTATAACAAATGTGACTATTGAATAAACTTTAGTAAATTTCTGCAATCAAACCTCATCATAGTATAAAGATGGTTTGAATTTTGCCAAGATATCATGAAATGTGCAAAGTTCTGTCAGGTTGGAAAGATTTTGAAGAGGGCCATCAACAACATAAAAGCCTGTCATCGGTTGGTCTACTAGCTTAAGTGCATAGCATCTCAAAATAAGAATATTGCCTACTGGCTGGAAAAAAAAGAGAATGGTCTGAGGTTAAAGCAATTCTAAAACATCACCTATGACAGAATGGATTAATAGAATCATTTAAAAATAAATAGAAAAAAATAGCTCTGGAATGCTATGCAATTATAGCCCTTGAATTTTTTTCTAAAGAAGAGATAAGAATACATCACCTTCCCTTTTTGTTTGCAGATGGAGGGAATTAAGTGTGCTAAATAATGAATGGACTTTCTGACTTGAAGTTTTACTTAATTTTGCTGAACTTTCCACTGGATAAGGATAGAGAGGTTGAAATGAAAATGACATAAATGTAAAGGAAAATTGAAAACATGAATACATATATACACACATATGACAAAAATTATAATTTCACAATGTTCAGCACGATGCTAAGCATTATTTTTTGCAGGAGCTTTCTAAATTTTTTGGATTGATTCTAGGAACAGCAAATCATTGTCATGTTCACTTTCCTTTTCCTGGTTGGAAAAATAAATCTAACTATGATTTGATGAGATGAATAAGCACATCACTACTCACCCAAACTATTACAACCTGCCATGAAAGCTGGGCAAAGAGATAATGGCCTTTGATTTTTTGTTTGTTTGTTTGTTTCTACTATGTCCATCATAGGTGAATTAATAAAGCTGGAAGAGGGAGTAAGTTGGAGCTTTCAGTGATTCAATTTTCCAATTATATTTTGAAATGCTTTTACTTTATAGGGTTATTTTGAGAATCAAATCCATATTATACTATATTAAGTAGTGAATGTGTAATAGGGAAATAAACAAAAGTTATCACTTCTCAATATTTGATCATGGTGTAGACAGGAAAAATGGAGATGCCTTTGTAGAAGGGAACATATAAAGATAAGTTATTTAATTATTACTACTTTTTTATGATAAGGGATATGCGAAAGTTTTTCAAATTGAATAGTATGGTCAAATATAGCTTGAAAATTTAAATACACAAGAAAGTATAAAAACTTATTGAAACAAATTAACATGGAATTTGAAATGAGATGACTTAACAGTTATAAGTGAAAGGGTTAGACTTGATAGATTGCAGGAATACTTCTTCCTCTGATACCTAGAAATTGTACTCAACTTTTCAACATCAGGTACACCATAGTTGCAGGGGAAAATAATACAACAAAACAAAACAAAATGGAAGTCTCTACTCTCAAGAATCTCAAAGTCTAATGGGTGATACACCAAGCAAACAAATATGTACGAATGAACTATACCCAGGAAAAAATAGGACATACTTAATGAAGGATAGACGTTAGAACAGGAGTTGGAAATGACTTCCTGTAAAAGATGGGATTTTAGTTGAAATTTAAAGGAAGTCAGGAAAAACAAAACATGGACTTTAGGAGAGAATATGTAGAGGTCACATATAATAGCTTAATTATATCTGTCCTATTTGTGCTTTTCTTTTCCATTTTCCTATTTGTTAATGCTAATATATTACTGACACATTCGATAGCAAAATATAAGCCATGTTATTTATTATGTATCCTCATAAATTTCTTTCCATCTATTTTGAGGCTGCTAAAGTGATTTACTTTGAAGCCACTGAATGTAGAAAACAAAGAGAATATGAACATTTTAGGGCATAGCATTCTATGTAAAAATAATGCATTCATTTATATAATAGCTCCATTTGAAAAATACTTGGAATAAGGACACAGAAAGCCTTTTGTTAAGGAATGAAGACTATCACATATTACGTCACATAATGCTTAGTAATTTGAACTTTGAATATGTTTTTTCTTTAATAGTATCACTATCATTGATGTTTCAATGGAGAAACATGATTTACAATAGGGAATATACTCATATGACTTAATAAAATGTTATCTAACATAAACCAGAATTTTAGGCCTAAATTCACAATAGGCAGATCTCCTTTCTTGGATATTTGATTACTGCTAGGCAAAGTCATAAATTAGGCCCATTAGGTTTATAATAAATTTACTTGATGTGAAAAGAGCTAGTTGTTCAATGCCACCCAGGAAAGGTTTCATTCTTCCTTGATTGACTATCACACTTAATTATCAGCTTTTCAAAATTCATAAAGAATATATATATGTATATATTTAAATGTTTGTGGTTTTTATTGGTGTCTTCTAAATTTTCCTTTACTTCTGTTTCTTTGCATTCTCAAACAATTGATCTCTCATTTCTTTGGTGAGACTTACTATAGCAGATTCAAGATATTTTTATGTGCCAATTATTATTTTTTGGTGAAAGCCATAATCATTTTTCTTTTGATTCTTATTTCTTTTTAAATCACTTAAGAGTCCACATGTGGTAGTTCCATTTTATCCTCGTATTTCACAGGGTCCTCTAAGTGCTAGATCATTTTTCCTTGTTTCTTGTATTATATTCCTGAACTGGCTTACTGGATCTGGAGGTGATATTGCCTTCTTCAGTTAATGTTTTCTATGATGACTTTATGACTTTATGAGTTTATGATTAGAATCTTTGAGTTTTATTATCCTTAAGATCTTTACTCATCTCAGTCTTTTCTGTACTTATTTTCCCTATTGCTCACTTTCTGACTCCTTCCACTCTGATGGTCATTTTCCCATCAACTAGATCTTAAAATGTCTCAGTTACTTTATATGGTGGGCAATTTATAGTTCACTAGTCTATATCCCTGTCCCCTAATGACTAGAACTGGCCCCAGCTGGGTGCTACAGTCTTTCCTTCAGGCTTAATAGAGTTCTGAATAGTGCTCACCCCTACAAATTATTCTGTACTATTTCCTCTGTTCTTACTTTCTCTGACACAGCAGTTCAGATTGCTGGCCAAATAAGTGCAACAAAAAGTGAGAGGTCAATTCTGAAGTTCTGAATTTGGATGCTTGAGGCTCTGGGAAGAGAGTTAGGAGTGTGGTGTGATGTTGATCTCTATTTCAAGTTCACACGTGTCCTACTCAATTCTTTCTGTTCCTCCTTTCTACTGAAGAAAACATTTGCAACACAGAACATTACCATCACTTGAGCCACCAAGATCTTAGTAAACTTCTTCAGTCTAAAGCCTAGATTTCCATAGCACTGAAAAGAGGGAGAAAAGGATCAAGTGCATGGGAAAGAGGTGTGTTGGGTCAATAAGTGTAGTTTTGGTGCCAGTAGGGGAAAGCCCAAGTGCTCTCCTCTCACACAAGTTGTTCTTTATGAGATTCATTGGAGCATTCTCAATGTCTATTGAATCTGTCAGGACAAACTGATTTTTTTTAGATGATAACCAGTTTTCCTCAACCTGTTCCTCAATTTGAACATATTTACCTGTATGACTTCCCTCTAATTAATCAAGGATGTCCCTTAGTTAATGATCTATTATTTGTCCTGAACATACACATACACACATACATAAGAACACACATGCATATACATATACATACACACATACATGTACACAAATACATACATTTGGCTTGATGTCTCCCCCATTATAATGAAAGCTCCTTGAAAGCAGAGATGAACTTTTGCCACTTGTTTTTGTCCATAAGACTTAACGGAATGCCAAGCATGTAGTAGGTTCTTAGTAAATGGTTATTGATAATTGATTCAGACATATTCCATTTTTCTCTTTTCTTTTATGTCTTCATATCTTTATTTTTGATCATCTCCCATCCCATAGTTTTCCCCTTGACCACTTTAGATCATACAATCATACACATCTTTTCTCTGAACTTGCTGATACCACCTTTTCTAAAATCTAGCATATTTGCAAAAATTTAGTCATTTTTAAAAAAAAAACATTTTTATCATAAATTCTAGTATAGAATAGTCACTTTCTCCTAAGCTGTCCATTATTCCCATGCCACTCAGTCAACTCAACAATTTACTAAGAACTCACTATGTGTCAGTAATTAGTTCCTTCCTGATGGTGAGACTTGGATCCAGAACAAAATAACCTATATCTGTGTCATTACATTTCCCTTGCCTCAGCTGTGCTCCATTTCTACTTTGTCAATATTTACATTAAAAAATTTCAGCTGAAGTGTCTTCTGCTATAGCAAGCTTATCTTCATTTCTCCAGGTATGACTACACACACACATACACAGACATATATACATACACATATGTGTGCACATGCACATGTACAAATGCATATATGCATACATATATACACATGCGTGTGCATATATTTATATGGGTATTTGTATATGTATGTGTGTATATATGTATGTGTGTATGTGTGTGTGTATATACATATACTATTATGCAAAAATATTCTTTTCCACAAAAGCATATAAGCCCCTTTGTGTTGGGGACTATCTATTTTTTTTTTGTCTTAAATTTCCAGTCCCTAGCCCAGCACCATTCAAAAAGTTGGTCCATATTAATACTTACTGAATGAATGTCATCAAATATATTAGATGTATATCCATGTATAAACATACTCATACATACACAAATGCATTTATGTACATTTATATATATAGAAATATATACATATATTCACAAACACACACACACACACACATATATATATATACACACACATTATATACCTATATTGTGTGCATGAATTTATATTTGTGTATATGCACAAATAAGTGATTTTGTACTATTATTTCTCAGGCCCCATTTTTATATCTTCCACTAATTTCCCATTTTAAATAGAGATGAAGGTTAGGGTATCTTGTTTGTTTTGTTCATCTTCCTGCATATCTGTTATGGTGTCAAAAAAATTATCATTTTCCTTTTTTGTATCACCCCCTTTTAATAGTTATCTAATTATTGCTCCCAAACAAAACTAGCCACCATTCCAATGTTGTTCCCTTTGAGAGTTTAGGATGGACCTGCTGACTAACTATGTAGCTTACTAATAAACCTACCAAAGTTTAAACACTACACTAAGACTTTTGGGATCCCCCTTTTTTCCCCTTAAGTTTAATGCCTATGTATTCTCTAAGGAGCAGTATTTTCCAGTGATTTCCCACTATTCATACCAGAAAGCTTTCTGTTTGTATGTCTCAGTTTATCTTGTGCTTCTAGAAAATATATGTTACACACCAGGATTTTAAGCATGATCCACTTTGGTAATTAAAGGTCTGAGGCTCCATTTGGACAACATAATATATTAGTTTGGCTGTAGGGCAAATGAATTCATTTGAGGCTTATGCCTCTGTTGTTTATTCGGGTATTTAAATTTGTTTATCAGTGAAAATAGAAACATAAAACGTACCTGTTCTCTATTTATTTCCTTCTATAATTCATCATTTGGAAAAAAAGAATAGATACATCTAGTTTGGTCTACATTTACTACAAGGCAGTGTGAAACCAAAAACTATCTCTCAGCTGAAAGAGCCAGTAAAATCCATTGATTTTCAAGTAGTTGTTTAACATAACCCATACTGTGTAGCATCCCTTTTAGTAGCAAGATGCTAATTTGTATAAAAAGAGTAATCAACAGGACATCGTAAGCAGACTCAGGAGCTGGCTCTTTTTACACAGTTCAATATCTGTATAGGTAAGCATCACTTCTAAAAGGAAATGTATGCATAAAGTAAATTTATATTAAATTGAATAGAAATACTCTTCTTTCCCATAATGTACATCATAATTTTGGAAATGTATTTTTGGTTTGGGGTAGCACTGGGAGTATGATAAGATCTGAAGACGTCCATACTAAAATAAGATGTGTTATCATTTGAAGTTGGCATCACACCACATATGTCTGTACAGAGGGGGGAAGGCCATTTGTTTTTTTATTTGCTGGTATTCCCTCCAAGTGCTTCAGACAATATGATTAGTGATCATTGCTAACTGAGACTAAATTCTGTCTTTTAATGTCACTGCTGTTGGGAGAAAATGTGGTGATTCACAAAACATGCACCCTGACAAAATAGCAGATCTTTGAGGTAATATAATATTGTTGATATTATTATTGTTATTTTATATGTAGTAGAGTACAAGATTCTTGAGGACAAAGATATTGTTGTTTTGATTCTTGTATGCCCAATAGCCAAAACAATGCCTTGCATGCCATAAGTGCTTAATAAATACTTAGGGAATTCAGTTTCAAATAAGTCAGTCTGAGTTGTTCCTGTCCTAACCTTTCAGGTAGATTGTCTTCTGACCTTTATCTATTGTTGATACATTTCATCTGAGGGATGTGTAATGCCTTTTCTCTCAAAGGCACGACAGACGTCATTTTAAAATAAAGTATCTCATTGAATCCCAGACACACAATTATAAGACAAATAACACTTCCCATTTGATAAGTTGGAAAAAAAGTTTGAAAGAAAAATACCTTACCCTAATTTATACTTCTAGATGAGTGGTACATCTAGATCTCACACTCAAAACATTTTATCCTTTAGTCTAATAACTGTACCCCATCTTAAATGTTTTCAACATAATATTGTCCTAAATATATATATATATATATATATATATATATATATATATATATATATATATATATATATATATATATATATATATTACTTTTTTTCTTTCTTTCAACTAAAACTAATCTCTCTCAATGGCTTGCCTTGATATCATCTTATGAAACCACCATTAGTCATAGGGTGAGGTAAGAAAACAATATGGTTCCCCTACCACCAAGAATATCAGTTTGAGAACTGGTGATTCTTAAACTTTTCTTCTCAGTACCTTTTTATAAACTTAAAAATTTTTGAGGACCTTAGAAGAACTTATATCTATATGCATTATCTATCTGTGTTTATTGTTTTGAAATTGAAGCATCTTATCATTATTGTGAAAATAGTTTTCACTTTGTGGACTTCCAGGAAGGCTTCTGATCCTCTAATTGAATTAAATAAAAAAAAAATAGTGCTTAACAAGTATTTTTTGACTGATTGCTCTCAAGGAGTTAATATTTTTCTGGGAGGAAAAAAAAACATTTATAAGGAGAAAACTTCAAGACAGATGGGAAAATCCCATGATTTTTAGATGAAATAGTTACCATTTATATAGTGATTTTAATATATTATCTATTTTAGCTTCACTAGAATCCTGAAATTTAGATGCTATTATTATTTCTATTTCCCAAATGAAGAAATTGTAACAGTCTTAAGTAACTTGTCCAGTGTCACATTGTCTTTCCCTCTGATTTTCCTTTTCCATTGAAAACAAAGTGATATAATAAAAATCATGAAAAAGACTCTTGTAATAAACATGAATAATCATGAACAAACTCCCAAATAGCCTAAGTCTAAAAGTTTGAGTTGTCTTCTCAATTTTGAATTTAGCATCTTTCTGTCTTTGACTCCCTGAAACCGTTTTTGGTGATTGCATTGATCAGAGGTTTTAAGTGTTTTGGAGTTTTTTTTTTCTTTGTAGTGTTTTGTTATTGTATAAATTGTTTTCCTGTTCTTACTTCAATCCTATTAGTTTGAATTCCTAGATTTCTATGCAGTTTTCCCTTCCATCCAGTCTCATAGCATAATGATGTTCCATCACCTCCCTATACGTTAGGTCATTCCTCAACTGATGGTCACTCATCTTCGTGTCCAGTTCTTTGCCTCTGTAAAATCAGTTATTAAAAATATTATTGTACAGGCATGTATTATTGATCTTGCTTTGACAGATTTCTGATTCGAGTCTAATAAAGGTATACCTGGGTCAAAAGGTATGTGAAATTTGGGGCATAATTCCATGTTGCTTTTAGGAATACCTAAACCAATTTACAGTTCCCTCAAGAGTATATTAATGGCTTTTCCGCCCGCTCCCCTCTACCCCAGCCTAAGTGCCTTTCCGGCTGCATTGCACTCACACCAAGCTTCGGCCCCGCAGCGCTAGCGCTGCCGCCACCTCCCTCCTGCTGCCGCCATGATTATCTACCCAAACCTCATCAGCCATGATGAGATGTTCTCCGACATTTACAAGATCCAGGAGATCTCAAACAGGCTGTGCCTGGAGGTGGAGGGGAAGATGGTCAGTAGCACAGAGGGTACTATTGATGATTCACTCATTGGTGGAAATGCCTCTACTGAAGGTCCTGAGGGTAAAGGAACTGATGCCACTGTAATCACTGGAGTTGATGTAGTAATAAACCATCATCTGCAAGAAACTAGTTTCACAGAAAATTCCTACAAAAAAGTACATCAAAGACTACGTGAAATCAATCAAGGGCAGACTTGAAGAGCACAAACCAGATAGAGTACAGATCAAACACATCCTTGCTAATTTTAAAAACTATCAGTTCTTCATTGGAGAAAACATGAATCCAGATGGCATGGTGGCTCTCTTGGACTTCCGTGAGGATGGTGTGACTCCATATATGATTTTGTTTTAAGGATGGTTTAGAAATTGAGAAATGTTAACAAATTCAAGCTGATTACTTTGAGTCACCTGACATCATAACTGGCTGCTGCTGTTTGTCATCTACACAACATCAGGACTTGGACAAACTTGGACCGATGTCATCTTGAGCTTTATTCATTTATTTTTACCTTGATTTATTTGGAGTGGAGGCATTGTTTTACAAACATGTCTTGTAGGTTGTCTAAAATAAAAAGCATTTAAACCCAAAAGAAAAAAAGAGTGTATTAATGGTTATATTTTCCTGCTCGTCCTCAAATTTTACCACTTTCCTTTCTTTCTTTTCAACTTTGTTAAGCTTATGGATGTGAGATTGAAACTTAGAGTTGCTTTAATTTGTATTTCTCTAATTATTAATGACCTTAAGCAATTTTTCTTTCAATATAATTATGGAAAATATGTATTTTCTTTCTGTGAGAACTGTCTCTTTCTTCATAATCTTCATCTTTTTGATAATGTACTCTTTTCCTCTCCATAGATCTGAAAGCTAAATTCTTTCTTATTCCTGTGATTTGTTTATATGTCTTTTTATATTTGGATGATTTATCTTAGTATATACCACAAGGTGTTGGCTCTAAGCTTAATTTTTGTCAACATGTTGTCCAGTTTTCTCAGCACTTTTTGTACTTAATATGTCCTTTACTTTCAAGCAGCAAGGGTCTTGGGATTTATTTGGTTGCTTGTATTATTTATTGCATACCTAGTCTATTTAACTGATCGATATCTCCATTGTTTTTATCAGAATCAAATCATTACCACTTTTTTATAATTTGAGATCTAGTATTAACAGATTCTTTTCCTTCCAACTTTTTCTTCTCATTATTTATTTCTATGAGATCATTGGTTTTTTCTCATGTCAGATGAATTATTCTTTTCCTACTTTAATACAGTAATCTTTTGGAAGTTTGATTGGTATAAAATTAAATAAATTTGAGTGACATGGCATTAAATAAATTAATTTATTTAGAGTTGCCAATTTTATTGCACTGACTCAGCTTGTCAGTGATGAATTCTCTATTATTTAGGTTTGTTTTTATCACCTTAAGCATTCAATTTGTATTTGTATTCTCAATTTATCATTAGAGATAGATTCTCAAATGTTGAATACCTTTTGTAGTTATTTTAAATGAAATATCTTTTTTTCTCCTTTCCTATTGAGTTTTATTGGTAATATAAAATGTTAACAATTTATGTGGGTTTATCTTTTGGCTTGCAAATTTGTTGAAATTATTGCCTCAATTAAAATTTACTATCTAGGTTTCTCTTAGTAGATATTCATATTATCCATAAAACTAAATAGCATTGTTTCTCCTTATTCTTATTTTGTTGATTTTTGTTGTTTTCTTTAGGTGGAGGGTGAGTTTTTCATGATTATTATTTCTAGGACTATTTCAAAAGATATCTGTACATAGACATGAACATATTTTACTTCTCTCTGATTTTCTTGGAAAGAATTTCAGCTTTCCCAAATTGTAAAAATTCTAGTCATGGATTTTATATGTGTACTAATTATCATACTAAGAAAAGATCTCTTGATTTCTATTTTTAGTGCTTTTAAGAAAAAAATATCAAAATTTCAAAAGCTTTTTTGCATCATTAATATGACTTTTTTATCCCACAATTAATATTATCAATTATTTTATATTTTTTCAAAAATTGAAACAATTTACTCATGCATGGATAAATCCAATCCCTCTATAGTTTATAATCCTTGTATTATATTGCTGTAGCATCTATGTTATTTTTTTTTAATTACATCAATATTGACTAAAGGTACTGGTCTAGAGTTTTTCCCCCTTTATTTTGTTTCTCTTGATTTTAGTTCATGTTTTAATCACAGAAAGGATTTGGTTGGACCTATTTTTTCTTTCTTTTCTCCAGTATCAAGCATAAAATCCTCAAACTTACTTTCAAAACACTTTATAATCCAAACCTATAAACACACACATTTCCAGTTTTCTTACATCTCGAGTCCTTTCCTTAGCACACATAGTCTGTGATCTAGTGGTACTGGATCCTTCATATTCCTTAAACAAGACATTCTCCCAATTGCATGTATTTTCACTGTATGTTTTTCCATGCTCTCCATCTTTATGTTCACCTTCTGACTTCCTTCAAATCTTAGCTAAAACTTACTTTCTGCAAGAAGTTCCTCCTGATGCTCTTTAAATTTAGTTCCTTTGATGATTCCCACCCTCCTACCCCCAATTTTAACTGTATATAGCTTATTTGTACATCGTTGTTTCTCTATTGGTTCCTTCTATCAGACTGATCTTGTTGGACTATTCATGCTTATGATTAATTCCTTTTTGTTGTGTTTTTTTTTCTTCATTTGCATCAGTCACACAATTAACCTATTTTTTCAGCACTATGTACCAGGCACTATACTAAGCACTGGGGATACAAAGAAAGTAAAAAACAAAACAAAACAAACAAAAAACATTGCCTGTCCTCAACAATGCAATACAGAAGAAAGGGGGATAAAAAGGTTTCTGTCAACCACACCATGATAGAGCCAGTGGCAAATTATGAAATGGTTTCCTATCCAATGTCCACTCTCCTTAATCAGAGGTAGGGAGGAACTGCAGTCAGGTAAGAATGATGAGGTTTCTTTCCTAAGCACTATCTTTAAAAGGATGATTGTCCGGGGCTCACGGTCCCCGATCGACCCTCCCTGTGAGTAGTAACCCCTCACTCTGCTTCACGCAGCTTCAGACGTCTCTGGACCCGTCCCCGGGGGCCGGAGCTCGGGCGGAAACCAAGCACGAGCCAGAGTGGTAGAGCAAAGCAGATGTTTATTCAGTAGTTCACATCAGTCCAGTCCCCACGAACCCCCTCAGGGCATTGCCTTATATTCCTTATCCCTTCCGGTTCTTGCTATCCGGCCCCTGATTGGAGAGCTCAGCCCGCTGTCGCCCCAGCCCCCTCCCCTTAGCTGGTTGTGTCCTGTGGCAATAGGGCAGGGGTCTCTCTGGACCTTCCCTTCCCATTCGGAACATCTGCTTGGTCCTATCACAGGCGGCCAGGTGTGTTTTACTCTCACTGGGGCTTCCTCAGTACCTCCCAGAGGGCGGTATCGTGCCTTGTACACGAGCCTTCCCTGCACCCTTGGTCCAGAAGTCACGGGTGAGGCGCGTGACTGCCGGGGGGGCGGGTATAGACTCCCGGCCGTTACCTCTCTGCCCAGGAGGTCCGGGGATGGCCCCTGACAGATGATCTTGTAGATGCTCTCATGTCCACCCTGTACCAATAAGAGGGTGTATGGGTGGGCAGTGGTAGTATAGTGGATACCACAAGATGGTTTAGTGGATAGAATGCTAGGCCTTAAATAATGGAAGACCTGAGTTCAAATCCAACCTCAGATAGGAGCTGTAAACCCTGGGCAAGTCACTTAATTTCCATTTGCCTAAATCCACTGAAGAAGGAAGTGGCAAATAACTCCAATATCTTTGCCAAGAAAAACTTAAAGTATGGTCACTGGTGTCCCAAAGGGTTATATGTAAGTGAACAACAACAAAAGTGTGACAATTTTTTGAAAAAAGAAAATAGCTCAAGTACACAAAGAGGATAAACATTGCTAGATATCAGTTGTTTTAAACTTTAACTGAGCATTTTACTGGACAGCAAATATGAGTCAGTACTGTGCTACAGTAACAAAAAAAAAGGTAATGAAATTCTGAACTTTATTATGAGAATCATAGCTCCTAGAAGTCAGGAGGTAAGAGCTCCACTTTGAAAAGCCCTATTAATGTCTCATATAAGGTATTGTTTTCAGTTTTGAGTGCCCTGGATTATGAAAGGCATTGATAAACTGAAGGGCAACAAGAAATATTGAAGCCTTTGAGTTCATGTCACAAGAGAATTAATTGAAGGAACTGGGAAAATTCAGCCTGGTGGGGTAAAGACTCAAAAGAAACATGTTATCCATCTTGAAATATTTTAAGGGATGTTATATGTGACTCTGGACAAATAACTTCACCTCTTTTGTCCTGAATTCTTCATCTATAAAATGAGGGACTTAGACTCAATGACCTCTCCTGTCCTTACAACTCTAAATCTGTAATCATATAATCCTGCTTGGAAAAGGGATTATACTGTTAGACTATTTTTTCCCCAAGAGGCTGGAACCAATAGCAATAGATAAAATTCTCAAAGTGATAAATTTCAGTTTTTATTAGGAACATCTCCCTACCAATTTGAGCTATCAAAAAGAGGAATGAGTTACATAGAAAAGTGATGGATGGATTTCTTCATATGCAAAGGTTAGACAACCATTATTGGTTACATTATAATTGATTCATTTCATATACCGATTGTATTACATGGCCATGCAGGTCCCTTCTAACTCTCAAACTGTGTTGTCCTATGATTCTGTGAGGTTAGAGAAATCTGAATTGGGTAGGAGGTATTAGTTTTTAGTCACTGGTGAAGAGAAGGAGCAAGGAGGGAACAAACTACTCATATGATTAAAGTTGGTAAAAATTGATGAGAACTGTCCCCTAAGTTAGGTTACATAGACCATTTCTCCCCCTGGGAATACAGTGCTTGAAGCTTTCCTCATCTTTATTATTAAGTGAAAAACATGAGAAAATAGATTGCATCATCTCCTAAATTCCATGGAAACCAGGACATGGAAATAACCAGAAATCAGTATGTAAGTAAATGAGAAAGTTCCAACTTTCCTTCTAAATAGCTTCTTGGAGCAACGTGGTAAAGCAGTGTCACATTTTTCAAGGTGGTGTACAAGTCTCACTTTTAGCACAACAGTTTAATAAATGTACATATAGGGCACCTGAGTGTATTAGGTAAGTCATTTGATCTCTCTAGGCTTAATTTTCTTCTATTAAATAATACAAGTACCTGGGACATAGAAGGCAATTTATGCTTGTTAACTTGATTAGATGACTGACTTCTGACATTCCTTCCAGTTCTAAATCTATTATACTTTCTACAGGGTAAGTTTCTCCATCTTTCAGCTGTTGGTACCTTTGTCTCTTAGAATATCATCTAATTGACTTCCCCCCCTTTCCTTCGCTCTGCTTGTCTTCCCCATCTCTCTCTCCGTATTTCTCTCTTTCTTTACTTCTCCATCTGTCTTTCTGTCTCTGTCTCTCTCCTTATTAAATTGTTGTCTTGCCCACTAGAATATCTTGTAAACTCCTTGAGGATACAAGTTAAATTTGTTCTATTGAGGATAGAGTTTATTTTAGCCTTTATTTTGTATCCCCAGCACTTAGCACAGGTTCTGACTCATAATTCTTCCTCAGAAAAAAATGTTTTCTGATTAATTCAATGACTTTTTGTCTCCTTTGGAGATTAATAAAACACAATACAACAGCAACAAAATCTAGTTCCTTCATCTCAGTCATTTTCTTTCATAGGTCTCTAAAGTTTTTTCTTTTCTTCCCAAATTGTTAGATCACTCTCTAGGCTCCCAGATCACTCTCTAGACTCCCACGAGTGCAAGATTGAAAAGCATTGTAAGTAGAGCTTTGCTCCCCTCTATCCTTTCCTTCCCTGTGGTTAGTTGTTAAATCTGTATGCTGAATATAGGGTTTGACAAGTGATCTGTCTTCTAAAGTTTCTCAATTTCTGCTGAGCCATTTGGTGAATTCCTGATTAGCATTAAATAAGGGTTTGATCAAATGAGTTGTTGGGATAGTGCCATCTGCTGAAAAGTGAAACCCAGGTCAGGAGGGAATACTTACAAACCTCATTGACTTTTGTGATAAACGTGTATGTACTTGGGAAAATTCTCTTGTTTGCTAGAGATGCTTCTTTAGATTAAAATATGCCACCTCTAGATTTTGGATAAAGAGTTCAAAATATAGGTTTTGGCCATATATGTCTTTCATTGCCAATGAAAAGGCATTCAGAAAATGACTATAGTTTGACCTTAGAGTTCCATTTCCTTTCATGTCTACTATCCAGAGCCCACATATCCAGAGATGGTACATTTTTTTTTTTCCATTTCATACACCATTTTATGTACAATGTACTCAGTTCTCTTAAATGAAATGAAAACACCAAGGACATAATAAGCAGGACATTATCAATGTGTGGAACCCTGCAAGTCCTTGAAATGATATTTTTAGTTTTTGGACTGATATTTTTTGATAAGACTTACTATTTCTCCTGACAAACTCAAGATTTAGCGAGGAGACTTCATTCTTAGTTTCTTGCTGCAGCTCTTAAAAAACAAAAAGAACTTCAGCAAACAAATTCTTTCTTATATGAAAGACATGTAGATAGGAGAGGAATGGAATGATAAAAGTATGAAAAAATGACAGTCTTTCAAAAAGTTTCCATTCTAAAAGTGAACAATATAGGAAATGGATATAATATAGATTGTGAAATAGAATTCAGACAAATAAGTTCTAAGGAAAATGCTATGTAGCATTTTAATAATAATAAAAAAATAATTATCAGCTGGGGCATCATAGAATGTTTCCTAAAGTCTAGGAGGGAAGAATTTTAAGAGATGAAGATGATAAGGAAGGTATCTGTTCCAAATATGAGAAATGGACAACATATTCCCAAGAGAGCATAAATAGGAACAAAAAGTAGAAGTTGCAAAAATAGGGAAACTAAGGCTTGACGAAAGAAGAAAAAAAATTAAAACTAGAGCTATTCAAATGTGAATAGGGTAGCTAAACTAGAGGTCTTCAAGGAAAGATTGGATGGTCACTTGTTAATTTCTAGTTAAAATGGATCCATGGTCAGATTTTGATTGAACTAGGTATACTCTAAGGACATTTGAACCTCTGAGTTTCTGTGTAAACGTCTGTTTGCATATTGATTCATATCTAAGTTCTGCCACTCATTACATCTGTAACCTTGAACAAGTCATTAACTTTTCTGGGTCTCAGTAGAGATGGGCTTAAATGACCTTTGATGGTTTGTTTTCTCTCTTGCAGGCTGCCTGTTAAACATTTCAAACTTTTATCCCATAGATCTCCAACTTCCCATTACTAAATAAAACTCAAAGAGGCATCATTATTCCAGTCACACAGGTTTTCAGTGTTGGTGTGTTCCTTTCTTCACCTATCTTACTCTCTTTATTGAACCTTTTTGGGAAATATTTTCTCTTCTGTCTCCAGGATAACTTTTAGATATTTGCTTCCCTTTTCTACTTATTTAAACATCCTTCTAGTTGAGGCTATTATCAACTAATACTTGGATTGTTTGGAATAGCATTTAAATTGGTCTCCTTACCTTAAGTTTTTCCTCACTGTGATTTTTTCTGTATTCAGGTGTCAAAATGATTTCCCTAAAGAAAATGTCTGAATGTGTTATTCTGCTTTCTCAATAAACTCCAGAGATTCTCTACAACTTCTAAGATAAAAAATGAACTGGACAATTTGACATTTAGATCCCTTTACAACCTCGTTCATTTCTCCCTTTTTAATCCCTTCCATAATTTCTATGATCGAGTCAAAAAGCATTTATTGGGGTCTAATATGCTAGGTGCAATGCTAAGTGCTAGGAATATGAAGAAAGGTTGAAATAATCCCTGTTCTAATGGAGCTCGTAATCTGCTGAAGGAATTAATAGACAAACAAAATACTTACAGGAAGAATTGGAGAAAATGTCAGAGGGAAATCATTAACATTAAGGTGGATCACAAAAGATTTCTTAGAGAAGATGAGATATTATCTGAGACTTCAAGGAACTCAGGGAATTCAGAAAGAGAAACAATATGGGAAACAATTTTAGGCACACAAATTGGCTAGTGAAAATGTAGAGTTGATTAATGGAATATCTTGTCTGAGGTCCTTCAAGAAGGTCAGTTGCCATGGATCTAGCCATACTAGCCTCCTAACATCAATTTATACAACATTTTACCTCCCATCGCCATGCCTTTGTTATAGTTTCCCATATCCAAAATTATCTGCTCTAGAGTTGAAAAATGTTTCTCAAAAAGTAGTGTCCCTAATAATGCTTTTTTAACTTTAATATAAAAATGCATCTGTCTATGATAAGTAGAAAAACTAGAAGAGAATGGAATAAGTATTTTGTAGTGCTTATGAAGTGCACTGTACTAAGAGTTTAAAAATATTATCAAATTCATTTAATCATCACAAGAACCCTGGGAGGGACAGGCTGTTATATCCCTATTTTTGCCACTGAGGAAACAGGCAAATAGGTTGTGATTCATCTAGGGTTACATAGCTAGCATCTCAGACTGTGTATAAAATCAACTCTTCTTGATTTCAAGTACTTTATCCACTGTGCTATCTTGCCACAATTCAAGGTTACAACTAAGAAACACACCATAATTCACCCACACTTTCTCATCATGGACCATTTCTGGGCATGTGATCCCTTCCATACCCTATAGATAATACACTTTTGAGGTTGGGTGCCTTCTTCTACAGCTCCTAACATCAGGTTAGTCCCAATGCATAGCCATGTGTTAACCTAACATCTTCTAGCAATATATCTCTTGGGTGGTATCTTTTATAGACCTTTTTTTGTGCATTTCTTTTGTCAGTGATATGATGCAGTCTATATATAAAACCTTTGTTTTTGTTTTTTTGGTTTTTTTGGTACCACTATTGTCATTTCAATGACTCAAAATTTTAATTTCCCCAAGTTGGTAGTATCACAATCAAAGGAATACCAGTGATCAAAATGTGGTTTTTTTTTGAGGGGGGAGGGTGGGAATCTTGTTTATTGCAAGCACTTTGTATTTCACCAAATGCAATGCAAGCTCTTTTTTTCTGTTTTATTCTGAGCCCCATGTCCATCTGCGGTGTCTATACAAGATATATGTATTATATAATGTCCATTCAAAAACAAATCATTGTCCAAACAATTTGTTTTATCCACCTTGTTTTTCCACTGTGCATAGTTAGATTGAATTCATTTGAGTAATTATCAACCTCATTTAGGAAGGTACAATATTCCAAGTCTTGATGCAATTAACAAAATGGCATTCATAAACAGGAACATCTGGAGGAGTTCATCATCTATAGCAAATCTTTCCTCATTTGAACTTTGCACTGGATGCTCTCCATGACAGACACTTTTGGCAAGCAACCATTTTCAGAATTTCCTAATACTATCAGAGTCCCAGCTAGCCTTCCAGTCATCCAAGTTCACAACTTTAGTGTCATCTTTGACTCCACATTCTCAGTCACCTCACAGAACCAGTTGACAAATATTGCATATGCTATCTCTACAACATATTTCATATATTTTCCCTTCTCATTATCCATTTGACTAGATGAAGCACTCATCAATTTTCACATGGACTATTACAATGTGTTTCCTATCTCATGTTTCTCTGCATTATACACCATCCTTCATATAACTGTCAAAAACCGATATGCATAAAATATGAAGCTGATCATGTCACCTCTCCCTGTACAATAAACTCTAGCAGTTCACTGTGACCTCCAGAATCAAATAGACACCCCTCTGGCTTGTAAAGGTCTTCACAGTTGGACTCCTTCCTATCATTTTTAGTCTAGCTATACATTATGTAATGTGTAACTCTTCCCCCAAAAGGAAAAAAAATAAATCATACTAGCCTGCTTGTTGATTCATACATATGACACTTAATTTCCCTTTGTGGGGTGTGGGGGTGTCCCTTGACTAACATTTCATAATTATGTCTGTAAGAATGACTGATTTCTTTCATAATTTAGACCAAAGAACACCTTCTATAGGCCTTTATCTTTCATTCAGTGGCTGGTAGTTTTCTGTCTAAAGTCACTATGTATTACTTTGTATGTGTGTGTGTGTGTGATATCTATTTATTTACATGTTATCTTTCTCATTGGAATTTAAGCTGAGGGCAGGAACTGTTCTTATTTTTTTCTCTATGTCTTCAACACAACACATACAATGCCTTACATAGTAAAGATTTAACAGATTATTATTGATTGATACAGACCTGTTTTAAAACATAATTAATGATCAAAAAATTAGAAAAAGTTTTTTCTATTGTATTGTCTTCAGTATTTTATAATCTTAAAATATGTATGAGACATATTTTGTAGAAGAACTTTTGAGAGAAAATTTTGTTCTACCCAATCAAATGTTTGTGATTATAAAATGTTGTCTATGTAAAATATTGTTTACAAAAAGGCAGACAATTCTATTTTTCATATTTCATCAATGGATTCCTCAAACCATGTATAAATTATGCAACATTTTGTTGAAATAAGAAAATAGGCAAAGGTTTGCCATTATCATCTTTTTTTTTGGCTCAATCAATCATCTTTTATGTTGTAATAATGTAAATAACAAAGTAGTAATGCCTGATTCTCTGCTCCCCCTCCCCAATTATTTGATGGCTTATCTAGAAGCCCTTAAGGCAATAGACATTTGGCCATATTAAATAATAAAAATTATGCTTGTCTTTTCCTATACCCTGACGAATAAATATGCTGGAAAAGTAGATCCAAAGTATAACATTAAAATGAAAAGCAAATTTAAAAAAATCCTATCTTTCAAATGTGTAGGTTAAAATAATAGTTTACATTTCTATAATCCTTTAAGGTTTAAAAGATCTTTTATTTCAATAGAGCTAGGAAGGAAATTATTATTCACATTTTACTGATAAGAAACAAAGAAATAAAGTAGATTTCCCAGTGCCACAATACCAGCAGTTACGGAAGTAGAGTCTTTAGTCTATGGTTTTTAAGCTCCAAGACCAATCCTCTTTCCATTTTGCTATTCCATTTTAATTAACCTCCAAATAATTCATGGTTTGCTGCTTGGTATTTTAGAGCTTCCAATGAAAATCTTCAAAAAATTTTCAAAAGTAAAGAAAATAAACATTTTTAAATTTCTTGAAGTAAATTATTGCCCAAAAACTTTTGTCTTCTAGAGAAAGCTTCAAATTTTACCAAAAATAAAAAAAAGGCAACGTTCATATCTCAAATCTCATTGAAAATCATTTGTTCATGATGTAGTCAATGGTGTCTTTCTGGAAATGTACACAGACAAATTCACTTTCATTTTAACTTTTCCTTCCATGAGGTGTGTAGCTGACTGTGAACATCACTAACATAGTTGGTTTTTGTGACTTTGGAAAAAGGAAATTGCAAAAGTCCAACTGAGTGGATTGCTCAACTTGCCTGTTTTTGAATATAAATATTACTAGATCTTGAAACAGGCAGCAATTACACCCTTTCAATTTAACTCTACACTTCCTACTACACATGCAATTAATTTTATCAAGGAGAAAAATGTGGTAGGTAAAAAAGGCAAAGTTAGAATTAATTCTCTTAATTAGCAAACAGGTATTAAGATTCCAACCTACATCTATAGTACTCTCATACTCAGTCAACAAACTAATATTTATTAATCACCTAGCTAAGAATGGAGATTTCAAAGAAAAAGAGAAAACAGTCCCTGCCCTCAAGGATTGTTGTCTTGCTTTGTATCCATAAAGCTTAGCACAATGATTCCCATATAGTAAAAGATCATATAAATGCTTGAAGACAGACCTTTTCCTTTGTTTCATACATACAGACAATTGTGAAGGAGACAGATCTAACACGTCTGACGAATTGCTTTATTTTTCTGGTAAAACTAGAGAGTAAAGCAATGTTTTCACAAATTTCAATTGTTCATTTCTTTTCTCCTTTCCTTCTTTCCTATGGGAACTCACAGGAGAAAATAACATATCTTCCCAAGGGAAAGATCTCTTTTACCTCTGTAACAGGTTTCCCAGACTTGCCTTCCCTTAATTTTCTTGTTAAAAGGAAAATTCTTTGTTTGGGTTTTCACTCTAAGTAAAATTCAAGACAAAGAGAATTAAAAAGCATTTATTATAAGTCAAATTAGCAAAGCTTGATATGTTGATCAACTGAAAAACATGAACAGTTTCAAGGTGGGGCCACTTTTAAACGTAACTTTAAGAAACTTCAGATATGCCATCTTCAGTAAAATAGGCTGAGCCCTTGCAACTCCGTTCTTCCCCAATGTAGCAAAAACATGGCAATTGACAGGTAGTGGTTGACTTGGCTGTGGGACAAATAGGAGACTGGGTGAAACCTTCCCTAACACCGATTGACAAGCAGTCTGGAAACAAAGGATTGTTGAGACAAAATAACCTTCAATATCAGAAAGTACATTGGTGAACTTTAGAATAATTTAAAATTTAAAAATGAAAAAAAATAGATTTTCCTTGTAATTATATGTATTTTAGTATATTCATTTAAAATATTATTGAGAAAGATTCCACAGAATTTAGCAGATTTCTAAGGGCATATGGGACACAGAATTTTTTTTTTCAAAGTTACAGACTTGCTCTGTACCATGCTATTTTCCCCCTTTATTTATTTTATTTGATTTTATTAGACCCTTAGGTTGGGAATGGGGGGACACTTCCTATCATAAGCTATTCAGAAATATGGGTATTGTACTAGCCTGCCCAGAAGAGGAGAATGGAGGTGATTAGTGCAATGTAGTTAATTTCTAGAGAAAAGAGAAAGGGTTCATGTAAGTGAGCTTTGTGAGCAAGAAGATTTTGAAAAATACTCTGAAGGGAACTGTAACTGAGACTCTTGTTGACTAGAGGCACAAAAGGAAACAGGACTTTATGGGATCTTAGACTCATTTCCCTGACCTTGCTGCCTAGCTCTTCATTTCACTTTTTATACTTAGCTCTTAGGCTGGCTGTAGACAGCTACCCAGACTGTATTATGCACCATGCTGGCTCAATTCAGTTTAATTAGTGCCTTTGAGAGGCAGTGATAATTAACACAGCAGGACATCATTGCTGAGTCAAACCCTGGGGAGTGGCAAGTTTGGTGCCTTATCAGGGCATAGGCAAAACACATTCAGAGTTATTCAGAGTAAAAAAAATCCTCCAAAGAGATTTCTCTCCAGACAAGGGTCAATTAAAGCTAAATCTTGCAGTTAAAGTAGCTACATTGCTCATTGCTCACTGATCACAATGAGATCTATTCATTCCTTCTTCATTCAACAGATGCATACTGATTGCCCATGAGTCAAGGGAATCCAATTCAATTTTATTTCATTGCATTCAACTGAATGGATTTTTAACATGGAAATACATGTTGAAATGGCAGTTTTCTTATTTCCTACTTACAGGACTTCCAGGAAGACATTTAGCCTCTTTAGGCCTCTGTTATCTCATCTACAAAACATGAATAGAATTAGATAATCTCAAAGATTTCTTCTACATTAACCTAAAATTCTAATAGAAACAACAATAACAGCAGCAACAACAACACTATTGTCCTCAGGGATGAGGTAGAAAATGATGACTGCTGCCCTGCTTCTGCTGCTGACGGAGGTAGAGGAGGAGGAGAAGAAAGAGCATCTCACATTTGTATGAGCTGAAGGCTTGCAAAGCACTCAGAGTGTCCAAAATGACATAGCAATATGTCAAAAAGTAATATCACCTTTCTCTTGCTAAGGTTCAGATCTGGACTTGACTCTGCATTTTCAGTGTCTTTTTAGTTGTGGGTATACAAATAGTAGATTCTGCATTTTAGTTCTTAGCATGTGTGTGTGTGTGTGTGTGTGTGTGTGTGTGTGCGTGTGTGAGAAATATTAGCATTGTCTAGTTGTTCAGTTGTATCCATCTCTTCAAAACTCCATGGATCATAGGACACCAGATTCTTCTATTCTCTGCTATTTCTTCAAGTCTATGCACTGAATGCATCTTCATTGTTTCCATCATATCATCTAAACATCTCATCTGCTGTTTCATTTTGCTTTCAATCTTTCACAATATCAGGACGTTTTCCAATCAACACCAACTTCTCATTTTGTGACCAAAGTATTTAAACTACAGCCCATAAAATACCCATAAAGAAAGATTCTCAACAAATTCTAGAGCAGCAGAAGCCACAGAACGATGGAGTGGAGATTTCCAGCCCAGGATGACCTGGAAGGCTGACAAAAAAGGTCTGTTGCACTGGACCCAGAGCCAAGTCCAGCCCAGCCTTGGCTGTGCAGTACCAGGAGGAGCAGTACCAGAACAGGCTTCAGGGGCAGGATCCCTGGCAGCAGCAGTTCACAGATCCCTTAATCCACAGGAGCCAAAGGTCAGTGAGAGGGCTTTTTCAGCCACAGAGAGAAGGGAACACAGTCTTCCCCTAGCCCTGGCCTCAGGAAACTGACCGGGGCAGTGGTGGCTACTGTGCCAGTCAGAGTCCATTGTTGGAACAGCTCAGCTTAAAGTTCCTGGGGGAATTAAGCACTTGATCAGAACCTCTGCCCTCAACCTAAAACCCTTGAGAGAACTGAGCAGCTGATCTTAATCTCATCCCTTAGCACAATCCTGGGCTGTGGTAGAGCTGGAGGCCCCTGAGGAGGAAACTGCTCTCCCTTGGTTGTGCCACCTTGGAAGAACTGAGAACATACAGGTCCCCAGAGTATACCTGCTCTTGACAAAGGACCCAAAAGTTAAGTAACTGGTGGGGAAAATATCCAAAAAAGGGGAAAAAATAAGAGTATAGAAAGTTACTTTCTTAGTGAACACATATTTTTTCCCATCCTTTTGGATGACAAAGAACAATGTTTACCATTGAGGAAGACATAAAAGTCAGGACTTCTGCATCCAAAATCCTCCAAAATAAATAAGCAATGGTCCTAGACCATGGAAGAGCCCAAAAAGGATTTTGAAAATCAAGTAAGAGAGGTGAAGAAAAGATTGGGAAGAGAAATGAGAATGATAGAAGAAAATCATGAAAAGTGACTCAACAACTTGCTTAAGGAGAACTAAAAATATGCTAAAGAAAATAACACCTTTAAAAATAGGCTAACTCAATTGGCAAAAGAGGCCCAAAAAGTCAATGAGGAGAATAATGCTTTAAAAAGTAGAATTAGCCAAATAGAAAAGGAGGTTCAAAAACTCATTGAAGAAAATAGTTCTTTAAAGATTAGAAAAGAACAGATGGAAGCTAATGACTTTATGAGAAATCAAAAAATTAAAATACAAAATATTTAAACTTTAGTTTCAGTATTTGGCCTTCCAGTGAATAGCCTGAATTAATTTATTTATGTATTGACTGATTTTATCTCTTTATTGTACAAGAGATTCTCAAAAGTCTTCTTCAGTATGATAATTTGAAAACATCAGTCATACTGCACTTCATTTTCCTTACAGCATACCTCTCACAGCCATACGTTGCTACTGTAAAAATTATAGCTTTGGCTATAATGGACTTTTGTCAGCAAGGTGACATCTCCACTTTTTTAGTATGCTGTCTGGTTTTGCCCAAGCTTTCCTTCCAAAGATCAAGAGGTTTTTTTTGTTTTGTTTTGTTTTTTTTAAATTTCATTACTGCTGTCACCATCTGCAGTGCTCTTTGAGTGCAATAAAATAAAATCTCACACTCCTTTCTTTTCTTTTCCCTCTATTGGCCAAGAAGGAATGAGATAATTTGCCATGCTCTTAGCTCTTTGTTTTTTGTGGGGGTAGGGAGGTGTTTGGATGTTAAGCTTCAAGCTAACTTTTATATTATCCTCTATTCCTCATCAAGAAACTTCTTAATTCCTTTTTACTTTTCATCATCAGGATGAATTTCTACACATCTGAGATTGGTGATATTTCTCCCAGCAAACTTCATTCCAGCTTTTGATTCATCCAGCTTGTCATCTTACATGATATGCTGTGCATACAGGTTAAATAAATAAGGTGACAATATTCATCCTTGTTGCACAACTTTTCCAATCTTAACCCAGTCAGTTGTATGTTCTGTTCTACTGGTTGCTTCTTGGTTCACATATGGGTACTCCAGGAAATAAGTAAGATGATGAGGTATTCTTATATTTTTGAGGACTACATTTTATTATGATCCACACAGTCAAAAGTGTAATCAGTGATCTTTTAACTGGAACTCCCTTGATTTCTCCAGAATCCAGCATATGTTTTCAATTTGGTCTCTAGTTTCCCAGCTGCTTTGAAAACCAGCCTGCTTGGGGGGAGGAGCCAAGATGGCGGAGTAGAAAGACTCACATATGCTAGCTCCAAACCCACAGCCCATATATTTTCTCTAAAAAGAACTCACCACAAATTCTGGAGCAGGACAAGCCGCGCAGAAACACAGTGGAAGAGATGTCAGTGCCAGAGAGCCCTGAAAAACCGACCCCAAAGGTCCATCGTGCACCCGACGTGGAGCCCACCCCTGCACTGCCCTGGCCGCGCAGCCCCAGAGGAGCAGATCCGAGCAGGCTTCAGGGATGGAACCTCCAGCAGCCACGAAGATCCCTCCACCCACAGGCACTACAAGTCAGTGAGAGAGACTTCTGGGCTGGCTGAGAGGGGAGTGGGGTGTCTCCATGACTCGGGCCCCCTCGGGAGGCAGTGGCAGAGGCATCGGCAGAAGCAGCAGTGGCCCGGGACTCCCAGAGCAGGCAGGAGCTCAGGGCCATTACCTAAGATCTCCGCATAAACCCCCTGAGGGAACTGAGCCTGGGAGGTGGCCCTGCCCCCACCCAAGCACCAGAACTTGAGCTCACATTGAATAGCAGCTGCACCTGCTGTGGAAAACCCTGAGGCTGGGGAGCAGCATTTGAATCTCAGACCCCAAGCACTAGCTGGGCAGATCTAGGCAGGGGTGGAGAGAAATCTCAGAAGTCAAATAACTGGCTGGGAAAATGCCCAGAAAAGGGAAGAAAAACAAGACCATAGAAAGCTACTTTCTTGGGGAAGAGATGTTACTTCCTCCTTTCATTTCTGATGAGGAGGAACAATTCTTACCATGAGGGAAATACATGGAGGTCAGGGCCTCTGTATACCAGATATCTGAAGTGGATGTCTAGTGGGCTCAGGCCATGGAAGAGCTCAAAAAGGATTTTGAAAATCAAGTTAGACAGGTGGAAGAAAAACTAGGAAGAGAGACGAGAGAGATGCAAGAAAAGCATAAAAAACAGGTCAATACTTTGGTAAAGGAGACCCAAAAAAATGCTGAAGAAAATAACACCTTGAAAAATAGGCTCACTCAATTGGCAAAAGAGGTTCAAAAAGCCAATGAGGAGAAGAATGTTTTCAAAAGCAGAATTAGCCAAATGGAAAAAGAGCTTCAAAAGCTCACTGAAGAAAATAGTTCTCTCAAAATTAGAATGGAACAGATAGAGGCTAATGACTTTCTGAGAAACCAAGGAATCACTAAACAAAACAAAAAGAATGAAAAAATGGAAGATAATGTGAAATATCTCATTGGAAAAACCACTGACCTGGAAAATAGATCCAGGAGAGACAATTTAAAAATTATGGGACTACCTGAAAGCCATGATCAAAAAAAGAGCCTAGACATCATCTTTCATGAAATTACCAAGGAAAACTTCCCTGAGATTCTAGAACCAGAGGGCAAAATAAGTATTGAAGGAATCCATTGATCACCGCCTGAAAGATATCCAAAAAGAGAAACTCCTAGGAACACTGTGGCCAAATTCCAGAATTCCCAGGTCAAGGAGAAAATATTGCAAGCAGCTACAAAGAAACAATTCCAGGATTGTGGAAATACAATCAGGATAACACAAGACCTAGCAACTTCTACATTAAGGGATCAAAGGGCGTGGAATAGGATATTCCAGAAGTCAAAGGAACTAGGACTAAAGCCAAGAATCACCTATCCAGCAAAACTGAATATAATACTTCAAGGGAAAATATGGTCTTTCAATGAAACAGAGGATTTTCAAGCATTCTTGATGAAAAGACCAAAGCTGAAAAGAAAATTTGACTTTCAAACACAAGAATGAGAAGAAGCATTAAAAAGTAAACAGCAAAGAGAGTCATAAGGGACTTACCAAAGGTGAACTGTTTACAATCCTACATGGAAAGACAATATTTGTAGCTCTTAAAACTTTTCAGTATCTGGGTAGTTGGTGGGACCACACACACACACATACACACATATGCATACGCGTGCACGCACACACATACACACATGCACTCACATACAGAGACAGAGAGCACAGGGTGAATTGAATAAGACGGGACCATGTCTTAAAAGAAATTAAGGGAAATGGTGAGAGAGAAATGTAGTGGGAGGAGAGAGGGTGACATGGAATAGTGTAAATTGTATGTCATTCAAGAGGCAAGCAGAAGATGTTTTAATGGAGGGAAAAAGAGGAGGGCTGAGAAAAAAGCGATGAAGTTTACCCTCATCACATTCGACTAAAGGAAGGAATAAAATGCACATTCATTTTGATATGAAAACCTATCTTACAATGCAGGAAAGTGGGGGACAAGGAGATAAGCAAGGTGGGGGGGATGATGGAAGGGAGGACAATGGGAGGAGGGAGCAATTTGAAGTCAACACTCTTGGGGAGGGACAGGATCAAAAGACAGAATAGAAACAATGGGGGGCAGGATAGGATGGAGGGAAATACAGTTATTCTTACACAAAATGACTATTATGGAAGTCATTTGCAAAACTACACAGATATGGCTTATATTGAATTGCCTGCCTTCCCAAAGGGAATGGGTGGGGAGGGAGGAATGAGGAGAATTTGGAGCTCAAAGTTTTAGGAACAACTGTTGAGTATTGTTCTTGCTACTAGGAAATAAGAAATACGGTTAATGGGGAATAGAAAGTCATCTGGCCCTACAGGACAAAAAAGAGAAGATGGGGAAAAGGGAAGGGAGGGATGATAGAAGAGAGGGCAGATTGGTGATAGGGAAAATTAGAATACTTGATGTATTGGGGTGGGGGGAGGGGATAAATGGGGAGAAAATTTGGAACCCAACATTTTGTGAACATGAATGTAAAAAGTTAAATAAATAAATTTATATTAAAAAAAAATGAACAAGGAAGGTCCAAAAAGTAAAAGAAAAAAAACAAAAAGAAAGAAAACCAGCCTGCTCTTCTGGTAATTCTAGGTTCACATGTTGTTGAAGCCTAACTTAAAGAATCTTAAGCATAACCTTGCTGGCATGTGAAATGAGTACAATTGTTCAGTAATTTGAATTTTCCATAGCATTCCCCTTCTTTAGGACTGGAATGTACACTGATTTGTTTTCTAATCTAGTGGATAATGTTATATTTTTCATATTTGCTAGCATATTGAGTTCAGCATTTTAATAGCATCATTTTTTTTTAGGGTTTTAAATTGTTCAACTGGAAATCCATGACTTCCACTTGCCTCATTGTTATCAATGTTTCCTAAAGCTGGTGACCTTACACAGCCCTCCCTCCCTCAAAACAAAGTCAAGTGCAAGTCATGTCATCACGTCTCTGATGGCATGGGCTTTTTTAGCAAAAAAGGACAAAAACAATAATCTGTGAGTAGACACAGCTGCCTGAATGGGGACTCAGCTAGATGGGTAACTCAGTTCCTCCTCTACTGTTTGTTTCCCCCCTCCCCTGACTTATCCACTCCAACTTTGGTTTTACTGGCTAGATTCCTCTCCTTTCCTCCCCTCCCTTCCCCTCCCCTCTCCTCCTCTCCCCTCCCCTCCTCTCCTCTCCTTTCCTCTTTACCCCTTGCCAAAACCTTAAACCTACTGTACTCTAATACTAGAACCCTGCCTAAGGGCTCTCTTCTGCACCCTCCTGGCTTAAGAGTGATTATCAATAACAACTGATGTTGCCTTCCTCCCAGCCTGATGTCTTTCTCTTTTTTTTTTTTTTTGCCTCGTTAAAGGGGTCATCACCTGGCTACTTCTTATACAGCCCTATTCAATGAATGGGCATTACCTCACCCTAAGTCAGTGCTTGAAGGGGGCCAAGGTCTCCCAGTGCATCCTGGGTCATCTCTACTTATCTTGATGAATATCTGGTTGCTGGAACCAGATGGCTCAGGAGGAGAAAGTGAGACTGGTGACCTTGTACAACCCTCCTTCACTCAAACCAAAGTCAAGTATAAGTCATGTCATTATGTCTCTGATGGCATGGTCTTCTTAGAACAATGTAGAATGAATACAACAACAACACAACCACAACAATAAAGTCTAGTTGGCATCCTTCTCTAGCATGTGTGGCTCTAGATCAGTAACCACAATATCATTATTATTGGTAAGGTAAAGACCATTCTTGTATAGGTTCTTGTGCATTCTTTCCACCTTTTCCTAATTTCTTCTGCTTCTGTAAAATCACTACCATTTTTTGTCTAATCACATCTATTTTTACATGAAACTTTCCCTTGATATCTCTACTTTTCTTAAAAAAAAACTCTCATAATTCCCATTCTGTTATTTTCTTCTATTGCTCTGCCTTGATCATTTAATAAATCCTCATTTCTCCTTGCTTTTCTGAAGTACTGTGTTCAGTTGAGTGTATCTTTCCCTTTCACCTACCTTCTTTCCTCAGCTATCGATAAAGCCTCATCAGACAGCAATTTTGCTTTCTTTCTCTTCTTTTTCTTTGGAATAATTTTTGTTGTTGCTTCCCCTACAATATTATGAACCACTGTCCTTAGTTTTTCCAGACATGCTGTCTACTAGATGTAATCCCTTAGAACTCTTTATCATCCCTACCTCATATTCATGTATGTGTGTATGTATGTATTCCTCATTTTAGTATATTATGTGTATATGTTATATAAAATGCAAACATAAGCTTGTATGTATATATATGGAGGCATTTTTCAGTAGTTAGAGAATAATACCGGGATACCTAAATTTAAACCTAAAATAATTACGTAATGTTTCTGTGTCCAATGTCCCCAAGCATTCCACTATGATTTCATTTATCTTGTATTCTGAATTCAACCTCTTCACTCACAACTCACAACACTGGGAAAACCTGTCCAGCTATTAGGTACATTACAAATGTGCAAAAGAAAATTTGAGAATAGAGAGATGTATCATACTTTTCTAGGTTCATTGTGGGGTGGATATCTGCTGTAAAAGATCTCATAATTAAAAATTAGGCTAAAAAGATATAGTCCAATAGCTATAACACAATTCAATAAATGATGAAGTCCAAAGTGGGTGACATAATGAAGGTGTAATAATCCAAAACCATCAACTGTATGAACACTAACTGAAAGTATAGCCCTCTTATATTGATCTCAATTTTAATGTCTGCATTTAGCTCATAGGAAACAAATAATTTTATCAGTTTTATGATTTAGACTAGAATCAATATATTGTCCTGAGATTAGATAGCTTAGTGTAAGAACAGTGGGTTTGACATGAGATAAGGTGGTCTGAGATTTGAATCAGAGTTTACTGGTTTTCTGATCTTTGACAAATCACTTCACCAATTTAAGGCCCACTTTCCTTATTCGTTGATTCAGAAACAATTTATCCGCAGTGCACCATGATAGTGCAGAGACAAAAGTAAAAGCAAAAACAATTCTTTGTACTTAAGGAATATCAAATTGTGACTCTGATCTCTAAACCCTCTTCTACTCTAACATTTTGAAATCACCTAGGATTCACCAAAGAGAAGCTTTGCATTATCAAAAACTAATACTCCAACCATGTTCTTGGCATGTAACTGCAGGATCCCTTGACTGATCAGAACAGAATGATTACCTCCTAGGTCAAAAGAACCCAAAGCAATTTACTTGTAGTTGAAACATGTTAAAGTATTTGCAAACTTCAGCAACCTTATATGAACAATCAGGGAACCAAAGAAATTGTATTTTATTTTTCACAGTTGACCATTTGAACCTGTATGATGTTGTCAAAAGGACACAGTGAAACACTATTACATTATCAGCAGGTGCTTGTATGTGATATTTCACAAATGTTATTTAACCCTCCAAAGAGAGTAAGTTACCCTGGTGTGCTTTGTATTTCAATTTTTTGAGAAGGTAGAAAATATATTGATTGTCATCAACCAAAATATTAGCACCCCACACATACCTTTAAGCAAATTAAAACAGAGTAGAAAATAATCCTTGAATAATGGAGGCAATGAGGAATAGGGGAAAAAACAATACTGGAAAGCAGAAGGTCTCGGGTCAGTCTTGTTCTTGAAAATAAGTAGTTATGTGATACCGGATGTCACTTCACTTCCCTGACCTTCAGTTTCCCCATCTTTAACTTGAATGAGCTGAATCAAATCATCTGTAATATCTCTATCAGGCTCTACTTTTATGCTGTTCTTTCAATTTGCTCAGTGATTATGAGTGGTCCAGGGTGAATAACGAAAAGAAAAACGAGGTAGGCAAAGCCAAGAAGGTAGAGAGATGTCAGGAAGCTGCCTGAGCTCTCTCCAGTTTCCGTGGGAAACAACATTAAATCAAGCCTTTGAAAGAATTCTACAACAACAGAATTCACAAGAAGACGGAGTGAAACAATTTTCCTGCCCAAGATAAGTCAAAAGACTTCAGGAAAGGGCTGTCTCTCTTGGACAAAAGAGAAGCGCAGGCCAACACAGGCAATGTCCAGGTAAGATAGTGAGAAGCTCTTAGCTACAGCATAGATCAACAAGGCCCCAAGGTTCTAGCTCAGCAAGTCACTGGTACAGCTGGCTATCTCTGAGATGTCTACCCACTGCACAGAATATAAATTACCAGCCCAAGATCCGAGGGAGCAACAGGTGTGACTAGGCCAGGCCATTCTGGTGCAGTGGAAAATCTACCAGGCCCAGAGGCCTGAGTGCAGAAAGCCAGTGAGCAGGCACCTCACCCCCAGGGCAAGATGTTTAGAACGTGACTCGTGTATACCAGTAACAGAGCCCAACTTCAGAAATGACCTAAGGATAAAATAGAAAGTCATGAACACAAGAGACTTATATAACAACAGGGAAAAACACAACACAAACTTAGAAGAGGACAACAATCTCAAAATGCTACTTGTGAAGTCTCAAAGGGGAATATGAATTGGTCTCAAGTCCAAAAATCCTCTTAGAAGAGTTAAAAAAGGATTTTAAAAATAGTAGGAGACATAGAAGAAAATTTGGGAAAAGAAATGAGAATTATACAAGAAAATAATGAAAAAAAAGAATCAATAGCTTGGAAAAGGAAGCACAAAAATTGACTGCATAAAACAAGCGCTTCAATATAAGAATTAGCCAAAGGAAAAAAAATAATTCCTCTGAAGCTTCTTTAAAAATAGAATTGGTTAAATGGAAAAGGACTTACAAAAGCTAACTGAAGAAAATAATTCTTTAAATATTAAAATTGGGCAAGTGGAAGCTAATGACTCTATGAGGCATTAAGAATCAGTCAAAGGTAAACTGTGAGAGAGAAATGTAGTGGGAGGAGAGAGGGTGAAATGGAATGGGGTTAATTATATCTCATTCAAGAGGCAAGCAGGAGACTTTTTAGTGGAGGGAAAAAGAGGAGAGCTGAGAAAAAAACATGAAGTTTCCCCTCATCACATTCGACAAAAGGAAGGAATAAAATGCACACTCATTTTGGTATGAAAACCTATCTTACAATACAGGAAAGTGGGGGAGAAAGAGATAAGCAGTGTGGGAGGGATGATGGAAGGGAGGGCAATGGGAGGAGGGAGCAATTTGAAGTCAACACTCTTGGGGAGGGACAGGATCAAAAGACAGAATAGAAACAATGGGGGGCAGGATAGGATGGAGGGAAATACAGTTAGTCTTACACAACATGACTATTATGGAAGTCATTTGCAAAACTACACAGATATGGCTTATATTGAATTGCCTGCCTTCCCAAAGGGAATGGGTGGGAGGGAGGAATGGGGAGAATTTGGAACTCAAAGTTTTAGGAACAACTGTTGAGTATTGTTCTTGCTACTAGGAAATAAGAAATATGATTAATGGGGAATAGAAAGTCATCTGGCCCTACAGGACAAAAGAGAAGATAGGGACAAGAGAAGGGAGGGATGATAGAAGAGAGGGCAGATTGGTGATAGGGGAAATTAGAAAGCTCATTGTATTGGGGTGGGGGGAGGGGAAAAATGGGGAGAAAATTTGGAACCCAATATTTTGTGAAAATGAATATAAAAAGTTCAATAAATAAATTTATATTAAAAAAAGAAAATTTTAAAAAAAGAATCAGTCAAAAAAATCAAAACAATGAAAATAAAATAGAAGACGATATAAAATGCCTCATTTTTAGGGGACAAAAAACTGACCTGGAAAATGTATGGAGGGGAGAAAATTTAAGAATTATTGGAATGGGGCAAGTTGCATACAATAAAGAATCATTAAAAAAAAACTATTACAGTAGATGGACAGATGGGAGGGTGTGAGAATTGTTTGACCCATAATTTCATTGGATCTAGATCAGAGTGGGAATAACATGCACACACAGTTGAGTAGAGAAAATTATCTTACCCTATTTGGAATTAAGAGGGGAAAAGGGAAAGAAAAGAGAGGGGAAGGGCTTGACAAAAAGAAGGGCAGATTGGTGGCGGCAGTGGTCAGAAGTAAAACACTGAGGGACAGAATAAAATGAGAGACAAAAATATAACCCAGGAAAAAATAAGATGGAGGGAAATAGTTATCAAAACTGAATGTGAACAGGATGTCCCATTATGTCCCATAAAATAAAATTTATGTACCAAAAACTAAATGCAGATAGAAGAGTGGATCAAAAATCAGAATCCCACAATACAGGACAATGCAATACAAAAGGCTGATCCAGAATATATCTTGCTTCAGCTGAAGTAAAAAAATAAAATAAAAAAGCAGGGATACGAGTCCTGATCTCAGACAAAGGAAACAGAAAAACAGATCTAATTAAAAGAGACAAGAAAGGAATATACATTCGCTAAAGGGTTTCATAGACAATAGCAAACATCCTCAGCCTCCCCTCTCAGAACTTGTTAAATCTATAAAATAAACAAGAAAGAAGTTAAGAAGGTGAACAGAATTTTAGAACATTTAGATATGATAGACCTCTGGAGAAAATTGAAAGGGCCTAGAATATGCCTTTTCTTTTCTTTTCTTTTCTTTTCTTTTCTTTTCTTTTCTTTTCTTTTCTTTTCTTTTCTTTTCTTTTCTTTTCTTGTCTTTTCTTTTCTTTTCTTTTCTTTTCTCTTTTCTTTTCTTTTTTCTTTTCTTTTCCTTTCTTTTCCATTATTTATTTAACTTTTAACATTCATTTTCACAAAATTTTGGGTTCCAAATTTTCTCCCCATTTATCCCCTCCCCCCCACCCCAAAACACCGAGCATTCTAATTACCCCCAATCACCGATCTGCCCTCTCTTCTATCATCCCTCCCTTCTCTTGTACCCATCTTCTCTTTTTTCCTGTAGGGCCAGATGACTTTCTATACCCCATTATCTGTCTTTCTTATTTCCTAGTAGTAAGAACAATACTTGATAATTGTTCCTACAACTTTAACTTCCAACTTCTCTCCATCCCTCCCTCCCCACCCATTCCCTTTGGGAAGCAAGCAATTCAATACAGGCCATATCTGTGTAGTTTTGCAAATGACTTCCATAATAGTCATGTTGTGTAGGACTAACTACATTTTCCTCCATCCTAACCTGCCCCCCCCCAATTGCTTCTGTTCCCTCTTTGGATCCTGTCCCTCCCCAAGAGTGTTCATTTCATATGGCTCTCTCCTCCCACTGTCCTGCTTTCCATAATCCCACCCACTCTGCTTATCCCCTTCCCCTCCACTTTCCTGTATTGTAACATAGGTTTTCATACCAAATTGAATGTGCATTTTATTCCTTCCTTTAGTCAAATGTTATGAGAGTAAGCTTCATGATTTTCTCTCACCTCCCCTCTTTTTCCCTCCACTAAAAAGTCTTTTGCTTGCCTCTTTTATGGTAGATAATTTGCCCTATTCCATTTCTCCCTTTCTCCTCCCAATACATTTCTCTCTCACTGCCGAATTTCATTTTTTTAAAGATATGATCCCATCCTATTCAATTCACTCTGTGCTGTGTGTGTGTGTGTGTGTGTGTGTGTGAGTGTGTGTAATCCACCAACTACCCAGATATTGAAAAGTTTTAAGCGTTACAAATATTGTCTTTCCATGTAGGAATGTAAACAGTTCAATTTTAGTCAGTCCTTTATGACTTCTCTTTGCTGTTTACCTTTTCATGCTTCTCTTCATTCTTGTGTTTGAAGGTCAAATTTTCTTTTCAGCTCTGGTTTTTTCATCAAAAATGCTTGAAAGACCTCTATTTCATTGAAAGACCATTTTCCCCCTGAAGTATTATCCTCAGTTTTGCTGGGTAGGTGATCCTTGGTTTTAGTCCTAGTTCCTTTGATTTCTGGAATATCTTATTCCATGCCCTTCTATCCCTTATTGTAGAAGCAGGTAGGTCTTGTGGTATCTTGACTGTATTCCACAATACTGGAATTGTCTCTTTCTAGCTGCTTGCAATATTTTCTGCTTGACCAGAGAACTCTGGAATTTAGCCACAATGTTCCTAGGAGTTTCTCTTTTTGGATCTCTTTCAGGTGGTGATCTGTGGATTCCTTGAATAATTATTTTGCCCTCTGGTTCTGGAATATCAGGGCAGCTTTCCTTGACAATTTCATGAAAGATGATATCTAGGCTCTTTTTTTGATCAAGGCTTTCAGGTAGTCCCATAATTTTTTAGTTGTCTCTCTTGGATCTGTTTTCCAGGTCAGTTGTTTTTCCAATGAGATATTTCACATTATCTTCCAATTTTTCATTCTTTTGGCTTTGTTTTGTGATTTCTTGGTTTCTCAGAAAGTCATTAGACTCCATCTGTTCCATTCTAATTTTGAAAGAACTCTTTTCTTCAGTGAGCTTTTGAACCTCTTTTTCCACTTGACTAATTCTGCTTTTTAAAACATTCTTCTCATCATTGGCTTTTGAACTTCTTTTGCCAATTGAGCTAGTCTCTTTTTCAAGGTGTTATTTTCTTCAGCACGTTTTGGGTCTCCTTTAGCAAGGTGTTGATCTGCTTTTCATGCTTTTCTTGCATCTCTCTCATTTCTCTTCCCAGTTTTTCCTCCACCTCTCTAACTTGATATTCAAAATCCTTTTTGAGCTCCCCCATGGCCTGAGCCCATTGAATATTTATTTTGGGTGTTTGGGATAAAGAAGCCTTGACTTCTATGTCTTTTCCTGATGGTTAGCATTGTTATTCCTCATCTGAAAGGATAGGAGGAAATATCTATTCACCAAGAAAGTAACCTTCTATGGTCTTATTTTTTCCCCCTTTTTGGGCATTTTCCCAACCAGTTACTTGACTTTTGGGTCCTTTGTGAAGAGTAGGGTATACTCTGACAATCTGTGAGATCTCAGGTCCTCCAAGGTGGCACAATCAAGGGTGTACTGGTCTGGGTGTAGAGGGTTTTTGTGCCCAGAATCTTAGCAGATAACTCTCCTTCAGTTTCACAAAGTCAGCGATTTAGGCTGATTTTCAGATAAGCTGGATGGACAGGGCCACCATTCAGTTTGAGAGAAAGGCCAGCTCAACCACGGCTTCCAACCAGAGCTGAGGTAAGACTCAGCTCTTCAATGCCCCCAGGGATTTTTATGCTCCAACAGTGGAGCTTCCATATGGGCTACTATGCTGGCTCTGTGGCTGCTGCCTGCTGCTGGAGCTACGGGAAGGCCCTTCTCCCTTCCTGGCCCCCTGATAAAACCCCATCACTGACCTTTGGTGCCCATGGGCTGAAGGATCTGAAGACCTGGTACTTCGACTGGAGATTCTGCCCCAGAGGTGCCCTACTCCCAGAGTCTTCTCTCGTCCAGCTGTGCTGCTTGGCCAAGGCTGGGCTGGGCTCTGTGCTCGGCTCTGTGTCTGGTGCAACCGATGTTTCTGTGGGCCTTTCAAGTCACCGTGGGCTGGAAATCTCCTCCACTCTGTTCTCCACTTCTGCTGCTCCAGAATTTGTTGAGAGTCCCTCTCTACAGGTATTTTATGGATTGTAGAGGGAACCCTGCATAAGTGTGTCTTTCTAGGCCACCATCTTGACTCCACCCCCATTTATAACTGTTTTAAAAAATTTTAAAGTTAGTTAATCAAAGATCAAAATTTCTTATATCAACATCTTTTTGCGTTTGTTAAAATACTTGTGTTTGTTAGTGATTAAGTTAGAAAAAAACCCTTCTACTCATAAACAGCCTTCTACTCATAAACAGCCTGTTTTTGCAGTAGACAAAACTAACAATTTGGAGTAAGGAAGACCCCAGCTAGATACTTACCCCTCTAAGCTGGGTGCATCGTTTAATTTGGATCAGCCTCAATTTCTTCATGCTTCATATGAACAGAGACAATAATAGCACTTACCTCAAAGGATTTTTATAGAATCAACTGAGATAATATACTGAAAAAATCATAGTTAGGTCACTCTTACTACAAATAATGAATTCCCTGAGGTGGTACTCAGATTGGAAGTATTCAGAAGTTATAATTATGTATAATATGATCATTGGTTGAAGGTAAATGGAAATCCTTATAGAACATATTCAAGTAATGCAACCATTTAATTTCATCTCACGTTTGAATAATGTAACCATTTATTATTTGCACTAATCAGGACCCAGTTAGCAATTATCATCATTATTATTAGTCTGAAAGAGTTACCCAATGAGGATTAAATGTCTTTCCTAGCAAAGATAGTAAGTTTAGGATGAATGACTTGGACATTGTCTTCCTGTTTTCAAGCCTAGTGTGCATTGATTATCTTTCAGTTATCAACATTGTCTGCTCAGGAGAACTTTGTAGCCCTTTAAATGAGCCCTAAAACTAATAAGGCTGTGGATGTCAGAATTCACTTCAGAAAAAAAAAAAAAAGTACTTGTCCTATGTATATGCATCATATACTAGTTCCAGAACCTGTTGTTGGAAAATAAACATCCACACAATGAGTTATAATAGGAGAGAGACTGTGCCAATTCCAAGAGAGGTTTAAACAAAATTCTCTGAGAATTATGTGAATCAAGATCACAGATATAAAAGTGGAAAGGATCTGATTCCTTTACATGATAAGGAAACTGGAGTCCAAGGAGTTTAGGTGACCAGTAATTAGCAGAGTGATTTTAGGATAGTCTTCAGACATCAGCGTCAGTGTTTATTCCCTATCATCTAAAAGATTAAGGAATGGGATACAGTATAGAAAAGATGCAGTATTGAACTGAGGTTTGAAGGAAAGGGCAAGTGAACAGAAAAAGTTCCTCCCAGCCCTGACAATATCTTTCTCAACTCAATTGAAGCTTTGTTTCTTTTGCAAATTAATGAACTTACCTCCATTGCTCAGTTTCACCCTCAAAACCAAGTCAGTGGTATTAGATTTGCTTTTGTTGACTGCACAGAAGCATATTTGATAAGACTTTCAAGCAATTCTACTGCATTTCCCCAGGGTCCACTTGACACTCAGGCAAGTGAATTGCGATACTGATGTCTGGAAGCTGAAAACCTCCCAAAATTTCCAGTTTGCAAATAATATTCATCTCCACACATTACATCCTTCCTAACAAATATTTGGAATGAATCTGGTTTTAGTTGTGGGGGATATCATGAGTAAAGTTACAAAGATATGAAAGGGTAAGATGAAAATGGGAGTTAAAGATGGGAAAAGATAAAATCAAAATAGGAGTTCATTTTGGCTGGAAAATAGATTGGACAAAAGAGTCCATAATACTATAAAGTAGAATAGGATTAGATGGTGCCAGTTCCCAAATATAACATCAGAATTTTATACTTTACTTGATAGGACACTGAGTCACTAAATATCTTTGAGTATAAGAGTGATGTAATCTGAATGACAAATTAGAAAGATTATTCACATAGTAGCCTGAAGGATGAATAAAGAAGTGTTCAGATTAGAAATGGGAAGATCAGTTAAGAAAATACACACACATACACACACACATATGCATGTATATATGCATATATACATATATATCCATATATACGTGCACACACACACACATGCATTTCTAGTCTTTCCCCTTACTTCATTCTCACATCACCAAATACTTATTTAACATTTCAATTCTAATGTATCAAAAACAATTCTAACTCAGGATGTCCAAAAAAGACCACATTTTCTTCATCACACTCTCCCAAATCCTCTTAATCAATTCTCTATTTTTGAATACACCAACATTCTCCAAGTCTTAGAACCTTAATATTATACTAACACACTTTTTTTTCTACTTTGACTATTTATTTGTCATATCTTCTTGTTTCTCTCACTAGAAAATATCTCACAATTATCTCCTCTACAGTTAGGTGGCACAGTGGACAGAGTACCAGACCAGGAGTCTGGAAGGCTCATCTTCCTGAATTCGAATCTGGCCTCAGAAACATATTAGTTGTGTGACCCTTATAAGCTTCAATTCACTTAACCCTGTTTGCTTAGTTTCTTCATCTTTAAAATGAGCTGGAGAATCAAATGACAAACCACTCCAGAATTTTTGCTGAGAAAAGCCCAAATGGAGTCACAGAGAGTCAGGCATGACTAAAGCAGCTGAACCATAAACTGCTCTCTATTCACACAACATTCACTATAATTTCACCTTTAATCATATCTCATCTAGGTTATTGGAGAGGACTTTCAGTTGTTCTCTCTTCTTATAGTCTTTCTCTGCTTCAATCCATTGTCCAAAGAGCCACCAGAATGACATTTCTTAAGTGCACATATGATCATGTGATTCTCTTACTGCATAAATTCCATGAGTCCCTTAAAGAATCTAATATCAAATAAAAAATGCCCATGTTGGCTTTTAAAGCCATTTACATTTTGGCCCTAACCTGTCTTTCCAGTGTCAACACACAGTAGAAACTGCCTGCTGCTTTATTGTCTTTCCAAATCGGCCTTCTCTCTTTATTCAAATGGCACTCCATCTCCACCTCCATTCTTTTGCACTCATTGATTTCCATGTGTGAAATGTAATTCCTATTCACCTCCATCTCACAGAACACCTTTCTTTCTTGAAGAGAGAGCACAAACACCACCTTGTACATTGTTTCCTGGTCCCCACAACTTAGACTGTTCCTAACTTATTTTAACTATCTAAAATATTTTGTATTATTGTATGTTTCACATACACACATTTATAGATACATGCATATATGCAAATGTGTGTATATGTATATGTGTATATAGATGTACACATCTATATATACATACATATGTGTGTGTGTGTATATATATATATATATATATATATATATATATATAATGTATACACATATGTATGTTTTTGTATTTCCTGGCGTTGTTTCCTTTACATACTCTAGTTCAGCTAGGTGACCAAAACGTCTTGAACTTTAAGTCAAGAACACTTGAGTTCAACTCTGACCCCAAAGAATACTAGTTTTACCAGCTTTGTGACCCTGAGCAAATCACTTAACCTGTGTCTGTTTCTTTTTCTTCAAATGTAAAATTGTGATAGCAGTATCTACACTTCCTAGTGTTGTTGTGAGGATTAAAGGACATAATAATGCATTTAGTACAGTATCTGTCACATAGTAAACAGAAAAATCTTGGTTCCTTTCCATCTAACAGAATTTAAGCTCTGAAAGTATGCAATTTATTTCATCCTTTGTATTTGTATCTCTAGTATCTTGTAGAGAATCTATAGGCTATTCATAAATAATGTTGTTTGACTGACAATAAAAATGCTAGTTTTGTTCAGTGTCAGATGCGAAAGGCATCAAGAAGTATAAAGAAGGTAAAAAAAACAGATAAAATGAGGAAAATGGCTTTTCACAATGGTACTATATATCTTTTAGAAATTAGTGGACTTTGTATCTGTTATTTCCTCATTTTATTATCAAATATACTAAATTATATATATATAATATTAATATTTTCATTTATCCTTCTAGATTATTCATTGTTTTTATCATTTTTATCTTTATATCTAAGATACTTGATTATCATTTGCTTCTTTCTGTTCATTGAGTTTAACTTATTTCAAAGTAATATAAATTAATAAATTTTCTCCAAATTTGGTCATTCAATTCAAATTTGCTATATATATACATATGATTCCCTTCAAAATTCAGGGCACTATTAGAAAAAGTCATCTTTTGATTTACTTGGCCCTGTTTCTTCATATGATCATTTGAAAATATTCAGATCTCCTTCTTTGAAGATATATTTTAAAATATGATTAGCAATTAGATGGGAATATAATGCATTTCTAGATTAGAGGAAGATCTAAAATGTGGAATCTACCTCATTTCAGTAGTTATAAAACTGTCATTTCAGATATGCCTTCTGTTTTGTGTGGTTATTAAATGCTTCAATATTCTTTTACTTTATTTCAGATGATAAAACAACAGTGCCTTCAGGAGCATCTCCTTCTATCTTTCAGTACGTTTTAATCCTCATGGAATTTGCATGTTACTTATTTTTTGTAGACTTTTTTTTTCTGTGAATTAAGACTTTAGTTCAAGTTTATTTGTCTTGATTCTTTCCAGTGGTGATTTAAAACTTACTTTATTGTACTGACACTCAAGAACTAAATTAAATACTTCATCAAAACAAACTTTAAGTGAATGAAACACACAGAGACAACCATAGGATGGTGAGGCACAAGCATTCCCATTGATTTGCAAGGTAGAAATACTGTTCTGTTCTTGTAAAATATGTGTCTATAGCTAACTATTACATCCTCCTTTCTTGAACAATGTCAGACGTAATATTGACCACTTGATCAATTTCCTTTAAGTCTTTTAAGGAAAATGCAAATATACTTCATATCATTTAAATAAAAATCTGTATATTCCCTACACTATAGCTTATTAATTCAAAATTCACCTTTCATTTTTTCCTCATTATGACTAAGATGTAATAGAATAAATTTTAAATCAATAGTAGATATAGAAAGATATGAAACAAGATTTTTTTTATCATTATTGCTGTTTTGTTAGAATTAAATGATATTAATAAGGGGAGGGGGCATTAAACTACTAATGAAACTCATTAAATATAAATTTATCCAAGAGACATCCTCATCCTTCCTCCTGTGATTGTCAATAAAATGTACTGGAAACTGCGAAGATGTGCTCTATAGCTACTTACAGATATCAAAATGTACAGTGCCAAACCAATTCCATAGAGATATTTATAAGAATATTTTTTCTCACTTTTCTTTTTCACTTTACGCAGCTTGGCATAAATGTAAGGATTTTCCTTTTCATATACCTAACCTCCCAGAAAATTTCCATCCTTTCCAACTATTCACTACGAAGACCCATATGTCAATGAAAAATAATCTTAAATTATCATGTTGATTTGCAGTTTTCAATATCCTCACACTCTTGATTTTGTAGTTGAAAAACTGAATGAACAGCTCTTGGGAAATTGTTGTGACAGAGCTGAGCAAGACTGAGCAGTTAAAGAAAGAACAATCAGATGACAATGAACTATTCTTTACGTGAAAAAAGAGACACGCTACTCACTCAATATTAAAACACATGCCTCAAATGTTTATGTATTCTATTTTATTTGTATTTAATGTAGATTGAATTCAAGATTAGATTGAATTCCAGAGCTGTAGGGAGGGTGAAGCAACTGAAGTGTTTCAAGGTTTGACATTTTCCAGGGTCCTGTCAGTCCTTGCATTTCTTTGGCACCGTGGAAGGAGAGACGAAATATATATGAAGTACCTATTATGTGATACATACTGTGATAAACGCTTTGCAAATATTATTTCATTTGATCTTCACAACAACAATTGAATGTAAGTGGTGGTATATCCCCCATTTTTAGAGGTCAGGAAACTGAGGCAAACAGGGTTTCAGTGACTTGTCCAGTGTCACACTGATAATAAGCATATGAATCTAGATTTTAAACTATGTCTACCTAACTCCAGACCTAGTCCTCCTTATATCTTTCCACCTACCTGTCTTTCCCCAAAGGAAAACAAGCAAACAAATTAAAAGAAACAACAGAGACATAGCCAAGATGGTAGGGAAAAGTCAGGAAACTGACTGAACTCTACCCAGTTACCCTCAGAAACATCTTTAAATTTAGCCTCTAACCAGGTTCTGGATTGACAGAACCTACACAAAGACTAAATGAAACAACTTTCAATATTAAGATAACTTAGAAGGACTTCAGTAAATGTCTGTTTAACATGGGTAAAAGGGGAGCACAGTTCAGAACAAATAGTGTCCAGGAAGGGTAACAGGAAGACCTTAGCCACAGAACAGATCAGAAAGCCAGGACCCTTGGTCCTGGATCACCAGGCCAGTAGTACAGCAGGCCATGTATGAGACTTCCATTCACAGTGCAGAAGTTAAATTCCTTATCAGGGAACACAGGGCACAATAGACATGACTAGCACTGCCCACCCAGTTCAGTGGGTAAACTGCCAACACTTGAGGCTTCAGTGCATAAAGTCAGTGACAAGGCCCCTGGCCCCCAGGGAGAGATGTTTGAGACAACAACCTCTGTGTCCCAGAAGCCAAGTTCAACTTTAAAAGTCATGAAATAGGCTAAAAATGAGCAAAAATTTTAAAAAGTGCCCTGAACATAGAAAGCTACAATGGTGAGAGGAAAAGTAAAAACACAGACTCAGAAGAGGAAAACCATGTCACAATGCCTACATATGAAAACTTTATGTGGAATATGAGTTTATCCAAAGACCAAAAAGCTTTCTTGGAAGAGCTCAAAAAGTTTGTTTTTTTAAACAAATAGCAGAGTAGAAGAAAAACTGGGAAAAGAAATGAGAGGTATATAAGAATTAAGGGGACAAAAGTCTACAGCTTGTAAAAGGAAGGACAAAAATTGACTGAAGGAAACAATTCCCTAAAAACCAGAATTGTCCAAACTGGAAAAAAAAGACATTGAAGCAAACAACTTCTTATAAAGTAGAAATGGTCAAATGAAAAAGGAGTTGCAAAAACTAACTGAAGAAAATAATTCCTTAACAAACAGATTTGGGCAAGTGAAAGCTAATGATTCTATGAGACATGAAGAATCAGTCAAACAAAACTAAAAGAATTAAAAAAAAAGATGTAAAATACCTCATTGGAAAAAAAAAACACACTGACCTGAAAAGTAGATTCAGTAGTGATAACTTAGAAATTATTAGAGCATCTGAAAGTCATGATCCAAAACAGAAAAGAGCCTGTACAATATGTTTCAAGAAATTATCAAGGAAAACTGTCCTAATATCCTTGAATCAAAAAGTAAAATGATCATAAAAAAAAAAAAAAACACTAAACACTTCCTGAAACAGATCCCAAAATGAAAACTTTAAAGAATATTTAGCCAAATTTCAGAATTATCAAGACGAGGAAAAAATACTCTGAGCAACCAGAAAAAACAAAATGAAGCAAAACAAAACAAAATAAATATCAAGGAGATACAGTCAGGGTTTCACAGTATTTAGCACCTTATACATTAAAGCAATAGAGGAGTGGAAAATGATATTCCAAAAGGCAAGGGAACTTAGATTACAACTGAAAATTAGTTACCCAACAAAACTGAGCTCAATGGATAGTCAATGAAATAGTGGGCTTTTAAACTTTCCTGATGAAATTACCAGAACTGAACAGAAAATTTGGTCTCCAAATAAAAGAATCAAAAGAAGCATGAAGAGATAAATAGGAAAGCAAAAAACAAAACAAAACAAAAAAAACATTCAATAAGTCTAAACTGTTTACTTCCCTGCATGGGAAGATACTTGTAACTTTTAAAAACCGTATCTCTATTAGGGCAGTTGGAAAGAGACAGTGGCTTTGGGTATAAGTTGACTTTGATATGATAATAAAAAAAGTAATTAAGGGGTGAATAAACAGGTTTGTACTGCAACAAGAGGAAAGAAGAAGGCACAATGGGGTAAAATCTATCACCTGAAGAGGCATGAAAGACCTATTACAGTAGAAGGAAAGTAGGAGAGGAATGAGTATTGTTTGAACATTACTGTCATCATCTTTGCCCCAAAGAGGGAATAACATATATAATCAGTTGGGTAAAGAAATCTATCTTACTCTACAGGGAAGGAGGAGGGGAAAAGGGAATGGAAAAAGATGTAGGGTCCTGATAGAAAGGGCAAAAATTAGGGTAGGAGTAGGAAGGGCAAGGAGAAAGAAAAGGAACAAGGGCCTGATAGAAGGGTGGGTAGATTGTGGGAGATGGTATTCAGAAGTAAAACATTAGTGAAGAGGGAAAAGGCTGAAAGGAAAAAGAAAAGTATAAACAGGGGTAAAAATTGGATGGAGGGAAATAAACAATAACCATTACTGTGAATATGAATGAGGTGAACTCTCCCATAAAACTGAAGCAGATAGTAGAGTGAATTAGAGACTAGAATCCGGCAATATGTTGTTTAAAAGAAACACAATTGAAGGAGAGATATACACACAAAGTAAAGGTAACAGGTTGGAACAGAATATATTCTTCTTTAGTGGAAGAAAAAAAGAGCAGGGCTATCAATTCTGATTTCAGACAGAGCAAAGCAAACATAGATCTATTTAGTAGAGATAACGAAGGAAACTACACTTTCAAGAAAGGTACCTTAGACAATGAAGTCATATCAACAGTAAATGTACCAAATGCTATATATATATATATATATATATATATATATATATATATATATATATATATATCAGCCAAATCCTAAGAGGAGAAGTTAAGTGAGTTATAGGAGAAAAAAACAACTAGAAGCAGAATTAGTGGAAGATCTCAACCTCATTCTCTTAGAACATGATGATATTCATTACATAATTAATAAGAAAGAAGTTAAGGAACTGAATAGACCTTTTAGAAAAATTAGATATGAACAACCTCTGGAGAAAATTGAATAGGCATAGAAAGAAGTGCATCTTTTTTTTTCCTCAGGAGTACAGGACACCTGCACAAAAACATATGATATATTAGGGCATATAGTCATCACCATCAAATACGCAAAACCAGATATATTAAAGACATTCATTTCAGATACTGATGAAACAAAATTTGTATGTAATAAAGGACCATAGAAAGATATATTAAAGTTAACCTAATTCTAAAGAATAAGTGGTTTAAAGAACAAACCACTAGAATAAACAATCATATAATCAAAGAGAATCACGATAACTGGACAATGTGCCAAAATTTATGGAATGCAGTCAAAAAAATACTTAGGGGAAATTTTATATTGCTAAATGTTTGCACAGATAAAATAGAGAAAGAGCAGGTCAATGAATTGGGCATGCAGCAAAAAAAGATGGAAAAAGAACAAAATTAAAATCCCAATTAAATAACAAATTAGAAATTCTGAAAATCTGATGGTCAAAGGAAAGATAAATATCATTGAAAGTCAGAAAACTATTTAAGTAATAAGTAAAACTAAAGGTTGGTTTTATGGGAAAGAAACAATATAATAGGTCAACCTTTGGTTAACTTGATTTAAAAAAAAAGTAGGAAGAAAACCAATTCTCTGTATCAAAAAATGAAAACAATGATAAATGCACCATCAATGAAGAAGAAATGAAAACAATAATTAGAAGCTATTTTACCCAACTGTGTGTCAAAAATTTGACTGTCTAATGAAATGAATGAATATTTACAAAAGTACAAATTGTCCAGATCAACAGAAGAAGAACTGAAACACTTAACCTCAAGTTTCTACGATCAGATGGATTTATAATTGAATTCTACCAAACATTTAAAAAATAATCACCCATTTAAAATATAACTATTTTGGAAAATAAGCAAAGTAGGAGTTCAACCAAATTCCTTTTGTAAGACAAATAGAATGTTAATACCTAAACCAGGAAGAGCTAAAAGAGAGAAAGAAAATTATAGACCAATTTCCCTAATGAATATTGATGGAAAAAAATAAATAAAATATTAGCAAAGAGATTACAGGAATTTATCATGAAGATAATACACTACCACAATGTGGGATTTATATCAGGAATGCAAGACTAGTTCAGTATTAAGGAAACTATCAGAATAATTGACCATATCAATAACAAAACTAATAAAAATCATATGATTATCTCAATGGATGCAGAAAAAGCTTTTGATAAAATGCAGTATCCATTCTTATTTAAAACATGAGAAAGGATAGGAGTAAATGGAGCCTTCCTTAAATGATAAGTATTACTCATTTAAATCCATCACTAAATATTATCTCTAATGGAGATAAACTAGCAGTTTTCCCAGTTAAGTCAGGTGTGAAACAAGGATGCCTGGTATCACAATTACTCAATATTGTACTAAAAATATTAGCTTCAGCAATATGAGAAAAAAAAGTAATTGAAGAAATTAGACAATCAATGAAAAAACAAATTTATAACTCTGTATAGATAATATAATGGTATATTTAGAAAATTCTAGAGAACCAACTAAAATACTTGGAATAATTAAGTACTTTAACAAAGTTTCAGGATATAAAATAATCCCACATAAATCATCATTTCTGTATATCACCAACACAGGTCAGCAAGAAGATATGAAAAGAGAAAGTCCTTTTAAAATAACTTTAGACAATGTAAAATATTTAAGAGTCTTCCTGCCAGGACAAACCCAGGAACTATATGAATAGGAAACACTTTTCACATAAATAAAGTCAGAGCTACATAACTGGAAAAATTACCAACTGCTTATGTGTAGGTTGAGCTCATAGAATAAAAATGAGAATTCTACCTAAAGTAATTTAGTTATTCAGTGTCATACTAATTCACCTACTCAAAAAATTATTTTACAGAGCTAGAATAGATAACACAATTCATCTTGAAGAACAAAAGGTCAAGAATATCAAGGGTACTTGACGAAAATCAGAACTGAGCAAGGGAAACTCAGCAAAGTTGTAAGAGATCAAGAAATAATAAAAACAAAGTACAAAGAATGAAAGAATAGAAAGAATGTGAAATATAAGAAAGAACAACTGATCTGGAGAACAGGTCAAGAAGAGATAACATAATATAATTGTGCTCTTGAAAACTGTTATCAAAAATAAAAATCTTGATACAATAATGCAATAAATAATTAAAGAAAATTTTCCTGAAACATTAGAATAAGAGGAGAAAGTAGAAGGAGAAAAATATGCCCACTGGTCACCAGTTGAAAGAGATTCCATGAGGAAACCCATAGGAATATAATAATGAAATTCTGGAACCCTCAACACAGAAACAGAACATTTTGAACAACATGGGAAAAAACATATGGTGGTAACACAGTTATAATCACACAAGACCTGGCAACAATAACACTGAAAGACTGGAGGTTTTGGAATTATATCTAAGAAAGAGCAAAAGAATTGAGCTCTGACTGAACACATAGCCAACAAGGATAAGCATAATCCTGAGTGGAAAAATAAATAAATAAACAAGAAATGGACAATTAATGAGCTGTTAAAAAAAAGCACCTGAACTTAATAGAAGATTTGACATACAAGAGTCAAACAAAATATAAGATACATACCAAAGACTAATTTCAACAACTAAAAAAACGTATTACATAATTAATTAAACTGCCATACAGGTTACACATGCTAAGCTTCTTTCCACTTCATCCTGGCTCAACTCCCTTTCTGCTTTACAATCTTCCTATTAACATCTCTTGATATCCTGGCCTCTTTCCCACAATCACTACCACTATTCTTACAAATGAATTGAAGGTGTATTTTGTGTCACTTGACTTTGGTTCCTATAATGCTAATTATAGCTCTGAACTGATGTATTTATACTTTTTCACCTGTCTCTCCTTTGATAAATATCACACATCTTACAAGATATTTGCAAGAAATTTCTGTAGCAAGTACAGTATGCATGGGCTTATGTGTCATAGTGATACACCAGGTCTTCTAATGGGACCAATACTATGCAAAACGTTTCAAAAATACCACTAAATGAAAAAAAACTTTCAGATGCTATGGAACTCAGGTTTGTGACATGAAATGTTTCAGTAGGCAAAACCATTCACTTTCATTCTATCATGATGAATTCTTTGGCAGTTATGCATCACAGTGGTTTAAATGTTGGGCTTTGAGTCAAAAAGACCTGAATTCAAACCTGAAATTATGAGATGTGTGACTTTGGGCAAGTAATGTAACTTCTATTTGACTTGGTTTCATCAACTGTAAAATGGGGATAACAATATTACCCCTCTTAGGACTCTAATGAGGATTATATTAAATAATATTTTCAAAATGTTTAGTTCAATGCATGACATATATTAGGAGCTTAATAAATGTCTGTTTTCTTCATTTGAAGTTTTGCAGGATTACCAAATTAACCACAGAAACTATTTATTACATGTTAAAGAATCATTAGATCAAGAATTATTGTATTATGGTCACTCAGACTTTCACATCTATCTTTACCAGAGAATTTATTGCCATATAGGTTCCTAAAAGCTATGCTGATACAGCAGAAATTCTGGCAAGTACTACCAATGTGGAAAGACTTCAACTACAGAAAGTTTCAAGGAAGACAAGGGCAATAGACATTTGTATAGCACCTACTATGTGCCAGATACTTTACCAAGTGCTTTTTACAAGTGTTATCTCATCACAACTACTTTTCAGGGTAGATGGTATTATTATCCACATTTTGCCGTTGAGGAAACTGAGGCAAACAGAGGTTAAGGAATATATCCAGGGTCACATGGCTAGCAAGTGTCTGATACTGAATTTTAACTCAGGCCTTCTTGACTTCGGGCCCAACACTTTTCACTTCGCCACCAACTGCCTCTTAGGTAACTTTGGGAGGACTTATTACCAGTTTGGCTATAGAGTACTGTATTTAAGGCCAAAAATAGCTTAAACAAAATAAAAGTATAAAGAAGTTATAATCTATATCTTCAAACCCATCTCCATAAAATCTTAATTATGACTATGCACTAAATGGAACATAGAACTCAATTATTCAGAAGTCATTTATTCCAAAAACTACATTTTACAGAAATTCAAACAGAAATAAAAATATTTTCTCAAGATCACACAGGGAAAGGGTAAATTGTAATAAATTCAATTTTGATCTGATGACATTTTTCCTTAGAGAAGAAAAGCAGGAGTATTCATGGAGGTTGAATAGAGTCAAATTTGGACTTGATTTCAGTAAGAGCTTCAGCACAACTGAAAACGTCTAGGGTAAGAAAGGGCTACAAAGAGACATCTTTGTTTCCTCTTTCTTGGAGGTCTTCAAGCACAACTTGTAAAATCATGTGTTGGTTACATTATAATGGGATTTTCTTTAATACATGAGATGGACTTGATGGCAACTGGATTCACTTCCAACTCTCAAATTCTGCGATTCCTCCAAATTAGGATTAAACATTCTTTCCTGTGTGCCACATTGATTCATATTTTTTTATTCCTTCAGAATTTGTGAGATGATTAAAGAAAAACAAAAGACCTGAAATCCAACAGGTACTACTTTTGTACCTTTCACAGACTGACAGATCATACATACAAGGCAAGAAGTTTTCTTAGAAATCCCATCTATTCCAACTCCATTTAATATACACAAATCTCATGAAGTTCCAGTGATATAAATGATTTATGTAAAAATATACTGGTAGTAAATGGCATAGGCAGGTTTTGAACTGAGGTGTCCTAGTTTCAAGAGTCAAAGTTCTACCATACAAATCAGGTTCCTTAATTGTCTCTAGAGGGTTGTTGAGGTTTTCAAGACTTTTTGTTCTTTTTATTTTATTTTGTTTTCAAGACTCATCTTATCTAGGCTAGAAGTGCAAATGACTCACTGGCCTTCTTCCAAAACTAAACAATACAGAAGCTTTTTCCTATTTCTTTGTTCTGCTTGGTCTGGGCAGGCAGGATTACACTTTGCCAGACAGTATGGTGGCCTTCCATTCCCAGAGGCTCAACCTGTTAATGATCGATTTAGTTCACACACCTGATCAACTGTAGCTTTATTACAACTTAGACCTTCCAAAAATCCACCAGTCTCAGCTTTCCTCAGTAGTAGGGTAGTATTGCTGTTGGCTAAAATCATTTTAACAAAATGTTATTTCTAGGAACTTGTTAAAGAATTGGAGGGAATGATTCTATTCTGACAAGTCAAGGAGTTACATAGGATATAGGATAACAGTATTAACTTATGATAAATCCAAGCTTCTATTTGGTGAATTCTAAATTATCTCGGAGTGTTAAACTAGGAGAAACCTTAGAGAGACCTAAGCCTAACATATCTTGAGAATATTTTGTTTCTGTCTCCTTAAACATATTTTTTGGGGGATATCAGTGCATTAAATGGTTAAAAAATTCCATCTATGTCAATGAATATGTTGATTAAAATTAAGGTATCAAAGGTATAAAGTTGTGAGAGACCTCAAAAGTTATCTGTTTAAATTCCTTCATTTTAGAAATGAGATCTTGGTAAATTAAATGGCTTATGAACTAACATTGTAATAAATTTTAACGGTGGGCTTGGAATTAGAGCCATTTCAAGTAATTAGTTCAGTTTTAATTAAGCACATAGTGGATGCTTAATAAATTTTTGTTGACATGAATTATATTTTATTATACTGTGTAGAAAGATAACATATATAGATATTCCTAATATGTATATAATATCTACGAATCTATATATTATCTATGTCTTTCTTTTACATCAAAAGATAATTATTCTGATAGTTTTCATTTGACTTGGTATTAGATTTTATATTCTGTACATATATACTATCATACGCATCAAGTCTAATTTTGTCACTACATTAATACCCTCTGCAATTTTGTTCTGGTAAGAACTGGAAAAATGAAGTGTCTTTTCCAGGCCATATGAAATAACCTCCTCCTCTTCCTACTTGTGTATCTTTTCTCGGTATACATTCAATATACCTCTCACATTCCTAACAATTGATCATAGACTTCTCCTGCTCTGACTCAAGTGCTATTCAGATTTTCCCCACTGAAACTTCACTGTCTTCTTTTCATTCCTTTTTTTATCCCATTGGACTCCTTGTGCTCAGTTTAAGTGATTTACACTCTCTGCTCTCTGGTGAATGTATATTTGTCACTGACTTCTTTTTTGTCCCCATTGTTATTTACTATTTATAAGATGCCACTCAGATACCATTTGTAACTAAGATTTGTCTCTTTTTGTTGTTCTTATGCAGATAATACTGTTTTACCTGTCATTTCTTTTCCCTTCATGACAGACTTCTCTATCTCTTTCTAATTTACTGATATTTTATCATTCATCAGACATGAATTGACCACAATTCAAGTCACATACAACAAATCCCTACTTGCTGACTTTAAGTACAATATCACTTAATTTATAGATTTTAATCTTTCCTTATATGAGATTACATTTAAACTAACTATTAGTCCAGGAATTGTTTGGTTTGTGCTTACAGTAAAATAACATGAATATGTTTATACATTTTAAAGTACATTCTTACCATACACATCCTTCCTTCAAACTCCCACCCTTCATCACTTTGAGAGATAGAATGTAGTTTTCTCTCTGGGCCTTAGTAATTTTGGTGCATATGTATTCATATCATGTAAATCAGTAATATCTCCTTTTTTAAGGAAATATTAAGAAAATATTGAATATCTGTTATAGTCCAAGATCCTATAGCTGCTAAATCTTTTACTCATGACCTTCCATGATAGTTTGGACTTAGGTTGATTTAAGGAATTATGCAAATGACACTATGTTTTTCTTTAATACTTCATAGTTCTGAATGTTTATGTAACATTTTAAGGTTTATAAAGCATTTTGCATATGTTATTTCATTTAAAACTCATTCACTGTCTGGAGAAAGCATTATTTTAATCCCATTTTAAAGAGGAAGTCCTGAGGCTCCGAGAGGTTGAGCAATATTGCCACAGTTCCATTGCCAGTGACAATTAGAGAATGGATGATAATATATGTCTTTCTGAACTCAGGTCCACTATGTCAGTCTACACTGCAGCATCTTTATGTGAGAAACCTTTAGACAGCCTAACTATATTTCTTTAAGATTTTATTTGGTTTATTCTTCTAAGTATGTCAGATCTATATTTTAGGGTTTATGATAGCATAAATGTGTTTCTTCCTTTTTCTTTATCTCAAAGATATCTTTCCCACCACTTTCAAAGATAAGATTATGTTTCTCATAGTTTGCAAAAAATTAGTGATTTGACTTTACACTAAGTGAAAAAAAATTAATAACTCCAGCTAACACTCTATGTAAGTACACATATGCATATATATGTATACACACATATGAGGCAGCTAGCTGAATGATACAGCAGATAGAGTACTTGGCCCATAATCAGAAAGAGTGGAGTTCAAATCCATCCCCAGACACTTACTAGCAGTGTGAGAGTGGGAAAACCACTTAAATCAGTTTGCCTCAGTTCCTTTATCTGTAAAACGAGTTATAAAAGGAAATGACAAATCACCTGTTTGCCAAGTAAACCTCAAATGGGGTCATGAAGAGTCAGATGTATATATACATGTATGAGTTCAGGTTTATTATGGAATCTGATTAAACTGGCTTAAGAAAAACTACATTTGAGAGGGACTCTACCAATCCAGGCTCAGTTTACTGTTTTGCCTAAGTTTAAAAAAGTGATGGAGAAAAAGTTAATATTACAGTTTAAACTTAAAAGTGTATCATGCATATATTTTTTAAAGAGGGATAGTTGATAAAAAAAAAATACCAACACACACAGACACACACACACATATATATATATATATATATGTATAATGTACATATCTAATATTGAAACAGAAATATCGCTGAAGCATAATGATTAGGTAGTAGAATGAAGGAAATTCAGATTTAATATATGAGGACATATAATATTAAAATAGAGTATAACACACTTACTGTTTTCTCGTGTCTCAGAATAGCAATGGACTCCCCCATAAAATGGCTGCATATTAAATTAAGTTAGATCTGAATTGGTAATATGAAAGTAATATTGCATAATATTCAGTTGAAGATGCACTAAATCTTAAAATTGATCATATCCTATTTATCTCTGCAATAATTTTCCAGTGTTGTCTGCCAAATGTTGCTGTAGAAAAAATTAGCATCTTTACATTAAGAAAAAAATCCTGTTTGTCCCTTAGCTATGGTAATGTACCAATACAATATGATCTCCATTATAATAACCTACTTTATGAAGATTAAATGGTTTTGCAATTCAAACAAGATAAAATTGGCTTAAAGTAAAATCAAACACTAGTTTGCTAGTTCAGGATTTGAATAGCAGAATGAGAAATCTCTCATATATTGCTATTGTGCACTGGTCAGCTAAGAAGTAATTGCTTTTTATAAGACAAATTTGCTTTTACTTTCCTAAGGTAATGAAATGAACCTGAAACATTTCCTCTGAAATCAAAGTCACTATCACTCAAATGTCAGCAGCCAAATTCCATCATATCATTTCAGCAAATACATAATGTGAAAGTTATACCGAGAGTTGATTGACAGAATTCTATTAGAAAGCCTTTTCCCACATTCATCTATAATTATTTGTGTTGTAAATCAATAATGATTTTATTTCTTTATATTTGTGTGTTGTTAAATTGGACCCAAAGCAAAGCTCCAAGTTCTTCTTGGGGAAAAATATGTCTTCCATGACTAGTCTGGAAAAACTCTAAATAAAAGAAGATACTATGAACTTAACCAACCAGTCAAAGCAAATAGTACATTCAGAAAATGACACTAAATGAAGTATGGTTCAAGTCCTGAATAAAAATTGAATTTTTCTATGGAAATGTAATATATGTAGATAGCTGTATAGACAGACAGGCAGACAGACAGACAGACAGACAGACAGACAGACAGACAGACAGATAGATAGATAGATAGATAGATAGATAGATAGATAGATAGATAGTAACTTTTAAAAGATATTTATCAGTGCTGCCACCACGGCAAATTATTTCTTGAAGCTGGACTGCTCATGTTCACATTCCAAATTTAGCAAAGGAAACAAGAATACTTTAGATATTTTATTTTCTCCCAAATTGAGAGTAGATTTTTAATTGAGATACCAAAAATGCATTCAGTGAGAGTAGGAAGCAAAATAACAAGAAGTGAGCCAAAACAAAGAGGACTGACTATTTTTAAAAAGAAATGACAGATGAGGAGATGGAGCCAAGATGGTGGAGTAAAGGCCAAGACTCACCTGAACTCTCCTCCAAACCATATCAAATATCTTTAAATAATAACTCTAAACAAATTCTAGAGCAGCAAAATCCACAAAAAGATTGAGTAAAACAATTTTCCAGCTCCAGTCAACTTAGGTCAGCAAAAAAGCACTATGTTAAATTCCTTGCATTCTCAATGAGGCAGAGGCTTTGAAACTCAAAATTTGAAAAAAAAAATGGGAAAATTGTTTTCTTTTTACATATGATTAGGAAAAATAAAATTCTAAATAATATTAAAAAAATGAAATGACAAAAAAAAACTATGGATATATAGTAATGTGATCTTTAGATCTATATGGTACTTAAATATTCCAGGGAAGCTTTTCAGAATCAATTTGGTGATGACCATTTTTGAAACTTGTAAGAAAACTGCACAGGTTTTATTCCAACCATGAAGCAAAACAGAATCTCTGTCTCATGAAAAGGGTCATAAATACATGCAATATGGTTGAAAATATAAACGTTTATAAAAGGTGTCTTTTCTCATGGTTGTGATTTTATTTTATTTTATTTTTTTACTTAAGGCTAGGACTCTGAGTTCCATGGAACAGGTGGATCTCTTGGCAAATATGTATCATAGCTATACCATTCACCCTTGATAGCCATCTCATATTTGAGTGCCATTGTTCAAATAGAAGGATATGCGTCACTTCAGATGAATCTGTGACTATTATTGGAGAAACAATACAAAAGCTTTTTCTGATGACATAAAAAGGGGTGCATTATTTTCATTTAGCACAATTTATGTCATGGTTGAAATTTCAAGTGATTTAACTTTGCACACTCAATTGAAGCAGGTGATTCAAACATTTTTAGAACTCAGCTGACTAACGATTTCTGAGAATTTGTTCTCCCAATAAGCCTCTCTTATTGGATGCTCTATATGATTGCACTGGAACACATATCATGTAATAGTTTGTATTGCTACTCATCCAATTCACTCTAGTGTTACCTATTGTCAGACAGATAGACAGACAGAGAAAGAGAGAGACAGAGAGACAGAGAGAGAGACACACAGAGAGAGAGAGAGAGAGAGAATTCTAACTTCTGGCAGACTCAGTTACTGCTTTGTGATCAACTGGAGGTCTTTCATTTGAAGACCAGCCAAATTAAATTTAGAGAGTGATAGCATGGTAATATACCGTGAAAGTTATAGATTAGGAATAGGAGGACTTGCATTCAGACCACGGCTTATAATGTTACTACATTTGTCACCACTGCTAAATCACTTAATCTCATTGGGCATCTTTACTTTTATCTATGACAAATGGAGAAATGGATTAAATGACTACTAAAATATCTTCTACCACCAAATCGATGAACCTGTAAGAACTCATAATACTGGTTCTTAAGGTTGGTTTTATCTTAAAAAAATCTTTATGATTTTTTAAGCATAGCAACTTATGAAAATCTCTTGCTAATTATAGAAAAATAGATAAATGAAGTATTGAGGTAAATTATAAATAAAGATTTACAATAAAAATCACTGCCTCATATAGTTATACTTGATTTATAATTTCAAGTCATGGTTAAAAATTAAGATCCCGGAAAATACATTGAAGGCCAGTAAAATATTGCTAAATTATTTGTCAAGAGGCCTGGTGGTACTATTCTTAGTTCTGCAACTGTATAATCATGTGATCAAACTTGATGATATCAAATGGACCTCTCAGCTCCCACAGTATATGATGATGTAATAAAATGGCCAATTAATTATTTTAAAATTTGATCAGAAATTTATTTGAATACATATAACTAAATATTATATTTCATATAAGAATTCATTTGAGATCAACAGTTACCCTATAAATTAGACAGCACAAGTATGATGAGTTACACTTTGTCAAGAAGAATCTAATGTTCAGGGTTTAAATGTCTCATCCATGGTTATACAGTGACCAAGAAAATATGAATAAATAAAAAATATAAAATAAAAAAATTCCAGGATATTTCCATTGTGTCACATTTCCTTATATATAGTAACAGTAAAATTGTAGGCATAGAATTAGGATGACTGAAAATATTACCATCTGTTATACTATCATTGTTATTTTTTATTTGGTTAAAAAGTTTATTGGTAGCTGCCTTTTATTATGAGTAAACAAATCATTGATCAAACATACTTAAAAAATAAAACTTCAGAGATTCTTTTAGAACCAGAAGAGCTTAAATGGTCTTGAATGAAATTGGAAACTTTGCCTAGAAAAGTAAATTGCAGACCACTTTCTAGATGGTACAGTCTTTTTTTTTTTTCAAATCAATTGCATTATTTAGCTGCTTGATTCCCATTAACAAAAAAGAGGAAGTGTAGATTCATTCCTCACTCAGCAGGTTAGATGTTTTCCCCAAAAGGTCATTTCATATTGAGTATAAAAGTTCCTCCAGGTTGCTCAAGTGAATGATTCAAAGAAATCACAGATTTTACAAAGCTTGACTCCCCACTTAATTTTCCTCTGGGATCCATTAGTAGTTGGCAAATAAGACTGGCCTTTCTGGTGTGCTCATTTCTTCTGTGCTTGGGTGAGATAGTCAAGAGCTCTTTCTAAATATTGAGTGTGATAAAGGCCCTTGGACTACCTAATTGCAAAAGTGGTAAGGGAGATGTGAGAGTTGTTTTGATTGCTATTACCAATCCAATGAATAGTGCTTTTAGTTTCCAACATGCTTTGTGGGGATCAATTAAATCCTAGGGTGTCTTTCTGAGACATAAAAGGCTGGATTGGTCTAGCAGAGAATAAAGCATTAGACTAGAAAGCATGCCTTGCATGAAACGACAGACTTCAATGTTCTGAAGTCTGTCTCTATTGGCTTTAGTGGAGGTTCTTTAGTAGGACTGCCTCTATAGTCATATTTCTTCAATATGTCATTTTGTGCTTCCCCCTCATGCAAGTCTGAAAATGATTAGTTTTATTAGAGCTATTTTATTCATATACAAGTTCTCATATTGAAAAATAAGCGATTTTTGACAGTGTAGGCACACTGGGTAATCTGGGAAGTGTTAGTCATACTTCAATTTATTTTGTATAATACTTTACAATGTATTGAAAATATTTCAATGTTATTTTGGTGTTCAATCTTTCCTCCTTTTTTGAAAAGGCATAATTTAAGGAGATTTTTTTAGATGAATAAGAATATAATCAAAATATCAGATACCTATATAATGAGACCTTTTATATGCATGCTTATAAAGAGCAAAAGAATTGAGACAATTTTCTTAAATATTATATCAAAAATAATTAGGTGAATGAATAAAATATGAAATAATTATGGCTCTGAAGGAAATACTAATTAAATGACATAGTTCTTCAAATTTTGAAAGGATATTTGTAGTGTTTGGTTTGTTTTTAATCATAGGGTTAAAGTAAATTTTAAATCATATCTATAGTTTTAAATGAGGGTCAATACAATTTTTATTTCATCGGTTCTATCGTAAAATGGTTACTTACTAGCCCATCATACCCAGGGCTTTTTAAGGAGCTAAATTAAAATTCTAATTGATGACCATCTATGGGGATTTTTTCAACCTAGAATTCCCAGAAACTTCTGCTAACTCTTCTAAGTAAGCCCAGAAACTTAAGTAAAAAATGTGGCGCTCATTATCCCATTCCATTGCACAGAATTATATAGCTAACCTGAAAACATGACAAAATAATGTGTGATCATCCGTATGCAAGGGAAAATTGTCTTTTTTTTTTATTGTACTGTCTGCAAGATATAAGATAAATTTCCTCAGAAAAGGAAAGGATTATTTTTTGTGATGCAGTGGATATTTTGTATTTACATAGGCATTTGTCTTAATAAAATATTTAATCCACAAAGTATAGGGAAACATGACTATGGTGCTACAGACTCAGTTCTTGATTCTGCTTCTTAATAAGTATGTGGCTTCAAGTAAAACACTTAGCTTCTTTAAAATTTCTTCATGTATGAAATGAAAGGATTTGACTTGGTGATCTCTTAGGTTATTTCCGTATTGACATCCTAAATTTCAATTTGGATTTTCTAATTCATTTAGTTGGTCTGTCTCATATAATTGTGTTGTTTGAGTTAGAGTATAAGCTCAGTTATTTTAAAGTTGAGAAGAATCTTCTAGGAAATTTAAGCAAAATTGCTCATTTTACAGATAAAGAAACTGAACTTCAGCAATGTACACAAAATCCTATAGGCAGCAAATAGTAGAGGTGGAATTGGACCCCAGGTCATCTCTTATCAAATTCAGTGCTCTTTTTCAAGGTGATAGTCAAGAAAACAAATGACGTCATGGTTTTAGAGCTGGAAGGTACTTTATGCTGTTGTTCAGTCATTTCAGTCATGTCCGACTTTGACCTTATTTGGGGTTTTCTTGGCAAAGATACTAGAGCGGTTTTCCATTTCATTCACCCACTCATTTTACAGATGAGGAAACTGAGACAAACAATATTAAGTGACTTGTCAGAGTTATATAGCTAATAAGTATCTGAGACCAGATTTGAACTCACAAAGATGAGTCTTCCTAACTGACTCCAAGCTGGACACTCTTTTCATGGTGCCACAAAGCTCAGAGATCATTTAATTCCACCTCCTCATTTCATAGTTTAGTGGAGAAATGACTTACACTAATCACAGAAGTAGTAGTCACCTTACTTCTTCCAAATATTCTGCAATCTAGTGATACTGAGATCTCTAAGATACATTGGTGCGTGCTTGTATGTAATGAGGAAGAAGTCCATGAATAAAAAAAAAAAAAAAAAAAAAACTAAAGAAAAGGGAAGGATAAGACTTCTGGATCCATGGGCAAGCTTCTGAAAAAGAGTTCAAGCTGTATCTTGGATCTATTACAGCTTGAAATCTGAGTGACCTTAACCTCTAACATTTCCTACAGAAACAGGGATTACTACTCTGTATCCATCCTTGTATCTTCTTTGTCCTTACTCCTCCAATCATTTAGTGACACTTATCATATCTCTAACATTTGTCATCTGTTTTCTAAACCATTTTCACTTTAGATGTTTTGGAAGTACTAGAACATGTGAATTTTTTAAACTGAGTTATATAAAATTTAAATCATCAAGCATTAAATACACAATATGCATTCAATATTCCCTAAAGTGAAATTATATACAAGAAATCAGTTAAGGAAGGATGGGGAGTGATTAAGAATGCAATTCTATAAAAACAGAGAGAATGAAATCTGAGGAGGAAAAGCAGGGGCTCTCTAGAGAGAGTGATATGGATGGTAATAGAACTGAAACAAATTAGATTGTTACAAGAAACATACAATGGAGTTAGAATATAGTACAATGCCATAATTTGAAACCAGAAATAATATTTTTAGATAATACTTATACAGTTCTTTGAAGTTGGTAGAGTATTTTATTCACATCATCTCTTTTGAACCTCAAAACAATCCTGTATAGTATATATATAATTGATACAATTTGCCCTATTTGCAGATGCAGAAATGGCATTGTAATGTTAATTATGGTAACACAAATTGTAAATATCAGAGTCAGGAATTAAATCTATGCTTCTTCTGGCACTGTTATATTTTTTATTTTATTCCATGATGCCTCTATAGAAATGAACCACATGATACTTCCAAATTTTCCTATTCTTGTTAATGGTGACCCCATCCTTTTAGGGACCTAGTCTCACAACTTTCATTATCTTAAATGTTTCATCATCAGTCACCCCATAATAAATCTATTCCCAAGTCTTAGCGAAATCCATGACTCCCTAATTCCAATACTATTGCAATAAACTGCTGGTTGGTCTCCCCATTCCAGTTCATTCTCTTTTTTGCTACCAAAATGAGCTTCCTAAAACATGCATCAGACCCCAAGCACTAGTGAGGCAGGGGTGGAGAGAAATCTCAGAAGTCAAGTAACTGGCTGGGAAAATGCCCAGAAAAGGGAAAAAAAAATAAGACCATAGAAGGTTACTTTCTTGGTGAACAGACATTTCCTCCTTTCCTTTCTGATGAAGAAGAACAATGCTTATCATCAGGGAAAGACATAGAAGTCAAGGTCTCTGTATCCCAAACATCTGAAATGGATTTCCAATGGGCTCAGGCCATGGAATAGCTCAAAAAGAATTTTGACAATCAAGTTAGACAGGTGGAGGAAAAACTGGGAAGAGAAATGAGAGAGATGCAAGAAAAACATGAAAAATGGGTCAATACCTTGGTAAAGGAGACCCCAAAAAATGCTGAAGAAAATAACACTTTGAAAAATAGGCTCACTCAATTGGCAAAAGAGGTTCAAAAAGCCAATGAGGAGAAGAATGCTTTCAAAAGCAGAATTAGCCAAATAGAAAAAGAGGTTCAAAAGCTCACTGAAGAAAATAGTTCTCTCAAAAATAGAATGTAACCGATGGAGGCTAATGACTTTCTGAGAAACCAAGAAATCACCAAACAAAACCAAAAGAATGAAAAAAATGGAAGAGAATGTGAAATATCTCATTGGAAAAACAGCTGACCTGGAAAATAGATCCAGGAGAGACAATTTAAAAATTATGGGACTACCTGAAAGCCATGATCAAAAAAAGAGCCTAGACATCATCTTTCATGAAATTATCAAAGAAAGCTGCCCTGATATTCCAGAACCAGAGGGCAAAATAAGGATTGAAGGAATCCCCCGATCACCGTCTGAAAGAGATCCAAAAAGAGAAACTCCTAGGAACATTGTGGCCAAATTCCAGAATTCCTGGGTCAAGGAGAAAATACTGCAAGCAGCTAGAAAGAAACAATTCCAGTATTGTGGAAATACAATCAGGATAACACAAGATGTAGCAGCTTCTACATTAAGGGATCGAAGGGCGTGGAATAGGATATTTCAGAAGTCAAAGGAACTAGAACTAAAACCAAGAATCACCTACCCAGCAAAACTGAGTATAATACTTCAGGGGAAAAAATTGTTTTTAAATGAAATAGGGGACTTTCAAGCATTCTTGATAAAAAGACCAGAGCTGAAAAGAAAATTTGACTTTCAAGCACAAGAATGAGAAGAAGCATGAAAAAGTAAGCAGCAAAGAGAAGTCATAAGGGACTTACCAAAGGTGAACTGTTTACATTCCTACATGGAAAGACAATATTTGTAACTCTTGAAACTTTTCAGCATCTGGGTAGTTGGTGGGACCACACACACACTCACATACACACATGCATACATACATGAGCACACACATACATACACACATGCACACACACACAGAGACAGACAGCACAGAGTGAATTGAATAGGATAGGATCATATCTTAAAAAAATTAAGGTAAACGGTGAGAGAGAAATATATTGGGAGGAGAGAGTATGAAATGGAATGGGGCAAATTATTTCTCATAGAAGAGGCAAGCAGGAGACTTTTTAGTGGAGGGAAAAAGAGGGGAGCTGACAGAAAATCATGAAGTTTATCCTCATCACATTCGACTGGAGGAATGAATAAAATACATACTCATTTTGGTATGAAAACCTATCTTACAATACAGGAAATTGGGGGAGAAGGAGATGAGCAGGGTGGGGCAGATGATGGAAGGGAGGGCAATAGGAAGAGGGAGCAATTTGAAGTCAACACTCGGGGAGGGACAGAATCAAAAGACAGAATAGAATCAATGGGGGGTCGGATAGGATGGAGGGAAATATAGTTAGTCCCACACAACACGACTATTATGAAAGTCATTTGCAAAACTACACAGATATGTCCTATATTGAATTGCCTTCCTTCCTAAAGGGAATGAGTGGGGAGGGAGGGATGGGGAGAAGTTGGAACTCAAAGTTTTGGGAGCAACTGTTGAGTATTGTTCTTGCTAGTAGGAAATAAGAAATACAGGTAATGGGGAATAGAAAGTTATCTGGCCCTACAGGACAAAATAGAGGATGGGGCCAAGGGAGGGGAGTGATGATAGAAGAGAGCGAAGATTGGTGATAGGGGAAATTAGAATGCTCGGTGTATTCGGGTGGGGGTGGGGACAAATGGGGAGAAAATTTGGAACCCAAAATTTTGTGAAAATGAATCTAAAAAATTTAATAAATAAATTTATTAAAAAAATAAAATTAAAAAAAAAGATTAAAAAAAAATATTCTAGGCATCTTCTTTGCCAGCCAGTACTTGGCTAGAGATAGAAAGCTCAAAATCAAAAATTTCCCACAGTGCCCAAGAAAGGTAATATTCTAGCAGGGTGTCATAACTTGGATTCTCAAGTAAAATAACAGGGTAATATTATTCGAGCCAGAAGGAAAATAGGAAACCATCTAGCTAAACCCATTTCTTTACAGATGAGAAAATAAGGTCCATAGAAGTTAGATGACTCACTTGGGATCAAACAGGCAATAAAAATAAGGAGGAAGGAACCAAGGTCCTCTCACTCCAAAATTCAGAACTCTATCTACTGTTCTTTCCTATCCTGCATGCAAAAATAATAATAGGAAGAGGGAGAATGTCCTTCCTTAAAAGGGTGATCAGGAATGTTCTTAGGTAGGAGTTGGTGCATGAATTTTACTTTGACGGAGACCAAGGATTCTGTGAGGTGGAAACGACAAGGGAATGTGCTTCCCAAAAACTTCTTGTATAAGTATACTGAGGTCAAAGATAGAATGTCATATATGTAATAACCCTGAGAGATAAATGTTATTAGCATTTTCTTTTTGGAGTTGAGGAAACTGGGGCAAATAGAACCTAAGAGACTTGCAAAGGGTCAAACAGTGAGCAAGTGCCTGAGACTGGATTTGAACCTAGGTCTTCTTGACTCCAGGGCCTAGTTCCATGTATTTTGAACCTAGTTGCCTCAGGTTGGACTTAGGTGACCTCTGAAGTCCTTTTTAATGCTGAGAATTTGTGATTATGTTGGAATTCTTAAGCCTCCCTCCATTCATTCTCTATCACTACTACCTATGTGTATCAACAGTTTTGATCATTTTTTTTTTTCGGTGAGGGAAGCAGTATCTTCTAGGAAGCAAGACAGAAAGAGAACCGAAGGTGATGGCTTACTTTTGAATGGCGAAGTTTTTTTTCAAAATCTTTTAAATTGTGGAATGATTTTGTTTTGATGTGATGTTAAAGGTAAAAGAAAAGAACAGCATTAAGCTGATACACTGCTGATACTCCTGCTGCTTCTATTAATAGGTTACCTCAAACAATATTGTGTATTTAGAAGGCTTTAGGATAGTTACAATTTAAATGTATTAATTTACAATCCTAATTTTCCATGAATAACTAATGTTCTCTTGAATCATTTTATTCAAAGAATTTATTATTAGTAAGAAACATTAAAACCCTAGAAGTAGTATTCTATCAAGAGAGTCATTAAAAACAAAAAAAAAGAAAAAAGAACTTTTTAAATAATATCATTGGCTTAATGGGCCAATCATGATTTTAGAACCTTGCTTTGTTACCTAATTACTGTAAACAACTTTACTTTTTTTCTCCCTTGAAAGCTACTTAGTGCAGAGGGTCATAATTTGTGATTGTCCAGAACAGGGGTTATTAAACATATTTTATATCATAGCCCATGTTGACTGTCAAGTGAAGCCTATGGATTCTTTCTCAAATATTCAAAATTAACATAAATAAAAATAGTTATAAAATAAACCAATTATATTGAAGTAAAGATATATATATATGTGTGTATATATATATGTATATATATATATATATATATATATATATACATATATATATATGTGTGTGTGTGTGTGTGTATTTTCCATTATCTCTGGGATACAGTCCCAGAAGCGATATTGTTGAATCAAAGGGTATGCAAATATTTGTGCCCCTTTGGGCATAGTTCCAAACTGCTCCCCAGAATGGTTTGATAAGCTCACAGCTTCACCAATAATGAATTAGTGTTCTACCTCTCCTACGTCTTCTCCAACGTTTATCATCTTTCTGTTTTGTCATGTTAGCCAATCTGATAGGTGTGATGTGGTACCTCAGAGTTGGTAATCTATATCAATATAGATTATCAATATAGATCAGTATAGATTATCAATATAGATCAATATAGAAATCAATCACTCTAATCAATACTGATTCTTCTCTAAGAATTTGGATGCAATAACACTTGGAGCATATATGCTCAGTAATGAAATTGCTTCATTGTCTATGATGTCCTTTAGCAGGATGTAGATGCCTTCCTTATCTCTTTTGATTAGATGTATTTCTGCTTTTGCTTCATCTGAGATTAGGATTGCTATCCCTGCTTTTCTTACATCAGTTGAAGAATAATAAATTCTGCTCCAACCTTTTACCTTTACCCTATGTGTATTGTCCTGTTTCAAATGTGTTTCTTATAAAGAACATAGTGTTGGATTATGGCTTTTAATCCATTCTGCTATCCATCTCCATTTTATGAGAGTTCATTCCATTCACATTCACAGTTGTGATTATTATCAGTGTCTTTTTCTCTATTCCTTTTCCTCTTATTTTTGGTTTTAGTTCTCCCTTCTCCTTTCCTCTCCACAAAAGAGTTTTAATTTTTGACCACCACCTCCCTCAGTCTTCCATCCCTTCTTTCAATCCCCCTCACTTTTAATCCCCCTTTTCCCTACTTCTCCCCTCCTTTTTAGCCTCCCCTCCCTTTTCTTTCCCCCTTCCTCTCCTAAAGCCTATAGAGCTAGTTTTATTTCTATACTTAACTGAGTTTGTTGTTCCCTCCTTCAATCCAACCAGACAAGAGAACCTCTGAAACAATGCTTATCTCCCCCAAATCTTTCCCTCTATTGTAATATACTTTTGTGCCTCTTCCAGCAATAGAATTTATTTTTTTCTGCCTCCCCCCTTCCACATCTCCCATTACAATCCTTTGGCACCCTTAAATCACATTTGTTATCATCACATCATTTACTCTATACCCAGTCCCTCTAAGTATATTCCTTTTAAATATCATAGTAAATATACAATTCTCAAGATTGACAAGTATGATCTTCCCTTTTGGGGATGTAAACAGTTTGTCTATATTGAGTACAAAGCTTGTTTTTGTCTGTTCATCGTTTTATACCTCTCTTGAGAACTGCTTTTGAAGATTGAATTTTCTATTGAGGCCCAATCTTTTCAAAAAGAAGGTCTGGAAATTCCTTATTTCACTGAATGTCCATCTCCTTCCCTGAAATATTATGCTCAAATTTGCTGGGTAATTAATCCTTGGTTTTAGTCCCAGCTCCTTTGCCTTATAGAATATTGCATTCCATTTCCTTCATTCTTTTGATGTAGAAGCTGCAAGTTTCTGTGTGATTCTGACTGTAGCTCCTCAATATTTCAATAGTTTCCTTCTGGCTGCCTGCAGAATTTTCTCCTTCACTTGAAAGTTTTGGAATTTGGTGATCGTATTCCTTGGTGTTTTCAGTTTGGGATCCCTTACAGGAAGTGAATGGTGGCTCTTTTGTTGACTATTTTACCCTCTGGATCTAGAACTTCTGGGCAATGTTCCTTGGTGATTTCTTGGATGATACTCTCCAGGCTCTTTTTTTCATCATGGCTTTCTGGTAGACCAATACTCCTGTTTTCCAGGTGAGTTGTTTTTCTAATTAGATGCTTTATATATTTTTCTATCTTTTCATTATTTAGATTGTTTGAAGGATTCTTGATGTCTCATTGATTCAGTTGCCCAAATCTAATTTTTACCAAATTGTTTTCTTCACTTAACTTTTACATCTTCTTTTCCACCTGTCCAATTATTCCTTTTTATTAAATTTATTTATTTAACTTTTAACATTCATTTTCACAAAATTTTGGGTTCCAAATTTTCTCCCCATTTGTCTCCTCCCTGATCCCAATACACTGAGCATTCTAATTGCCCCTATGACCAATCTGCCCACTGTTCTATCATCCCTCCCTTCCCTTGTTCCCATCTTCTCTTTTATCCTGTAGGGCAAGATAACTTTCTATATCCCATTACCTGTATTTCATATTTCCTAGTAGCAAGAACAGTACTTGATAGTTGTTCCTAAAACTTTGAGTTCCAACTTCCCTTCATCCCTCCCACCCCACCTATTCCCTTTGGGAAGTAAGCAATTCAATATAATCCATATCTCTGTAGTTTTGCAAATAACTTCCATAATAGTCGTGTTGTTTCCTATATTTCCTATAACTATATTTCCCTCCATGACTTCCATAATAGTCGTGTTGTTTCCTATATTTCCTATAATTATATTTCCCTCCATCCTAATCTGCCCCCCATTGCTTCTATTATCTCTTTTGAAACTATCCCTCCCCAAGAGTGTTGACTTAAAATTACTCCCTCCTCCCATTGTCCTCCCTTTCTTCATCCACCTTCCCCCCCTCGCTTATCTCCTTCTCCCCCATTTTCCTGTATTGTAAGATAGGATTTCATACCAAAATGAGTGTGCATTTTGTTTCTTCCTTTAGTCGATGTGATGAGATTAAACCATGTTTTTCTCTCACCTCCCTTCTTTTTCCCTCCACTAATAAGTCTTTTGCTTGCCTCTTTTCTGAGAGATAATTTGCCCCATTGCATTTCTCCCTTTCTCCTCCCAATATATTTCTCTCTCACCACTTAATTTCATTTAAGATATGATCCTATCCTATTCAATTCACTCTGTGCTCTCTGCCTCTGTGTGTGTGTGTGTGTGTGTGGGGGTAATCCCTCAATTACTCAGATACTAAAAAAGTTTTAAGAGCTACAAATATATTCTTTCAATGTAGGATGGTAAACAGTTAAACTTTAATAAGTCCCTTATGACTGCTCTTTGCAGTTTACCTTTTCATGCTTCTCCTCACTCTTGTGTTTGAAAGTCAAATTTTCTTTACAGCTCTGGTCTTTTCACCAAGAATGCTTAAAAGTCCTCTTTTTCATTGAAAGGCCATTTTTTCCCCTGAAGTATTGTATTCAGTTTTGCTGAGTAGGTGATTCTTGGTTTTATTCCTAGTTCCTTTGACTTCTGGAATATCCTATTCCACACCCTTCGATCCTTTAATGTAGAAGCTGCTACATCTTGTGTTATCCTGATTGTATTTCCACAATACTTGAATTGTTTCTTTCTAACTGCTTGCAATATTTTCTCCTTGATCAGGAAATTCTGGAATATGGCCACAATGTTCCTAGGAATTTCTCTTTTTGGATCTCTTCCAGGTGGTGATCAATGGATTCCTTCAATACTTATTTTTTCCTCTGGTTCTGGAATATCAGGGCAGCTTTCTTTGGTAATTTCATGAAAGATGATGTCTAGGCTCTTTTTTTGATCATGGCTTTCAGGTAGTCCCATAATTTTTAAATTGTCTCTCCTGGATCTATTTTCCAGGTCAGCTGTTTTTCCAATGATATATTTCACGTTCGCTTCCATTTTTTCATTCTTTTGGTTTTGTTTTATGATTTCTTGGTTTCTCAGAAAGTCATTAGCCTCCACCTGTTCCCTTCTGCTTTTGAAAGAACTATTTTCTTCAGTGAGCTTTTGATCCTCCTTTTCCATTTGGCTAATTCTGCTTTTGAAAGCATTCTTCCCCTCATTGGCTTTTTGAACCCCTTTTGCCTATTGAGTTAACCTATTTTTCAAGGTGTTATTTTCTTCAGCATTTTTTTAGGCCTCCTTAAACAAGGTGTTGACCTGCTTTTCATGCTTTTCTTGCATCTCTCTCATTTCTCTTCCCAGTTTTTCGTCCACTTGTCTAACCTGATTTTCAAAATTCTTTTTGAGCTCTTCCATGGCCTGAGCCCATTGAATATTTATTTTGTATGTTTGGGATACAGAAACCTTGACTTCTATGTCTTTCCCTGATAGTAAGCATTGCTTTTCCTCATCAGAAAGAATGGGAGGAGATATCTGTTCACCAAGAAAGTAACCTTCTATGGTCTTATTTTTTTTTCCCTTTTCTGGGCATTTTCCCAGCCAGTTATTTGACTTCTGAGTTTCCTCACCACACTCACCTCACCTCCCGTTCCACCGAGCTAGTGTTTGGGGTCTGAGTTTCAAATGCTGTTCCCCAACCTCAGGGCTTTCATTGGGGGTGGGGCTGCTATGCAGTGTGAGATTAAGATCAACTGCTCAGGTGGAGGCAGGGACACCACAAGGGGCTTAGTTCCCTCAGGGAGTTTACAAGGAGACCTTCAACAATTCTTCCAGCCTCCTGCCTTCTTTTGGATCCCCTGTGTGCTCCTGCCTCTACTGCTGCCTCCCGATGGAGCCTGAGTTATGGAGGCACCCCACTCCCCTCTTGGCAAGATGAAAAGACACTCTCACTGACCTTTGTTGCCTGTGGGTGGAGGGACCTTCAAGGCCACTGGAAATTCTGTCCCTGAAGCCTGCTTGGATCTGCTCCCCTAGGTGCTGTGCCACCAAGGAAGGGTTGGGCTCTGCTCTGAGTCCGGTGCACAAGGAACCTTTTGTGTCAGTTTTTCAGATCTCTCTGTGATGGATATCTCCTGCACTCTGTTGTTCTGTGGCTTCTGCTGCTCCAGAATTTGTTGAGAGTTCTTATTTACAGGTATTTTATGGGCTGTGGGTTAGGAGCTAGCATATTTGTATCTTTCTACTCTGCCATCTTGGCCCCTCCCCCCAGTTGTTCCTTTTAAGTGGCTCTATTCTCCAGTTTGGGTTTGCTCTTCCCTTTCCATTTGTCCAATTGTCCTTTTATGTTCTTCTCTGATTTTTTTTTTTCATTTTTTGAAGCCATTGGTCAGTTTTTTGTTGTTTTTTTTTGTTTGTTTTTTCTTTTTGTATTTCTCTAATTTGGCTTTTAAAAATCCTTCCTGAGGGATTTTCGAACTCAGAAGCCAAGATAATGGAGTGATTGGCAATTTCTACCTCCCTCCCCTTTTTGACCTTGACAAGCCCAGATAATATCACCCTAGAAGAAACCTTAGAACAGTGGGAGCAGAAGGAGTAAACAGATTCTCAACCCTTGAGGCTAGAAAAGTCATTAAAGAGGGTTCCTCTTGCTGTGGACAAAGGTGAGCAGTGAAAAATCAGCATTACCCCAGACAACTCCACCTCAACAAGCCAAGTGATCATGAACCCCAGGGGTGTGAAGCCAGTAACTGTCAACACCAGGACACCAGGCATGCCTCAGCACCCCAATGGAATTGGGAAGACACCAGTACAGACATCAGTGTTTGCTATGCTCTAGCTCAGCAAAGGATCCTCCGTGCATTCAGACCACCCCTCTCCCACAATTAAGGAACTAACTCCAGGGTAAGTGCAGGCAAAACCCTAGAAAATCTCACCTGACCTTTGCTTTCAAACACCAGCCTGGTCAGCACCAAGTAACCTGCATCAATTTAGTTTCTAGTGGAAAGGACCAGAGGCTACAACACATAAAGCTTCAAGTTTTAGGCACAAGAACTATAGGATAGAGTTTCCTGTGACAAACTCACAGATATGTACTTTAAAAACCGGGAAAAGGGTTATTATCATGAGTAAGAAAAAAAGCAGAAAAGACCATAGAATCTTTCGAAGGGGACAAGGACCAAATCACAAATACCAAAGAGGTCAGCATTGAGATTGTACAACCATCTGGAAATTCAGAAGGGAATATGAACTGGTCTGAAGCACAAAAAGTGTGCTTGGAAGAGCTCTGGAAGGATTTTAAAACCCAAATTAGAGAAATAGAATAAAATCTGGCCAATGATTTTAAAAATATGAAAAAAGAATTCACTGAAGAGAAAAGCTCCTTAAAAAGGAAAATTGGACAAATGGAAAGTGCAAAACATAACTGGTGAAAATAACTCCTTAAAAGAAACAATTGGAGAGATGGAAAAAGAGACACAAAAATTAACTGAAGAAAACAATTCTATAAAAAATAAAATTGGGCAAGTAGAAGTTAATGAATATGTGAGACATCACGAATTAGTCAAACAATCTAAAGAATGAAAAGGTAGAAGAAAGGGTAAAATAGCTAATTGGAAAAAAAAATTGACCTGGAAAATAGATCCAGGAATGAAAGTCTAAGAATTATTGGCCTATCAGAAGTCATGATGAAAAAAAGAGCCTGGAAAATATCATCCAAGAAATTACCAAGAAAAATTTCCCAGAAGCCATCGAAAGAAACTACCATTCATCTCTTGAAAGGGACCCCAAACTAAAAACACCAAGGAATATATTTGCAAAATTCCAGGACTTTAAAATGAAGTAAAAAATATTGCAGGCAGTCAGAAAGAAAAAAAATTCAAATATTGAGAAGCTACAGTCAGGGCCACACAGGACTTTGCAGCTTCTACACTGAAAAATCGAATGCATTGGAATACAATATTCCATTAGGCAAAGGAGCTGGGACTACAACTAAAGATTAATTATTCAGCAAACTTGAGCCTAATATTTCAGGCAAGGAGATGAACATTCAATGAAATAAGAGATTTCTAGACCTTCCTGATGAAAAGGCCACACCTCAATAGAAAATTTGATCTTCAAATACAGGTCTCAAGAGATACATAAAAGGTAAACAAGGGGAAAAGAAAGCAAACTTGATACACAATATGGGCAATTTGTTTACATCCCTATAAGGGAAGGTGATGCTAGTTAATCTTGAGAATTGTATATTTATTATGAATTGTGAAAGAGATATAGATATATAGGGTGTGTATAAATTAAATGTTGTGAAGATAGCAAATATGATTTAAGGGTGCCAAGAGATTGTAATGGGTGATGTGAAAAGGAGGAGGTATAAAAACAGGAAGAGGCACAAAAATATATTACAGTAGAGGGAAAGAGGGGAGGGAGATGAGTATTGTTTGAGAGATATTCTCATCTGATTGGATTCCAGGAGGGTACAACAAACTCATTTAAATACAGAAATAGAACTAGTTCTTTAGGCAGTAGGAGGGGAAGGGGGAAAGAAAAGGGAAGGGAGGCTAAAAGAGAGAGAAGAAGAAGTAGGGGCAAAGGAGATGAAAAGGGGGACTGAAAGAAGGTGGGGAAGACTGAGGGAGGTGTTAGTCAAAAATTAAACTCTACTGTGGAGGGGAAGGGAGAAGGGAGAACCAAAAGCATAAACAAGGGGAAAGGGAATGGAGAGAAAGACACAGATAGTAATCATAATGGTGATTGTGAATGGGATGAACTCTCTTGCAATATGGAGAAACATAGCAGAATGTACAAAAAAAAATTAACCAACAGTATGTTGTTTATAAGAAACACATTTGGAAAAGGACAATACACAGCTTCAGCTGATGTAAGAAAAGCAGGGATAGCATTCCTAATCTCAGACAAAGTAAAAGCAGAAATAGATCTAATCAAAAGAGATAAGGAAAGAAGCTGTATCCTGCTAAAAGACACCATAGACAATGATGCAATTTCATTATTAAACATATATGCTTCAAGTGGTATAGCATCCACATTCTTAGAGGAAAAGTTTAGGGAATTACAGGAAGAAATAGACAGAAAAACTATATTGCTGAGGGACCTCAACCTTCCCCTCTCCGAACTTGATAACTGTAACCACAAAATGAACAAGAAAGAAGTTAAGGAGGTGAATAGAGCTCTGGACAAGGTATATAAGATATATATTTTTTTTTGGAAAAAATTGAATGGGAATAGAAAGGAAAATAAGTTTTTCTCAGCAGTACATGACATATATACAAAAACTGACCATGTACTAGGTCATAAATATCTCAAAATCCAGGGTGGCAAAGTAGAGATAGTCACTGCATTCTTCTCAGATCATAATGCAATAAAACTTATATGTAATCAAAGGCCATGGGAGCATAAACCAAAAACTAATTGGAAACTTATTAATGTAATCTTAAAGAATGAGTGGGTTAAATAACAAATTATAGAATCAACAACTTCATTCACGTGAATGACAATAATGAGACAATCTACCAAATTTTATGCATTACTGCAGAAGCAGTTTTTAGGAGAAGTTTTATATCTTTGAGTAACTACATGAATAAAATAAAGAAAAAGGAGATCAAGGAATTGAGCACAAGGCTGAAAAAAAAACTCGAAAAAAACAAATTGAAAATCCTGAAGTAAATATGAAATTAGAAATACTGGAAATCAAAGGCAAGATTACTAAAATTGAAATTAAGAAAACTAATGAACTAATAAATAAAATGAGGAGTTGGCTTTATGAAAAAAACAACAAAATTCATAAAACCTTTGGTCAATTTGATTAAAAAAAAAGAATTACGAAAACCAAATTGCAAATATCAAAAAGGAAAGGGGAGAACTCACCTTCAATGAAAAGAAAAATAAAACAATAATAAGAAATTACTTTGCCCAACTCTATGCCCATAAAATCTACAATCTAAATGAGATGGATGATTATTTTAAAAGATATAAATTGCCCAGATAAACAGAAGAGGGTGTTGAATACTTAAATAACTCCATCTCAGAAAAAGAAATTGAAGAAAATATCACCAATTCCCTAGGAAGAAATCTCCAGGAAAAGGTGGATTCAAAAGTGAATTCTATCAAATATTTACAGAACATTTAATTCCAATATTATATAGACTATTTGGGAAAATTAGGGAAGGAGTACTCCCAAATTATTTTTACGATACACATGTGGTTTTGATAACTAAACCAGGAAGACCCAAAACAGAGAAAGAAAATTATAGAAAGATGGCAGAGTAGAAAGACTCACTGTATACTAGCTCCGAACCCACAGTCCATGCATTTAATGTAAGAAGAGCTCCCCACAAATTCTGGATCACTGCAGGGTGTGCAGAAAAACAGTGGAAGAGGTTTCCATTCCAGAGAGCTCTGGAGAGCGGTCCCCAGGGTCCGTCGCGCCCCGGAAATTGGAGCCCACCCCAGTGCTGCCCTGGCTGCGGCCCCAGAGAAGCTGATCTGAGCAGGCTTCAAGGACGGAAGCTCCAGCGTCCGGGAAAGTCCCTCCGCCCACAGACACTACAGGTCCGTGAGAGACACATCTGGGCTGGCCAAGAGGGGAGCGGGGTGTCTACGTGACTTGGGGCCCCTCGGGAGGAAGCGGTGGAGACAGAAGCAGGGGTGGGAAGTGGCGGAGGCAGCAGTGGCAACCTGGGACTCCCTGAGCAGGCAGGATCTTCATTACTGAAAGTCTCTGCATAAACCACCTGAAGGAGCTGAGCCTGGGAGACGGCTCTGCATCACCCACTCCATCAGTGAAGGTCTCTGCATAAAGCCCCTGAGGGAACTGAGCCTGGGAGGTGGCCCTGCCCCCACCCCAGCACCAGAACTAAAGCTCACATTGAATAGCAGCCACGCCTGCTGTGGAAAGCCCATCTGAATCTCAGACCCCAAGCACTAGCTGGGCAGATCTAGGCAGGGGTGGACAGGAATCTCAGAAGTCAAGTAACTGGCTGGGAAAATGCCTAGAAAAGGGAAGAAAAATAAGACTATAGAGAGCTTTTTTGAGCAGAAGAAAATGATCCCGACTTTCGGATCTGATGACGAGGAAATATTCTTGCCATCAGGGAAAGACGTGGAGGGTGGGGCCTCGGGACCCCAGACATCCCAGGGGGAGGTTGGGTGGGCTCAGGCCTTGGAAGAGCTCAAAAAGGATTTTGAAAAGCAAGTTAGACAAGTGGAGGAAAAACAGGGAAGAGAAATGAGAGACATGCAAGAAAAGTATGAAAAACGGGTCAATACCTTGGTAAAGGAGACCCCAAAAAATGCTGAAGAAAATAACACCTTGAAAAATAGGCTCACTCAATTGGCAAAAGAGGTTCAAAAAGCCAATGAGGAGAAGAATGCTTTCAAAAGCAGAATTAGCCAAATGGAAAAAGAGGTTCAAAAACTCACTGAAGAAAATAGTTATCTCAAAATTAGAATGGAACAGATGGAGTCTAATGACTTTCTGAGAAACCAAGAAATCACAGAACAAAACCAAAAGAATGACAAAATGGAAGAGAATGTGAAATATCTCATGGGAAAAATAACTGGCCTGGAAAATAGATCCAGGAGAGACAATTTAAAAATTATGGGACTACCTGAAAGTCATGATCAAAAAAAGAGCCTAGACATCATCTTCCATGAAATTATCGAGGAAAACTGCCCTGACATTCTACAACCAGAAGGCAAAATAAGTATTGAAAGAATCTATCGATCGCCACCTGAAAGAGATCCCAAAAGAGAAACTCCTAGGAACATTGTGGCCAAATTCCAGAGTTCCCAGGTCAAGGAGAAAATCTTGCAAGCAGCTAGAAAGAAAAATTCCAGTACTGTGGAAATACAATCAGGATAACTCAAGATCTAGCAGCTTCTACATTAAGGGATCGAAGGGCATGGAATAGGATATTCCAGAAGTCAAAGGAACTATGACTCAAACCAAGAATCACCTACCCAGCAAAACTGAGTATAATACTTCAGGGGAAAATATGGTCTTTCAATGAAACAGAGGACTTTCAAGCATTCTTGATGAAAAGACCAGAGCTGAAAAGAAAATGTGACTTTCAAACACAAGAATGAGAAGGAGCATGAAAAAGTAAACAGCAAAGAGAAGTCATAAGGGACTTCCAAAAGTGAACTGTTTACATTCCTACATGGAAAGACAATATTTGTAACTCTTGAAACTTTTTCAGTATCTGGGTAGTTGGTGGGATCACACACACACATGTACACGTGTGCACGCACACACACATACACACAGGCACGCACATACAGAGACAGAGAGCACAGAGTGAATTGAATAGGATGGGACCATATCTTAAAAGAAATTAAGGTAAATGGTGAGAGAGAAAGGTAGGGGGACGAAAGAGGGTGAAATGGAATGGGGTAAATTATATGTCATTGAAGAGGCAAGCAGGAGACCCTTTAGTGGAGGGAAAAAGAGGAGATCTGAGAAAAAAAAAAACAAGAAGATTACCTTCATCACATTTAACTAAAGGAAGGAATAAAATGCACACCCATTTTGGTATGAAAACCTATCTTACAGTACAGGAAAGTGAGGGAGAAGGAGATAAGCAAGGGAGGGATGATGGAAGGGAGGGCAATGGGAGGAGGGAGCAATTTGAAGTCAACACTCGGAGGGACAGGATCAAAAGACAGAATACAAACAGTGAGGGGCAGGATAGGATGGAGGGTAATTCAGTTAGTCTTACACAACACGACTATTATGGAAGTCATTTGCAAAACTACACAGATAAGGCCTATATTGAATTGCCTGCCTTCCCAAAGGGAATGGGTGGGGAGGGAGAGATGGGGAAAATTTGGAACTCAAAGTTTTAGGAACAACTGTTTAGTATTGTTGTTGCTACTAGGAAACATGACATACAGTTAATGAGGAATAGAAAGTCATGTGGCCCTACAGGACAAAAGAGAAGATGGGGACAAGAGAAGGGAGGGAGGATAGAAGAGAGGGCAGATTGGAGATAGAGAAAATTAGATTGCTCGGTGTATTGGGGTGGGGTGAGGGGAGAAAAAGGGGAGAAAAAAATTGGGGAAAATTGGAGAAAAAGGGGAAAATTGGAGAAAAAGGGGAAAATTGGAGAAAAAGGAGAAAATTGGAGAAAAAGGAGAAAATTGGAGAAAAAGGGGAAAAAAATTGGGGAAAATTGGAGAAAAAGGGGAAAATTGGAGAAAAAGGGGAAAATTCATTTTGTGAAAATGAATGTAAAAAGTTAAATAAATAAATAAATAAGAAAATTATAGACCAATTTCTCTAAAGATTTTGGATGCAAAAATTGTAAATGAGATTTTAGCAAACAGAATACAGCAACTCATCTGGAGAATAATACATTATGATGAGGTAAGATTTATATCAGTAATGCAGGGCTGGTTCAATATTAGGAAAACTATTAACATTATTGATAACATCAATAACAAAACTAACAGAAACCAAATGATTATTTCAGTAGATGCAGAAAAAGCTTTTGACAAAATACAACCACCATTCCTACTGAAAACACTGGAGAATATAGAAATAAATGTAACTTTCCATAAAATAATAAGCAGTATCTACCTAAAACCTTCAGTAAGCATTATATGCAATGGGGATAAGCTATATGCCTTTCCAATAAGATCGGGGGTGAATCAAGGTTGTCCACATAAATCTTTTGCATTTCTATATATTACTAAGAAGACCTAACAGCAAGAGACAGAAAGAGAAATCCCATTTATAGCTATGGTAGACACTACAAGATATTTGGGAGTCTACCTCCCAAAACAAACCCATGGGCTATAAGAACACAATTACAAAACACTTTTCACAGAAAAAAAAAATCAGACCTAAGCAAGTGGAAATACACCAGTTGCTCATTGGTGGGCTGAATCAATATAATAACAATAACATTTCTGTCAAAATTAATTTACTTATTCAGTGCCATATCAATCAAACTATGAGATGACTGTTTTGTAGCATTAGAAAAAAATACAAAAATTCATCTGGAAGAAGAAAAGATCCAGAATTAACAGAACTAATGAAAAGAAATGCTAGGAAATGTGGCTTAGCTCTACAAGATTTCAAAATGTATCATAAAGTAACAATGATCAAAACCACTTGGTATTGGATAAGAGACAGAAGAATAGACCAATGGAATATGTTAGGTACCCAAGACACAGCAGTCAATAAATATAGCAATCTACTGTTTGATAAACTCAAGGTCCCCATAAGAATGCACAGTTCAACAAAAATTGCTGGGAAAACTGGATTATAGTGTGGTAGAAACTAGGCATAGACCAATGCCTGACAGCATACACAAAAGTCACAATGAGTAAATGATCTAGGAACAAAGATTGATATTCTAAACAAATTGGTGGAGCAAGGTATAGTGTATTTATCAGATGTATGGAGAAGGGAATAATTTTTGACTAAACAAGAGACAGAAAACATTGTGAAGTGCAAAATGAATAATTTTGATTACATTAAATTGAAAAGTTTTCTCACAACCAAATCCAATGCAACCAAGATTAGGAGAGAAGCAGAAAACTAGGAAAGAATTTTTGCAACTATTATCTGTAACAAAAGCCTCATTTCTGAAACATAAAAATGAAGTCAAATGTACAAGAATACAAGTCATTCTTCAATTGACGAAAGGTCAAAGGATATGAATAGGCAGTTTCAGAGGAAGAAACTAAAGCTATCTATAGTCACATGAAAAAATGCTCTAAATCACTACTGTGTAGTAGAGAGTGGAGAGATGCAAATCAAAACAACTCTGAGATACCACATCACACCTATCAGATTGGCTAACATGACAGAACAGGAGGGTGATAAATGTTGGAGAAGATGTGGGCAAGTTGGAACACTAATTCATTGGTGATGGAGCTGTGAGATTATTCAACCATTGTAGAGAGCAATATGGAAATATGCCCAAAAGGCTACAAAAATGTGCATAACCTTTGATCCAGCAACACTACTTCTAGGACTGTATCCCCAAGAGATTTTTAAAAAGAGAAACGGTCCCACATGTACAAAAATATTTGTAGCAGCTCTCTTTGTGGTGGCCAACAACTGGAAATCAAGGGGATGCCCATCAATTGGGGAATGGCTGAATAAAATGTGTTATATGAATGTAATACAATACTATTTTACTATAAGAAATGACAAAGAGGAACACTTCAGAGAGACCTGGAAAGACTTATTCTTTTTCATGTTGGTTTATTTTTAGTTTTCAACATTCATTTACACAAAATTTTGAGTTCAAATTTTCTCCCCATCTCTCCCCTCCCCCACCTAAAACATTGAGCATTCTGATTATCTCTTTCACCATTCTGCCCTCCCTTCTAACCACCCACCTTTCCCTTGTCCCCATCTTCCCTCTTGTCTTGTAGGGCAAAATAAATTTCTATACCCCATTACCTGTCTTTCTTATTTCCCAGTAGTATTCAAAAACAACCCTCAACACTTGATCCTAAAATTTGTGTTCCATCTTCTCTTCCTTCCTCTCTCCCCACCCTTACTCACTGAGTAGGTAAGCAATTCTATATAGGCTATATATGTGTAGTTTTACAAATGACTTCCATAATAGCCATGTTGTGTACGACTAACTATATAGCCTTGCATCCTGTCCTGCTCCCCATTTCTTCTATTCTCTCTTTTGACTTAGTCCCTCCCCAAGAGCATTTACTTCTAATTGCTCCCTCCTCCCATTTGCCCTCCCATCATCACCCCATCCCTGCTTATCTTCTTCTCAACTACTTTCCTGTAATGTAAGAGGTTTTCCTACCAAATTGAGTGTGTATGTTATTACTTCCTTTAGCTAAATGTGGTGAGAGTAACCTTCACTTTTTTCCTTTCACCTCCCCACTTTTCCCCACCATTGAAAAAAGCTTCTGCTTGCCTCTTTTATAAGAGATAATTTGCCCCATTCCATTTCTCCCTTTCTCCTCCCAATATATTCCTCTCTCACCCCTTAATTTTATTTTTTTAGATATGATCACTTCCTATTCAACTCATCCTGTGCTCTCTGTCTCTGTCTCTTTCTCTCAGTTTCTCTGTCTCTTTCTCTCTCTCTCTACACACACACACACACACACACACACACACACACACACATAGATAAATATATTATGTGTGTGTGTGTGTGTGTGTGTGTGTATGTGTGTGTAATTCCTCCAGCTACCCAGATAGTGAGAAAAGTTTCAAGGATTACAAATATTATTTTTCCATGTAGTAATGTAAACAGTTCAAATTTAGTTAAGTCCATTATGATTTCCCTTTTCTGTTTACCAATTCATGAGTCTCTTGATTCTTGTGCTTGAAAGTCAAATTTTATTTTCGACTCTGATCTTTTCATCAAGAAAATCCTGTATTTCATTGAATGACCATTTTTTTTCCCCTGAAGTACTACACTCAGTTTTGTTGGGAGGGTGATTCTTGGTTTTTTTCCTAGTTCCTTTGGCTTCCAGAATGTCATGTTCTGCTCCCTTCACTTCCTTAATGTAGAATCTGCTAGATCTTGTGTTATCCTGATTGTATTTCCAAAATATTTGAATTGCTTCTTTCTAGGTGCTTGCAATATTTTCTCCTAGACCTGGGAACTCTGGAATTTGGCTACAATATTTCTAGATGTTTCTCTTTTTGGAGCTTTTTCAGGAGGAGATCAGTGAATTCTTTCAAAATTTTTCCCTTCTGGTTGTAGAGTATCACGGCAGTTTTCCTCGATAAATTTCATGAAAGATGATGTCTAAGGTCTATTTTTTCGATCAAGGCTTTCAGGTAATTCCCCAATTTTTAAATTATCCCTGCTGGATCTATATTTCAGGTCAGTTGTTTTTCCAATGAGATATTTCACATTATCTTTTATTTTTTTATTGTTTTGTCATTTATTTGTTTCTCATAAAGTCATTAGCTTCCATCTTCTCCATTCTAATTTTTAAAGAACTATTTTCTTTTGTGAACTCTTCAGTGAGGTTTTCAACCCCCTTTTCCAGTTGGCCAATTCTGCTCCTTAAAGTACTCTTCTCCTCATTAGCTTTTTTGGATTTCTTTTGCCAATTGAGTTTGCATATTTTTAAAATTGTTAATTTCTTTGCATTTTTTGAGTCTCCTTTAGCAAGCTGTTGACCCACTTTTCACGATTTTCCTACAATACTCCCATTTTTTCCCCAATTTTTACTCCATCTCTCTTACTTGATAATCCATTTTGAGCTCTTCTATGGCCTGAGACCATTGCATATTTATTTTGGAGGTTTTGGAAGCCTTGAATTCCTCTGAAGGTATGCAGTGCTCTTCCTAATCTGAAAGGATGGAAGAAAATACCTGTTCACCAAGAAAATAACCTTATGTAGTCTCATTTTTTTCCCATTTTTTGGACATTTTCCAAGTCAATTGTTTGACTTCTTAGTCCTTTGACAAGAGGAGGGTATACTCTGGGAACCTGTAATTTCTCAGTTCCTCCAAAGTGGCACAATCAAGGGAGCCTGTGCACTGGCCTGGAAGGAACCAAAAACTTCTCTGTCCAGATTCTGACACTAGTAGAATTCCCTCTCCACCACTGCCTCCAGCTCTGCCAGTGCTCCTCCTCCCCACTCCTGTGTCAGGCTTGTGGCTGAGATTCAGATCAGCTGCTCAGTTCCCCCAGGGACTTTAGCCAAAGGGCAAGGCCGTCATTCAAGGCTGAGGTTCAGATCAGCTACTCAAGACCCCAAGTACCTTTATGTGGAGGGTATGGCAGTCATTCATACCTGAGACCCAGATCATTGGCCCTATTCCCCCATGGGCTTTAGTTTAGAGGGCTTCCCATATGGAGCTGCTGTCACTGCTTCTGCTGCCACCCCTGAACCTCCTGGGATTAGGGCTAGGGGAGGACCCTGCTCCCTTGTCACCATTGTGAAAAATCTTTCTCACTGACCTTTGAAGTTGCCTTTGGTGTTCATGGGTTGAAGGATCTCAGAATTGCCACTGTTGCTGGGGATACTGCCCTTGAATGCTGTTATTGTCCTGTTCATCGCAGTGCTGGCAGTCAAGGCTGGACTGTGTTATGTTCTGTGCCCCCTGTTCAATAGAACATTTTCTGTCCACCTTCCAGGCTACTTTGTGCTCGAATTCTCTTTTACTCTGTCATTCTGTGGCTTCTGTTGCTCTAGAATTTGTTGCGACTCATTTTTTACAGGTATTTTATGGGTTGTGGGGGAAGAGCTAGGGTATGTGCATCTTTCTACTCTGCCACCATGGTTCCACTTTCCCTGGGAAGACATATATGAACTGATGCTGAGCAAAAGGAGTAGAATCAGGACAACTTTATACACAGCCACAACCAGTGTCCAAGGATTTTTTATGATAGACTTAGAGCTTCATTGCAGTGCAAGGACTTAAAACATTCTCAGTGATCTCTTAATACAAAATGCCTTCCACACCCACAGAAAAAACTATGGAATTCAATCACAGAATGTACCAGATCATTTTCTTTTGTATTAAATTTTGGATTGTTTTATGCTTTCTCCCATTCATTTTAATTCTTCTATGCAATGTGACTAAGATAAAAATGTATTTAATAGGAATGTATGTGTAGAAGCTGTATAAAACTATATGCCATCTCAGGGAGGGAGACGGGAGAGAGAGGACATGGGGGAAGACAGAGGGGGAAAATCTAATTTATATGGAAGTGATTGTAGAACACTGAAAACAAGCAAAATAATTTAAAAAAAAATCCTTTCTGAGCTCTTCCAAGGATGCTCTTTGTCCTTCAGAGCAGTTAATATTCCCTCCTGAAGTTTCAGATGGGAGTACAATCTGAATGCTTACCTCTTTGGTATTCTTGTTTTGGTCCTTGTCCCCATAGAAAGATTCTATGTTTTTTAATTTTTTTATTTTCTGCTTTGCTTCTTACTCATGATAATCACTCTTTTCATGACTTTTAAAAGAGATCTCTGCATCTGGGGCACAGGGAGATCCATCCCACACTTCTTGTGCCTAAAACTTAAGGTTTTGTGTCTTGTGGCCTCTGGTTCTTTCAGCTAGAAGCTAAAATACTGCAGTTTACCTCGTGCTGAGCTTGGCTGGTATTTGAAAGCAGAGGCCAGGTGATGTCATTTTGGGTTTCCCTGCAGTTACCCTGGAGGTAGCTCGTTAAGTGTGGGGGAGGGGTGATCTGGCTACAGGAGGTCTCCTCTGCTGAGCTAGAGCATAGGCAAGCTCAGTGCTTGGTAATCCAGTTTGTGCTACTGTCTTCCTGATTCCTTTGGGGTGCTGAGCTGTGCCTGGGGTCCTGGTGTTGGCAGTTGCTGCCTTTATCTCCCCAGGGCTCAGGATCTTATTCTGGTTTACTGAGGTGGGGTTGTCTGGGAAAGCTCTGGAGTGATCTTCCTAGCCTTATGGGCTAAAAGACTGTTTACCCCTTCTGCTGCTCCTACTGTTCCAGGGTTTTTTCCAAGGGAGATAATTTCTGCCCTCATCTAGTTCAACAAGGGGAAGAAGATAACAATTACTAATAACTCCACTATCTCGGCTCCCAGAACTGGAAAATTGGAAGTTGTTCTAATAATGAAGATAAAAACTTCATTTCTAGAGTGAGGGCAATAGCTCAGAGTAGGACCAACAGTCAGGGTAAATTAATGCCAAGCAGCCTGATCTGATGATCTTTATAATGCCCCTATAATGATAGATCTACCCATTGTCAGAGACAGGGCTAAGCAACTGAGGGTGGGAGAGGGGTAAATAGGCGTCACATCATTTATTATACCAGGCTTGATACAGTTGTGACACACAAAAAAAAAAAATCTTAGCTTTGAAAATTTAATGGAATAAAAAAAGAGGATGTGACATTCAAATTCAAGAAGCAAATACAAAGGCATAAATTAAAACTAAGGATAAATAGAAAATTAGAAAGTACATTCAAACAATATGTACAGGAAGTTGGATACTACAAACACTAGTACAAAGGGAAAATAAAAAGACTGCATATTAAACAATTGAAAATAAAGCTTGAATGTCAGAGGAAACTTCCTCTATTCTGGAGCAATTCGGACATTTTACAGTTGCATAAAGTATCAAACACAAAAGATTCTCATGGTTCCAGTCAATTATTATTGGAGTTGGGAAAAGAAAAACAGAAGCAAAACAAACCTTGAAACTTAAAACTCTGTTGGATGCAAATGCAGGTTGGTTTTGGAATTGTTTTAATGCTCTGCTCATTTTCAAAGAGTTTGAGTTCTAACACTATTCAAAAAAATCTTTAGAAAGACTCAAAAGAGTCAACTTGTCCTCAAAAATACCAGATCACATTATTTGCACTGAATATACTCTCAGTTACAAAAGGGCATTGTATCTGATTTAAATGTAATAATACCTCAATAATGGCTGACTTCTCTGGTTAGTGTCAGAGGATATTATGCTTTCAGTGGATAACAAAAGAGACCTGCCTTTGATATTGCAAAGCCCCTTTGTTCATAAGGAGTCTAAGATTGTTCTCAGAAATCCTACCTTTATTCTGGATGCATATACAGTATTATACATTCCTGATTGGTGTCAAGACCCCGTCATTCTTTCTAAGTGATTTAGTTTGGGCCATTCATTTCAGTTTACAAATTAAAGAAGATACCTGCTGAGAAAAATACACATAATAAATACATTGCTAATGGGTTTAGTAAAAAGTAAGAGAAAGCTTTTTCTATGAATATTTAGTAGCTCCACTCCCTAAGCTGAGATACTGAGATAGAGTTGGTGGAATATATATATATATATATATATATATATATATATATGTATACACATATATATGTATATATATACATATGTATATATATGTATATATTACTTTCAAAGAATATATGTATACCACACCTGCTTCCAAAAAGAATATTTCGAGGCATCTTATATAATAGACTTTTAAGACTTTGACTTTTTTGTGTTGGCATGGGTTTATTACCTAAATGGGCTTATTAGAATATCAAAAACAAAGAGGTAAATATATTTCAAATGATAATTTAGATCTTTGTTGAACAGAAATTAAAGAAAAGAAAATATAATTTACAATTATTCTTGTAGAAGTATTCTATGTAAATATGTTTATGAAAACAGCATGACTCATCAGCCTATGATTTTATGTTTTATTTATAGGAACTTTCACATCATATATAATTTTCTTTATATTCCATTTAAGTCTGTACCTGGCAACTCTATTAGGATCATAGCTTTAAGACCCAGATGTTCTTAAATCCTGTTTTTTATGTGATAGATGAAGCAACTGATGTTCTGAGAAGTTGTTATATGTTCAAGGTCATATAACTGGTAAGAGTCTGATGCAGGGTTACAGCCTATGCTTTCATGACTCCAAGTATAGTTCCCTGTCCACTATTCTGTATTGTTTCTATTAAGAGTAGATAACTTTTGTTCGTATTTCCATGTTCAGCTCAGCATTGACCAAGTTAAGAGTTTAATGTTCAGAGGGAACTGATGTTCTTGCTGTTTCCAAAACAGAGAACAGACAGAAAACAAAATTATTCCTTTTGACTTTCAGGTGTTCTGAAAAAACATTCTATCTCATATTGTGATGATATATGTCACCAAATGGATAAAGGTCTAGGATCTCAGAAATGATGATATTTCAATACATACATGGCTTCTGTAATGTGCACTTCACTCCCTCTAGGTATAACATAGTTTTCCAGTTCCTTGAGACTTTCTGAGAAAGCCCCATTCCTGTTGTTACATTCTTCTTTCCTGACTTTTTTTGTTCTTATACACAGTCTTAAGGATATTAAAGTTTATCTGAATGTGTATGCTTTAATTTTTTTAAATGTCTTTATTTTTAGTGAGGGTTCTTATATATTTGATACTCATAAAGATGAGTCCTTTTGTTATGGTAACCAATCAGAGAATTGTTAGGTTGACCCACTTTTTAGTAAACTTAATGGGAAAGGTTTTGATAGCTAAGATGCAGTTACCATTCATTGATTTTTGGTGAAATTATAATTTTTGATAATTTTAAGATGTGTAAAAAACTTTTCAAATTGCATAGCATCTTAGCTGTCAGTGGCAGAGCAATGAAAATCATTTGTGATAATTATGTGTATAGTCACTGGAAGTTCTTTCTCTATGGACACATCTTTTTCTTTCTCTTTAATTTTTAATTAATTTTTAGTATCTAATATTCAATATAGATTTTGAATTCTAAATTTTCCCTTCCTCTTTCTTTTCCCTCCTTCTTCCCAAGACAGCATGCAATCTCACATAGACTATATATACATTCATTTTAAACATATTTTCACATTAGTCATGTTGTAAAGCAGAATTAGAATGAATTGGAGGAACCACAAGAATGAAACAAAAAAAAGGGGAGGGGGAAGAGGGAGATCAAATACTATGCCTTGATCTGCATTTAGTCTCTATAGTTCTTTTTCTGGATGTGGAAAGTATTTTCCATCATGTACATGTTAATAAAAAAAAAAAAAAAAAAAACAAAAAAACACCTGTTCTACAGCTTAATTCAATGATTCCCAAACTGATTTGTAATCAATAGTTTTATTTTGTTGTCTCTTCCTATGTATACATGGAGTTTTAAATCACTTTGAAAGGTTCAGAGGCTACATTTTTTTTTTTTTTTGGATAAACACAATTAATTTTAACCTGCACACAAATACTTCCTGATTTCCCCCTGGTAAGGGAATCTCTCATCTAAAAGAGACTTACTCTATCATTTCCCAGGGAGTTAAATTCAAGACCTTGTTTAGAGAAGTGTGGAGACTTGCCCTTAGTCATATGGCTACCAAGTATCTCAGACAGGTTTTAATTAAAATTAATGATCATTTATTGAAATCTTCTTATGTGTTGGCAGGCAACGGGGATACAATAAAAATAAAACAGTTCCTACCTTCAAGAACATTATATTCATCTTGGGGAATACAACACCATCCTGTGGCTCAAGGGCTCCTTTCCCCTAAGTCTTCAGCCTTACTCTAATGGAAATTAATAGGGGTGATAGGTAAAAGATACTCATTTTGCCATTGGCTCATTGCCCCTACCTGGAGTCATTATAGGTAAATCTAATATACTTATGGAGCATTTCACCTAAACTTTTCTCCAAAGTTGAATAAAATCATTAGTAGATCCTCTACAATCCATCAAAGTAGCAAACAAGAACTGTTCAATGAAAACCCATCACATTTGAACATGAAATCAACTGCATGGTCTCTAGAACATTCATAGGTATACTCTGTTTTAGGTCAGTTTCATCATTGTATTTTTGACTGAGTGCTCAGTAATAACCAAGTGTGCATGCAAAAACACATTAACTCACCTACATGAGTGTCTTTCCTTGTTAGAAATTAAGGAAGAATATCTGCTTCACATCTCTCAGGTGGGGAGGATTATCAGACTAAAAGAGATAAAAGAGTACTGAAGATGGAATGGCTATGACCTTGTGAGCTTTAAATGATCAGGAGAACAGTTGTGGAGTATCTGGGTCTGAATTTATGGGCAACTGAACCCAGTGAGAAGCAAAGCCTTGATCAACCTACCTTACCCAGCCCAACAGCAAAACAATACTGAGACTGTGATTTCTGCAATCAAGGGACTAACATCTTTTCCTGGTTTTCCTGCATTCAGAAGCAAACTTAGTTGGGTGGATGTTTCAAAGCAACTTTCCTCAAGGATCTAGTTTTAGAAACTTAATAAATGACTATCTTCATTGAATCAACAATTCCTGAGTCAGGAAATCTTGCCAAGCTCCTTTGTATAGATATAATTTTATAAAAGATATACATTAGGCATGATTTTTCTTGGAGTTATAGAATAACAAAAGGAGTCAGGAGAGGACTCAGTTCATATCCTGCTTTTAGTAGTTATTGTCTATACAGCCCTTAGTATGTTATTCAAACTCTGTGAGTTCCAGTTTCTTCATCTGCAAATTAAGAACAATAAAACTTCTAGGTCTTGTAGGAATCAGATGAAAACATTGAACTTCGTTGGAAAAGTTAAAGCCTATGTAAATTTAAGGCATTATTATATAGTGACTTGTGTTCAGGAATGTGCTGAAGCCAGCTCTAACTGGCTTTAGAGAATCTCCTGTTAAACTTTTTGCATGGAAGCATTTACCTCTCCAAAACTGGTATTGTAGGCTACAAATCTGGATTAATTTATTGTATTTTCAAAATAATCTACCTTGAGTAAAATGATTGAGAAAATATTAATAATGAGAATTAAAATTAAAGGGTGCCAGGTGATTTTTTTTAAAAGCTAAACTTTAAACATTTACCAGGATACTTTTGTTTCTAGTGTCATAAATCTAGGCACATACAAACACATATAAACTATGTATATAAAAATACATATGGGAAGAGTCATGTTGAGACATATATAATCACATATATACACATACACACATATCACATATCCCACCACTAACATGATTTTACACACCTTGAGGATAAGGGTCAAGTCTTATCCTCTGTATTCTGTAGGGCATCTAGTGCAATCTAAGAACATATTAGGCACCTAGTGAATGCTTATTAAATTAAATTAAATCTGAGTTCCTGAAAATGAAAGAAAAAATGATTTGAAAGCATTAGAACTTTAATGAAGATTTATTTCTGATAAGATGTAAAAAAGCAATAAGAAAGCTACATTGAGCATGGTTTTGACCTGAGGCACATTAACTCATTTGGGATCGAAGAAGAGATTTGCTCTGAGGTGAAACCTGCCTGAATGGAAGAGATAAGAAGCCATGTTCTTCCGTTTGTACAGGGTACTGGGAACAACATCAGTAGTAAAAAGTTAATCTACTTATTCCGTGTATTTACTGCTCTTTTGTTCATAACAAATGACATTTAATTAGACCTTGCCTAAAATCTTCAAACTACTCAAACATAGAAGTAAGAATAGATGAATAAATCATTCCGTATTTATATATTTATTTGCCAATGTTTCTTTCTGATTTATTTCAAGGAAGTGTAATTAGGACTATTTTTCCAGGTCACCAACATTCAAGAAAATTTACAGTTTATATTTCAAATCCCTTTCATCTCAGTGAATTGTATGACCTGGCTGCTCCATGACTTAGAATTTTATGTTCCAAATCAAACAGCTCCATCTATCTTACATCTTTTATTTTTGTATGTAATTTAATTCATCAAGCAAAAAGTTCATAAGGGAAGATTGAACATTGTGTTGATAACATTTAAATGCATTTAATGTATTCCTTCTTTAAAGCACTTAAACTGGGAGAAAACTAGTGTCATGCATCTGTTTATATTCCTGTTAGCATTGATAATAATAAGGCAAATGCATTTAATGAAGATTCATAGATCATTTAATAAGATTAGAGCATAATGCTTTAAATGATTTTAAATAAATGGTTGCTACAGTGTGTGTTAAGTGTGGGTGATTTCACAAGGTCAGTATGGCAAGCCTTTTATTTTATTTAAAGAAAAAAATTGTATATCTAAGGGCAACTGAAGACAAGGGAGTCCATAAATAATAGTAAAGTCCTAGGCAGTCTGCCATCCTGACAGTATATTTTATAAACAACCATAAATAACACTCACTGCAGCATATCAGAGACAATTATACCACGCCATCAGCTCCATTGTTTTGATTTACTGGAGTCTTTGAAGCAAAAGCAATACTTACCTGTCACGCCTAACTGCAGGCCTCTAATATGTTTGCTATTTTTCTAAGGCTTCATTATGCTTGACTTTGATTTTGTAATTTTAGTGCTTGTTTTTGTTTGTTTCAAAGATGTTCAAATTCAAACCTGATGTTTATCCTTCCACCTCTTCTCCCCCACTAAATTAAAAAAAAATCAGAATATGAAAAAAAGGTATGCTATGACTGCTTTTTATTATGGTCAGCTTATGAAGAGGGGAAAAAATAGATATTATTTTAAATCCTTAACAAAATTATTTTTCTCAATAAGACTATTACATTTTTTTTGATATGCCTCTTATTGATAACCAAATTATATATCATCTATATTTATCCTATCTTCCTCTTTCTGCCCATCTCAGCAAGACCAATGTAATATTATGTGACTATTTTATAACTGACTACCTTATTAAAATTATTATATGACTTTTAAATAATTATAAGAATATTTATGTAGAATAAGGTTATTAACAATGTGAATAATGAATTGGTAGTGTTCTGTGTATTTTATTTTATACTATTTCAAGTCACATTTTTGTTAAAAATAATTATTGTTTCCAGTCCAATGGAAATATACAGTGCAAAACTGAATAATGCCATTACTTCACAGGATTTATTATGCACATTAATCAGAACCTAACTGTATAACACTAATGTCTTTTTTTTTAAAGACTTACCAAAGACTTCCTAGCCAAAAGGAGGTTTTGAACCTCCTTCTTAGTTTTAGTGTTTTGAATATTCCTTCTCTCTGCTGCCACTAAAATACTATCAACCTTAAATTGGGCAGAATTTCACAGAGGCTCTTTCATTCTCCCCATCCTATGTGGCCTTTGAGGTTTTTGAGGTATAGCAATGAGGTATAGGCACAAAGCTCAACAATCAAATTGAAGTTAAGGAGAAAGATGAGATTCTCTTTCTCATCATTAAATCATTAATTTCTCTCTATTTGTGATACTGCATTGGAGGGGTGGGTGGGAGGGATTGTTTAAAAGTACAGCATTTGACATCTGCCTCACCCTACTAGAACTCACAGGCTGTTTTCTATCATATCTGACTTTATAAATTAGCAATACTTACCTAAGTGGTATTTGAGGACATAGCTTTTATGTTTTTTATGAATTTTAGAGTTGGAAGGGACCTCGATAGCTATAGACTTCAACCTATCTGTGAAAAAGAATCTCCACTATAACGTGCCACACAAAAACTCACCCAGCCTATATTTGAAGACATTTGGGGAAGGGGAAGCAAGTACCTCAAAACTCAATCTACATAATGAATGGACACTTTGAAGCATTAAGAAGTATTTCCTGATTTCAAACCTGAGTTTCTTTTTCTAACTGCTATGCAGAGCTCCTTGTCCTGCCTGCTGGAACCAATGTAATCTCTATTCTATGTTGTAGTCATTTAAATTTTTTAATATAGCTCTCATGCCTCCTCCTCCAGGTTAAACTTTTTTAATTCCTTCAACAGTTTCTTAAATCACAAAAATTCAAGGTCCTTCATCATCTTGGTGGCTCTCCAGTACATCAAAAGCCTTCACAAAAACAGTAAAGCAATATTTATTAAAGTCAATGAAGCAGTAATAATTAAAAAACACTAAGTCCCATTTAAGGAGAACTATGCTTTTTAAAAATATGCTTTTATCATTAACTGGAAAAATTTGCTTATTTTTCTGAAACACCTGCAGCTTTATGAATAGGATTTTATGTTTCTTATGATGTTTTACAAATTTTCTTTGGAAAATTTTCTTAATGGGTTATATGTCAATAGTTTAATTTGGGAATCTGCAGCATTTAGAGGACCTTTAATTTATTCTTCCATTAAAGACTTAATTCAATTCTTGTTCAAGATGTGGAGATGACTTTAAATTCCTGAAGCCAGTACAAGTTAGTTTTCAGCTTGGGTAGGTAGTAAGTTGTTTTTATTCTTTGGAAGATTTCATGGATTGGGTATTATGGTAAGTCTATTTTCTATGTTGTAATAAGTCTGATATTTGTCTCAAGAGGGCTCTCCAAAGGTACTGCTTTTGTTTTTTAATCAAATCAATGAAGTAATTCTTGCTCATTTTTGGAAATAAAATTAAATGAGAGGATACCTGTTTATTTTTTTTTTAAAGGTATCAAATATAAACCCAATACAAACTTCTTGTTCATCACTAGGTTGGTCTCAAGGTGATGAATTTGGGGGTCATGTTAACATTGTAAGACTATACATATACTAAGTTGTACATGAATGGTGTTCTCTGTTGTTTCAATGAATATTGAAGTGGACAAAACATTTATCAGATTTATCAGATAGCTACCAGATTTTTTTTCATTTATCAGATTTTTCTCAAAGGCTCACTACGTACAAGACACAGGACACAAAGATGGATGAGCACTTGTCTTTAACCTCATGGATCTGAATGCCTAGCAATTTAGTTGATGAAACATTTTTAAACACCTATTTTGTGCAAGGTGCCATGCATGTCAAGATTTGACATGTCAAGACTGTCAAGGCTTTGATACTCTGATAGAATATTGATAACATAAATGTAGATATACACTTCTGTGTTGCAGATCTAAGCATACTTACCAAACATGCCTGTCTTGTGGTTGTTCATGTCCTTTCGTCAATCTTCTGTATGGATTTCACCTCCTAGCATGATGACTGTTTTCCTCTAAGATTCTTGATCTTGGGTCCAATAGAGTACAAAGTCTATACTAACAATTCTAGTTTTGTGAGATAATCAATTAGTCATATTTTAATTTAAACAAAATTTCTAAGTAATACATCTCTCTGATAACATCCCTTATGTTTCTCTTGCACAGTTCTCCATTCTCATAATCAAACTTTTCATGCCTGTGTGGGGCTCTTTTTTATTATGCAAAGATTTTGACATTCCATGAATTGCAGGCACATGTCATCACCAGAAGCATGTTATTGAGGTGTGTGTATGTGGGTGTGCTGTTTTGTTTTCTAGATTGGCAACCATTTTAGAAGCTTAGATAATAAAGCTCCAGAACAACTATAATAGCAACAAGAAACATCAACAGTTTCCATTTTTAACTAACTTGTTTTCAAAGACACAGATTATGACAGTATATGTGTGTATATACATATATATGTATAAACCATATATGCATGTGTGTATATATACACACACATGAGAAATGCCATAAGAGAAAGAGGAAATGTTATGAGATTTAGAGGACATAGATAAAAGATCCAATTGGTTGAGTAAGAGAAGGCCTTCAAGTAGGAAGTTAGCTTTGAGATGTCAAAAATCTAAGAAGGATTTTGAAAGAGATGGAGGGATTAAACTCAGGATAGTCATGAATGATAGTGAAGATTAATGAATGTAAGATTCAAACATATTATCCACAATAGATAGAAAAGCAGCACTTTTCTAAACTTGGAGATAGAATTTTTATTATCATAGGATCATGGGTCTAGTACTGATAATCTACTCTATAACAATCTATTCCAATTCCATCATTTTACAAATGAGGAAACAATGATTGAGGGAGATTTGCTAGGATTGAAAATAATCACACTATAAAGCACCAGGAATTGTGAAGAAAACTTCTGTTTATTTCACAGAATTGGAAGGCCAAATATCCAAGACATAATATCCTTATGAAAATATCATGTTTTGTGGCCTTCTTAAATATCAATGTTATTTATAGAAACTTCCATCAGAACAAAATGATCTTCTGTCTTCCAGGAAAGATGTGTGGAACACTGGGTATAATTCAACAAATAAATGCAAATAGATACCTATTAAGCTGGAGAAACAAAAATGCCATAAGAAAAGTTAAATAATATGAGTTTGTAAGAAGCTAAATTCAATAAATTATTTAATTTAATTTTCTACTTTCTCCCACGAAGGATGACTGTAAATATCAACTAGGCATTCTGTGTTAATAGATGAACCAAATTACAGAAATACATTTTCTATCATGCTTAGAATCTGCCAAAAGCAATAACTTTACTTTTGGACATATTGCTAGTCTTTTCGAACCTAGTACTATATTTAGAAATTGGCTTTCAGTTTAGCAGAGATTCTTGAAATATTTTAGTTCATGGGAAATTAATTTGACCACTGAAATGGGATAGGGTTATAAAGTTTGATAATGAAGTATCTTGGTTAATTTCCTGAGGGCACCTTGGGCTTAATTCTTTAGATGCAATAGTGATTCGAAAACAAACCAATATTCCCCACCACTTGTTTGTGATAAGTGAAAGAATTGGCTAGTTATTTTCAGGTACTGTTTTAATTTACTAAATGGAGAGATCTAAACTGACAACTTAGAATTTTTTAACAGGTAGGTTTTATGATTAAATGGATTATAACATGCCTCCTTTTCATTGTATATTCTGGTGTATTTTCTTCCTAACATCAGCTCACAGTTGTATAAGCTTTTCCTATAGGAACTTTCCTTAGGATGCAGAAAGTTTAATCTTTTATGTCAATGGTTCTCTGTACAGATGGTTTCAGATGTGCATGTTGTAATTTCTCTGCAAACAAGCATTGAATCACTTATCTATAAAAATAGTTAAAAGAGTTGCATGAATATGGTTTATTGACAAGTTTTCATAGACAAAACATATTGAATATAATACTTTAATAATGTAATCCAGTGGGGGCGGGATGGCAGGGCAGGATGTGCACAGAGCAAGACTGGCCTTTGGAAAATTTTGAGGTAGGTAAGGATGCTGTTCTGCATGCCTCGTTATCCATATTCATTGTCACTTTCTCACTTTACATTAGCATCTGATATCCTCAGCATGTCCTTAACCATACTTTAGTGTTCCATTATTGATTAAACCAGGATGTCAGGTTCTACACCTTCACTTTTTCTCTTTCTCATCAAAATATATCAGTCCTTAGTATCATGTCCATAAATTATTGTGGAACAGATGACAGTCATTTTGATATGTAGAGAATTAAAGTTCAGGTTTATACACGTTGAGCTGAAGGTTATATGGATACCTTGAAGTTTTGGTATATCTCTCTCCAATGTCGTTGGCTTTAGCTCTTGTTTGAGGCATGTTTCCCAGAGTTAGATACTAAGGAATGACTAACAACCAAGTCCATTTAGCTGCTTAACATCAGTCAATTTTTACAAAGTGTTATTTAATGTGAGGATAAGACACAAATAAAATTACATATGCTTTTCCCCAACATGTCTCAGACACCATATCCCCTGTGCTAACATTGTCTTTAGGGAGATTAAATCACTCAACAGAGTTTTTACATAGCATTAGTCCCAGTAGCTTCTCTTCCAAATACAGCACGACTTACTGATGCATCATTTTCTTAGCTACTATTAAGCTGTGTCACTAGGAAAGATATTTCCCAGTTTCTCAGAGGACCTATTTCGAACTGGCTACAACAACTGATATAAAAGCTAAGTTCCAGGCTCCTGGGGACTTACTCTTCTGACCTCTCAAAAAAATCACAGTATTGAAACCTGTAGATCAATCTTCATTATCTAAAACAAACATGGACAAAGGACCAGGGTACCTTTTCAGGAAAATACATATCATCGTTGGAGGGACAAGAGGCTAAGACCTCTCCCCTTATCACAGTGTCTCTCACTAGATATTGTGAGTCAAAAAATCAAATAAATGGAGATACCCACCTTCCAAAGAGAATGGTCAATGCTCTGCTTAGCTCACATCTTTTTAAATCTCTCTATAGCTGATAAAAAAATCCTTGTATTACAAGGATTAGCTGACAAAAATGATTTTCAAAATAGCTATGTCAGCGTCAACATGTCTTGAAAGTTTCATCATCACAACTTTTCCAAATGCAAACACTCCATTTTCTGTATTGGTAGATACCATCAGAAGAGATCTGTGCATTTAAAATTCCTGGTTGCACGTCAAACTAATTAACTCTTATTAATGAGTAATCTGGATAGAGAAATGGACTTGGAGGTAAGAGGAGCTGAGTCTCATTCTTAACAGTACTAGCTGTGTGACATTTTTGAGCCTTAGTTGTTTTGTTTGTTTTACTCAAATCCCCTTTGTCTGTGATAAACTTCTCCTCCGCCACTTGGGTGGCCCTCAACTTTCATTCTTTAGAGAATACAGTTTTCCATCACTCTTAGAACTACATAATAGATAGAGTGATGACATTAACAGGTTCAAGTCCCAAATGTGACACATTAGTAGCTGTGTAACTTCAGACAAGTCACAACTTCTTAGCTCCACTCTCTCACTCTCAACTATCATTTTAAGACCACAAATTATAGAGCAGGTGCTTAAACATACTAGGAGATGGAATTTCTCCATTGAGAATTTCTTATACTGATATAATCATAGAACAAGCCTAAAATAAACATGCTAGCTCCATAGATTACTAGAGATAAATAAAATACCAGAAAGGTAAGTGATAGATGACAGAAAGATATATGACTAGATAAATATGTAGATAAACAGACAAATGAACAAATACATATAGAATATATCTGTAATAAGCTAGGATGGGGTGAATGAACAATAAACACATAGTTTGTTTGAGAACTCTCCATAGACAAATTCTCTAAGGAATAGGCCCCCTGCATTTTTTTTTGGTCAGAAAGAGGTCTTCTGAGTAATTTAAAATTGGTTGCCAAATAAAGTACGCATAGTTCCTCAGACTAATGGAACAGCTGTGTAGGCTATCTCCACCTGGGGTTATTGAACATTCTTTTACAGATAATGGAAGGCCAAGGGGTGGGGTGAGGTCACTCAGTGTGTATTTTTGTACATCAGTAAAAGCAACCAGTCAGCTCAAATATCATTGCACCAAGTGTGCTTTCTATACTAGATCAGGTCAAACTGAGATCAAGGCACTACGTAACTGGAAGGTTGTAAGGATCAAATCAGCATTGAAAATGTTAAAGCACTAGATCAGTGTAAGTTAATAATATGCTAGCTAGCTAGCTAATGAATTATACCTACCAGGTAACATAATATCTGATCTCAGACAGCCTATAACTAATAGTCTCTATGGTAGGAATCTTCATTATTATGGAAGCTCAGTACAGAAAACTGTATTTAAGTGGGCCTTTCATTTCAAATCTCCTTTCTTAGGCAGACAACTAACTGCTCCACCAATATATTGTGTGAGTTGTGGTGCTAAGTCATTTCCTTTATAACCCCCATGTCCTACACCATATTTTTTTAATGTAAACTTGGAATAATTTTCCTTTTTATAAAAAGTATGCATTATTTTCAAAAAGTAAAAAAAAAATAATTTTCTCTTCCTTCTACCTCAACACCATCCTAATGGAGAAAAGCATCCTATTACAAACATGAAAAGTCAAGCTAAACTAATTTCCACAATGACCATGTCCTCCCCCATCCTTGCTATGAGGTGGAAAGCAGCATATTTCAGCAGTGTCCCTCTGGAATGGTGCTTGATCATTTGCTGATCAGAATTCCTGAGCCATTCAATGTACACTTTTTTTTCTATTCCCTCTGCACCAATTCATGTAAGTTTTCCCAGTTTTCTTAATTTATCTTTTTAAATATTTCAACAGCACTATACGACCTACTTGAGGGGCTGGAAAAAAGAACAGTAAAATGAGTTTCAATAAGTAAATGTACCTTTGGAATGTTCAGACAGAAACTAAATGATGACTTATAAAGGATGGCAGAGAAGAGATTCATGAATCTGGTACCAACACAGAAAAACAGGCTACTATTCCAATGTCAATGCTATGATTCTATGAGAAAGTAAGCAAACTTTTTTGGTAATTGATTACCATTTTATTCTGCAAGAAAACTATATAAATATCTAGAAGGTGTCCAAATTCTTAAAAATTATGACAAAAGAAAGAATGCTGCCTTAATAACATAAAATTAGCGTCACCTTTCCATTTCTCCAATAGTAAATACTAAGCAGTTTAATTCAACCAGATAAGTATTTTTAAATATTTTAATTTGTTTATCTATTTTAAATTCTTTTGTTTGTGAGTTCCAAATTATCTTTGTTCTTCCCATCCCTCTACCTACTGAGAAAGCAAATATTATTATTATCAATTGTACATACAAAATCATGTAAAATATTTTCCCATATTAGCCACATTTCAAAAAGCAAGAAAAATAAAGTGAGAAAATTATACCTCAAATTGCACTCACAATTCATCAATTCTCTTTCTTTTTTCTTTAATATAAATTTATTTATTTATTTAAATTTTTACATTCTTTTCAAAAAAATTTTGGGTTCCAAATTTTTCCCCATTTACCCCCTCCCCCCACCCTAATACACCGAGCATTCTAATTGCCCCTATCACCAATCTGCCCTCTCTTCTATCCTCCCTCCCTTCTCTTGTCCCATCTTTTCTTTTGCCTGTAGGGCAGTGACTTTCTATTCCCCATTAACTGTATTTCTTTTTCCTAGTAGCAAAACAATACTAACAGTGTTCCTAAAACTTTGAGTTCCAAATTCTCCCCATCCCTCCTCCCCACCCATTCCCTTTGGGAAGGCAGGCAATTCAATATAGGCCCTATCTGTGTAGTTTTGCAAATGACTTCATAATAGCGTGTTGTGTAAGACTAACTGTATTTCCCTCCATCCTATCTGGCCCCCCATTGTTTCTATTCTGTCTTTTGATCCTGTCCCTCCCTGAAGTGTTGACTTCAAATTGTTCCCTCCTCCCATTGCCCTCCTTCCATTATCCCCCCCACCCTGCTTATCTCCTTCTCCCCCACTTTACTGTATTGTAAGATAGTTTTCATACCAAAATGAGTGTGCTTTTATTCCTTCCTTTAGTTCAATTGATGAAAGTAAACCATGTTTTTTTCTCAGCTCTCCTCTTTTTCCATCCACTAAAAAGTCTCCTGCTTGCCTCTTTAATGAGAGATAATTTACCCCATTCCATTTCACCCTCTCTCCTCCCACTACATTTCTCTCTCACCGTTTAACTTAATTTCTTTTAAGATATGGTCCCATCCTATTCAATTCACTCTGTGCTCTCTCTTCTCTGTATGTGTGTCATGTAAGTGTGTGATGTGTGTGTGTGTGTCGTGTGTGTGTGATGTGTGTTGGTCCCACCACTACCCAGATCGAAAGTTTTAAGAGTATGAATATTGTCTTTCCATGTAGGAATGTAAACAGTTTACCTTTGGTAATCCCTTATGACTTCTCTTTGCTGTTTATTTTTTCAGCTTCTTCTCATTCTTGTGTTTGAAAGTCAAATTCTCTTTTCAGCTCTGGTCTTTTCATCAAGAATGCTTTAAAGTCCTCTGTTTCATTGAAAGACCATATTTTCCCCTGAAGTATTTACTCAGTTTTGCTGGGTAGGTGATTCTTGGTTGAGTCCTAGTTCCTTTGACTTCTGGAATATCCTATTCCAACCCTTCGATCCCTTAATGTAGAAGCTGCTAGATCTTGTGTTATCCTGATTGTATTTCCACATCCGGAATTGTTTCTTTCTAGGTGCTTGCAATATTTTCTCCTTGACCTGGGAACTCTGGAATTTGGCCACATGTTCCTAGGAGTTTCTCTTTTTGTCTCTTTCAGGTGGTGATTGATGGATTCCTTCCATCTTATTTTGTGCTCTGGTTCTAGAATATCAGTGCAGTTTTCCTTGATATTTCATAAAGAGATGTCTAGGCTCTTTTTTTGATCATGCTTTCAGGTAGTCCCATAATTTTTAAATTGTCTCTCCTGGATCTATTTTCCAGGTCAGCTTTTTCCAATGAGATATTTCACATTTCTTCCATTTTTTCATTCTTTTGGTTTTGTTTGGTGATTTCTTGGTTTCTTAGAAAGTCATTAGCCTCCATCGATTATCTTCTAATCTTGAGAGAACTATTTTCCTCAGTGTGCTTTTGAACTTCTTTTTCCATTTGGCTAATTCTGCTTTTGAAAGCATTCTTCTCCTCTTTGGCTTTTTGAACCTCTTTTGCCAATTGAGTGAGCTATTTTTCAAGGTTTATTTTCTTCAGCATTTTTTTGGTTCTCCTTTACCAAGGTATTGACCCTTTTTCATGCTTTTCTTGCATCTCTCTCATTTCTCTTCCCAGTTTTTCTCCACCTGTCTAACCTGTTTTCAAAATCCTTTTTGAGCTCTTCCATGGTTTGAGCCCATTGGATATCTATTTCAGGTGCTTGGGGTACAGAGGCCTTAACTTCTATGTCTTTCTCTGATGGTAAGCATTGTTCCTCCTCATCAGAAATGAAAGGGGGAAACATCTGTTCACCAGGAAAGTAGCCTTCTATGGTCTTATTTTTCTTCCCTTTTCTGGGCATTTTCCCAGCCGTTACTTTGCTTCTGAGATTCCTCTCCACCCCTGCCTAGATCCACCCAGCTAGTTCTTGGGGTCTGAGATTCAAATGTTGCTCCCCAGCCTCAGGGCTTTCAACAGTGGGTGCAGCTGCTATTCAATGTGGGCTTAAGTTCTGGTGCTCACGTGGGGGCAGGGCCACCTCCCAGGCTCCATTCCCTCATGGGGTTTATGCAGAGACCTTCAGTAATGGATCTGGGTCTTTTTGCCCCGGAGAGCCTCTGCTGCTGCCTCTGCTGCTGCCTCCCAAGGGGGCCTGAGTTATGAGACACCCCGCTCTCCTCTCGGCCAACCCAGAAGTCTCTCACTGACCTGTGTGCCTGTGGGTGGAGGGACCTTCGTGGCCATTGGAGATTCCATCCCTGAAGCCTGCTCTGATCTGCTCCTCTCAGGGCTATGCAGCCAGTGCAGGGCAGGGCTGGGCTCCGCTGGGTGCAGACGGACCTTTGGTGGCAGTTTTTCAGGGCTCTCTGAAAGGAAATTCCTCCACTGTGTTGTTGTGTGGCTTCCCTGCTCCAGAATTTGTGGGGAGTTCTTTTTACAGGAAATTTATGGGCTGTGGGTTCGGAGCTAGCATACGTGAGTCTTTCTACTGACATTGTGGCTCCTCCCTCCCATCAATTCTCTTTCTGAAGGTGGTGTAACATCATCATCATCATGAGTCCTTTAGAATTGTCTTGGACCATTATATTGACCAGTATAGCCAAGTTTTCACAGTTGGTCAACATTAAAACATTGCAATTACTCTGCGCAATGCTCTCCCAGTTCTTCTAACTTCACTTTACATCAATTCATAGAAATCTTACCATTTTTTTTTTTTTCTGAAACCACCCATTGTCTTTTTCCACAGCAAAATAGTCCCAAGAAGTACTTATTTTAGGGCAACTAGGTCGTCCAGTAGAAGGAGAATCTGGTTTTGACTCAGGAAGAAGAGAGTCCAAATCTTGCCTCTGACACTTACTAGTTTTGCAACTGTGAGCAAGTTCCTTAACCCTTTTTGCTTTAGTTGCCTCATCTATAAAATGAGCTGGAAAAGAAAATGGAAAGGCACTTCAGTATCCTTGCCAAGAGAACTTCAAATGGGATAAGAAAGTGTCAGATGCAACTACTCAAGCAACAAACTAGAGATGTTTTAAAAGTGAAGTGAGTCTCTAACATTAAAGAGCTTATATCTTCCTGGAGGAAAATGACATGGACTTAGATAAACAAATTCAAAATATATACAAATAAATATAAAATAGTGTGGAGAAGAGAGAGAGCACAGACGTCTGAGAGAGACTAGGAAGGGCCACATGTAAGAAGTATGATGTGGGCTTAATATTAAAGGGAGCTAGGGGTAACAAGAGGCAGAAGTGAGGGGAGGAGGGCATTCTAGGTATAAGTGACAGCTTGTGCAAATGAATGGGAAACAATTATTAAGGATAACAGAATAAAATGTATATATTATAAAATATAATACAGTAAAAATAGAAATTATCAAGGAAAAATTCTTTCTCTCTCCTCTCTATCTCTGTCTTTCTGTCTCTTTTCTCTGTATCCATGTCTCTGTTTCTGTGCATCCATCTTTATATGTCTCTTTTTCCATATTTGTCTCTCTCCTTTGTCTTTTTCAGTTTGTCTCTGTTTATTCACACTGGATCTCTGTCTTTGTCTACAGAAGTTTTTGTTATAGATTTCTACAGTAGCAAACTATATAATTCATTCTGTAGCATACCCTGAGCACAGTGGGATCTGGGTTGTGAATAAACTAGCAAGGAAGATAATGTATGACTTTTTTCTGTTGCTGAACTTGATATTCCAGGCAATGGTGTTTCTGCCATTGGTGATTAATAGGTCTAATCATGATGGTTATAGCTACTCCTAGTTTGGCAACATCTCTGTCCCTATGGAAGGAAGCTCATGCAGTGGTATAATGCTAAATAATTCACTTTCCTGTGTCAGTGACCAAATAGCTTATGAGAAGGTCTTAACATGGTATCCAGGTCAAATAAATTCCCAAGTAAAATAAAGGACTGTTCCTCAAAAACTATTTTTTGATTAATGGTATTTAACAAAGAAAGAGGAGACAATAGTATAGCTCTGAATGAGACATTATTTAAGTGTGAAAATGAAAAAGACAAAGAAGACAGTATCCATCATTTAAAAGCCTGAATTCTCTACATAGATATTTAAGCCCTCTAAATAATTCCTATCTGATAGAATGAGGAATTTGGGTTGGATTGGGCCAGTTTGAAGTATAAACCATAGGATTCCCTTGCTCAAGGTTAGCTAGTGTAGGTCTTCACTTGAATAAACTCTTCTCTCATTCTTGGGACTTCTTGAAGTTTTCAGGAAGTTCTTTTTTTTTCAGGGCTCAGATATTTTTTCATAATATATATTTAATATAAATGCTTACCTCTTGAGGTTAAGCTGGTGAATAGATGTAGATTCTTTGTATACTATACAATAGGTTGGACAAAATCGAGACAGATGTAATGCAATAGGCAGATGAGGTGTATCTACTTACAATCTAGCACCTTTTATTTTCACATCATATTGTGGACACCTATTCACTTTATACAATGATTGACTTGTTCCATTCTATTCTCTTAGTGAAGACTCACAGTTTCCAGAAAAGGGCTATCCCTATGAAAAATTGCACTCAAATCCTTTCTGGGTCGAATAGTAACCCATTTGGAGTGGGGGGGGGCGCTAATGCAATCCCCTGAATTTAGGTCCTCACCAAATGTGTTTGCATTTATCTAAGCATGTGTTCACAATGATACTTTTAGATCTAAAAGACAAACATTTACCTAACAATAAGTAAAACAATATTAATTAACAATAATTACCATTGTTTAAACCAAGAACACAAGCAATAAAGCATATCACAATCTTCACATAAACCTGTAACACATTCTCTAAATGGCGCCTTCACTTTTTTGGGGGGTGGTGAAAAGAGAGATAATAGACACTTCCAGAAATGTGACAGTGATGCATATGAGGAAGGAAAACCATTTGTTCAAGGTAACATATAATTCTGGGTTTCAGGATATGATATTCTTGATTCATTCAGAAAGCTCAGAACTTCTTTACTGGCAGTTACTTTCTGTTGGTCTTTTCTATTGCCCACTTGGGCAAACTCTAATCTCTTCTATTTTTGAATTTATATAGTATTTACAAGTTCTTCCAAATTGAATTAAGAGCTCTCCAAAAGTAAGGAAAATCTTTTACTTTTCTTTCTTTCTTCAGCATTTAGCACAGTGTATGGCACATAATAGATAATAAATGTTTTTTGATTGACTGCTGACAATCACAAATGAGTATTGATGTGTTTACCTGTTAAATGGGATTACAATTCCTTTAAGTCAGATGACTTTCAAACTCATCAAAACTGGCTACCATAAAGTTTTATATACCAGACCAACTATTTACTTACCACAATTTCTATATTGTCCAATCAAATTGTAACAGAGCTCACTACAAAACCACTTAAGTTGACTCTGAGAAAAGCAAAACAAAACAAAACAAACAAAAATACTAGCCAAATGTCACTTGCCAGAGTTCTGCAACAATTAAATACAATTACATTTCAGCATCACTTCCAAAAAATAACTTCAAACCCTACACATTTTCATTTTTGTGTTTTCTATACACAAATTTTGCATTTAATTTTCAGTGTATATCTTTTTCCTCTCACACCACTAATGGGCAACAGTGAGAAACAGGATTCTTCATCTCTCTGAAGTTCAGAAAATAGTTGTATTGTTTTCTCCAATTGATCAGGAACTAACAGTCAAAGCCTTCTTGTCAAGTGACTGCTTCTTAAGCCAGTCTTTTAAAATAATTTATCAAGTCTGCATTTTTGCCCATTGTTGAATATTTTTCTTATTTTTTCTTCAGACTCAACATCCTATTTCCTGTAGCTTTTACTGCCTTAAATTAGAGGGGCTTGGCACTTAGTGTCTCAGCTGTCCCAGAGGAGATAACAACTCATCAAATTTCCCCAGTGAATTTCTTCCTTCCTTCCTTCCTTCCTTCCTTCCTTCCTTCCTTCCTTCCTTCCTTCCTTCCTTCCTTCCTTCCTTCCTTCCTTCCTCCTTCCCTCCTTCCCTCTCCTTCCCTTCCTTCCTTCCTTCCTTCCTTCCTTCCTTCCTTCCTTCCTTCCTTCCCTTCCTTCTTTCCTTTCTTTCTTTCTTTCTTTCTTTCTTTCTTTCTTTTCTTTCTTTCTTTCTTTCTTTCTTTCTTTCTTTTCTTTCTTTCTTTCTTTCTTTCTTTTCTTTCTTTCTTTCTTTCTTTCTTTCTTTCTTTCTTTCTTTCTTTCTTTCTTTCTTTCTTTCTTTTTTCTTTTTTTCTTTCTTTCTTCTTCCTTTCCTTCCTTCTTTCTTCTTCTTTTTTCTTTATTTCTTTCTTTTCTTTTTTTTCTTTCCTTCTTTTCCCCAGCATATAATACTGGGTATCTAGAAAGAAAGAAAGAAAGAAAGAAAAGGTGACCAAAATTCTGACATGAAAATGTTCAAGATTTATCTATATCTTTGACATCATTTGGATAGGTTAATGAACTAATTCCAAAGTGGCACAGATAAGAATTGGTCTGTTCCCCTCCACCCAAATCCTATGAAAATGAGACCTCAAATTCTTGCTTCCCCCTCTTAGACATCAACACTCTTTCCAAAACACATTTGGACCATGTTTCCTAGTGCTCCCAACTCTAATCCATGGTTATGTGAGTGATACTTTTCTGTCTCTCCCCCTGACCACCATTCCCACGCTGTCTTCCTTCACCATTCATTTCCTTGTTCCTATACACTGTTTGCCTCTGAACCACTTTTTGCTATTCATCTTTGTGCCTTATCAAAATATAATTACCTTCTTGCTGCCAGTCACTTTTGTTCCTGACAAATACCCAAATAACTGGGCATGCCTGCCTTTATTTCATAATTTCCTAGTGTTAGTGTTTTATGGACCTTGTCCAGATACATTTATAACCGATTTATACTAAATATATAAATATCAGTTAGCCTGCTTTCAGGAATTAGATCCAAGAACACAGAGGACTAGAACACATGTGTCAAACTCACTGCCCATATGTCAAATTTGTGAGTGTGACTGAACTGGATTAAAATATGATTGAAAAAACAAAAGCAAATAGAAATATAACACAACATAGACAACGTTAACTTGCGTGTCTTTTTCCACCCTAAGTCAATATGTAGCTAATAAGAATCTGTTTCTATTTGACTTGACACATTGGATCAGGCATTTTCTCTAATTGAAATAGAATCTAAAAAAAAAAAGAATTGAAATAAGCCCAAAAGAAGAATTATGTACCAAAGTAAAAATAATTCAACAAAACAAGATGCTTAACAAAGTAAAAGTCTTATGAAGTCAGATTCAAGAACATTAATCAATAATTTCTTCACTCTTCCTTCCTCTCCCACTAACATCCACAATAAGGTATGCCACGTAGTTTCACTCTCAAACTTCTTCTTTGAGACGAAATAAAAGACACCCCCCATTTTGCAGAGTCTTAATTGGCACATGCTACCCTAACCTTATTGTTACATTGCCACAAACACCAAGTATAAACTCTGCTCAGCCTCAGGAATCAGAATGAGGTGGGGATCTAGTTTCTTTCTGCTTCAGAGAAACTCTAGGCTAAAGTACCTCCAAGCTTCAAATGTTGTGTCCAAAATATACATATGCCCACCCCCTTGCATCCTGTTAGATGCTGGTTGAGTCCACCCAAAGAATCAAAAGAAAGGGGGAACCAGGGAAAGGGGTTAGCATGTATGGTCAAAAGAAAGACTTGTGGAGCAGAGGCCAAGTCAAGTGACAATTCAATGTGAGAGAGAGCTGAAGTAGACTTTGGCATCAGCCTAGGTATACGGATTTTAAAGACAACATTTTGGAGGGTTAATTGAGAGACAAAAGAGAAAAAGCTAAAAATGTAAGTGATTTCAGATAAAAAAGTTTATTTAAAATGTAGAGTACAGAGATATAAATTAAAAGAACAGAAACTAAAATTAGAAGGAAATCAATGTCACAAAACTTGCAAATTATTGCAAACTTTTGAAATAAACATTGCAAAACAACAGAAATACAACCAATACCTGAGTGCCCTTGGAATCCTGGGAATTCCTAAGAAAGTGCATAACTCTCTAGGAAGTTGCAGAATCATTCAAAAGACAAAGAAAATTTTTTTAAATTTTTTTTTTATTTTGACATACATTCTTTTATTTTATTTTTGAAAGGTTTTCTAATGTTTTGATGAGTATTTTCTTCAAATATTAACCAGCAGAGACACAAATAATATTTATGTTGCTAACTTCACAAGCTCTTGACCTAATTGTCTCCACAGTATTACTAAGAATTAAAGGACTCTTTTAGACTTAACCTTAAACGCTCCACTACCAATAATCTATAATTTAATAGATCTGATATTAAACTTACAAACCTTTTGACTATAGGAAATTGCTACCAAGAGTAGGGACATTATAGGGATACAATATCTCCCTAACATCATGTCAATTCCAGGCAGGATTAGATTGTCCACTTGCATTCAGTCAGGCTTAAAGTCTGCCAGATGTCAGTGGAGAAATTGAGTGAGAAGACTCCCACCTCAGCCCATGCTGAACAGCTGCTCTCCCTCCCTTCCCTTGAGATCACCTATGCAGTTCATACCAGCATTTCATCAGTTTACTGGCATCGCTTAGACCACCTTTCTTGCTCTTCATACATAGAGTTAGACTCAGAAGAACAGTCACTTAATAGTCCCATAGCATCTAAAAATGTCAAGTTTCAATAACCAGGTTTCAAATATGATTATAATTTCACTTTGGCTAAGGAATAGCTTTTGAAGCAAGTCTTAAATGGCTTACATGCCTTTCTATACATGTTCTAGTTCCTGATTAAAGAGCAATCATACAAGTAAATTTACCATTAAAATCTTAACTTCTCCATTGATGCCAAATTTTACCCATGGTTAACTTCCTCTAGGAAATTTAGACTAAAATTCTTTCCCCTAAACTAAAGATATCATCGATTTATTCTCAGTAATTAATTCAATTGTTTTAATACTAATTGCTTTTATCTCACTTTGTAACAAGGTCAATTTTTCTCCCCATCACTCCCCTCCCCCCACTTCCTAATACCTTGCATTCTGATTACTCCTTCCTTCAATGTACCCTCCCTTCTATTCACACCCTACCCTTCTATTATTCCCATATTTTCTCTTTTCTTGTAGGGTAAGATAAATTTCTACACCTCATTCCCTGTACTTCTTATTTCCTGATTATATGCAATAAAATTTCTCAACATTTCTTGGTAATACTTTGAATTCCAACTTCTCTCCCCCCCACCCCAGCCCCACTGAGAAGGCAAGCAATTCAATATAGATTAAATATGTGTTGTTTTGCAAGAGACTTCTGTAATAATTTTGTTGTGTAATACTAATTATATTGCCCTTTATCCTACTCTATCCCCCCTTATTTTTCCCCTACAATTGATCTTCTCCCTTCTCAAAACTGTTTATTTCTAGTGACTCTCTTCTCCCATTTGCCCTCCCTTCTAACATCCCCCTCACTCCACTTGTTGCCTCCTCTCCTACTTTCTGTTGGTGTGATACAAATTTTCATATCAAATTTAGCGGGCCTGTTATTAACTCCATCAACCACATGTGGAGAGAGTAGCTACGGTTTTCCCCTCTCCCCTTCTGCCTTTTCTCCTTCATTGAACAAGACTTTTCTTATCTCTTTTATGAGTTACAGCCTGCCCCATTCCATTTTTGCCTTTCTCTTCCTGGTATTTTCCTCCACCCCTTAATTTTGATTTGATTTGATTTCATTTTTTTATGTGGATATCATCTCTTCTGATTCAGCACACCCTGTACTCTCTATCTGTGTGTGTGTGTGTGTGTGTGTGTGTGTGCACAATCTCTCCATCTACCCAAATACTGAGAAGAGATTCAAGAGTTATAAATATTTTCTTTCCATCTAGTAATGTAAAGAGTTCAGCTTTAGAGAGTCTTTTATGATTTTTCTTTCCTGTTTACCTTTTCATGCCTCTCTTGATTCTTGTCTTGGGAAGTCAAATTTTCCATACAGATCTTGTCTTTTCATCAATATGAATGATTGAAAGTCCTCTATATCATTGAATGACCATTTATTCCCTTGAAGTATTATAGTCAGATATGCTGGGTAGGTGACTCTTGGGTTCAATCCCAGTTCCTTTGACCCCTGAAATATCCCATTCCAAGCCCTTCAATCCCTTAATGTTGAAGCTGGAAGATCCTGTGTTATCCTGATTGTATTTCCACAGTACTCAAATTGTTTCTTTCTAGCTACTTGCAGTATTTTCTTCTTGATCTGGGAACTCTGAAATTTGGCCACAATATTCCTAGGAGTTTCTCTCCTTGAGTCTCTTTCAGGAGGTGGTTGGTAGATTCCTTCAATATCCATTTTTCCCTCTGATTCTAGAACATCAGGGCAGTTTTCCTTGATAATTTCATAGAAGATAATGTCTAGGCTCTTCTTTTCATTATGGCTTTCAGGTAATCCAATAATTTTTAAATTTTTTTTTTCTGGATCTATTTTCCAGGTCAGTTGTTTTTCCAATGAGATGTTTCACATTGCCTTTTATTTTTTCTAATTTTTGGTTTTGTTTACTAACTTCTTGGTTTAACTCATAGTCATTCATGTCCCTGTACTCAATTCTCTCTTTGAAGGAATTATTTTGTTCAGTGAGATTTGAAACTTCTTCTCTATTTGGCTAAATCTGCTTTTTAAAATCACCTTCTCCTCATTGGGTTTTTGGACCTCTTTTTCCAGTTGAGTTAGGCTATTTTTAAAGCTGTTATTTTCCTCAGCATTTTTTTGATGCTCCTTTAGTAAGCTGCTAACTTGTTTTTTAAGATCTGCTATTGTCTGAATCCAGTTTAAGTTCTTTTTGGAGGCCCTGGAGGCAGAGGCCTTGAGTTCCCCTGACAGTATGCCTTGTTCTTCTTCAACCGAAAGGATGGGGGGAGACACCTGTTCCCCAAGAAAGTAACCTTCTATGGTTTTATTCCCCCCCCCCCCTTTTGGGAATTTTCCCAGTCAGTTACTTGACTTTTGAGCTTCCTCTGCACAAGCACCTCTCCTGCAGTTCCACCAAGCCAGCACTGGGGCCTGAGATTCAGATGAGCTGCTCCAAAGCCTCAGGACTTTGGGCAGGAGGCAGGGCTGCTATTCAGTGAGAGCTTAAGATCAGTTGCTCAGGATGGGGCAGGACTGCCACACAGGGTTCAGTTCCCTCAGGGGATTTACAATGAGACTTTAAACAATGGGTGAAGGCTACTGCTTGCTTTGGGAGCCCCTGTCCACTCTTGCCTCTACTGCTGACATCTGAGGAGGCTCGAGTTACAAGGACACCTTGCTCCCTTCTTGGTCAGCCGAAAAGACCCACTCAATGACTTTTGGTGCCTGTGGGTTGAGGGATCTGCTTTGCCATTGGAGATTCTGTCCCTGAATCCTGCTGGGATCTGCTCCTTTCGGTGCTGTGTGGCTAAAGCTGGGCTGGGCTCTGCTCCACGTCCTTTTCCATTGGTCTTTCAGGTCACTCTGGGCTACAAATTTCCTCCACTCCGTTGTTCTGTGGCTTCTGCTGCTCTAGAATTTGTTGAGAGTTCTTCAGAGGTATTTTATGGGCTGTGGGGTAAGAGGTTGTGTATGTGTGTCTTTCTACTCTACCATCTTGACTCTACCCCCCCCAAGAAATAAAATTCTTGAGAAAAGTTAGAAAGCAGGTGGAATTTTGAATTTATTTTAGATGGAAAGGCAGGAAAGAACTGGGGTAGAAGAGGGAAGAAGTATATAACTAGATACAACATGAAATTTAAAGGAATCTATGTGGTAAGTAAAATGACAAAAATAAGAAAGAGTGTGACAAATAGTAAGGAGATTTTGATAGTGAAGAAAAGAGAACCCAGGAGAATAGGATTGAATTGAAAAGGATTAAACAAAACTAATTTTTAAGGGTAAAGTATTGACATAAAACAAGAAGAGAAACAAAAATATATATTAATTTAGAAAGAAAAAATAGGGGGAAAATGCAGGAAAATATAAACCTAATTCTCATAACTTTGAAGGGTGAATAGAATAGTTAAATAAGCTGTAATGAACTGATAAAATAAATAATAAAAAAACCCAGAAGCTCTTGCAAATATGAAATATAATTAAATAGTAAAGACACACATGAAATAAAAATAAAAGGATGAAATAAAATTTAATACTCATTAAGCTATGCTTGTTGTATGCAATAATAATTAATTGCATCATTTATAATATGAATAACATGAACAAGAAAATTACATTGTGTTTAATGGTAATTTAGAAAATAAAATAATGTTTTTTATAAACATTTATAAATTTATAAAATAAAGTAATTTAGAAAACAAAACAATATACATACATATGCAAACACACACAGACATACACACACACATGTGTGTGTGTGTGTGTGTGTGTGTGTGTGTGTAAACCCTTGTATAAAGATTTTTTTTTTTGACGAGGTTGGGACCAAAATGACATAGAATTTCAATGCATAAAGAAAAACTAAAGAAAAACTTCAAGAAGACATAGTAATGGAAGAAAATTTTAATTTTCCTCTTAGCTGTGTACACATCTATCAGAAATACAAAGAACAGGAGAAATAAAAAATTGAAAAAAAGGTCTGGAGAAATGAGAGCTTAATAATTTATAAGACCTTCTCAATAGGACCACTAAAGTATGTAACTACCATTGGCATTTTTCTAAAAAATTGGCCATTGCAGAAAAAAAGTTAATAACAAATAGAAAAAGGAAGAAATATTAAATTCACAGTTAAAACCACAATGCCAACCCAGCAATACTGCTTCTAGGGCTGTATCACAAAGAGATCATGAAAATGGGAAAAGGACACACACGTATAAAATATACATAAGGAGCTCTTTTTGTGGTGGTAAAGAACTGGAAATTGAGGGAATGCCTATCAATTGAGGAATGACTGAACAAGTTGTGGTATAGGAATACAATGGAATATTATTTTGCTAAAAGAAATGATGAACAGGCAAACTTCAGAAAAACCGGGAATGACATATATGAACTGATGCTGAGTGTAGTGAGCAGAACCAGTAGATCATTATACACAGCAATAACCACATTGTAAGAGGACCATTTTTGATAGATTAGTCTTTCATATAATGCAAGACCTAAAACATTTCCAAAGCACTCCTGATGCAAAATGCCATCCACATCTAAAGTAAGAATTATGGCGTTTGAACACAGAATGAAGCAGACTATTTTCTCTTTTGTTATGATTAGTTTTTTTTTTTTTTTCTCATGGCTTCTCCCATTCAGTTTAATTCTTCTAAGCAACATGGCTATTGTGAAAATGTGTTTAATAGTAATGTATATGTAGAGTTTATTAAAGGTTGTACGCTGTCTTGGGGAGAGGGTGGGTAGGAGAGGGAGAAAATTTGTAACTTTTAGAAGTTATTGTTGAAAACTTAAAACAGAGTAATTAATAAATTTTTGGGAGGAATGTAATTAAAAGAAGAAGTTTCAGCATCAAAACTCCCCAAAAAACAAAAGAAAACAAACACACTGCCAAAAAATAAATAACCAACTCAGGAATACTAAACAAAAGACAGAGTTATAAATGGAGACAAGAAAAGTATGTTCTGGCCACTAACTTAGAGTATATATCACAATGAGACTTGAATAAAGTAATGAACTGAATTGAAAAGAAAATCATTTAAATATAGAGAATGGAAAGAGACCCCATTACAATAATCACTACTGGAGAATTCTTAAAGAAACAAATCATCAGGGAGTGGAGCCAAGACGGTGGAATAAAGGATGGACCTGTAGAAGTTCTCCCCATATAGTCCATAAAATACCTATAAAAAATGACCATAAACAAATTCTAGAGGAGCAGAAGTCACAAAAATGACAGAGTGAAAGAGATTTCCAGAACAAGGCAGTCTGGAAGGCCCACAAGAAGGGCCCATAACACATCCTCAGAGCAGAGCACAGCCTTGCTGCCCAGATCAGATAAGGACTGGAGCAGGCTTCAGGGGTGGAATCACAGGCAACATCTGTGGTTTCCAGATTCCTCAACCCACAAACCCCAAAGATGGCTTCAGAGGGCAATGAGAAGGCTCTTCCACCTGAGTGAGAAGGGGACTTGTTCTGGCCTTGGCTCCAGGGGTCCAGCAGCCACTGATGGAGCAGAGTTCATTTCTGGAGCCCACAGCCTAAAGACCCTGAGGGAGGGGGGAGGAGTCAAGATGGTGGAGTAGAAAGACTCATGTATGCTAGCTCAGAATCCACAGCCCATAAATTTCCTGTAAAAACAACTCCCCACAAATTCTGGAGCAGTACAAGCCACGCAGAAGCAGAGTGGAGGAAATTTCCATTCCAGAGAGGCCTGAAAAATCAACCACAAAGGTCCGTTGTGCACCAGGCAGCAGAGCCCACCACTGTGCTACCCTGGCTGCATGCCCCGAACGAAGCAGATCCGAGCAGGCTTCAGGGACAGAACCTCCAGTGGCCGGGAAGGTCCCCCCACCCACAGCCACCACAGGTCAGTGAGAGAGACTTCTAGGCTGGCCGAGAGGGGAGCGAGGTGTCTCTGTGGCTCAGGCCCCCTCGGGAGGCAGCAGCAGAGGGAAGCAGCAGACAGGAGTCAATACCTTGCCAAAGGAGACACAAAAGAATGCTGAAGAAAATAACACCTTGAAAAATAGGCTCACTCAATTGGCAAAAGAGGTTCAAAAAGCCAATGAGGAGAAGAATGCTTTCAAAAGCAGAATTAGCCAAATGGAAAAAGAGGTTCTAAAGCTCACTGAAGAAAATAGTTCTCTCAAAATTAGAATGGAACAGATGGAGGCTAATGACTTTCTGAGAAACCAAGAAAACAAAAGCAAAACCAAAAGAATAAAAAAATGGAAGAGAATGTGAAATATCTCATTGGAAAAACAACTGACCTGGAAAATAGATTCAGGAGAAACAATTTAAAAATTATGGGACTACCTGAAAGTCATGATCAAAAAAGGAGCCTACACATCATTTTTTATGAAATGATCAAGGAAAACTGCCCTGATATTCTAGAACCAGAGGGCAAAATAAGTATTAAAGGAATCCATTGATCACCGCCTGAAAGAGATACAAAAAGAGAAGCTCCTAGGAACATTGTGGCCAAATTCCAGAATTTCCAGGTCAAGGAAAAAATATTGCAAGCAGCTAGAAAGAAATAATTCCAGTATTGTGGAAATACAACCAGGATAACTCAAGATCTAGCAGCTTCTACATTAAGGGATCGAAGGGCATGGAATAGGATATTCCAGAAGTCAAAGGAACTAGGACTCAAACCAAGAATCACTTACCCAGCAAAACTGAGTATAATACTTCAGGGGAAAATATGGTCTTTCAATGAAACAGAGGACTTTCAAGCATTTTTTGATGAAAAGACCAGAGCTGAAAAGAAAATTTGACTTTCAAACACAAGAATGAGAAGAAGCATGAAAAAGTAAACAGCAAAGAGAGGTCATAAGGGACTTACCAAAGTTGAACTGTTTACATTCCTACATGGAAAGACAATATTTGTAACTCTTGAAACTTTTCAGTATCTGGGTAGTTGGTGGGACCACACACACACATACACACACATGTACACACACATGTACACACACATGTACACGTGTGCATGCACACACACATACACGCATGCATGCACATACAGAGACAGAGAGCACAGAGTGAATTGAATAGGATGGGACCATATCTTAAAAGAAATTAAGGTAAAAGGTGAGAGAGAAATGTAGTGGTAGGAGAGAGGGTGAAATGGAATGGGGTAAATTATATCTCATTCAAGAGGCAAGCAGGAGACTTTTTAGTGGAGGGAAAAAGAGGAGAGCTGAGAAAAAAACAAGGTTTACCCTCATCACATTCGACTAAAGGAAGGAGTAAAATGCACCCTCGTTTTGGTATGAAAACCTATCTTAAAATACAGGAAAGTGGGGGAGAAGGAGATAAGCAAGGTGGGGGGGGATGATGGAAGGGAAGGCAATGGGAGGAGGGAGCAATTTGAAGTCAACACTCAGGGAGGGGCAGGATCAAAAGACAGAATAGAAAAAATGGGGGGCCGGATAGGATGGAGGGAAATACAGTTAGTCTTACACAAAACGACTATTATCGAAGTCATTTGCAAAACTACACAGATAGGGCCTATATTGAATTGCCTGCCTTCCCAAAGGGAATGGGTGGGGAGGGAGGGATGGGGAGAATTTGGAACTCAAAGTTTTAGGAACAACTGTTTAGTATTGTTGTTGCTATTAGGAAATGACATACAGTTAATGGGGAATAGAAAGTCATCTTGCCCTACGGGACAAAAGAGAAGATGGGGACAAGAGAAGGGAGGGATGATAGAAGAGAGGGCAGATTGGTGATAGGGAAAATTAGAATGCTCAGTGTATTGGGGTGGGGGGAGGGGATAAAAGGGGAGAAAATTTGAAACCCAAAATGTTGTGAAAATGAATGTAAAAAGTTAAATAAATAAATTTTTATTAATATATATATATATATATATATATATATATATATATGTCAAGAATCATCTACCCATAAAAACTCAGTATAATCCTTCAGAGGAAAAAAATGATCATTCAATGAAACAGAAGACTTTGAAGAATTCTTGATGAAAAGACCAGAGCTAAATAGAAAATCTGACTTTCAAACATAAGAATCAAGAGAAGCATGAAAAGGTAAACAGGAAAAACAAATCCTAAGTGACTTACTAAAGTAGAACTGTTTACATTCCTACATGGAAAGATAATATTTGTAACTCTTGAAACTTTTCTAAGTATTTGTGTAGTTGGAGGGATTATTTACACACACATGCACACACATACACGGTCACACACATGCACATATATATGTGTGTATATATATACATATATGTATGTGTGTACATATATGTATATATATGTACATACATACAGAGAGCACAGGGTGAGTTGAATATGAAGGAATGGTATATAAAAATAAAATTAAGGGATGAGAGAGGAATATATTGAAAGGAGAAAAGGAGAAATGGAATGGGGCAAATTATCTCATAAAAGAGACAAGAGAAAGCTTTTTCAATGGAGGGGAAAAGGGGGGAGGTGAGAGGGAGAAATTGAAGTTTAATCACATTTGGCATAAGGAAGGAATAACATGCACACTCAATGTGGTATGAAAATCTGTGTTACACTACAGAAAAATAGGGGCATAAGGAGGTAAGTGAAGTGAAAGGATACTAGAAAGGAGTGCAAATGGGAGGAAGGAGTGCTTAGGAATAAACACTTTAGGGAAGGGACAAGGTATAAAGGGAGAATGGAATAAACAGGGTGCAGGATAGGACAGAGGCAAACATAGTTAGTCTTTCACAGCACGACTGTTATGGAAGTCTTTAGCAAAACTACACATATGTAGCCTATATTAAATTGCTTGCCTTCTTGGTGAAGATTGGGTTGGAGAGAGGAAGGGAGAGAAGTTGCAACTCAAAGCTTTTTCAACAAATGTTGAGAAGTGTTTGTTCATGCAACTGGGAAATAAGAAATACAGATAATGAGGTAAAGAAATCTATCTTGCCTTATAAGAGGTGAGAGAAGATGGGCATAAGGGAAGAGAGGAGTGCGATAGAAGGGAGGGCACACTGTAGTGAGAGATAATCATAATTCACTTTGCTTTGAGCTGGGGGAGGGGAGAGATGGTGAGAAAATTTGGAAGGCAAAATCTTGTGGAAATGAATGATGAAAAATACAAATAAATAAATAATTTTTAATGAAGGAAGCAAATTGATTGGGGGGTGGAGAAAAAATGGCAGAATAGAAGGGAACCTGTAAAAGTTCTCCCTCCATATCCCAAAAAAGACCTGTAAAAATGACTATAAACAAATTCTAGAGTATCAGAAGTCACAAACGACAGGGTGAAAGAGATTTCCAATTCAAGGCATCCAGAAAGGCTTTCAGGAAAGGTCTATCTCACCGGGTACAGAGCAGAGTGTAGTCTGGCCTTGGCCACCCAGCATGGCAGGTACAGTTCTGCAGCAGGTTTCAGGGTGCCACTGGCAGCAGCTGCAGTTACCAGATGCCTCAATCTACAAACACCAGAATCAGCTTCCAAGAGAAAGCTGTTTCACGTTTGTGAAATCAGAGCAGGGTCTTCCTGTCCTAGCCTTGATCCCAGGCACCCCCAGTGGCAGCAGTGTCCATTTTTGGAGCTCACAGACTAAACCCCTGGGGAAGTTGAACAGCTGATATGGGTCTCAGCCCTGAGTGGCAGTCCTGGACCTTCTGGAGCTCATGGAGGTTCTGGAGAGGGATTTCTACTCACAGATACTGGGCAGAAAAACTTGAGGTATTTCCCAGACAAGAGCACAGGCCAGGAGAGGAGTAACCTTCTCTTCCTTGATTGTGCCCTCATGGAGAAACTGAGAACTTACAGGTCCCTAGAGTATACCTTCTTCTTCAAAAAGGAATCAAAACTCAAGTAACTGGCTGAGAAAATGCCCAAAAAAGGGAAAAAATAAGAGTATACAAGTTTGCTTTCTTATTGCATAGGTATTTTCCTCCATCCTTTCAGATGTGGAAGAACAAAGCATAATATTAGAGAAAGACATCAAAGTCAAGGCTTCTTCATGCAAAACCTCCAAAATAAATTTGAAATCTTCTCTGTCCATAGAAGAGATCAAAAGAGATTTTGAAAATCAAGTAAGAGAGGGGGAGGAAAAACTGGGAAGAGAAATCAGAGAGAGGCAAGAAAATAATGAAAAGCAAGTAAACAGCTTCCTAAAGGAGATTCAAAAAATTTCTGAAAGAATAGCACCTTTAAAAACAGATAAACTCAAGTGACAAAAGAGGCCCAAACACCAATAAGGAGCAGAATGCTTTAAAAAGAAGAATTAGCCAATTAGAAAAGGAGGTTCAAGACCTTACTGAAGAAAATAGTTCTTCAAAAATTAGAATGGAGCAGATAGAAGCTAATCACTTTATGAGAAACCAAGATATTACCAAACAAAACCAAAAGACTGAAAAAATACAAGACAATGGGAAATATCTCATTGGAAGAACAACTGACCTGAAAAAAGATTCAAGAGAAACAATTTAAAAATTAGGGGACTACATGAAAGCCATGATCAAACCAAGAGCCTAGACATTCTTTTTCATGAAATTCTCAAGGAAAACTCCCCTCATATTCTAGATCCAGAGATAAAACATATTGAAGGAGTCCATTGATCTCCTTCTGAAAGAGATTCAAAAAGAACAACTCCTAGAAATATTGTAGCCAAATTCCAGAGTTCCCAGGTCAAGCAGAAAATATTGCAAGCAGCCAAAACCAAACAATTTGAGTATTGTGGAAATACAATCAGGATAACAGAAAATTTAGCAGCTTCTACATTAAGGGATAAATGGGCTTGGAATAGGATATTTCAGTAGTCAAAGGAACTAGGATAAAAACCAAGAATCACCTACCAAGCATTAAAATGAGTATAATATTTTAGCGGAAAAAATGGTCATTCAGTGAAATAGAAGAGTTTGAAGCATTCTTGATGAAAAGATCAGAGGTGAATAGAAAATCTGGCTTTCAATCAAGAATCAAGAGAAGCATGAAAAGGTAAACAGGAAAGGGAAATCACAAGGGACTGATTAATGCTGAACTTTTTATACTCCTACGTGGAAAGATAATATTTGTAACTCTTGAAAATTTTCTCAATATTTGGGTAGTTGGAAGGATTATATATATGCACACATGCACACACATACAGATGCACACAGACACATATAAAAGAACAAGAAAGAAATTATCAAGGTGATCATGTGAAAAATTCATTCCAACATATGTGATTAAAGTGTCGTGAAGCACCAATTGTGGAGTCAGGAGGATCTGAGGTCATGTCCATTCACCAACACTTTCTGTGGGACCTTATGCAAGTAACTTAAAATTTTCTCTCTGAAGAAAAAAGGAACTAAAATGGTAGAGTGATTGACAATTACCATTTCCCTCCCCTTGTTGACCTTGATTAGCCCAGAGAATATCTCCCTGGGAAAAAACCTTGGAACAGTGGGAGCTGCAGAAAAGGTAAACCGACTCTTACTGGTGATTCTTGCACAATCACTAAGGAGGGTCTCTCTTTCTGTGGCTGAAGGGGACCAGTGCAGAATCAGAACCATGCCAGACAGTACCATCTCAGCCAACTGGGAGAAGATCTTGAGCCCCAAGGGTGTAAAAGATGCAGTCTCCAAGACCAAGACCCCAAATGTGCCTCAGTACCCCAAGCGAATCAGGAAAACACTAGCACAGATGGCATCACCCCCTGTTTAGATTGCCTGTACTCTTGTCCAGCAGGTAAGTCCCTCTGTGGCCAGACCATCCCTTCCTCACAATTAACAAGCTGTCTCCAGCATAACTGTGGGTAAACCAAACAAGACCTCACCTGGTCTCTGCTTTCCAACACCAGCCAACTCAGCACCAGATAAGTTGCAGCATTTTAGCTTCTAGCTGAAAGAACAAGAGACCACAACATACAAAGCCTCAAGTTTAGGCAAGAGCTATGGGACAGAACCCCCTGTGCCCCAGACTCAGAGATCTACTTTAAAAGCCAGGAAAAGGGTGATCATTATGAGTAAGAAGCAAAGCAGAAAAGAAAAGACTATAGAATCTTATATGTAATCCTTATACTTACATGTATACTTATATGTAATCAAAGATCATGAATATATAAATCAAAAACTGATTGAAAACTAAAAAATCTAATCCTAAATAGTGAGTGAGCTAAGCAACAAATTATAGAAACAATCAACTTCATTCAAGAGAATGACAATAATGAGACAACTTATCAAATCTTATAGGATACTGAAAAAGCAGTTCTTAAGGGAAGTTTTATAACTTAATACCTACATGAATAAAATAGAGGAGGAGGAGATCAATGAATTGGGCATTAAGCTGAAAAAGCTAGAAAAAGAACAAATTGAAAATCCCCAAGTAAATACTGAATTAGAAATACTGAAAAGCAAAGGAGAGATTAATAAAATTGTAATTAAGAAAACTATTGAACTAACAAATAAAAATAACTGTTGGCTCTATGAAAAAAATTCAGTGAAATTGATAAACCTTTGATTAGTTTGATTTAAAAAAAAGAAAGAAGAAAACCAAATTACAAATGTCACAAATGAGAGGTGGACTCACCTTCAATGAGGAGGAAGTTAAAACAATAATAACTTTACCCAACTCTATGCCCATAAATTCAACAACCTAAGTAAGATGAATGATTATTTTAAAAGACATAAACTGCAGAGGTTAAGAATGCTTAAATAACCCCATATCAGAAAAAGAATTTGAACAAGTCATCAAGCAACTCTGTAAGAAAAAATCTCCAGGGACAGAGAGATTCACAAAGGAATTCCATCACTCATTTAAAGAACAGTTAATCCCAATACTACATAAATTAATTGGGAAATTGGAACAGAAGGAATACTCCCAATTCCTTTTATGATACAAATATGGTTTTGATACCTAAACCAGGAAGAGCCCTAACAGAGAAAGAAAATTATAGACCAATTTCTCTAATGAAAATAGATGCAAAAATTTTCATAAAGATTTTAGCAAAAAACATACAGCAACTAATCACAAGAATAATACATTATGATCAGCTAAGATTTATGTCAGGAATGCAGGGATGGTTCATTATTAGGAAAACTATTAATATTATTGATCATATCAACAACAAAAATTACAGAAACCTCATAACTATCTCAATAGATGCAGGAACAGCTATTGATAAAATACAACACCCATTCCTATTGAAAACACTGGAGAACATAGGAGTAAATGTAAGTTTCCATAAAATAATAACCAATATCTATCTAAAACCTTCAGCAAACATTATATGCAATTGGAATAAGTTAGATACATGTCTAATAACATTAGGGGTGAAAAAGGATGTTCATTATCACCACTATTATTGAATATGGTACCAGGAATGTTAGCTGTAGCAATAAGAGAAGAAAAAGAAATTGAAGGAATTAGAAGAGGCAAAGAAGAAACTAAGTTATCACTCTTTGAAGAGGATATGATGCTATACTTAGAGAATCCCAGAGATTCAAATAAAAAACTATTTGAAATAATAAACAACTTTAGTAAAGCTGCAGGTTACAAAATAAACCCACCCAAATCTTCTGAATTTCTATATATTAACAACAAAGACCAACAGTGAGAGATAGAAATAGAAATTCCATTTAAAGCTACTGAAGACACTATGAAATATTTGGGAGTCTACCTTCCAAACAAACCCAAGGACTACATGAACACAATTATAAAACACTTTTCACACAAATAAAGCCAGATCTAAGTACATGGAAAAGCATCAGTTGCTCCTGGGTGGACCGAGCCAATGTAATGAAAATAGCAATTCTACCTAAATTAATTTACTTGCTCAGTGTCATACCAATCAAATTAGCAGATAATTATTTTGTAGAGCTAGAAAAAAATAGTATCAAAATTCCTCAGGAAGAACAAAAGGTCCAGAATACTGAGGGAACTAATGAAAAAAAAAATGCTAGGGAAGGTGATCTAGCTCTACTAGATCTCAAATTGTATTATAAAACAGTAATTATCAAAACCACTTAGTACTGGCTAAGAAAAAGTAAGATAGACCAGTAGAGTAGGGTAGGTACCCAAGACATAGTAGTCAATGAAAATAGCAATCTACTGTTTCATAAACCCATGGACTCCAGCTTCTGGGATAAGAACTCACTATTTAACAAAAAATTATTGGGAAACTGAATAATAGTGTAGCAGAAACTAGGCATAGACCAATGCCTGATACCATATACAAGAATAAAGCCCAAATGGGTACATGATCTAGGTATAAAGACTGACACTACAAACAATTTAGTGGAGCAAGGAAGAGTATATTTATCAGATTTATGGAGAAGGGAAAAAATTTTGACTAAACAAAAGAATGAAAACATTATGAGGTACAAAATGGATAATTTTGATTACATTGAATTAAAAAGTTTTTGCACTAACAAACCCAATGAAACCAAGATCAGCAAGGAGGCGTAAAAGTGAGAATTTTTGCAATCAGTATCTGTGATAAAAGTCTTATTTCTAAAATATATACTGAATTGAGTCAAATGTACAAGAATACAATTTATTTTCCAATCGATAAATGGATGAAGATATGAACAGACAGTTTTCAGAGAAAGAAATCAAAACTGTCTATAGTCATATGAAAAAGTGGTCTAAATCATTACTGATTAGAGAGATGCAAATCAAAACAACTATGAGATACCACATCACACCTATCAGATTGGTTAACAAGACAAAAAAAGATGACAAATATTGGAGAAAATGTGGGAGAGTTGGAAAACTAATTCATTCTTGTTGGAGCTGTGAGCAGATCCAATCATTCTAGAGAAGAATTTGGAACTATGCCCAAAGGGTTACAAAAATGTGCATACTCTTTGACCCAGCAATATCACTCCTAAGACTGTATCCCCAAGATATAATAAAAATGGGAAAGGGTCCCACATGTACAAAAATATTTATAGCAGCACTCTTCATGGTGGCCAAAAATTCATTATTGCGTTTGCCCTTTGTTCTCAAAGAAGACCATGCCATCAGAGAAGTGATGACAAGACTTGCACTTGACTTTGTCTTGAGTGAGGGAGGACTGTGCAGTTCACCGGCCTCACTTCTCCTCCAAAGCCATCTGAATCCAGTGACCTGATATTCCTCAGGATAACTGGAAATGGTGGCCAAAAATTGGAAATCAAGGGGAAGCCTGTCAATTGGGAAATGGCCGAATAAATTGTGGTATATGAGTATAATGGAATACTATTGTGCTGTAAGAAATGATAAACAGAAAGACTTCGGAGAGTCCTGGAAAGACTTATATGTACTGATGTTGAGCAAAATAAGCAGAACCAGGAGAACTTTATACACAGCAACAATCACAGTTTGGGAGGACTTTTCCTGGTAGACTTAGAACTTCATGAAATGCAGAGACTTAAAATATTCCCAGTGGTCTCTTAAGACAAAAATGCCTTCTACTTCCAGACAATTGCTGGAGAAAATTGCAGATCATTTTCTTTTTTTTACATTTTGTTTTGTTTTATGATTTCTCCCATTCATTTTAATTCTTTTATGCAACATGACTAAGGTGAAAATTCATTTAATAAGAATGTATGTGTAGAAGCTTTATACAGTTGTATGCTGACTTGGGGAGGAAAGAGGGTGAGAAAGAGGGGTCGGAGGGAGGAAAGAAGGGGGAGGAAGGGGAAAATCTAAGTTATATGGGATTGTAGAACCCTGAAAACAAATAAAATAATAATAATAACATAATCATAATAAAAGAAAATGAAAACAATACAATCCAGTACAGAAAGCCAGAGATAGTCAATGCTTCCTTCTCAGATTATAATTCAGTAAAAATTATATGTAATCAATGGCCAAGGAAATACATACCAAAAATTAATTGGAAACTAAACAATCTAATCCTAAAGACTGAGTGGACAAAACAACATATTATAGAAACAATCAACAACTTCATTCAAAAGAATGACAATAACAAGACAACTTATCCAATCTTATGGGATATTGCAAAAGCAGTTCTTAGGGAAAGTTTTATATCTTTGAATGCTTACATGATTAAAATAGAGAAACAGGTGATCAATGAATTTGGCTTGCAGCTGAAAAAGCTAGGAAAAAAAACAAATTTTAAATCCCCAAATAAATACTGAATTAGAAATACTGAAAACCAAAGGAGAGATCAATAAAATTGAAGTTAAGAAAACTATTGACCAAACAAATAGAATTAAGAATTGGTTGTATGAAAATACCAATAAAATTGATGAATTTTTCATCAATGTGATTTAAAAAAAGAAAGAAACCATCATTCCACCATCAAAAATGAAAAAGGTAGACTAACTACCAATGAGGAAGAAGTTAAAACAATAATTAAAAATTACTTTGCCCACCTGTATGCCCATAAATTCAACTATCTAAATGAGATGAATGATTATTTTAATAAATATAAATTGCCTAGATTAATAAAAGAGGAATTTGAGTACTTAAATAACCCCATCTTAGAAAAAAGAAATTCAACAACTCATTAATGAAATCCCTAGGAAAAAATCTCCAGGACCAGATGGATTTACAAGTGAATTCTATCAAACATTTAAATAACAGTTAATTCCAATACTATTTAGATTATTTGGGAACATTTCCAAAGAAGGAGTCTTCTCAAATTCTTTTTATGATACAAATATGGTTCTGATACCTAATCCAGGAAGAGTCTAAAGAAAGAAAAAAGAATTACAGACCAATTTCTCTAATGAATGTTGATGCAAAAATTTTAAATAAGATATTACCAAAAGGAATCCAGCAACTCCTCATGAGAATAATACATTACAACCAGGTAGGATTTATACCAGAAATGCAGGACTGGTTCAATATTAGAAAGAGTATTAGCATTATTGATCATATCAACAAAAAAAACCTAACACAAACCACATTCAGAAAAAGGCTTTTGCAAAATACAACACCCATTCCTATTTCAAACCCTGAAAACCATACGAATACATGGAACTTTCCCTAAAATAATAAGTAGTATCTACCTAAAACCATCACAAACATTATATGCAATGGGGACAAGCTATATGCATTTCCAATAATATCAGGGTTGAAACAAGGATGTCCACTATCACCACTGTTATTTAATATGGTATTAGAAATGCCAGTTATAGCAATAAGAAAAGAAAAATAAGTTCAAGGAGTTAGAATAGGCAAAGAAGAAACTAAGTTATCACTCTTTGCAGCTGATATGATGATATTCTTAGAGTATCCCTGAGAATCAAGTAAAAAAAAAACTTGAAATAATAAACAACTTTGGCTAAGTTTCAGGTTACAAAATAAACCCAAATACATTATCTGTGATACTATATATTACTAACAAAACCCAACAGCAAGAGATAAATAGTGAAGTCTCATTTAAATCATGGCAGACACAATAAAATATCTGGGAGTCTTCCTGCCAAACAAACCCAGGGACTATATGAACACAATTAGAACACAAATTCAGATCTAAATAAGTGGGGAAACATCCATTTATCATGGATAGGCCAAACTAATATAATAACAATGACAATTGTACCTAAATTAATAAACTTGTTCTTTGCCATACCAATCAAGCTACCAGATAATTATTTTCTAGAACTAGAAAAAATAACATCAAAATTCATCTGTAAGAAAAAATATCACAATATCAAGGGAACTAATGAAAATAAATGCTAGGGAAGGTTGCCTAGCCCTACCAGATGTCCAATTTTATTATAAATCAGCAATCATCAAAACAGCTTGGTACTAGCTAAAAATCAGAGAGGAAGACCAGTGGAACAAGTTAAATATTCAAGACACAGCAGTGAATGAATATAGCAATTTACCATTTGATAAACCAAGGACCCCAGCTTCTGGGATGAAAACTCACTGTTTGACAAAAACTGCTGGATAAACTGGACAACAGTGTGGCAGAAACTGGGCATAGACCAAAGCCTGACACAGCACACAAGAATAAAGTCCAAATGGATCCATGATCTTGTTATAAAGATTGATACTATAAACAAATTGGGGGAGCAAGGAATAGTTTATTTATAAGATTTATAGAGAATAGAGAAATTCATGATGGAAGAAGAGATAGAGAACAATATGCAGGATAAAATAGATAGTTTGGATTACATTAAATTGACAAGTTTTTGTACAAACAAACCCAATGGAACCAAGATTAGAAGGGAAGCAAAAAACTGAGAAAGAAATTTTGCAACTAGTATCTGTGATAAAGGCCTTATTTCTGAAGTATACAGAGAATTACATCAAATGTATAAGAATAAAAGTCATTCTCCAATTGATAAATGGTCAAAATATATGAACAGGCAATTTTCAGAGGAAGAAATGAAAAATGTCTATAAACATATGAAAAAATGCTCTAAATCTCTATTGATTAGAGAGACACAAATCAAAACAACTCTGAGATACCACATCACACCTACCAGATTGGCTAATATGATAAAACAGGAAGTGATCCATGTTGGAGAAGATGTGAGATAGTTGGAAAACTAATTCATTGTTGGTGGAGCTGTGAGCTGATTCAATCATTCTGGAGAACAATGTGGAACTATGCCCAAAAGGCTACGAAAATGTGCATACCCTTTGACCCAGCAATATCGCTTCTGGGACTCTATTTCAAAGAGATCACCGAAATGTGTAAGGGTCCCACAAGTTCAGAAATATGTATAGCATCTCTGTGGTGGCGAAAAACTGGAAATCAAGGGGTTACCCACCAATTATGGAATAGCTGAAGGAGCTATGGTATATGAATGTAATGGAATACTATTGTGGTACAAGAAATGATGAGCAGAAAGACTTTAGAGAGCCCTGAAAAGACGTATATGAACCGATACCAAGTGAAACAAGCAGAACCCAGAGAACTTTGTACACAGCAATAAGCATAGTTTGTGAGGAATTTTTCCGGTAGACTTAGTACTTTCTTGAAATGCAGGGACATCAAAAATTCCCAATAGACTCTTGAGGTAAAATGCCTTCCACATCCAGAGAAAGAAGTACAAAATTAGAATGCCGATAGAAATAGAACATTTTCTTTTGTGTTATGTTTTGTTTTATGTCATTGTTTCTCCTATTCTTTTTGATTCTTCTATGCAATATGCATTTAATAGGAACGTAAGTGTAGAACTTGAATAAGATTGTACCCCATCTCAGATATATGGGAGTGGTTGTAACCACTAAAAACAAATAAAATAGTTTAGTTAGAATAAACAAAATTATGTGTGATCAATAAACTTTTTCTCCACAATGTGTTTAAAGAACCAAAAATATTGAGAGGAAAATTCATAATAAGTAACTTTGATAAAATCTGTGATATCTAAGGTACATAAGAATTTACTTCAAACAAACATTACTGAAGATAGAATTTATCAAAAATGCCTAGCTTTCAAAATAAAATGAATTGTTAAGAATAAAATTTAAAATAACAATTAATTTAAAAATTTAAACCAACTCCATGATTTTCTTCTCCTCCTATTGGAAAACAATAAAAAATTGAAAATTATATTAGAAAGTTTGTGGAAAGACAAATTGCCTAATCAACTCTTGTGAAATAATTAATTGATCCATGCATTTTGTAACATAATTGAATTTTTTATTTTTTTAAATTTATTTATATGTCTGTTTTTGGTTTTCAACATTCATTTCCACAAGATTTTGAGTTCCAGCTTTTCTCTCCATTTCTCCCCTCCTCTTACCCCAAGACTGATAACTCCTTCCTACATTCTTCCCTCTCTTCTATTGCACCCCTCCCTTCCCTTATCCCCATCTCCTCTATTTTCTTGTAAGGCAAGATAGATTTCTATACCCCTTTACCTGTACCCAGTTGCATGAAAAAACTTCTCAACATTCCTTACTAAAACTTTGAGTTCCAACTTCTCTCCTTTCCTCTCTTCCCACCCATCCTCAATGAGAAGACAAGCAATTCAATACAGGTTTTGTATGTGTATTTATGAAAAAGACTTCTATAAAAGTCATTTTGTGAAAAAGTAACTCTATTTCACTCCATTCTATCCTATCCTCTATTCATTCGATTCTCTCTTTTGACCTTGTCCCTCCCCAAAATTCTTTACTTCTAATTACTGCCTCTTCCCATTTTCCCTCTTTTCTGTCTTCTCCTCCCACCTCACTTTTCCCCTTCTCCCCTACTTTCCTATAATGTAGGATAGATTTTCATATCAAATTGAGTGTGCATATTATTCCACCCTTAAGCCAAATATGATGAAAGTAAGTTTTACTTTCTCCTTCTTACCACCCCCCTTTTCCCCTCCATTCCCCTCCAAAAGCTTTTTCTTGCCTCTTTTATGAGAGATAATTTGCCCCAATTCATTTCTACCTTTCTCCTTTCAATATATTCCTCTCTCACCCCGTAATTTCATTTTTTAAAAATATCTTTCCTTCCTATTGAACTCACCCTGTGCCCTCTGTCTATATGTGTATAATCCCTCCAACTGCCCAAATACTGAGAAAAAGCTCGAGTTGCAAATATTATGGTTTCATGTAGGAATGTAAAGAGTTCAACTTTAATAAATGCATTATCATTTCTCATTCCTGTTTACCATTTCATGCTTCTCTTCGATACTTGTGTTTGAAAGTAAAATTTTCTATTCAACTCTGGTCTTTTCATCAAGAATACTTCAAAGTCCTCTATTTCATTAAATGACAATTTTTTCCCTTGAAGTAGCATACTCAATTTTGATGAGTAGGTGATTCTTGGTTTTGATCCTAGGTCTTTTGACTTCTGGATTATCATATTCCAAGCCCTTACATCCCTTAATGTAGAAGCTGCTAGATCTAGTGATATCCTGTTTGTATTTATATAATACTCAATCTGTTTCTTTCTGGATGCTTGCAATATTTTCTCCTTAACCTGAGAGCTCTGAAATTTGGCTACAATATTCCTAGGAGTTTTTCTTTTTGCATCTCTTTCAAGAGGTGATTAGTGGATTCTTTCAATATTTATTTTTCCCTCTGATCCTAGAATATCAGGGCATTTTTCCTTGATAATTTCATGAAAGATGATATCTAGGCTCTTTATTTTTTGATCATGGCCTTCAGGTAGTTCCATAATTTTTAAATTGTCTCTCCTGGATCTATTTTTCAGGTCAGTTGTTTTTCCAATGAGATATTTCACATTGCCTCTTATTTTTTTCATCTTTTGGTTTTGTGTTGTAATTTCTTGGTTTCTCATAAAGTCATTACCTTTCATCTGCTTCTTCCTAAATTTTAAAGAACTATTTTCTTCAGTGAGTTTTGAGCCTCCTTTTCCAGTTGGCTAATTCTGTTCCTTAATGTATTCTTCTCCTCATTGGCTTTTTGGACTTCTTTTGCATTTAAGCTAGACTATTTTTAAATTTAATTTAATGTTAATTTCTTTATCATTTAATGTTAATTTCTTTATCATTTTTTGGGTCTCCTTTAGCAAGTTGTTGAGTTGCTTTTCATGATTTTCTTGCATCATTGTCATTTCCCTTCCCAATTTTTCCTCCACCTCTCTTACTTCATTTTCAAAATCTGTTTTGAGCTTTTCAATGACCTGAGACCATTCTTATTTATTTGGGATGTTTTGCATGCAGAAGGTTTGATATTTTGGTCTTCCTCTAAAGACCTAAATTGTTCCTCCTCATCTGAAAGGATGGAAGAATATACTTGCTCACCATGAACACAAGCTTCTATTGTTTTATTGTTTTACCCTTTTGTGGGCATTTTTCCAGCCAGTTACTTGACTTTTGAGCTCTTTGTCCAGGGGATGGTATAATCTGGGGACCTGTAAGTTCTCAGCTCCTTCAAGGTGGTACAATCAAGGGAGATGAATTTCTTTCTCTCCTGGTCTGTGCTCTGGTCTGTGAGCAGGATTCTCCATCATGCTATTTAGCACTCCTCCTCACTCTAAGACCCCCACTCAGGGTTGAGATCGACATTAGCTGCTTAATTCCCCCAGGTACTTTAGGTCAAGGCTCAATCAATGGAAACTGCCACTGTCTGGGGCCAAGGCTAGACTGCTGAGTTACTTTCTCACCCAAGTGTAAGAGCTTTCTCACTGATCTTTGGAGCTTTCTTTGGTGGTTGTAAGTTGAGGAATATGGAATCCACAGCTACTCCCAATGGTGGCACCTTGAAGCCCACTCCAAATCACCTGCTTCATCTACCTTCATGGCCATTGGCACAATTTGCTCTCATCTGCCCTTTCCACCAGAGGAAGTCTTCCTATGCTTGTGGTAGACATATCTATAACTCACCAATGGATTTGAGAATCCTTGGTTACCCTCAACCTGGTTTGACCTGTCTGCCAAAATGGTTTACTTGAGTGTGGCCACTGCACATGCTGCAGTTTCTTGGAGCCACAAGTGAGAATTAAATGTAAGAGGTGGTAGAAAGAGCCCTGAAAAGACTTCCAGAGCCATTACACCAACGATGCTGGTCCTCCCTGAAAACATCCTACATTTGGACTGATACAGTGTAAAATACGCAAAGCCAGGAGAAAAATTTATGTCATACCGCTTACAATAAAAAAAAAAATGTATAACTTTGAAAGACTTAAGAACTCAGGTAGACTCAATGAACCAACGGTGATTTTTGAGGAATAGTTGTGGAAGAGGTTACCTGAGGCCCAGACTAAATAAATCCACAACAAGATAGACATTTTTGGACAGACACCGAATGAGAAATTGTATTGCCCTTTAACAAAGATTTTAGTTTTTTCATTCGTTTTTTCCTGGTGGGGACAAAAAATGTTATATTTTCTGTTTTTCTTTTAGTAAAAAGACTAGATTTATTAAAAATGCATTTTCTATTCTCTGTAAACTTTTTGTACTGAATGTTGGGACTGATTGTGCTGAATAAATTTGTTTCATAATAAACTTATATCCATAGTTTCCACGTCAACTTTATAAAACATTTAAGAGGATGACCTACATACATATTGTGGGTATACTTAATTAAGGGGTGCATGAGAAGGATAAACATCTTGCATAATGAAATAATCTATAAACATAAAAAAAAACATTTATTGTTCAAAGAGCAAAAATGGCAGGCCATTAAGTCCAGCAGTGTAAAGGGCAAATTATTAATTTAGTAATTATTGAACAAGCTACCAGAAAGTGCTATAACATTTTCTCTATCTGTTGGGTATTACAAAGTCTTTGACCTAGTTATGTACTCATAACTGATTCACATAAAATAACATATATACACACATATATGCATGTTTATATATACATAAATGTATATAAGCACAACTATATACATACATATAAATAGGTGTATGTGTGGCCAATTGAGATGATGACACTATACTATTTAATACATATTTAAAATGTTTAATATTTTAAAAATCTCACTAATGTAATAATGTCAAGAATAATTTATATAAAATATAATATTTTTAGGGAGAAAATTTAAATCCATTATTTATCTGCCTCATCTTAAATCCATGATCATCTTACCTAGACAGAAATACATATGACTTTCAAATTAAGTGAGTTCAACAAAAATATCTGATCAACCATTGAATACTTATGGATGGTATTGATCCATATGGATACACTGGAAGATAAATTAAATAGCTCCTTTGTATTGTGGAATAATTCTCCAGTAATATCAAAATATCATTTGAACTTGATAAGTTAAAAATTTTGAAATACACCATGAAAGAAAGAATTGCAGTGAAAGGTCACATTGAACCAATGACTGAGCATTACTACCAAATAAAACTTTTATATAATTGTTTTAGAATAAAGAGACATTAGTTCACCAAGAAATAGAAAGATGTAGGTGTATACTACTGGATCTATTGAATGTACAAAAGAATGATATATATCAGATTGGAGTTCATAAAATAAAAAGAATCTAAAAGCCCTCAGAGCTATCAGTTTATTATATGGATACATAAGATAGCACTTCTCCAAGATACTCTCATTTACACGTGTACACATATACAGATGCACATATACATTAAACTAACTCAAAGTAGGCTGCCATTTAGCTGAAAATTTAATTAGGGTAATCTACATATTTCATTCATTTTTAAATTGAATGAATATAATAACTTTTTTTGAATTTTGTTTAATTTCATTGCTCTAAGGTCCCACAAAATTTTAGATCTTGACACAATATCATCTTGAGTAAAGTGTCTTGAGGATAACCTCAACATTAACAAAAAGTCCTCCTATATCCTAATTCTGCATAGTATAGCCAGCATGACATTGATGAATATATTCCTACTATTTATTCATTTCATTGATATGTATACTCAGTAGATTTCTCAATAAAGTCATCACCCAGTCAAAAATAATATAATTTTGGATCATTTTTAAGATATGTCATAAAGAGCTTATTTGAGGAGAGCCTTTGAGATTGGATTTCATTCCATCAAATTGATTTTGTTTTATAAGATTAAAATAAATGACATGACAAATATGTGTCTTATCTACACCTCTCAATCTATTGTTATTTTTAGAAGATGTAATTTGTTATCGGAAAACATCTATGGAAAACTGCCTAATCTTATTTTATCATTGCTAGTGTCTTCAGATTCTTCTCATCTTTTTCAACATGGCACAGATAGAAATAGTAGTGGAAAAATCATTATTATGTATAGCTTATTTATGTTCACTGTCATGTAGGCTGTTCAACTCCTTTTGATAGTTCACTTAAAGCGTTAGGAAACAAGTTAATCATCCACAATCTCACTAAAAACATTGGTATTAAAATTAAAGAAGCATACAGAATAATTGTTTTGAAATTACATTATTCTGCTATGAAATAATTTTTATCACCTTGACCATGTCACTATATTTTGGAAGCTTTTCATTCCAATTATCTTGGAGATTATTAACTCTTTATATGGAAATCTCTAATAAAATGCTGTTCCCATGGTTTTTTAATGAATCAGTGTTGCACCCAGTAGATATTGGCAAGTTAGGTCTATAATAGTCATCAAGTTTCAGCTTAGTTTATCTGTTAGGTTTTCTAGGATATTTTGGAGTCCATGTTTGGGATATAGTGTTTTGTTTATTAGAACATAAAAGATAATTAATTTATGATATATAATTCTAACCTCCAGGTTATAATATATAATTCTAACTCCTAGGATTTACTAAGTATTCAGTAGATGTTAGATTTTTATATCCTGTATTGACATTTCCTGCAATCTCTTCTTTTTCACTTACTATCAATAAATGACTGAAACAATTAAAAAACAATCTAAAGAACAACCCATCTGCAATTTCTGGGAGCAGTGACTTAGTTCTGAATTGACACCATAAACTCTCCATTTTCACAAATAAATATGTTGTACCCTCCCACTTGTTTAATAATACTTTCACGGTGTATTATTGGCAAAGGTCATGTGGATGTTTCTTGGAGAGGACCTTTTGTTATCCACTCTAGCAGTTATTCTAGCAAAGTTTCTGAAAGGGAAAAAGGGAAGTACTCATACCCCTAAGATATCAAGTCCTATGATTGAAGTCTTAAGGACTATCATACTGAAACAGTTAGTCTTGGAGCTTTAAATTATGATAACAAGGAAGAGCCTATTCCACCTATGAGGAGGAAGTATTACAATATCTAAGAATTCTAATTAAAATCATCAAACAGAAGCAAATATTAAACTCCATAGCCATGCCCAGGGAAGCCATGCTTTAGCATTCTTTTTCGGGCTAGCAAGTCAATGTCTAGTTGTAGCAGTCTCTCAAGCAAAGGCAATTCACTCTTCAAGAGAGAAAGATGATGACATATCTAGAAGATGCTGACAACTCAGCCATGCAAGAAGAATGGGTTTAGTATAACAGAATTTGAAAATAAGAAAAGCCTTGCACAGTCATTTAATCCAAATGATATATCAAAGAAACACAATGAAAAATTATAAAACAAGTAGTCATTCAGGACCTGATTGAATATTTCCAAGGAAGACAGATTCACCAAAGTAAGATCCTTAATGATAGTAGCTGTTTTAATGTTTAACTTTGTAAGATAAACAAGTTGCAGTCTAGGGGTACTGGGAACCCCAAAATTCAAGGGCAAGAGATGTAGATCCTGCCTCAAAAAAATTTACCTCATAATTTCTTTCAATCAGAGACAAGGATTATTTTTATGCCAATAGAAGTGGACAGCACTTTTAAGAACCTGCATTAGTTATCACGCTTGCGTTGACAAGGGGGGCCAAACTCTTAAGAAATATCAGCAATGAGTTTAACCTTTTTAATAGTGTGGCCCGTAGCTTGGGGTGACTGAGAAGTAGCAGACCTAGAGATAATACAGAAGGGGTCTAGATGGGATTAAGGAATGGTGATCTAGGGTAAGTCCAATTTCAGACAATGAGGGCCACAATGAAAGGGCAGTTGAAAACAATTATTACATGAGCCTGGCCAGGTGTCCCAGTTGAATGTCAGAGACCTGGACCATGTGGGAGAAAGTACAGGGCCTTTCAGTGGTCCATTATTAGTTCCCCATCAAGTTCAACACACTTCTTTGTATACTGTAGGTAATAAATACATATTTCATGAAGCAAAAAATGCTTCTAGAATTGTCAGCATATAAGGAAGGAGGAGCTGTTCTATCTAAACAAAGATATAGAAATGATATAAATTTATACAATGGGTTTATATTATATACGAATACTTAATAAATATCTTTTGAGTTGACTGGAACTTAGTGCATGATTGATAAATACTTTTTTTAAATACAGATTTATATTTTAATGTATATTGGATACGTAAGGAAAGCTTTACTCTTCTGCTACTCTCAGTAACAGAACATATATTTCCTTTCCAATTCCAGTTCACCAGTTCAGTACGTAAATAAGAGCAGGTGGCAAATTAGTATGAGGGATTGCTTAAATTGTTATACAGTGCATAAACAAGGCAAATAGGTGACATACTGGATAGAGTACTGGGGCTGGCATCAGGAAAACTCATATCGCTGAGTTTGAATTAGGATTCAGATAAGTACTGGTTGTGTGACCCTAGGCAAATCATTTAACCCTTTTGGTCTCAGTTCTTCATCTATAAAATGAGCTGGAGAAGAAAATGAGAAACATTCCAGGATATGTGGCAAGAACATTCCAAATGGGGGACATTAAGAATTAGTCATGACTGAAATGACTACACAACAACAATCTCTAGGTATGTATCATTTAATATTTTCAGCTTAAGGAACTTAGTTGAAATATAGTGGGAAAGACATGGAATATTCTTTATCTGGAAATATTTAAAGAAACAAATAGGTATATGTTGTAGGGGATACAGATAGCCCTGGAAAATGTAGACATATCAGATAAAAACTGGTGTAGCATTTGGATTTCTACCATGACAGTTTTAGAATGAAGGTAAGATTCATCCTTATGCTTCACTCCCTTACACCATTTTTTCTCTTTTTTTTTATTATTAAATAAATTTATTTATTTAACATTTTACATTAATTTTCACAAAATTTTGGGTTCCAAATTTTCTCCGCATTTATCCCCTCCCCCCACCCTAATACGCCAAGCATTCTAATTGTCCCTATGATCAATCTGTCCTCTCTTCTATCATCCATCCTTTCCCTTGTCCCCATCTTCTCCTTTGTCCTGTAGGGCCAGATAACTTTCTATTCCCCATTACCTGTATTTCTTATTTCCTAGTAGCAAGAACAATACTCAACAGTTGTTCCTAAAACTTTGAGTTCCAAATTCTCCCCATCCCTCCCTACCCACCCATTCCCTTTGGGAAGGCAGGCAATTCAATATAGTCCCTATCTGTGTAGTTTTGCAAATGACTTCGATAATAATCGTGCTGTGTAAGACTAAATATATTTCCCTTCATCCTATCCGGCCCCCCATTGTTTCTATTCTGTCTTTGATCCTGCCCCTCCCCAAGTGTTGACTTCAAATTGCTCCCTCCTCCCATTACCTTCCCTTCCATCATTCCCCCCACCTCGCTTATCTCCTTCTCCCCCACTTTCCTGTATTTTAAGATAGGTTTTCATACCAAAACGAGTGTGCATTTTATTCCTTCCTTCAGTCGAATGTGATGAGAGTAAACTTCATGTTTTTCCTTAGCTCTCCTCTTTTTCCCTCCACTAAAAAGTCTCCTGCTTGCCTCTTCTATGAGAGATAATTTACCCAATTCCATTTCACCTTCTCCTCCCAATAGGCTTCTCTTATACATTTACCTTAATGTTTTTTAAGATATGATCCCATCCTATTTAATTCACTCTGTGCTCTCTGTCTGTGTGTGTGTGTGCACCTGTGTGTGTGTGTGTGTGTGTGTGTGTGTGTGTGTGTGTGTGTGTGTAATCCCACCAACTACCCAGATACTGAAAAGTTTCAAGGGTTACAAATATTGTCTTTCCATGTAGGAATGTAAACAGTTCAACTTTGGTAAGTCCCTTATGACTTCTCTTTGCTGTTTACTTTTCATGCTTCTTCTCAATCTTGTGTTTGAAAGTCAAATTTTCTTTTCAGCTCTGGTCTTTTCATCAAGAATGCTTGAAAGTCCTCTATTTTGTTGAAAGACCATATTTTCCCCTGAAGTATTATACTCAGCTTTGCTGGGTAGGTGATTCTTGGTTTGAGTCCTAGTTCCTTGACTTTTGGAATATCCTATTCCATGCCCTTCGATCCCTTAATGTAGAAGCTGCTAGATCTTGTGTTATCCTGGTTGTATTTCCACAATACTGGAATTGTTTCTTTCTAGCTGCTTGCAATATTTTCTCCTTGACCTTGGAATTTGGCCACAATGTTCCTAGGAGTTTCTCTTTTTGTATCTCTTTCAGGTGGTGATCGGTTGATTCCTTGAATATTTATTTTGCCCCCTGGTTCTAGAATATCAGGGCAGTTTTTCGTAATAATTTCATGAAAAATGATATCTAGGCTCTTTTTTTGATCATGGCTTTCAGGTAGTCCCATAATTTTTATATTGTCTCTCTTCGATCTATTTTCCAGGTCAGTTGTTTTTCCAATGAGATATTTCACATTCTCTTCCATTTTTTCATTCTTTTGGTTTTCTTTTGTGATTTCTTGGTTTCTCATAAAGTCATTAGACTCCATCTGTTCCATTCTAATTTTGAGAGAACTATTTTCTTCAGTGAGCTTTTGAACCTCTTTTTCCATTTGCCTAATTCTGCTTTTGAAAGCATTCTTCTCCTCATTGGCTTTTTGAACCTCTTTTGCCAATTGAGTTAGCCTATCTTTCAAGGTGCTATTTCCTTCAGCATTTTTTTGGGTCTCCTTTGGCAAGGTATTAACCCATTTTGCATGCTTTTCTTGCATCACTCTCAGTTCTCTTCCCAGTTTTTCTTCCACCTGTCTAACTTGATTTTCAAAATCCTTTTTGAGCTCTTCCATGGCCAGAGCCAATTGAATATTTATTTTGGATGTTTGAGATACAGAGGCCTTGACTTCTATGTCTTTCCCTGATGGTAAGCATTGTTCTTCCTCATCAGAAAAGAAAGGAGGAAACATCTGTTCACCAAGAAAGTAACGTTCTATGGTCTTACTTTTTTCCCCTTTTCTGGGCATTTTCCCAGCCTGTTACTTGACTTCTGAGCTTCTTCTCCACCCCCGCCTCACCTCTAGATCTGCCCAGCTAGTGCTTGGGGTCTGAGATTCAAATGCTGCTCCCAAGACTCAGGGCTTTTAGCAGCAGACCTGGCTGCTATTTAGGGTAAGATTAAATTCAGGTTCTCGGGTGGGGGCAGGGCCACCTCACAAGCTCAGTTCCCTCAGAGGGTTTATGTGGAGACCTTCTGTAATGAACCCAATCCCCTGCCTGCTCCAGGAGCTCTTGTCTGCTGCTTCCCTCTGCTGCTGCCTCCCGGGGTGTCCTGAGTTATGGAGACACCCTGCTCCTTTCTCGGCAGCCCAGAATTCTCTCTCACTGACCTGTAGCACCTGTGGGTGGAGGGACCTTCGCAGCCGCTGTAGATTGCATCCCTGAAGCCTTCTTGCATCTGCTCCTCTCAGTGCCGTGTGGCCAAGGCAGGGCTGGACTCTGCTCCAGGTCTGGTGGGCGACGGCCCTTTGGGGTCCTTCTTTCAGGGCTCTCTGGCACAGAAATCTCCTCCACTTCGTTGCTGCGTGGCCTCCACTACTCCAGAATTTGTTGGGAGTTCCTCTTTACAGGTAATTATGGGTTGTGTTTTTGCAGCTAGCATATGTGAATCTTTCTACTTCGCCTTCTTGGCTTCTCCCCCCTTACACCAATTTTTCAACTCATCAATTCACCCTTTTCATTTTTGGTATTGGTAATTTGATTTTATTCTTTCTTCTTTTTTAAACCAAATTAACCAATGTTTATCTATTTTATTGTTTTTCCATAAAAATAGCTCTTATCTTTATTTTTCAATAATTCTCTTACTTTCAGTTTTGTTAGTCTCACTTTTCTTTTTCAGAATGTCTAAATTGGTATGTAATTAGGGATTTTTAATTTGATCTTTGTCTAGATTTTTAAATTATATGCCCAATTCATTGATCTGTTCTTTCTCAATTTTATTCATGTAAGCATTTAGAGATATAATATTTCCCCTTTGTAGTGCTTTGGCTGCATATGATAAATGCTGATATGTTGTCATTATTTTTACTGTCTTTGATGATATTACTGTCTTTATGATTTTTCTTTGACCCACATATTATTGAAGATGAGATTACTTAGCTTCCAATTATTTTTCACTCAATTTTTCCATGGTCTGTTATTACATGTAATATTTTTTGCATTTTGATCTGAAAAGTGTACACTTAATATTTCTTACTTTCTGCATTGGTTTGTGAGGACTTTATACCCTAAGAAATAGTCAATTTATGTGTAGGTGTCATGTACCACTGAGAAGGGGTATATTCCTTTCTAAGTCCATTACTTTTTCCAGAGATCTATGTTATCTACCTTTCCTAAAATTCTATTCACCACTTTACCTTCTTTCTTGTTTATTTTTTATTAGATTTGTCAAGTTCTGAGAGGGGAAGGATAAGGTGCCCCACTAATATAGTTATGCTCTCTATTTCTTTCTGTAATTCATTTAATTTCTCCACAGAAATTCTTAATACTATACCACTTGGTGGTATATGTTTATTATTGATATGACTTCATTGTCTATGGTACCTTTTAGAAAGATATTGTTTCTTTTGCTCTCTTTTAATTTATCTCTTTTTGTTCTGTCTGAGGTTAGGATTGCTATCCATGTTTTTTGTTGTTGTTATTGTTCAGGTGAAGTATATATTATGCTCTAGAATTTTTCCTTTTTTCCTACTTCAAAGTCTTTATATCATTTCTTTTTTTTTAATTAATTAATTTATTTTTAGTTTTCAACATTCATTTCCACAAGATTTTGAATTTCAAATTTTCTACCTATCTCTCCCCTCCCCTCATGCCAAAATACCTTGCATTCTGATTACCCCTTCCCCCAATCTGTCATCTCTTCTATCACCTCCCTTCTCTTATCTCCATCTTCTCTCTTTTCTTATAGGGTTAGACAGATATCTATACCCCATTACCTGTATTTCTTGTTTCCCAGTTGCATGAAAAAACAATTTTCAACATTTGTTCCTAAAACTTTGAAGTCCAGCTTTTCTCCCTTCCTCCCTCCTCACACATTCCCACTGAGAAGACAAGCAATTCAATATAGGCTATCTATGTGTAATTATGCAACAAACTTCCATAATAGTCACGTTGTGAAAGACTAACTATACTTCCCTACATCCTATCCTGACTTCATTTATTCTATTCTCACTTTTCACCTTGTCACTCCCCAAAAGTGTTTATTTCTAATTACTTCCTCCTCCCATTTGCCCCCCTTCTATTATTCCCTCACACCCAACTTATGCCCTCCTGTGTTGTAAGATAGATTTTCATGTAAAATTGAGTGTGTATGTTATTCCCTCCTTGAGCCAAATGTGATGAGAGTAAGCTTCACTTTTGGCCTCTCACTTTATTCCTTTTCCCTCCATAAGTTTCTTATTGCCTCTTTAATGAGAAATAATTTGTGCCCTTTCATTTCTTCCTTTCTCCTCCCAATACATTACTTTCTCACCCCTTAATTTTGTGTTTTTAGATATCTCTTCCTGTTCAACTCACCCTGTGCTTTCTGTCTATATGTATATAATCCCTTCCACTACCCAAACACTTAGAATAGTCTCAAAGTTACAAATATTATCTTTCCACGTAGGAATATAAACAAATTCACTTTAGTAAGTCCTTTATGATATCTCTTCCCTGTTTACCTTTTCTTGATCCTTGTGCTTGAAAGTCAAATTTTCTATCCAGCTCTGATCTTTTCATCAAGAATGCTTGAAAGTCCTCTATTTCATTGAATGACCATTTTTCCACCTAAAGTATTATACTCAGTTTTTGTGCACAGGTGACTCTTGCTTTTAAATCTAGTTCCTTTGACTTCTAGAATATCATATTCAAAACCATTACATCCTTTAATGTAGAGGTTGCAAGATCTTGTGTTTACCTGATTTTATTTCCACAGTACATGATTGTTTCTTTCTGGTTGCGTGCGATATTTTCTCCTTAATCTGGGAACTCAGGAATTTGAGTACAAATCTCTTTCCTTCTTTTTTTAAATACATTAATTTTATTTATTTTTAATGCTTTACAATTATTACCATAAAACTTAGATTTTTTCCCCCTATCTACCCTTAAAACCCTGCTCCCTCCCCAAGATAACATACAGTTCTATATAGAATCTACATATACATTCCTATTGAACACATTTTCATTATAGTAATGCTGCATAGAAGAACTAAAATAAATGGGAGAAATCACATAACAAACCAAAACATAATACACACACACACACACACACACACACACACACACACACAATGATCTGCTACATTCTGCAATTGAATTCCATAGTTCTTTCTCTGAATGTGGAAGATATTTTGCCTTAGAATACCACTGGGAATTTCTTAATGTCTTTGCTTTGCTATGAAGATCCTATGAAGATGCAAGTCTACCAGAAAAAAAAAAAAAAAACAACTTTGCTGCGCACACAGTTCTCCTGCTTCTGTTCCTTTCACTCAACATCAGATCATATAAGTCTTTCCAGGCCTCTCTGAAGTCTTCTTGTTCATTCATACTTATGAAACAATAGTATTCCATTACATTTATATACCATAATTTATTCATCCATTCCCCAATTGATTGGCATTCCCTTGATTTCCAGTTTTTGGCCATTACAAAGAGTACTGTTATAAATATTTTTGTACTTATGGGACCCTTTCCCACTTTTTTGAACTTTTGGGGATACAATCTTAAAAGCAACATTGCTGGATCAAAGGGTATGCATATTTTTGTAACCCTTTGGGCATAGTTCCAAACCTCTCTCCAAAATGGTTGGATAAGCTCACAGCTGAACCGACAATGAATTAGTGTTCCAACTCTCCCACAACGTCTCCAACATTTATCATTATCCTGTTCTGTCATGTTTGCCAATCTGATAGGTGTGATGTGGTACTGCAGAGTTGTTTTGATTTGCATCTCTCTAATCAAAAGTGATTTAGAGAATTTTTTCATATGACTAAGATATCTTTAATTTCTTTCTCTGAAATTTGCCTGTTCATATCCTTTGACCATTTATCAATTGGGGAATGACTTGTATTATTTCATGTCATAACAAGTCATTACAATGACTTGTATCAGTTCTCTATATATTCCAGAAATTAGGCCTTTTTCCCCAAGATTAACTATAATTTTTTTCCCCAATACATTACATTCCTTTTAATTTTGGTTGCATTGGATTTGGTTGTACAAAAACTTTTCAGTTTCATGTAATCAAATTATCCATCTTGTACTTCATAATGTTTTTATCTCTTCTTTAGTCAAAAATTCTTTCCATCTCCACAAATCTGATAAATACACTATACCTTGCTCCTCCAGTTTGTCCATGATATCAATCTTTATACCTAGGTTGTGTACCCATTTGAATTTTATTCTTGTGTAGGTTGTCAGGCATGGTTCTATGCCTAGTTTCCACCACACTGTTATTCAGTTTTCCCAGCAATTTTTGTCAAACAGTGAGTTCTTATCCCAGAAGCTGGGGTCCTTGGGTTTATGAAACAGGAGATCACCTTATTCATTGCCTACTGTGTTTTGAGTACCTAATATATTCCACTTGTCTACCTTTCTGTTTCTTAGCCGGTACCAAGTGCTTTTGATAATTGCTGCTTTATAATACAATTTGAGATCTGGTAGTGCGAGGCCACCTTCCCAAGCATTTCTTTTCATTAGTCCCCTTGGTATTCTGGGCATTTTGTTCCTCTAAATGAATTTTGATGTTATTTTATCCAGCTCTAGAAAATAATTCTCTGATAGTTTAATCAGTATGGCACTAAATAAGTAAATTTATTTAGGTAGAATTGTCACTTTTGTTATATGACTTGGCCTACCCATGAGCGACTGATGTTTTTCCAGTTACTTAGATCTGACTTCATAGACCAGTGTGCAAGAATTTTATCTGGTAGACTTGGATCTTCATAGCAAAGCAAGGACATTAAAAAAAAAAAAAATTCCCGATGATCTTCTAAGGCAAACTGTCTAGAGTGTCTTGTAATTGTGTTGATATAGTTCCTGGGTTTGTTTTGACCAGTAAATTAAGAAATATTTTATAGTGTTTACCTTAGCATTAAATGGAATTTCTCTTTCTATCTCTTGCTGTTGGACTTTGCTATTAATATATGGGAATGCACAAGATGTGTACGGGTTTGTTTTGTGACCTGCAACTTGGCCAAAAGTGTTTATTATTTCAAGTAGTTTTTCACTTGAATCTCTGGTATTCTCTAAGTATATCATCATATCTTCTTCAAAGAGTGATAACTTAGTTCTTTCTTTGCCTGTTCTTATTCCTTCAATTTCTTTATCTTGTCTAACTGCTACAGCTAACATTTTTAGTACGTATTGCATAATAGTGGTTACAATGGACATACTTGTTTCACCCCTGATCTTCTTGGAACTTCATCTAGCTTACCCCCAATGCATATAATGCTTGCTAAAGGTTTTAGGTAGATACTGCTTATTATTTTATGGAAAGTTCCCTCTATTCCTATGTTCTCAAGTGTTTTTATTAGGAATGGGTGTTGTATTTTGTTGAAAGCTTTTTCTACATCTATTGAGATAATCATGTGGTTTTTGTTAGTTTTGTTGTTGATACGATCGATAATGCTAATAGTTTTCCTAAAAGTGAACCAACCTCGAATTCCTGGTATGAATCCTACCTGATCATAATGTATTATTCTTGTGATAGGGTGCTGTATTCATTTTGCTAAAATCTTAATGAAAATTTTTGCATGTATTTTCATAGAGAAATTGGTCTATAATTTTCTTTCTCTGATTTGTCTCTTCCTGGTTTAGGTATCAAAACCATATTTGTGTCATAGAAAGAATTTGGGAGGACTCCTTCTTCCTCAATATTCAAAATTAGTCTAAATAATATTGGAATTAATTGTTCTTTAAAAGTTTGATAGAATTCACATGTAAATCCATTGGGTGCTGGAGATTTTACCTAGGGATTTCATTGATGGCTTGTTCAATTTCTTTTTCTGAGATGGGGTTCTTTAAGGACTTACCTTCCTCTTCTGTTTATCTGAGGAATCTGTATTTTTAAAAATATTCATCCATATCATTTAGATTGTCGAATTTGTGGCCATAAAATTGGCCAAAATATTTTCTAATTATTGCTTTAATTTTGTCCTCATTGGAGGTGAGTTCCTCCCCTTCATTTTTGATATTAGTGATTTGATTTTCTTCTTTCTTTTTTTTAATGAAATTGATCAAAGGTTTATAAGTTTTATTGTTTTTTCATAAAACCAAATATTAGTTTTATTTATTAATTCAATAGTTTTCTCAATTTCAGTTTCATTAATTTCTCCTTTGGTTTTCAGTATTTCTAATTTGGTATTTACTTGGAGATTTTCAATTTGTTCTTTTTCTAGCTTTTTCAGTTGCCTGCCTAGGTCATTGATATCCTCTTTCTCTATTTTATTTATGTAGGCATTCAAAGATATAAATCTTCCCTTAAGAGCTGCTTTTGCAGTATCCCATAAGATTTGGTAGGTTATCTTATTATTGTCTTTCTCTTCAATGAAGTTGTTGATTGTATGATTTCTTCTTTAATCCACTCTTACTTTAGGGTTTGATTATTTAGTTTCCAACTGATTTTTGTTTTATCTTTCCATTGCATTTTATTACATATGATTTTTATTGTATTGTGATCTGAGAAGGATGCATTGATTATTTCTGCCTTTCTTCCCTGGATTTTGAGATTTTTATGTTCTAGGACATGGTCAATTATTGTAAATGTGCCATGTACTGGTGAGTAAAAGGTATATTCCTTTCTATTCCCATTCAATTTTCTCCAGAGATCTGTTTTATCTAACTTATCCAGAGTTTTATTTACCTCCTTAACTTCTTTCATGTTTATTTTGAGGTTAGATTTATCAAATTCAGAGAGGGGGATGTTGAGGTCCCCCACTAATATAGTTTGCTCTCAGTTTCTTCCTTCCACTCCCCCAACTTCTCCTCTAAGAATTTGGATGCTATACCACTTGGAGTAAATATGTTTAGTAATGATATTGCTTCATTGTCTCTGGTGCCATTCAGCAGGATATAGTTTCCTTCCTTATCTCTTTTGATTAAATCTATTTCTGCTTTTGCTTTGTCTGAGATTAGGATTTCTACTTCTGGTTTTCTTACCTCAGCTGAGGCACAATATATTCTGCTTCAACCTTTGACCTTTACCCTGTGTGTATCCCCCCATCTCAAATGTGTTTCTTGTAAACTACATATTGTTGGATTATGGCTTTTAATTTATTCTGTTATCTGTCTCCATTTTATGGGAGAATTTATTCCATTCACATTCACAGTTATGATTATAGTCTGTGTATTTCCCTCCACCCTCTTTCCTATCATTTGTGCTTTTAGTTCTCCCATATCACTTCCCCTCCTCAATAGTTTTCACTTTCACCACCACCCCCTGCAGCCTTCCCTTCCTTCTTTTAGTCTCCCTCCCTTTTAGTTTCCCCATCCTTTTCTTCTCCCTTCCCCTCCTACTGCTTATAGAGCTAGTTAGAACTATATACTTAAGTTTATTGTTCCCTCCTTGAACCAAATAAGATGAGAGAACCTCTTAAACAACGCTCATCTCCCTCTCCTCTTTCCCTCTACTATAATTTCATACTTCCTGTGATGTAATTTACCATTTTCTGCTTCCTTCTTTTCACACTTCCTGTTAACAATCCCTTTGTATGCTTAAATCATATTTTTAACATGACATCATTTACTTTATACCCATTCCCTCTATGTATATTTCTTTTATGTTTCATAATAAATGTACAAATCTCAAGATTAACAGGCATCATCTTCCCTTATAGGGAAGTAAACTGTTTGCCAAAATTGAGTAAGTTTTGTTGTCTCCCCCTCCCCCCATTTACCTTTTTAATGCCTCTCTTGAGACCTGCATTTGAAGAATGAATTTTCTATTGAGTTCTGGCCTTTTTGTCAGGAAGGTCTGGAAAGCCCTTACTTCATTGAATGACCATCTTTTTGCCTGAAATGTTATGCTGAACTATGCTGCGTAGTTGATCCTCTTTTGTAGTCCCATCTCCTTTGCCTTACAGAATATCAGATTCCAATTCCCTTGATCTTTTAATACAGAAGCTGCAAGGTCCTGTGTTATCCTGACTGTAGCTCCTTGATATTTGAGTGGTTTCTTTCTGGCTACCTGCAGTTTTCTCCTTCACTTGATAGTTTTGGAATTTGGCAACAGTATTTCTTGGGGTTTTGAATTTGGGACCACTTTTGGGAGGTGAAAGGTGGACTCTTCTATGACTATTTTGCCCTCTGTATCTAGCACTTCTGGGCAGTTTTCCTTGAGGAATTCCTAGAAGATATTGTCCAGACACTTTTTTTCATTGTGACTTTCTAACAGGCCAACAATTCTTGTAATTTCTCTCCTAGATCTATTTTCCAAGTCTGTTGGTTTTCCAGTTAGATATTTTACATTGTCTTCTATCTTCATTCTTTAGATTTTGTTTGACTGATTCTTGCCGTCTCATAGATTTATTAGTTTCTACTATCCCAATTCTAACTTTTATCAAATTATTTTCTTCAGTTACCTTTTACATCTCCTTTTCCATCTATTGAATTTTTCCTTTTAAGGAGTTATTTTCTCCAGATAGTTTTTGTACTTCCTTTTCCATTTGTTCAATTTTGCTTTTTAAAGAGATGTTCTCATCAGTGAATTCATTTTTTGTATTTTTTAAAATCATTGGCCAGTTTTTCTTCTATTTCCTTCTCCAGCTGTTCCAGGAGAGTAATTTGTGCATGAGAGCAGTTCATAGTCCATTCTGAAGTTTCAGATGGAAGTGCAGTATCAGTACTGACCTCTTTGGTATTTGTGTTTTGGTCCTCATCCCCATAGAAAAGTTCCATGTTTTGTGTGTTTTTTTGCCCTTCTTTTTCTTGTTCATGATGGTGATTGTGTGTTGTACCTTCTGGTTCTTTCAGTTAGGAGCTGCAGAACTTGGTGTTGAGTGACTTGTGTGAGAAAGCTAAGAGCACATGTCTTATTATCTTTTTGTTTCGTGTTTCCCCTATCTGCCCTGGGGTTAGATTGTTAAGTGTGGGGAGGGGTAGTCTGGTCACTGGGAGATCTCCTCAGCTGAACTGAAGCCAAGGCAAGCTCAGGGGTGGTGATCCCAGCTGTCTTATTTTATTCCTGTTTCCCCTGGAGTGCTGAGGCACGCCTAGTTCCTAGTGTGAGTTTCCACCCCTCCTTGGGCTCTTCTCCTGGTGCTGAGGCTTGCCTGGGTCCTAGTGCCAGTTTTCACTGCCATAGGGCCCCTCTCCTTGTTTGCCTCCACCAGAGTAGGAGGAAACCCCCATAGCTATTTTCCTAGCCTCAGGTGTCACGAGACTAATTTGCCCCTTATGCTGATCCCACTGATCCAGGATTTTTCTGGGGAAATATTTTATGGTTCTTTCAAGGTCATCAAGGCAGGAGGAGATAGTATTTACTGATCACTCCACCATCCTGGCTCCTAGAAGTTCAAGTAGGTGACTTACAGAAGTTTAATCTGTGAGCTGAAAGACTATGGAGCTGCTGCAGCTGATATCTGGTGCTCAGTGAGTGTCACTTCTTGGTCTCTCACCCTGGGCTGCATTTCCTCTAGTTCCACCTGCTTCTCTCTCAGGTTTACCTAGGGCCCTCCCCACTCCTGCTGCACTAGATGCTGCACTGTATGCTGTGGGCTCACCCCTGTGTCACATATCCTTCCTGTGGACCTTTCAATCTGTCCTGGGCTTTGAATCTGCCACATTCTGTCTTCTATTGGATACTGCACCTCCAAAATTTGTTTAGATTCTCTTTTTAAAGGTTTCTGAAGGAGTTTGTCTAAGAGCTTAGGTGAGCTGTTGCTCTCACTCCGCCATCTTCGCTCCTAAAGATCTCTTTCAAGATGCTGGAATGTGCTCTGATCCGAGCCTGGTGTGAAAATCCTTTTCTGTCTTGGGCTGCAAATGTCTTTCACCCTGTTGTTTTTTGTCTTATACTTATCCAGAATGTGTTCAGAGTCATTTTTTACAGGTATTTTATGGGCTATGGGAATAGACCTAGAGTAGGTCGGTCCTACTTCACCATCTTAGATCCACCCCCCTGAATTTTACCTTTTTTAAAAAAAGTTTATTTATTTTTAGTTTTCAGCATTCACTTCGATAAGTTTTGAAATTTCTCCCCCTCCCTTTCTTCTCCTCTTCATCAAAATGGCAGGCAGGGGGAGGAGCCAAGATGGCCAAGTAGAAAGATTCACATATCCTAGCTCCGAACCCACAGCCCATAAATTTCCTGTAAAGAAGAACTCCCAACAAATTCTGGAGCAGTGGAGGCCATGCAGCAATGCAGTGGAGGAGATTTCTGTGCCAGAGAGTCCTGAAAAATGGCTCCAAAGGGCCCTTGCCCACCGGACCCAGAGCAGAGCCCAGCCCTGCCTTGGCCACATGGCACTGAGAGGAGCAGATCCGAGCAGGCTTCAGGGATGCAATCTCCAGTGGCTGCGAAGGTCCCTCCACCCACAGGCACTACAGGTCAGTGAGAGAGAATTCTGGGCTGCCAAGAGAGGAGCAGGATGTCTCCATATCTCAGGACACCTTGGGAGGCAACAGCAGAGGGAAGCAGCAGACAAGAGCTCCCGGAGCAGACAGGAGCTTGAGTTCATTACAGAAGGTCTCTGCCTAAACCTCCTGAGGGAACAGAGCCTGTGAGGTGGCCCTGCCCCCACCGGATCACCTGAATTTAATCTTACCCTGAACAGCAGCCGGGTCTGCTGCTGAAAGCCCTGAGGCTGGGGAGCAGCATTTGAATCTCAGACCCCAACCACTAGCTGGGCGGATCTAGAGGTAAGGCGGGGGTGGAGAAGAATCTCAGAAGTCAAGTAACTGGCTGGGAAAATGCCCAGAAAAGGGGAAAAAAGTAAGACCATAGAAGGTTACTTTCTTGCTGAACAGTTGTTTCTTCCTTTCCTTTCTGATGAGGAAGAACAATGCTTACCATCAGGGAAAGACATAGAAGTCAAGGCCTCTGTATCTCAAACATCCAAAATAAATATTCAATGGGCTCTGGCCATGGAAGAGCTCAAAAAGGATTTTGAAAATCAAGTTAGACAGGTGGAGGAAAAACTGGGAAGAGAAATGAGAGTGATGCAAGAAAAGCATGAAAAATGGGTTAATACCTTGCCAAAGGAGACCCAAAAAAATGTTGAAGAAAATAACACCTTGAAAAATAGGCTTACTCAATTGGCAAAAGAGGTTCAAAAGGCCAGAGAGGAGAAGAGTGTTTTCAAAAGCAGAATTAGCCAAATGGAAAAGGAGGTTCAAAAGCTCACTGAAGAAAACAGTTCTCTCAAAATTAGAATGGAGCAGATGGAGTCTAATGATTTTATGAGAAACCAAGAAATCACAAAAGAAAACCAAAAGAATGAAAAAATGGAAGATAATGTGATGTATCTCATTGGAAAAACAATTGACCTGGAAAATAGATCCAGGAGAGACAATTTAAAAATTATGGGACTACCTGAAAGCCTTGATCAAGCAAAGAGCCTAGAAATCATCTTTCATGAAATTATCAAGGAAAACTGCCCTGATATTCTAGAACCAGGGGGAAAAATAAGTATTCAAGGAATCCACCAATCATCACCTGAAAAAGATCCAAAAAGAGAAACTCCTAGGGATATTGTGGCCAAATTCCAGAATTCCCAGATCAAGGAGAAAATATTGCAAGCAGTTAGACAGAAACAATTCCAGTATTGTGGAAATACAATCAGGATAACACAAGATCTAGTAGCTTCTCCATTAAGGGATCGAAGGGCATGGAGTAGGATATTCCAAAAGTCAAAGGAACTAGGAATAAACCCAAGAATAACCTACCCAGTAAAACTGAGTATAATACTTCAGGGAAAAATATGGTCTTTCAATGAAACAGAGGACTTTCAAGCATTCTTGATGAAAAGACCAGAGCTGAAAAGAAAATTTTACTTTCAAACACAAGAATGAGCAAATGCATGAAAAAGCAAACAGCAAAGGGAAGTCATAAGGGACTTACCAAAGTTGAACTGTTTATATTCCTACATGGAAAGACAATATTTGTAACTCTTAAAACTTTTCAGTATCTGGGTAGTTGGTGGGACTACACACACACATGCACACACACACATGCACACACACATGTACACATGTGCACGCACACACACATATGCACATGCATGCACACACAGAGACAGAGAGCACAGAGTGAGTTGAATAATATGGGATCACATCTTAAAAGAAAGTAAGGTAAACGGTGAGAGAGAAATGAAGTGCGAGGAGAGAGGGTGAAATGGAATGGGGTAAATTTTCTCTCATTCAGGAAGCAAGCAGGAGAATTTTTAGTAGAGGGAAAAAGAGGAGAGCTGAGAGAAAAACCTGAAGTTTACTCTCATCACATTCAACTAAAGGAAGGAATAAAATGCAAACTCATTTTGGTATGAAAACCTATCTTACAATACAGGAAAGTGGGGGAGAAGGAGATAAGCAGGGTGAGGGGATGATGGAAGGGAGGGCAATGGGAGGAGGGAGCAATTTGAAGTCAACACTTGGGGAGGGACAGAATCAAAAGAGAGAATAGAATCAATGAGGGGTAGAATAGGATGGAGGGAAACATAATTAGTCTTACATAGCATGACTATTATTGAAGTCATTTGTAAAACTACACAGATATGGCCCATGTTGAATTGCCTGCCTTCCCAAAGGGAATGGGTGGGGAGGGAGGGATGGGGAGAAGTTGGAACTCAAAGTTTTAGGAACAACTGTCAAGTATTTTTCTTGCTACTAGGAAATAAGAAATACAGGTAATGGGGAATAGAAAGTTATCTGGTCCTACAGGTCAAAAGAGAAGATGGGGACAAGGAAGGGAGGGAAGATAGAAGAGAGGGCAGATTGGTGATAAGAGAAATTAGAATGCTTGTTGTATTGGGGTGTGTGGAGGGGATAAATGGGGAGAAAATTTGGAACTCAAAATTTTGTGAAAATGAATGTAAAAAGTTAAATAAATAAATTTATATTTAAAAAAAAAGGATGGCATCCAACATGACAAAGGCTCTACATATGCATTCCTATGAAACATATTTTCACATTGGTCATTTTGTACAGAAGAATTAGAATTAATTGGAGATACCATGAAAAAGAAAACTTCATGAAATAGCCAAACAGAAAAGGAAATAGCATGCTTTTCTCTGCATTCATCGTGTATAGTTCTTTCTCTGCATGTGGATTACATTTTCCATCATGAGACCTTTGGAATAGTTTGAGCTTCTTGCCTTCCAGCATTTTGCACTTTCTCTCTTTGTGTCTTTCTGCTCCTTCGGTGTTCCTTGTAAGTAACTATGGGATTTTGAATTTTAATCCAGTCTGTTATTAGTTTTCACATATGACAGAATTCATTCACATTCAAAATTATGACTATTTTTGTATTTTCCTCCATCCTATTCCCCCCTTTTTACTTTTCTTTCCTCTTTCACTTTTTCACTCTTTCTCTCCTCACCAGGGTTTGCCTTCTGACCATTGCCTCCCTCAGTAAGCCCTCCCTTCTAATAACTCCCCACATTTTCTTTCACTTTTCCCTTCCTACTTCTGCTCTCCATTCCACCAGCAACCCCCTTCCCATTTTTTTCCCTTCCTGCTTCCCTATAGTATAAGATTGGTTTCTATACCCAACTAATTGTGTCTTACTTTCTCTTTGAGCCAAATTCTATGACAATGTTCAAGCAATGTTAACACCCTCCCTTGCTTCCATCTATTGCATTAGTTCTTTCGTGTCACTTTGTATGGTACAATTTACCCATTCTGCCTCCACCTTTCCTTTATTCCAAGTGCAATTCTTTTGTTTACCCCTTAATTATTATTTTTATTATTACATCAATGTCAACTTACACCCACACCATCTCTCGGTATACTCCTACTAACTTCTCTAATGGATACAGGTCTTAAAATTTAAAACTTTTGTGGGTGGAGACAAGATGGCAGAGTAGAAGCAGGGACTTACTAGAGCTCTTCCCCAGGTCCAGCCAAACACTTGTAAAACATGACTCTATGCAAATATTGGAGCTGTAGAACTCACAGAATGATGAAGTGAAGCAAATTTCTAACCCAAAACAGTCTGGAAGTTTGATAGGAAGAATCTATCATGCTGCTCTGAGAGCAGAGTATAGCCCAGCAAGGACCACATGAGCAAAGACAGGACCTGCACAAGTCTCAGGGGGAATGAATCTCTGGTACATGTGGTGGTTTGTAGACTTCAGAACTCCAGAATGCTGAGGACAAATTGGAAGGTCAGCGGGAAAACTTGTCTGTCCTGTGTGAGAGAGTAGAGTCATCTGGTCCCAGGCAATGGATGGCATGGAGGAGCCTGCAGTAGCCACAGCAGCTGCATCGACAGTGGCACCAACTGCTTCTGAAATTCTAGGATCACAGAATGAGTGGAAATTCAATATGAATGGAAACAATATACAACCACACACACACACACACATTCCCATTGGAAGCAGAGAACTACCTTGACAAAAAGCTCAAAAATCAAATAAATGGCTCGGTGTATAAGCAAAAACCAGAAAAAAAATCAGAGTATGAAATCTTACTTTGGTGACAAGGAAGACCAAAATATACAAAAAGAGAAGTCAATAAAGTCAAGGCTCCTACAACCAAAGTCTCCAAGAAAAATATGAATTGGTTTCAGACCATGGGAGAGCTCAAAAAGGATTTTGAAAATCAAGTAAAAGAAGTAGAACAAAAATTGGGAAGAGAAATGAGAGTGATGCAAGTAAATCATGAAAACTGAGTCAAGTGCTTACTAAAGAGGATCTAAAAATGCTGTAGAAAATAAGACTTTTAAAATGAGACTAACCCAAATGTCACAAGAGATTCAAAAATCCAGTGAGGAGAAGAATGCCTTAAAAAATAGAACTGACCAGATGGAAAAGGACGTCCAAAAACTCACTAAGGAAAATAGTTGTTTACAAATTGGAGGCAGAGGTAAGATGGTGGAGTTAGAGCAAGTACTCACCTAAACTCTTAGACAAACTCTTTCAGATACCTCTAAAAAGAGAAACTGACCAAATATTGGAGGTGCAGAATCCAACAGTAGACAGACTGTGGAAGATTCACAGACCAGGACAGACTGGAAGATCACAGGGATGGAGGAGTACATAGCATACAGCATAACATTTTGTGACTATGGCAGGGACGAGCAGGAAAGCCTTGGGGTGGTCTGAGGAAGTGGCAGCATGGTGGGCCTGCAGCTCAAGGTAGGAGTCCAGTGAAGCTGAGTGAGTGAAAGCCACTGAAGGAGCAGAAGGAGACCCAGGCAACTGCAGCAGCTGCTCCAGGGACTTTCAGTCCACAGAATAAATGTCTGTAAGTCACTTCCTCGAACTTCTGAGAGCCAAAATACTGGAGTGTTCAGTAAATGTTTTCTCCCCCTCCCCTTGTTGACCTTGAAAGAACCATGAAATATTTCTCGAGAAAAATCCTGCATCAGTGAGATCAGCCAAAGGGGCAAACAGTCTTGTAGCACCTGAGGTTAGGAAAATCACTAAGGAGGATTCCTCTAATTGTTGTGGAGGACCAGAGCTCCAGGGGGGTGGAACCTAGCAACCAACACCAGGACTCATGCATGCCTCAGTGCTCCAGGAGAAATGGGAATATACTAGGGCAGCCCTGGATCACCAGGCTCTGAGCTTACCTTTGCTGTAACTCAGCTGAGGAGATCTCCTGTGAGCAGACCATCCCTCCCTCGCAGTTGACAAGCTAACTCCAGGGCTAATCTGGGGAAATGCAAACAGAATTCACCTTTGCTTTCTCATATTAGCCAACTCAGCACTAGGTTCTTTAGCTTCTAGCTGAAAGAACCAGAGGCCACAACACACAAAGCCTCACCATCAGGAGTAAGAAGAAGCAAAAGAAGAAGGAAAAGAACATAGAATCTTTCTATGAGGACAAGGACCAAAACATGAATACCATTGAGGTCAGTATTGAGATTGTACTCCAATCTGAAGCTTCTTAAGTTACTATGAATTCCTCACATGCACAAAGAGCACTTTTGGAAGAGCTGAAGAAGGAAATACAAGAAAAAAAAATGGCCAGTGATTTTAAAAGTATGAAAAAAGAATTCACTTTTAAAAAGAAAAATATGGAAAAATGGAAAAGGAAGCACAAAACCTAACTGGGAAAATTAGACAAATTGAAAAGGAAGTACAAAAACTAACTGGAAAAAATAATTCCTTAAACAGAATAATTGGTCAGATGGAAAAGGAGATTCAAAAGTTAACTGAAGAAAACAGTTTGATAAAAGTTAGAACTCGGTAAGTAGAAGCTAATAACTCTATGAGATATCCAGAATTAGTCAAACAAAATTCAAGGATGAAAAGATAGAAGAAAATGCAAAATATCTAATTGGAAAAACAACTGATCTGGAAAATAGATCCAGGAGATAAAATTTAAGAATTATTGGCCTCCCAGAAAGCCATGATGAAAAAAAGAGCCTGGACAATATCTTCCAAGAAATCATCAAGGAAAACTGTGCTGAAGTGGTAAATCTATACAGCAAAATAATCATCGAAAGAATCCACCATTCAGCTCCTAAAAAGGATCCCAAACTAAAAACACCAAGAAATACTGTTTCCAAACTGCAGAACTATCAAATGAAGGAGAAAATACTATAGGCAGCCAGAAAGAAAGTATTCAAATATCAAAGAGCTACAGTCAGGAAAACACAGCACCTTGTAGTTTCTACATTAAATGACTGAAGAATTGGAATATGATATTCTGTAAGGCAAAGGATCTGGGACTGCAACAAAAGAACAATTACCCAGCAAAGTTCAGCATAAAATTTCAGACAAGGACATAGACATTCAATGAAATAAGGGATTTCCAGACCTTCCTGATAAAAAGGACAGAATGCAATAGAAAATGTGATCTTCAAGCACAGATCTCAAGAGAGGCATAAAAAGATAAACAGGGGAAAAAAAAAAGACTTGTTACTAAATTTTGCCAAACTGTTTACCTCCCTGTCAGGGAAGATGATACTTGTTAATCTTGAGAATAGTATATCTATTATGAAATATAAAAGAGACATACATAGATAGAGGGAGAGGGTATAAAGTAAATGATGTGATGATAAAAATGTGATTTAAACATGGGAAGGGATTGTGTCAGGAAATGTGAAAAGGAGGAAGCTAAAAAGGTAAATTTTATCACAGAAAGAAGTACAAAATTATATTACAGTAGAGGGAAAGAGGGGAGGCAGATGAGCATTGTTTGAGAGGTACTGTCATCTGATTTGATTCGAGGAGGGAACAACAAAAGTAATTAAGTATATAAATCTAACTAGCTCTATAGGCAGTAGAAGGAGAAGGGGGAAAGAAATGGGAGGGGAGGATAAAGGGGAGGGAAGATGTAGTGAGGGTAAAGGGTAGTAAAAGGGAGAGGGGCTGAAAGAAGGAAGGGAAGATTGAAGGAGGTGGTGGTCCAAAATTAAAACTCTAGTGTGGAGGGGAAGGGAGAAGGGGGAACTAAAAGCACAAATGGTGGGAAAGAGGATAGAATGAAAGACAAAGATAGTAATCATAAATGTGAATGGGATTAACTCTCTCATAAAACTGAGATGGATAGCAGAATGGATTAAAAGCCATAATTCAACAATATGTTGTATATAAGAAACACATTTGAAACAGGGCAATACACACAGGGTAAAGGTAAACTGTTGGAGCAGAACATATTATGCTTCAGATGATGTAAGAAAAGTAGAGTAGCAATCCTAATCTTTGACAAAGCAAAAATAGAAATAGATCTAATCAGAAGAGATAAGGAAGGAAGCTGTATCCTGCTAAAAGACACCATAGACAATGAAGCTATTTCATTACTAAACCTATATGCTTTGAGTGGTATAGCATCCAAATTCTTAGAGGAGAAGTTAATGAAGTTCCAAGAAGAAATAGACAGCAAAACTATACTAGTGAGGGACCTCAACCTCCCCCCTCTGAACTTGATAAATCTAACATTAAAATAAACAGGAAAGAAGATAAGGAGAAATAAAACTCTGGATGAAGTAGATATGATAGATCGCTGGAGAAAATTGTATGAATATAGAAAGGAATATACCATTTTCTCAGTACATGGCATATATGCAAAAATTGACCATGTTCTAGGGCATAAAAACCTCACAATCTACAGCAGAAAGGCAGAGGTAGTCAATGTATCTTTCTCAGATCATAATGCAAAAAAAAATATATGTAATAGAAGGTCATGGAAACCTAGATCAAAAGTTATTTGGAAACTAAACAATCTAATCCTAAAGAAGGAGCAGGTTAAACACAAATCACAGAAACAATCAACAGCTTCATTCAAGAAAATGATAATAGTGAGACCACCTACCAAATCTTATGCGATACTGCAAAAGTAGTTCTTAGGGGAAGCCTTATATCTTTACATGCCTACATAAATAAAATAAAGAAAGAGGAGATCAATAAATTGGGCATGCAGCTGAAAAAACTTGAAAAATAACAAATTGAAAATCCTCAAGTAAATACCAAATTAGAAATACTGAAAACTAAATAAATACCGAAAAAAAATAAAATTTAATACAAAAAAATCTAAGATATGTGAAAGTGATTGTAGAAGACTAAAAATAAATAAAATAATTCAATTAAAAAAATTTGGGCAGGCAACGGAGTCAATGAAAATTATATCCCAGCCAACTGTGATTATCCATATGGTTAGTTTTGGTTTTGTTTTTTTTAATCTTGCTATGAATATTGTTAGCTGATATTTTTTCCAATTGGCTGGAAATTTTACCCAGGAGGATCTGGATAATTCTGGGAATTGATGTGAAAAGCATAATGTCAGCTATAGAGGCATCACTCTCTTTACTGAATCTCCCTTCCATTTAGATTTTGTGCAGTATACCTTCATTGAAACTACCGAATACAGTTGGTTAGGGTATTTTGCCTTGTTTTAATCTTTGCTTGATATTGACAATAAGATGTGTTGCAAAAAAATATCTTTGTGATTTAACTTATCAAGAAACTGGTAAGATATTAATATATACATGGAAGTCTCCTCATCACAGGATATATTCTAAGATTATTTTTCTCTACCTATTCAACTCATAAATTACTGCAACTAATGTTTAAAAAATTGAGATATTAAAAAAAATACCTTTAAATCAATTTTGTAACTGTAAAGATGGAATCCTTTGCAGAAAAACCACACTTGTTCATCTTTCATTTTTATTAATACATACATAGATCATTTTCAAAACATGACATTTTTATTTGTCAAGTGGAACAAAACAATAAAATTTAAGTACACATTTGGCAAACTAGCCAATATTATATTCATCTCTTATAATGGTAATTGAGTTCTGTGTATATTATAGAATCAGAAAATTTGAGAGCTACAAGGGGGTTCAGTACACTTGTACTCTAACCCATTAACCAAACGAATTGTCAATAAAACATACTTTGACAAGTGGTTCTTCAGGCATCGTTTTAAGAGTCATGTGAGGACTGCATGCCAGGCCTGGCAATTTGCCTTTGGCTCTAGGTCTGGAAGCCTCACTGGTGGTCTGCTGTGCCACTGGCCTGTTGAGCTGGCTCCTTGGGGCCTTATTACTGATTTCTGTTGTGACTGAGAGTCTCCCACTGGCTTAAATGGACACTGTTGACTCTACTCCCCTTTTACTCAAGTGATACAAACTTTTCCTGAAGTCCTTTTTAAGCTATCTCAGGTTGTAAAGTGTTTCATTCCATTTTTTTTTTTTTTTTTTTTTTTGTGGATCCTATAGCTCCAAAATTCTTTTAGAGGCTTTATTTAATGTTATTTCAAAGAAGAGATTGGGCAGCTTCTTGGCTACTCTCTGCCACCTTGACTCCACCTTTGGAATATTTTAAGTCCTAAATAAAAGTCCATTTTTTACAGATATCTTTTCTGAACTTCCCTTACTTCTAGTTCCTTTCATATGTTAATTGTATCTTATTTATCATGTTTGTAGCTTTCTCTGTATATATTTGTTTGCATGTTGTCTCCCCGACTATGGGAAGCTCTGCAAGGTCAGGGACTGTCTTTTTTCTCTTCTTTCACATCCAGCATTTATCACAGTGCCTGGAACAAAGTGGTTGGTAAATAATTGTTTATCGATTGATCCTTGTCTCCTAAAGGTTACTTTCCCCTCTCTAGATTTTTTGTGACATGACTCCCTTCTTGTTAACCTTCTCCCTATCTTGATTTCAGGTACCTTTGATAATTTGTCAGCTTCACTAGGCCCCCTAACTATGAATGTAGCACGAGGTTCTCTCCTTGGACCTCTTCTGCTCTCTATTTCTATCCATCTACTTTCAGTCTTGTTAATTTTCTCATCTCTATTATCTCCATGGAGTATGACTGAAGTTCAATATTACCAGTTTCTTATTAGACATCTCATATCTGGAGGCCCAGTAACATCTTAAAGCTAACATATCTAAAATTAGACTTATGTTTTTATTTTTTTCCACTAAATCCTCCCCTCTTCTAAATTTGGGTGTTTCTTTTGAAGGTATCCGTACTCTTCTGATGACTTGAGTTGGTAATCTTGGCCTTTTCCTTGACTTCACTTTCCCTCATCCCACATATTGAATCATTGCCAAATCCTGTGATTTCTACATTCATGATCTATTTCACATTCAACCTTTTCATTTTACTCTCATAGATACTACCTTAGTTCAAGCTCTGAGCATTTTCCACTTAGATTATTTTAAGTGCTTCGTCGGTTCCTCTGATTTGTCTCTCAGCACTGCATTTCATTCTGCCATGCCGGCTAAAGGAATTTTCTTTAAACACAATTTTGCTGATGTAATTTCCCTAGTCAAGCAACTCAAGTGGCTTCCTATTACCTATAGGATTACATGTGAAATCCTCATTTCAGCTTTTAAGCCCATATCAGCCTGTTCCACATCTCTTTGGACTTTGCTTTCAGTCCCACATTATGAAATCCCACAGTCTGAAAAGGCAGACTGCCCTTTTCTCTAATTCCTCCTACAGTACAGTAAATTGGATCTCCATCTCCTTTAATTGTATAGACCATCTTCCCTACATAAAATGTACTTTCCAATCATTTTGACTTCATATATTCCAATTTTCCCTTTAAGACGCAGCTTATACATCACCTTCAAGAAGTCTTTCCTCACTTCCTCAAAAACTAGTGATCTCCATCCCAAAATACTTTGTACTTTATGTGCTGGGCATTTATTAACTTTATACTATTTCCCATATTATTCAGTCAATAAGCAACTATTACATGTCAGTAACTGTGTGAATATAAATGATACAAAGAATAGCAGAAGATAGTAGTTGCCCTTAAGAAGCTCACAACATAATTTGGGAGACAACATGCAAAAAAATGAATGACACACAAACACATAAAATGCATATGTATGTATATCCATATATGTGTGTGTTTGTACATATACACACATATATTGTATATATGTATATACTTGTGTGTATATATATGTTTATGTATATAATTATGTATGTATAAGAGTTAACGGAAATTGGTAAATTTTTCCTGTAGAAGGTGGGATTTTAGCTGAGATTTGAAGGAAGCCAGGTGACAGGGAGGAAGAGATAGAGCATTCCAGGACTGTGGGACTGCCAAAGGAAATGACTAAAGTTGAGACATAGAGAGTCTTGTTTGAAAAAAAAAAAGTAAGGAAGCTAGTGGATCTAGGGGGGTGAAGGATATTGAAGAGTTAAGGATAATATCTAGATTATGAGCATGGGGAACTAGGAGGATGGTGATGCTTAATGATAAATAGGGAAAAGTTTAGAAGAGGAAAACATTAGGGGAAAAGATAATGAGTACAGTTTTAAACTTGTTAACTTCATGTTAAGACAGGAAGTTTGAGATACCTAAAAGGCAATTGGAGATGTGAGTCTAGAAGTCAACAGAGGTGCCAGGTCTGGATAAGAATTGAGAATCATGATCACAGATATGATATTTATATACATGGGAGCTGATGAGAACATCAAGTAAGATAGTATGGAGGGAGAAGCAAAGAAGGCCTAGCACAGAGCCCTGTGGGACAAACATGGATAATGAGCTTGGCCTCGATGAAGGTTTAATGAAGGAAACTGAGAAGAAGCAGACTGATAGATAGAAGAGTGAGAAAAGTATGAGGTTTCCCACTCCCAAGCCCCCCAAAAAACCTAGAGGGAAGAGATTATCAAGAGGAGGGTCACAAAAAGTGCCAAAGTTTGCAGAGGTCAAGAAAGAATAAGATTAAGAAAAGGCCATTATTTTCACAATTAAAGTTTAGAGAAACCAGCTTAAATTGAAAGAGATCAGAATCCAAATTGTAGAGAATTAAAATGAGAGTGATGAGAGTGGAAATGGAAGACCACTTATTATAAATTACCTTCTCCAGGAAGGTAAAGATAAAAGATCAAGAAAGAGTTATCAGGGCTGAAATTCTCAAGTGAAGATTTGTGTTTATAAGCAGTAGGAAAGGAGTTCATATACATAAGGAATGGTTGAAGAAAGGTGAGAATGGGAATGATAGAGGAGATGGACAATATTCTGGAACAGGTAAGATAGAATGGGATTTCTACTACATTTAGAGAAGTTTGCCTTAGCACTCCTCTTTATGTGAAACAGGTGTGTGAAGGAGGAGATAGTGGTATAATGCATTTGAGTGATGTGATGGGAGATAGAGGGGAGAACAGGGAATTCTTGCTATACAGTCTTATTTTTTTTCAGCAAAATAAATCATTGAATTAACTCTGAAAGTGAAATGAGAAGACTAAAATATTATGTGATTGAGGACTTTGGTTATTGTTTCAATGATTTTCACAATCACAAATCAATGTTTGTATTTAGGTATCATTTTCCAGAGGCAATTAAAAGCATGGCAGAATTGGCAGCACTTATGATTTCCATATTAGTTTAGACTTACTCTCAGTCTGTGCTTCCAAAATCAAACTGCAGAAGAGAGATCTTACAAAACATTTGGAATGTCAAATAAGAAAAATCTGCTTTTGACATTTCATTCTACCTAAATTAGGACATGGAAATGAGAAAGGGAAGGAAGCATCAGTTACCAAAAATTTTAGGTGGGCTGAAGTGCAACATTATTTCATTTGTTTGATCATTTATCAATGAGATGGAAATTTGGCAAAGCCAATTATTTTGTGTAAGTAGATTTATTGACTAGAACTTCTTTGAGTTTTTTTAAGGCAGAGAAAGAGTCCACAAGAGGTATTCATTGAACACCTACTGTGTACAATATAGTTTTATATTTTCCTCTTCTTCTTCCCTCACTTTCTCAAAATCAAATGTAATGTGGCTGTTGACCCAGGACTGAACTACAACTCTCTCCAAAGTAACTGATTTTGTCTTCATTGACAAATATAATAGTCTTTTCTCAATCTTTATGCTTTCCAATCTCTTTTCAAACTATGCCCTTGCAGTGCTGTGCACATAGTAAGTATTTCGTTATCTTTTTTTTTTATTATTATTATTTTTATTTTTTTTTTAATGTTTTACAATCATTTCCTTAAAGTTAAGATTTTATTCCCCCCCCACCCTTCCCCCAATACCCCCCTCCCTCCCCATGACAGCATACAATTCTGTTTAGGTTCTACATATACTTTCCTATTGAGCACATTTTCGCTATATTCATGCTATGTAGTCGAACTAAAATAAATGGAAGAAATCATATAACAATCAACATATAATACACTGAACCCCACCCACACACAAACATGATCTGCTACATTCTGCAAGTGACTTCCACATTTCTTTCTCTGAGTGTGGAAGGCATTTTGCCTTAGAAGACCGACATTAGGATTTTTTTTTTTTTTCTCAGTAAGTTCTTGTATTATTACAAAGTTCCAAGTCTACCAGAAAAAACTCTCGCACACTGTGGTCGTTGCTGTGCACAAAGTTCTCCTGGTTCTGCTCCTTTCGCTCAGCATCAGATCATATAAGTCCTTCCAGGCCTCCCTGAAGTCTTCTTGTTCATCATTTCTTATGGCACAATAGTACTCCATTACATTCATATACCATAATTTATTCAGCCATTCCCCAATTGATGGGCATCCCCTTGATTTCCAGTTTTTGGCTACCACAAAGAGTGCTGCTATAAATATTTTTGTACATGTGGGACCCTTTCCCGTTTTTATAATCTCTTGGGGATACAATCCTAGTAGCGATATTTCTGGGTCAAAGGGTATGCACATTTTTGTAGCCCTTTGGGCATAGTTCCAAACCGTTCTCCAGAAGGGTTGGATGATCTCACAGCTCCACCAACAATGAATTAGTGTTCCAACTCTCCCACATCCTCTCCAGCATTTATCATTTTCTTGTTCTGTCATGTTTGCCAATCTTACAGGTGTGATGTGGTACCTCAGAGTTGTTTTGATTTGCATCTCTCTAATCACTAGTGATTTAGAGCACTTTTTCATATGATTATAGATATTTTTGATTTCTTCCCTTGAAAATTGCTTGTTCATATCCTTTGACCATTTATCAATTGGGGAAGTATTTCGTTATCTTGAGGGCAATGTTCACATCCTCTTTGCAGTCGTCTCCTGAACAGACTCAGTTTCCGCTTAACATGATAACCTTCTCTCCTTCTCCTTGTCTGACAACTCCTCTTCAGTCTCTTTTGTTAGATATTCATGCAGGATATACTAACAAGTTATGGTGGTATTGCAAGACTCTCTTCTGATCCTTCTTCTCTGATCTTTTATATTATCTCTCCCTTTATGATAATTTTATCAGCTCCTAAGGCTTCAGTAAATTGTTGGATTCTGTGGCAATTTTCACACAAAATTGATTTTGGACTTCCCACATTTTTTGTAGTTTTGACCCTGGAAGCTGACCCTATTCTAATTTGAGGTTCACTCAGGGTGACTCTAAATGTAGATGATTTTACTCAAATTGCATAAATAGTATTACCTTCTAATATTCTGTCATCCACAAAATTGGCAAACATGATTTCTTGGAGTACCAACTGTATACAAATCATTGCACTCTGCATTATAGGGATTTCTAAAGGGAATAGCAGACATACAGTGTCCTTGTTCTACAATCTGGTGAGGAAGACTAGATCAAATAATAATTAACATGTAGAGAAGCTAGTGACAGCAATAACACCCCCAAAAATTATCGAGCGGGAAATATACAGAAATGAGGTAAAGAAGGAAAATAAGTGGGAAGAATAAAGAAAGATATGTATGATAGATCTTACCAAGTAATGTGTTCATCCTGCTGCAAGTTACAGATATGTTCTAAAACATGACAAAAGGAAATCTTGGTAAATTACCCATCAATTAACTAGCTATCCAAAACATTCATTAAATTTTGATGTTGAGAACAGGACTAAGTAAACGGAATCTTTCAAAACTTCAAGGATTTTTGTTGGCTATGTTATAGTGGGTTTTCCTTTAGAACATTGGTTGGCTAAATACTGATATCCCTTCTTTCCAATTTGCAATATTTGTTATTTCTGTGTTGCAAATAATTTTTTCAGCCATTCAATATAAACAATTAATAAGCAATCACTTGTGATAGACAATGTTCTAAGTCCTGGAATTACTAAGATAAATAAGAACGGTATCTGCCCTCAAGGGGCTTATATTCTAAGGCAATAGGTAAATATAAGATCCATTCAGAGTAGATGGAAGATAGTTTTAATGGGTAAGGCACTAGAAAGTGGTGGGACCATGGAAGAACTTCATGTAAGAGATGGATCCAGAGCTGAATTTTAAAGAAAGCCAAGTATCCTAAGAGATAGAGGTGAAGAGAGAAAGCTTTCCAGCTGTAAGACATAGCATGGAATAGCAATGGGATAGTAAAAGCATGGAAACAGAAGGTGGTGTATATAAAAAGTGAGAAAGAGCAAGTAGGAGAGTATGGCCAGATCGTAGACTACGTGGTAGTGATTAATGTTAATGAAAACTAGAAAGGCAAGAGGACAAATATTGTGAAGGACTTTAAGATTCTAAGGGAGGTGTTTATATTTAATACAACTTGGAATTTGTTTTGCTTGACTACGCAAATTTGAGACAATGGTTTCCTTTATTTAACTTTTTATTATCTCTTTTTCCCAATAGAGAAGAAATGGAAGACAATAAATATTTGTTAATCTAAAAATAAAAGTAAATGAAGAAACAAAAGAATTCAAACTTGAGTGGAGGTGAAATATCATTAGGTCCATGCCTTATGGAAATGAATTTTGTGGTTAGGAAGATAATGGAATGGGGAGAACCTTATTCTAGGAAGAATGAGCAATAGTCTAACGTAGATATGTCTCTTGTTAGTACATAACTGGCTTCGATTATCTTTCCTTTAGATTATGAGCTCGTCAGAGCAGGAGATGTGTTTGATGTTTCTTTTTATCCCCACCTCTTGACACGGTGCCTGGAATATAGGAAATGTTTATTGAATGATTGATAATTTTGGATATTTTAGTGAATTTTCTTCATAACTCACATAATCAAATCATTAATCCTTTGGTGGCCAATCTTCTTTTGACTGGACTCTCTAAATTTAGATAGAATGGCTAACTAAAAATTCATTCTGCTGCCATATTAACTTTGGACAGTTTTCTGGCTGCAATAATTGTTCCATTGAAATAGTCTTCAGTAAATGAATTTGTTTTATTTGACCATATTATGTTATGATAATAGTTTCTTTTTCCAATAGAGAGGAAGTAGGAGGAAATTATAATAGACATTTCTTACTGGAAAATTAGTAACTTAAATATGACAAAAAACCTTCAACTTTTTAAATCAACTTCACATCACAATGCAGAATCAAAATAACATTTCTGTCAATGAATTGTTGAAGATACAAGACAAAATACTCATTGACTACCTTAAGAGCATTTTTAAGAAAAAAAATCGTTAATAGGTCAAGATAGTTTGATTTTGCATAGATAATTTGGTGGAAAATAAGTCAAACATGCATATCAAAGTAAAACAAAATGCAGTTTTCCCAAATCTCCTCATTTCAAAGTAAGATCCAAGGAAAAGCCCTTAGTTCATAAGTCCAGAGAGAAAACCCAGAGCATATGTGTGTGTATGTGTACCAGAGAGATGTATATATTATGCATGTTTCTATATATGTAATTCTATGAATTTATGTTTACATAAAATATGTGTCTATATATACATACATGCATACTTATACATGTGTGTACATACATGTACAGGCAGGCGGGCATAGACATGTGTAAACAAATATACATCAATAGATATATGTACAAATATATGTGTATAAGTATTATATATACACATATGTGCTTGAATGTATGTATGTATGCATACAGATATATAGATACATACTTATATACATATCTGTTCCCCAGTGGTCCCACATAAACGATAGCATGCACCTCCCTTTCCAATTTTGACACTCCTCAACAACTAGTTACAGTCTGATGAAAGTTGAACACAATTGTGCATTTTACTCTTGGCCAGCTTCCAACATAGCACTTTTTTTTGTGAGTTTCTAAAGCGCTATACTGTTCTTTCTCTATACTATGTGTTTAATTTGGAACTCTTCCTGTCAGCTGAGTATTTAATTTCATAGAATTTTATGCCAGTTTTAATGCCTCTATGTGTTTTGTTTGGCAGTACAATGAATAAATTCAATTAGGTTAAAGTGTATCCTGCTAATGGCAGGAAGTTGTCTCATTAATCATATTACTTGAGTACTGTTTACTTATCCAATTCACACCCATACAGATATACTTACTCCCAGATGATTTCTTTGCATGGAAGACCTTTTAATCAGCTGGGATTCATTAAGTTCATCCATTTCAGTCATTGTCACACTAGACATGCGACAAGGACACTGCTAGCTCTAAGAAGTAGTGAACCATATTGAATATATTGGACAGTCTTCATGAAAAACAGAACCCAAATAATGTTGTAAATGTGGAAAGAGATATTTGATTGAAATTGGAGGAGAGGGGGATATTACAAAAAGAGTGAATGATTAATTGTTAATCAATAGAATTCACTGGCAAAAATTCCCTCCAACTTAGTACTTTTTAAACAAATTTCAGCCTCTTTGAAAGGGCTTGTATTAGTGGATCCTTTGAAACTAATAGCCTCTCTCAATAGGCATTTCATAGCCAGTAGTCATACCAGCTTCTCACAATGCCCCACAGGCATTTCTTGGAGGAAATATTTGTGGCTCAGACAGGTCAGACCAATTTCCCAGTGGTACATTTATTTTTTTTTTACTACATCTGCCTTAATCTTGCTTCCTGTTGAGGCTCAATTTTTCTATCTCTCTAAAGAATTAGTAACACTGCTGTCTAAAATGAAATCAACAGTAGAAAGTGTAGCTAGAGAAGTTATTTTTTTTCTGCAATTAATAGATTTCAAACTTCTCTCTCCATGGATGGGAAGAGAGAGAGGAGAGAGAGAGAGAGAGAGAGAGAGAGAGAGAGAGAGAGAGAGAGAGAGAGAGAGATAGAGAGAGAGAGAGAGATATGGGGTTGGACACAAGAATGACACTTGTGTATATAATGTTTTTCCATTAAATAGAGCAACATAAAAAGGGAAAAAAAGTATCATGAAACTGTGGGGTTAGAAGAAATGCCTCATAATATTGAAAACTTCTTGTAAAGCAGTATTTCATATCTCAGCTGGATTAAACTGCAAAGATACAAGAGCTATAGAAGAAAGAGTGCCAAGATGAAATGACTGGCCACAAGCAGTCCCAGGGAAGGAGACACAGAGGAATGAATATGCCTATAGATATACTTGTCATACTGAAATGATACGAACAATATTATTGACACTAACTTTTTTTTCCTATGGATTAAAATATGAATGTCAAAGTAGCTCACCAATTAAAGACAGTAGAGATGACTTGAAAGGAAGATGCATTTGGGAAGGTCAGCTCATGGGAAACTTGGTAAAAGTAGTCATTTATTACCATAAATATATCTGCAAGGCAAAGAGGTAGAGAACAAGGAAGACATAAGTGGAAAAAAAATAAAAGAATAGGTTAGAAGTAAGTGTGTCACCCTAGTGTCATTTTTCTTTTTGTTGTTTTCTGAGATTTTTCATGCTTAGAGCATAAGTATATTAGTTCAACTAGAACAGGCAGATTGCCCATCAGAAAGATCTGAATGTCTGAAGTGAGTGTTAAATAAAGGGACACAAAAGTATGGGTCAAACCATATTATGAAATAAATGAAAATGAATTGAATTCCTTTTTGGTACTTACAAAGCTTAAAATTTAACCATCAATATATTTGTGCTATATGACTGTGTAGAGGAATAATTTCAAGGTTATATTCAGTGAATGCCAACCATAAAACTCCTTAGCACTGTTCTAGGTGTTATGAGTGAAATAAAAGAACAATATGACAGTGTTCCAACCCACAAGGTACATACAAATGAGCTGATTTTCTTGACAGACCATTTTTTTTAATAAAAAGGCACCTTCCTGGAAATTGGACCAATAGATACCTTCCCTTAAGTATTCCAAAGCCTGTCATGTATATGGGGAGAAAAACACACCTTCATTCTTACTCATGTTTGCAACCTGGTGAAAATTGACTGGTGGGTGAGGTGCCTCTGCCAGAGTTTTACTTTGATCTGGGATTTATTAACATGACTAAAAATAATTGCAACCCCTCCAAAATTATCTCCTATTTGCTTCCATTGAATAAACCTTCATGTGACTGAAAAAAATGATAACTATATTTGCCAGGAAAAGTAGCATGGTATACTTGATAGAGACCTGTCCCAGTGTATCACTAAGGCAATAGTGACAGCATTGGTGGTGACTGAATATGCCAGCATAGTTCTCAATGGCAAAGTATAAAGGACTCTCCAGTTAGAAGGCAGAAAAAAACCATTTATTTAGATAAAAAAGCCAAATTCCAGAACCAAAAGCTAAATCTGTCATAGTGACCAAGAAGTCAATAAACACTATTGCTGCAGGGATCAAAGCCATTCCCAAGCTTCCCCACTCTGCAAGGGCCTTTTTACAAGCAAATACTCATGAACCTGAGCTTTGCTATACTTGCCTTCCTGTGTCCTCTATCCTCTGCCTCTGCCATGCTCACTCGCTTCCTTCCAGTTCCACTCCCCCTTTCCCATTCCACCAGTCCAGCAAGCTCTTCCTACAACGTGTAACTTATACTTCCGTGTGATTTAGGCAGGTCACATGGATCTATCAATGAAAAAGAAAGATTTTTCCATTTACATTGCTATTACATACAGTTATGGGAAAGTACTAGGTTCAATCTCGTTCTCTTATGTACGGTGACTGTGTGACTCTGTGTTAGTTACTCAACTTTTCAATGACCTTGGGCCAGTGTCTAAGAGTACAATCCCAATTTCATTTGTTGAAAGAGTGTCCTCACAAATATTCCTTAGGGGTATGAAATATACATCTGGTAATGCTCTCCCCTCTCCTAAAAACAAAGTCAATATTATTCTGACATTTCTGAGAAACAGTGAAAGAGTTAACATTAATGAAAATAATTAGATCTTAAACTGAACAGAAAAGACTTTTCCAATGATAGAGATTGAAATAAGGCAGAAGTATGTTTGGATTAGATTTCTTGGGGAAAATTTGAGCTGGGAGATAGAGGGAAGATGCTAGAGAAACAGGAAGAAGCATAACCTTGGTTCTTTAACACAGTTGGTTCACAAAGATCTAGAAAATACATCAAACCAAATTCTGACTGGGAAATTGAAGGGAAAAAAATCAGTGATTCATTGTTCCATCCAGGTTGGTATAGAGAAAATGAGAGGTCTGTGCACACTGAGGATGAGATCTGCTTAGGAACACACATATCAGAGTATTTCAGCATACAGAAACTGATAGAAGATTGAAGCTGTTCACTATGGCAAGGAGTCATCAAAGAGGGACCTTGACAATATGCAGAAATTGGCAACAGGGCCAAAATTTCAACTCCGCCATTTACTACCCAGTCTTGAATGACAGATCCAGGGAGGATTGAAAATGAGACCTGCATCTAGAGATAGCATGTTAGAGTGAAGAGCAGTTGCCAACATGAGGCTTTATAGTAGACTGAGAACAAGTTCACAACCAAACAGTAGCTGTGTTTCTGACTCCATGGGTGGATCAGTGTCTCATTTCTACACAAAGTAAAAAAGAATGAACAGTAGAACAAAAGATAAAGTATTTCATAGCAAACAACTGACACAGAAAACAGATTGAGTAAAGAAAATTTAAAAATCAAATGGAATAGTTGAAAGCCAGGATCAAAAGAAAAAATAATTTAGATGTTGTTTTTCAATAAATCATTAAAAAAATCCTGTCCAGATCTGTTAGTACCAGAGGAAAAAGTAAAATTAGAGACTCCATCAGTCACTTACTGCAAAATAAATGAAAATGCACAGGGATATTATAGACACAATTTAGATCTTCCAGGAAAAAGAAAGGAAAAAGACTGAAACTAGGTAGGAAGAAAGAATTCATATACCAAGGACCCACAGTCAGGTTCACACACAGTTTAGCATTCATCAGTATAAGTTTGGAAAGTTTGATTTATAATTTTCTAGAATGCAAATACATGCACAAGTATATGTATATATGTACATGTATGCTTATGCATGTATGCATATATATGCACACACATATTCACTCACCAACACACATGCACACACATGCAATGCATATACATGCAAACATATATGTAAGTGTGTGCAGGTATGCATGCATACATGCAAACACATATGCACACGTGCACATATATATTCATACATGAACACACACATATACCAAGCAAAACTTTGCTTACCAAGCAAAACAGAGCATAATACTATGGGAGGGGAAATATATCCATTTAAAAAAATGAGATAGAATATTTATTACCATGTCTGATTTAAGAACAACAATAACAAAAAAAGAAGCTGAGTAGTAATTTTGAAATCCAGACACAGCTCATAAGGGAAGGACTAAACAAATATGAACTTATACCTTTTTATATTGTAGTATGAGAGAGACAAAACATTTATCTCCTCAGAATTTTGTCATCATCAGTGGTAATTTAGGATGCTTAACTGAGTAGAAGATCTGAGAGTGTTTCTGTTATATTTCAGTGGTCTTAAATGAGTAATGGAGGGAGTAAAGTCAAGGTGACAGAGAGAAGCCAAAGAATTGCCTGGTCTCTCAAGAGGTTCCCTTAGAAACAAAATTAAATCAAATTTCTAAAAGATTATGGAATGAAAAAACCCACATAAAGGTGGAATGAAATAGTTTTTCAGCTTAAAATAACTTAGAAAGACTTCAGGAAAGCTCTGTTTACTTTAAGGAAGAGGGGAGCAAGACTTTGTGAACATCAAAGAAGAGATTAATAAAATGGAAAGAAAGCCATTGAAATAATAAATAACACTAAAAGCTGGTTTTATGAAAAAAAGAATAAAGTAGATAAACCATAGGTTAAATTGATTTTACAAAAAGAAAACCAAGCTACAGTATCAAAAATGAAAAGAAAGAATTCACTATCAATGTAGAGGCAATTGAAAGAATAATTAGAAGCTATTTTGCATAGCTGTGTGCCAATGAATCTGACAATGTAAGGGAAGTGAATATATATATATATACATATAGACCAGATGAACAGAAAAGAAAGTAAAATATTTAATTCCATTTTAGAAAAAAAAAATTGAACAAGCTCTCAGTGTACTCTCTAAGAAAATATCTCCACAGTGAGATGGATTTACGAATGAATTCTACAGAAGATGACAGGGTGAAAGGAGGGACTTACCTGAGCTCATCCACAAGTTCCTTCAGACACCTCTAAGAAGTGAATATGAAGCGAATATGAATGAATTTTAGAGTGGCGGTATCCACTGAGAGACAGCATGTGGCAGATGTCCAGCCCAGGACAGCCTGCAAGGTTAACAGGAAGGATTTGTTACACCAGGCTAGGGAGCATACCTAGGGAGGACACCACTGACTGCACCAGCACAGACTTTTGCATAGCAGAGCGGGAATGGTCCGAGATATTCTGAGTCACCACCAGCAGTGCTGAGTCCTAAAGCACTAAGCACAGGACTGGAGTCCTGGAGAACGGGGTGAGAGAGAAGCTTAGAGCCCCAAGTAGAAGGAGTAGCTACTCATGGGGCTATCAACCCACAGAGTATAAGTTTGAAAGTCACATACATGAACTTCCAGGAACCAAGATGGTAGAGTGAACTATAAGCTCTCTCATCTTCCCTTATTGACCCTGAAAAACCCAGAGAATATTGCCCCAGGAAAAATCCTGAAACAGTGGAGCCAGCAGGAGGGTTATATATTTCTATTAGCTCAGAAGTCTAGGGAGATTGAGGAGAATGGTACCTCTTGCTATGGCTGAAAGGGACAAGTCCAGGATAGGAAGTATTCCAGCAAGGCCCAATCGAATGGACCAGCAGGAGGTACTGAGTCCCAGGGGGGTGGAGAAGGTAAGCACTAACAACAGGACCCCAGGTGTGGCTTAGCACAGCCAGGTGAATTGGGCAGACAACACCTCAGATGGAGCTAATGAAACCCTAGGGAAACCTCCAGTGACTGGGTCACCCCTCTCCCACACCTCATGTTATGAGCTTTAGTGTAACTGTGGGGAAACTCAGATTTCAACTGGCCTCAAGCTTGATGCACACCCACCAGTTCAGCATCCAGTAAACTACATTAAATAGCTTCTGGTTGAAATAACCAGAGGCCACAATGCAAAACACTTTTCACTCAAATGAAGTCAGATCTAAATAACTGGAAAACATATCACTTGCTTTATGGGTAGGCTGCAATAATATAACAAAAAAAAGACAATTCTATCTAAATTACTTATTATGTGCCACACTAATCAAAATACTAAAAATAGTGTAGCATTAAAAAAGTCATAAAAATTACTTGGAAGTGCAGAAAATCTGAAATGTCAAGGGAATTAATAAAAAAAAAATATGCAAAGCAAGGTGACCTGGCTGTACTAGATCTAAAACTATATTTTAAAGCAGGAATTTTCAAAACTATTTGGTGAAGGCTAAGAAAAAGAGTGGTGGGGACATTTCTGGTTTCAGGAGCCAAGATGACAGAGTGATCAGTAATTAGTATTCCTCCCCACCCCCTTGTTGACTTTGATGAACTTAGAGATTATCTCCTTGGGACAAACGCTAGGACAGTGGGAGCAGCAGAAGGGGTAAACAGACTCTCAGGGCATGAGACTAGAAAGATACCTAAGGAGGGTTCCTCTTGCTGTGGCTGAAAGTGACCAGGGCAGGATAAGAACTGTCCTAAATAGCCCCACCCCAACAAACTTGGAGAAGATCCTGAGCCACAGGAGGATGAATCCAGCAACTGCAAACACAAGGACCCCAAGCATGCCTCAGTATGCCAGGGGAATCAGGAAGACACTAGTGCAGACAAATGAGCTTGCCAGTGATCTAGCACAGCAGAGGAGACCTCCTGTGCTCAGACCACCCTTCCGTCACATTTAATGAGCTCACTCCGAGGTGACTGTGGGGAAACCCAAAAAGATGTCACCTGCTCTCTGCTTTCAAACACCAGCCAGCTTAGCACCAGGTAAGTTGCAGCATTTTAGCTTCTAGATGAAAGAACTAGAGGCCACAACACAGAAAGCCTCAAGTTTTAGGCACAAAAACTGTGTGAGAGAACTCCCTGTGCCACAGATGAAGAAATCTACTTTAAAAGTCAAGAAAAGGGTTATTATCATGAGTAAGAAACAAAGAAGGAAAGAAAAGATTATAGAAACTTTCTACGGGGAAAAGGACCAAAACACAAAAATCAAAGATATCAGCATTGAGACTGTACTCCAATCTGAAATTTCAGAAGAGAATATGAACTTCTCTGAAGCACAAAGAGCTTCTTGGAAGAGCTCAGGAAGGATTTTAAAACCCAAATTATAGAAATAGAAGAAAATCTGGCCAATGATTTTAAAAATATGTATAAAAAAAATTCACTGAAGAGAATAGCTCCTTAAAAAGGAAAATTGGACAAATGGAAAAGGAAGTACAAAACAAAACTGGTGAAAATAACTACATTGAACAGATGGAAAAGGAGATGCAAAAGTGAACAGAAGAAAACAGTTTGATAAAAAATAGAATTGGGCAAGTAGAAGCAAATGAACCTCAAGAATCAGTCAAACAGAATCTAAAGAATGAATAGATAGAAGAAAATGTAAGTTATCTAATTGAAAAAACAACTGACCTGGAAAATAGATCCAGGAAAGAAAATCTAAGAATTATTGGCCTATCAGAATCATGATGAAAAAAAAAAGCCTGGAAAATATTATCCAAGAAATCATTAAGGAAAACTATCCAGAAGTACCAGATCCAGAGGGTAAAATAATCGTTGAAAGAATCCACCATTTGCCTCCTGAAAGGGACCCCAATCTAAAACAGAAAGGAATATCGTTACCAAATTCCAGAACTATTAAGTGAAGGAGAAAATACTGCAGGTAGCCAAAAACAATCAATTCAAATAAACAAGCAGCTACAGTCAGGATCACATAGGATCTTCCAGCTTCTACATTAAAAGATTGATGGAATTGAAATATGATATTCCATAAAGCAAAGGAGCTGGGACTTCTACCAAGGGTCAATTATTGGACAAAGTTGAGTAGAATATTTCAGGTAAGGAGATGGACATTCAATGAAATAAAGGATTTCTAGGCCTTCCTGATGAAAAGCTCAGAATTTGATAGAAAATTTGATCTTCAAACACAGGGCTCAAGAAAAGTATAAAAAGGTAAACAGAGGAAGAAAAAACACTTGTTACACTCTATGGGCAAACTGTTGACATCCTTATGTGGGAAGATGATACTTGTTAATCTTGAGAATTTTATATTTATTACGAAATATAAAAGGGATATACATAGGCCGAGGGAGTGGGTATAAATTAAATGATATACTGATAACAAATGTGATTTAAAGGTGCCAAGGGATTGTAAGGGGAGATGTGAAAAGGAGGAAGCAGAAAAAAATAAATTACATTATAGGAAGAGGCATGAAAATATATTGGAGTAGAGGGAAATAGGAGAGTGAGAGGAGCATTGTTTGAGAAGTACACTCATCTGACTGGATTCAAGGACAGTAAGACAAACTCAGTTTAGTATTGAAATACACCCAGCTCTATAGGTAGCAGGAAGGGAAGGGGGAAAGAAAAGGGAGGGGAGGCTAAATGGAGGGAATAATTAGTAAGATAAAAGGGGATTAAAAGGGAGGGGAGATGAAAGGAGGGATGGAAGACCAAGGGAGGCAGTGGTCAAAAATAAAAACTATTGTGGATGGGAAGTGAGAAGGGAGAACTAAAACCATAAACAAGGGGAAAGAGGATGCAGGGACAAACACAGATAGTAATCATAACTGTGAATGTTAATGAGATGAACTCTCCAATAAAAAGGAGAAAAACAGCAGAGTGGATTAAAAGACACTTTGTTCACAAGAAACACATTTGAAACAGGAACACACACACAGGGTAAAAGGAAAAGGTTGGAGTAGAATATTTTGTCCTTCATCTAATGTAAAAGAAGCAGGTTTAGCAATCCTAATCTCAGAAAAAGCAAAAGCAGAAAAAGATATACCCAGAAAAGGTAAGGAAGAAAACTATATACTGCTAAAAGGCACCACAGACAACAAAGCAATGTCATTACTAAACATATATGTTCCAAGTGGTACAGCCTCCAAATTGTTAGAGGAGAAGTTAAGGTACTTACAGAAAGAAATAGACAGGAAAACTATGCTAGTGGATGACCTTAACCTCCCCCTACCTGGACTTGATAAATCTAATCTCAAAATACATAAGAAAGAAGTTAAGGAGGTCAGTAGAACTCTGGATAAGGTAGATATTATAGATCTCTGGAGAAAATTGGATGGGGATAGAAAGGAACATACTTTTCTCTCAGGGGTATATGGCTCATATACGAAAATTGACCATGTGCTAGGCCATAAAAACTTCACAATTCAGTGCAGAAAGGCAGAGAGAGTCAATGCATCCTTACCAATCATAATGTAATAAAACTTATATGTAATTAAAAACCATGGAAATATAACCCAAAAACTAATTGGAAACTAAACAATCTAATTCTAAAGAATGAGTGGGTTAAACAACAAATTATAGATACAGTCAACAACTTCATTCAAGAGAATGACAGTAATGAGAAAACCTGCCAAATCTTATGCAGTACTGCAAAAGCAATTCTTAGGGGAAGTTTTATTTCTTTCAATGTCTACATGAATAAAATAGAGAAAGAGGAGATCAATGAATTGGTCATGCAACTGAAAAAGCTAGAAAAAAAATTACAAATTGAAAATCCCCAAGTAAGAAATGAATTAGAAATACTGAAAATCCAAAGAGAGATTAGTAAAATTGAAACTGAGAAAACTATTGAACTTATAAATAAAACTAAGTGTTGGTTTTATGAAAAAAATCAGTAAAATTGATAAACTTTTGATCAATTTGATATAAAAATGAAAGAAGAAAACCAAATTACAAATATCAAAAATGAAAAGGTTGAACTCACCTCCAATAAGGAGGAAATTGAAATAACAATAAGAAATTACTTTGCCCAACTGTATGCCCATACATTCGGCAAGCTAAATGAGATAAATGATTATTTTAAAAGAAAAAAGTTACCCACATTACCAGAAGAGGATTTTGAATACTTAAATAACTTCATCTCAGAAAAAGAAATTGAAGAAGACATCAATGTATTCCTTAAGAAAAAATCTCCAGGGCCAGGTTGATTCACAAGTGGATTCTATCAAACACTTAAAAAACAGTTAATTCCAATACTATATATACTATTTGCAAAAACTGGGGAAGAAGAAGTCTTCTCACATTGTTTTTATGATACAAATATGGTTTTGATGACTAAACAAGGAAGAGCCAAAACAGAGAAAGAAAATTATGCAGGAATATTTTAAATAAGATTTTAGCAAAAAGAATACAGCAATTTATGCTGAAAATAATACCCTATGATGAGGTAGGATTTATACCAGTAATGCGGGGCTGGTTCAAGCTGTTAACATTATTGATCATATAAGCAACAAAACTAACAGAAACCGCATGATTTTCTCAATAGATGCAGAAACAGCTTTTGACAAACTACAGCACCCATTCCTATTGAAAACACTGAAGAACATTGGAATAAATTGAACTTTACGGGAGAGTTGGAACACTAATTTATTGTTGGTAGAACTGTGAGCTGGTCCAACCTTTCTGGAGAGCAATTTGGAACTGTGCCCAAAGGGCTACAAAAATATACATACCCTTTGACCTAACAATATCGCTTCTAGGACTGTATCCCCAGGAGATCATAAAAATGGGAACGGGTTCCACATGTATAGAAATATTTATAGCAGTTCTCTTCATGGTAGCCAAAAACTGGAAACCGAAGGGATGCCCATCAATCGGTGAATGACTGAATAAATTGCAGTATGTGAATGTAATGGAATACTGTTGGGCTATAAGAAATGATGAAAAGGAACACTGCCAAGAGGCTTGCAAACACTTTTATGAACTAATGCTGAGTGAAAGGAGCAGAACCAGTAGAACTTTGTACACAACAGCAACAACAGTGTGTGAGAATTTATTTTTTTTGGTAGACTTAATATTTTATTTTAATGCAAGGATTTAAAAAATTCCCGATGATATTTTAAAGCAAAATGCCATCCACATCTAGAAAAAGAACTATGAATTTTGATAGCAGAATATAGCAGATCATTTTCTTTTGTATTGTGTTTTTGTTTGTTTTATAGTTCTTCCCATTAATTTCAATTCTTCTGTGTAACATGACTAAAGTGAAAATGTATTTAATAGGAACGTATGTGTAGTACGTGTAGAAAATTGTTTGCCTTCTCAGGGAGGGAGGGGGAAGGTAGGGGAAAAGGAGGGAGAGGGAGTGGAAGAAAAGGTAAATTATATATTAGTGAACTGTAGAACACTGAAAACAAATAAAATAATGAAAAAATAATAAAAAATTATAAAATATAAAATTACATTTCAAATCTTACTAAAATTAATGTAGAAAACTACCTGTATATGTATTTTAAAAAATAATATACTGTTAAGTGCAAAAAACCCCAAAATTAAAATTTATAAAAAACAAAATTGGAAAGAGAGGAAAAGAAGTATATACTAGGGTTTTAAGGAGAGGATAAGGGTGGGAGGAATTATCTCACATAATTGGGATATCTGAAAGGAAGTGAGTAGAAACAAGGAGAAAGGAGCAGAAGCAGTTGACAATTCTTGAATTTCATTCTCATCTGAACTGGTCAAATAATGGGTAGAAATATACACATATAAACACACACACACAGTTATATACACAAATCTACTTCCCTCAACGGGGAAACAAGAGAAAAAAGAGACAAGGGAAGTTGGAGAATGAGAAGATTTTTAGATAAAGGTATAAATTAATTTTTACCAGATAAACTATTGAAGAGGGATTTAGGCAACAGAGAATGAAAAGTGTAAGAAAGGATGGAGGGTTATACATTACTATCAATTATCAATATGAATCTTAACAGGTTGAAATCCCTCACAAGGTATTAGAAGAAGCCAGAATAGATTAGAATGCAGAATCTAATAGTAAATTATTTATAAATTAACACACTTGAAGAAGAAAAAAAAGAAGAAACAGAGTTAAAATAAGATAGAGAAATAATTATGTATCATCTAGAGTATACAACAGAAGTTAGAAATCATAATCATAATTTCAGACAAAACAACCTCAAACATAAACTTAATCCAAAGAATAAATATGGAATGTACTGGAAATAATGAATCAACACAAATTCTAAACAAATATGCAAAAAATTGAATAGCATCAAACTTATTAAAGGAATGATTAGTAAATTCTTAATGATTATAAGAAAAAAAAGAAAGAAAAAAAAACGAGGGTCTCCAATTTACAGGAATAGCAAGGTAATACAGTTGATAGAGTACTGAGCCTGGGCTCAGCAATACCTGAGTTCATTTCAGAATCACAATACTTACTAGCTCTCTGATCCCAAGTAAGTCACTACCTTTTTTGCCTCAGTGTCCTAATCTGTTAAATGAGCTGGAGAATTCAATAACAAATCATTCCAATATCTTTGGCAAAAAATCTAAAATGGGTTTATGAAGAGTCAGACTTGCATGAAAAACCATCGAACAACAAACAGTTTACACTTCTTGGACCTAGATATATCTAGCAAAACAAAACAACAAGAACAAAATAGAAATGAAGTATTTGAGTAAAGCTTTTGAAAAGTTAGGCATGATAAAACTCAGGAATAATGTATGAGTAAAGGAGTACACATGTGACTCAGCCACACATGGAGTTTTCAACAACAACAAAAAAATAAACATATATTATGATGAAAAATCTTCACAAACAAATGCCTAAAAGCAGGAATTTTAAATACATTTTGATGCAGCAATAAAACAAAATTATATTAAAGAAAAAGTCTTATGAGCAAAGATTTAAAATTAATTGGAGACTAAATAATTTATCTTAAACAATGGGTGACTCAGAGAAAAATCATAGAAATTATCAATAAATTAATTAAAGATAATGCCAACTACAAGGTAATATATAAAAATTTTAAGAAGAAGCTAAAGCAATACTTAGGGAAATTTTATATGTAAATATCTTCATCAGTAAAAGAGAAAAATCAGGTCAATGAATTGGGAATGCAACTAAAAACAAAAAATCTAATAAAAATTTAAAAATTCAATTGAATACCAAAAATCAAATGCTGAAAAATCAAAGAAGAGGTTAACAAAATTAAAAGAAAAAAAATCCACTGAAATACAATGGCTAATTGTCAGCAAAACAAACAAAAGGAATTATCCTGTAGTCAGAGTGAAATTTATGAGCTATGATCTCTCTCTGCTGAGCATACGTGAAGGGTAAATCAGTATACACTTTAATTAGATCGGAAATAAAGGAGAATTTCTTGGCAGCAAGGGTTGTTAAATACTAGTTACTAATTGTTTTATGGGAATTCTTTCTCTGAAAATGAGCTCTCATCTCGGGTGAACTTACAAAATAAAAGAGATGATAATTTCCTTATGAATGATTATATATTTAGGGTTCTTCATTGTTGGAGTGAGTGAAAGAGAAAACTTATAAGTCAGAATTTAGAATCTAGAAGCTTTATTCTAAATGTTAATTTAAAAGATATAAAGATATAAAGGCCACTGTATCCTCTGTAATGCAAGTAAAATCAAATTATAAGCCCTTTATAATACATATACAATATACATATATGTGTATATGTATCTGTGTGTGCGAAGAGAGAGAGAGATAAAAATCTTAAAAAATATATATTTAGGTTATAAATTGTATCCTAATGTCCTAGGAATTCGGATGGCATAGTTTATTTCTTTTAGGGAGAGAGAACAGACACAGTATAATGTGTTGTAGGTTGTCAGATATGTCTTCAAAAAGAAAAGAAATGGAACTAAAACAAAAACACAGGGAAGTGGAAATGTTCCTGTTGCTGTTCAGTCAGTTTTGAGTGTTTTTCTACTTTTCATAACTCTATTTGGGATTTTCTTGTCAAAGACACTTCAGTGGCTTGCCATTTCCTTCTCCAACTCAATATATAGATGAGGAAACTGAGGCAAACAGAATTACATGACTTGCCTAGTTTTGTAACACTACTGTGTCTGAAGCTGGATTTGAATTTAGAAAAATAATTCATCCTGACTCCAGTACAGGGACTCTATCCACCATACCACCTAGTTGCCCCAATCAAAAATATGGATGGGTTTCCCTGGATACCTTTATATTATATTAGGTTTCTGTTGCATTATGTTGATCTGTGGTTGATTACTATGGTATTTCTTGTTATGTGTGACAATGTGGCTTACTGATCAGTGTCTTTTTAACTCATTGAACAATGGAAATAATAATTAAGTAATTTACAAAGATAAGGAGTCACATTGCAGTTTACATAGCATAGCACAGTTAAAATGTGTTGTCCTTGATAATTCATCTCCCTTTTACATTCATCATATTTATTAAAGAAAAGTTATAGTCTTTCAAAACATTACACACACATCCTTAATTCAGATCCCAGCTAAGGAGCCAGCTAAGGTTAGTAAATTGCCTCTGAAATCTTGAAAACACAATTAAATTATCTTTATTTCAAGAATTGGCCTGGTTCTTGGTTTAGAAATATATTATCCGCATTTGTTATTTACTGCCAACAAGTTAAATCAGTTAAACTGCTTCTTTCTCAGAAAAAAAAACAACAAAACGAATTAACATGTAAATGGAATTGATAGCACTAAATAGAAAAACAAAGGATTATACTTCTGTTATTCTTCAGATAATGAAAAAAAAACCGAGAAAATAGCAGATTTCTTTTTTATTACTTAGATGAACAACCATGTAGTCTATATAAAACTTATTGTTAATATATCTAATTATGTTTTGGTGCTGTATTTGTATATAGTTAAATCATACTTAAATAAACTAAAGGATTTGAATAGGTAATTTTAATCTGCCTTGCCTCAGTTGCTTTGCTAACCTTTTGCTTTCTTCTGGTTAGTACATATAAAAAACTAAATGTGCCCTCTTATTCCAAAATTTCTTTATGGCAGAAATCACTGTTCCATATGACTACATAGAACTTTCATTATTTTCTTTCAGAATGTTTCATGCATTGTTTCCATATGATAACAATAACTTTTGGTGTCTATTCTATGTTTTTCTTCAAGATGTTGTGGCTATTTCATTGTGTTAAAAAAAATTGTAACTTGGAGATAGTTATTCATTTACAGAAGAAAAATAAAAGCCATTCTCTTCTCATACGTAATACTTTCTTTTTCTTTTAAATTATTTTCTGATTGAGTCACCCTAAAAAGCTAAGCAAGAGACCTAACTTTAAAATAGTATCATTGACAAAAAAATAAATAAATAAAAAGATGGACATCACTTTTACATTGTATTAAGTTTCACACCTCAAGCTATATCTTATGAGTTAACAAGAAATGTCTTTTCCTCTTGAAAACAATCATGTACTTTTCAAAAAGTACTATATCTCCTCCACTTCAGGAAATTTATGTTGACTGACAAGTGCTATTGTGAATGAAATAGAGTGTGGAAATGTTGTCATTATGTAAAAATGCCTAGTGCTCCTATTTTGAAACTAAGATCAGTGTTTTCAGTCAAGAGGCTCAATGTCTTCAGTTTATAACTGAGATAATTTTACAAATTTATCCAAAGCGTTTATGGCCCTTTTGGGGTCACTGCGACTATAATTCTACCTATGTAGACCACCAAAAGAAAAAAAAGGCAAAGAAAAAAGATGAATTGAAGAGATATTGTGAGACAGCATTTTTCCAAAATTTGAGAGGTATTTAAATATATGTCCTACTTTCCTCCCATTTACTACAGTTCTGTGACCCTGTATTTTCCCAAAATGCTTAGGATTAGGGACTGGATATGCTTATGGAATCCTAGTAAAGCTGCTTCTTATTCTAACTTCCTTATGGGCCTCACTGAACAGTGGGAATATCCTGATTTATTCATATGATCTGCCATTAACCACACTACTGCTCCCAGACTAAATCATGGGCCTCACTGAATAGCCGACCCACTGCACCTCCCTAGCAACTTTACCCACTCTGATTCAATATTTTAACTGTCTAATATATGTCTCACTAGAATAGCAGGTACACCCAGGCACTAAACCACTAACACATCATCTGATATCAGAGAGAGCCACAATACTCAATCAGAAAGCAGCTGCACGAGTATGTCCACGCAGGATATGGGCCCCAAAACAATAGAAGGCATCTATGCAGGAATAGCATAAACTGTCCTTTAGGTGAAGTTATGGCATAAACAGGCTTGTCATGATATCATTAACATAAATACATGCCCCTCAATGGGTTTTTCCATATGCATTATGGGAAATTGCATACATAATTCCACCAAAACTGGGATCCCTCCCATATTCTCTAACACCTTGTCAAACCCCTAGTGTCTTTTTAATATTCATAATTTCTGCTGTATAATCAGCAATATTACACTATAAAATTGCTGGTCTTTTCTTTCTCAAGTTGCCCATTTCTCTTGGAACTCATCTCACTGGAGAGAGTAATCCTCAATAAATGTCTGCTTACATTGGAGATGGTCTGTATTCAAACTCTTTGAGATGACCCCTACAACACCCCATGAAACTGAACACTGTGATTGCATAGATACAAAAGATTCTTAAATGGGGAAACATCCTCTATAAATGTAAGTTATGATCATTGTTAAAATATATAATCATAAATAGTTGTCTCAATTAGTTAAAGGTATTTCTGGTGCCCAGATGGCAGAAAAAGGAAGGAACCCTCTTATGTGCTCCAAAATTCCCTTCCAAACAACTAGAAAATAATCTCAAACTTGATCTAGGAGTAGGGTAGCAGTTCACCAGTCCTACAGTAAAAGCATGTCTCATTGAGGTGAGAGGAGAGTGAGGTCCAAGAGCAGCAGCAGCAACTAGCCTCAAAGCAGGGGACCTGGAGCAAAGTTTTCAAAACTAAGGAAATTCACAAACAAAGCCCCACCCTCAGAATTGGCCAAATGTCAAAAGAAGTACAAAACTTCACTGAAGAAAACAATTTCTGAAAATTAAAACTGAACAAGTGAAAAGTCGTGACACTGTAAGACATCAAGATAAGATAAAATAAAATAAAAAAGTAAAGAAAAATAGAAGAAAATGTGAGTATTCTGTGCAGCACAGCAGGGCAGCAGGGCCCCAACCTAGTTAACCCACCTATAGCATAAGCCACTTAGCAAAGCCTTGATTCCATTCTTAACCAGCAATTAATCCTCAGACCAGGAGTATCCAAGGGGACCTCACCCCTAGTGATTACCTACAGGGAGACCCTGTTTCCATAGCAACTTTGCAGCAAGGTCCCACCCCTGCAATAAGCTAGTAGTTAAACACAGGAGAATGGGTTAAACAATAGGAAGCCCCCTAACCCTACCCCATAGAAACCAGAATGGAAGCCTATCCTCCAGAGAAAGCAAACAGCTAAGCCCTGAAAGCCAGTGAAAACCAGCAGGAAGATACAGAACACCAGCACAAAAAGTTTGGCACAGTACAGGATCAGAGTCTAACTCTCACATAAAAGCACCAAATCAAAAAATGGCAGGAAAATGAGAAAAACAAACTAACGAAAAGAGCTTGGCTATATAAAGTTATTATGGTGATAGGGAGGATCAAGACATAAACTTAGTAGACAACCATAGTGTCAAAATGGCTACACGTAAAGTTTCAGAGAAAAATGTAATTTGGTTTCAGACATAAAAATAATTCCTAGAAGAGCTTAACAATATTTTAAAAAGCAAAATAGAGTAGTGGAATAAAAAATGGAAAAAGGAATTAGAGTAATGCAAGATGATCTTGAAAAAAAAGTCAATAAAGATAAACAAAATTTACTGTAGAAAACAATTCCCTGAAAGCAGAATTGGCCAAATGTCAAAAGAAATACAATACCTCACTGAAGAAAATAATATCTGAAAATTAGAACTGAACAAGTGAAAAGTCATGACACTGTAAGACATCAAGATAAGATAAAAAAAATAAAAATAAAGAAAAATAGAAGAAAATGTGAAATTTTTCATTGGAGAAACAACTGACCTAGTAAATAGATTCAGGAGGGATAATATAAGAATTATTGGATTACCTCAAAGTCAAAATAAGGAAAATGAAAGCCTGAATGGGTAACAGCTTCCAAGACATTATCAAAGAAAACTGCTCTGATATATTAGAACCAGAAGACAAAACAGAAATTGAAAGAATCCACCAATAACTTCCAGAAAGAGATCCCAAAATAGAAATTTCCATTAACATTGCAGTCAAATTCCAGAACTCACAGATTGAGGAGAAAGTATTGCAAATAGAAACAATTCAAAATAGAATGCAACTACCACAGTAAATAACCCAAGGTCTTGGAATATGATATACTGGAAAGCAAAGGAGTGAGGATTATAACCAAGAATCTCCTAACAAGCAAAAATGAATATAACATTTCAGGGGGAAAATGAATGTTTAATGAAATTGAGGGCATTTAAGCATTCCCAATTAAAAGAACAGAGTTGAATAGAAAAAAAAAATGACATTCAAATACAAGACTCAAGAGAAAAATGAAAATGTAAACAAAAAATAAGAAAGAGAAAAACAAAAGAAATTCAATAATATTAAACTCCTTATATTTCAGTATGGCAATATACATATATATATATATATATAGTTATATTTAGAACTTTTAACAATATTATTACTATAAGAGCAATTAGAAGCAGTATATGTAAACAGAGGGTGTGGATATTAGGTGATTTTGTTGGGATAATACCATGCAAATTTTTTTTTTTTTTAAAGTGAGGAAAATTGTACTTGAAGAAGGAAGGACATTGAATGTGATAGTAAGGGAGGGTTGGCAAAACTTAAAATTTACTCTCATCAAAACTGGCTCAAAGAGGCAAAAACATATATATTTAATTTGATATAGACACTTCTCTTGCCCTATATGGAAGTAAAAAGGGATAGGTGTAATAGAAGAGGAAAGTGGACTGATAAAAAGGAAATGATATTGGGGAAGGTGGTGATCAGAAGTGAAACATTTGTGAGGAGGGCAAAAGGTGGGATTTAAGAGAGAGAAGGGGATAAGCAAGTGAAAAATGGCATGCATAGAAATCCAGAATTCATTATCATAATTATAAATATGAATGGAATGAATTCACCTATAAAATGGAAACAGAATGTATTAAAAACCAGTGTCCTACAATCTGTTATTTATAAGAAATACATTTGAAACAGAGGAAATACACAGAGTAAAGGAAAAAAGGCTGGAGCAGACTCTACTTTGCTTCAGCTAAAACAAAGTTGGAGCAGCAATCAGGCTATCAGACAAATCAAAAGTAAAAAAAAGTTTAAAAAGTCATAACAATGCTAAATTTTTTAAGAATTTAAATGAGTTACAGAAGAAAATAGAGAGTAAAAGAATACTAGTGCAAGAGCTCAAATTTTCCCTCTCATAACTAGAATAATATAACCAAAAAATAAACAAAAAAGAAATTAAGGAGGTGAATAAAATTATTGAAAAGTTAGCTATGGTAGATTTATGGGGTAAAACAATGTATGGAAATAGAAAGGGATATACCTTGTCAGCAACACCTGGCACATTCAAAAAAATTGACCATGTATTAGGACATAAAAATCTTACAACAAAATTTAGAAAAGCAGGAATATTAAAGGCATCTTTTTTCAGATCATAATGTAATAAAATTACATTCAAGTATGGACAACATATTTAAATGAATTTGAAATTAAATAACCTAATTCTAAAAAAAGAAAAACAAGTCAAAGAATACATCATAGAAACAATCAATAATTTCATTAAAGAAAATAGCAGCAGTGAGACAACTTTACCTTATATCCATAAAATAGAGAAAAACTTGTCAATGAATTGAGCATGCAACTAAAAAAAAAAGGAAGAAAGAACAAATTAAAATCCTCAATTAAAGGCCAAATTGGAAATACTGAAAGTGAAAGGGGAGATAATAAAATTGAAGGTTAGAAAACCATTGAATTAATAAGTAAAATTAGAAACTGGTTTTATGGAAAAAATAAAATAGATAAACCAATGGTTAATTAGATTTTAAAAAGGAAAGAAGAAAGTCAAATTATTAATATCAAAATGAAAGAGGCAAATTCACCAGCAGTGAAGAAGAAATTATGACAATTGTTAGGCATTATTTTGCCAAATTATATGCCAATAAAATTGACAATCTAAATGAAAGTAATGAATATTTACAAAAATATGTATTATCCAGATTAACAGAAGAAATAAAATACTTAAATAAATCAATCTTAGAAAATAGAATTTGAACAAACCATTAATGAACTTCATAAGAAAAAATCACCAGCACCAGATAGATTCATAAGTGAATTATGCCAAACATTTAAAGAAAATAAATTCCAATACTATATAAACTATTTGGAAACAATAGATGAAGGAGTCCTACCAAAGTTCTTTTATGATGCAAATATGGTGCTGATAACCAAACCAGGAAGAGTCAAAACAGAGAAAGAAAGTTAAAGGACAATTTCCTTAATGAACATTGGTGTAGAAACTTTAAATACAAAAATAGCAATGAGATTGCAGCAATACATCACAAGAATAACACACTGTGACCATGGTAGATTTATACCAGGAATGCAGAACTGGTTCAATATTAGGAAAAATATTAGTATGATTGACTATATCAGTAACAAAACTTAAAGAAATCGTTTGATTAATCCTATAGGTGCAGAAAAAGCCTTTGACAAGATGCACCATGATTTCCTAAAGAACTAAAGAACATAGGAACAAATAGAACCTACCTTAACAAAAAGCAATATTTACATAAAAGCATTATTGACTTCGGGGAAGGAAGATGGCCAAGTGTGTGGTAAGTCATTCTCACTTTCCCTTACTGCCCTTGAAAGAAGCACAAATTAGTGCCCCAGGAAAAATCCTGGAACAGTGAAGCCAACAGAAAGGCGGAATGTGGCAGTTTTTTTGTTTTTGTTTCTTTTGTTTTTTGGGGTTTTTTTAGCTCATGAGGCTAGGGAAGTGAATGGGAAAGATCCCTTTTGCTGTGACTGAAGGGGACCAGTTCAGGATAGAAGGCATCGAGCCATACCAGATTTCAACCTTTATTATAAAGTAGCAATTAAGAGAACAATCTAGTATTTTTTTTTAAGAAACAGATTGGTAGAACAATGGAATAGACTAAGTATAAATTACATTATATTAAATGACTATAGCAGTCTAGTACATGATAAACCCCAAAATCTAAGTTTCTGGAACAAAAAATCATTATTTCACAAAAACCTACTAGGAAAACTGGAAAATAGTCTGCCATAAACTAGTTATGGACCAACATTTCTCATCATAAACCAACATAAGATCAAAATGAATACATGATTTAACCATAAAGGATGATACCATAAGTAAATTTAGAGAGCATGGAATAAGTTATCTATCAGATTTATGGAAAAGGAAAGCATCTGGAAGGAAGGAATCTGGGACCAAAGAAGATACAGAGAGCATTACAAAGCATAAAAGAGATAATTTTGATTACATCAAATTAAAAAAAATGCACAAACAAAATCAATGCAACCAAAATTACAAGGAAATCAGAATAGTGAAGGGACATTACAAGTATCTCTGTTAAAGACTTCATTTCTCAAATATATAGAGAACTCAGTAAACCTCATAAACAATGACAAGTCAAATCACAAAAAATCCACCAGACCTATAAAAAAACCACAATTCCGTTGACTAATAGTTAAAAGCTATGGTCAGTTTTCAAAGAAATCAAAATTATCTGTGCTCATATGAAAAAATGCTGTAAATAACCAGTGACCAGAGAAATTAACATTAAAACAACTCTCAGGTATCACCTCATATCTATCAAAGAAGGTAATATGACAAAAAAGAAAAATGTTGGATGTTGAAGGGGATGAGGGAAAACTGGAACACTAATGCACAGTTGGTAGAGTTACAAACTGATTCAGTCATTATGGAGAACAACTTGGAGCTATACCTAAAGGACTGTAAAACTGTATACCCTTTGATTCAAGAATGCCAATTCTAGGGGGGCAGAGCCAAGATGGCGGAGTAGAAGGACGCACGTTTACGAGCTCCGAAACCAAAGTCCATAGAATTAATGTAAAAAGAGTCCCCCATAGCTTCTGGGTGAATACAAGGTGTGCAGAAGCAGAGTGGAAGAGATTTCCGTTCCAGGGAGCCCTGAAGACCCGTCCCCAGGGTCCGGCACGCCCCAGAAAGTAAACCCGACCCCCAGCGCTGCCCTGGCCGGGGCCGCAGAGAAGCTGATCTGAGCAGGCTTCAGAGACGGAAGCTCCAGCAGCCGGGAAAGTCCCTCCGCCCACAGAAGCTACAGGTCAGTGAGAAAGAAAGCCGGGCTGAAGGAGAGGGGAAGCGGGGCATCTCCGTGACTCGGGCCCCCTTGGGAGGAAGCGGCGGCGGCGGGGACGGGGGCAGGAAGCGGCAGAGGCAGAGGTGTGGGCGGCAGCTGAGGCGGCAGCGGCCCAAGACTCAGGAATCCCCCAACAGCAGGCAGGATCTTCATTATGGAAGATTCCCGCATAAAACCAGACGGAGCAGAGCCTGCGAGACGGGATTTGGGAGGCGGGCCCCCCACCCCGCCCCCACCCGTTCCATTCCTGAAAGTCTCTGCATAAAGCCCCCGAGGGATCAGTCTCGGAGGCAGCCCTGGCCCCACCCCAGCACGTGAACTAAAGCTCACTGATTGACAGCTGGCAGGAGGAAAGCCCATTTAAATCTCAGAGGCCAAGCACTAGCTGGGCAGATCCAGGTGGGGGTGGAAAGGAATCTCAGAAGTCAAGTAACTGGCTGGGAAAATGCCTAGAAAAGGGAAGAAAAATAAGACTTTAGAGAGTTTTTTCCAACAAATGCAAATGATCCCGACCTTCAGATCTGACGAAGATGAGGACGTATTCTTGCCATCAGGGAAAGACGTGGAGGGCGGGGCCTCAGTACCCCAGACACCCCAGGGGGGTGATGGGTGGGCTCAGGCCCTGGAAGAGCTCAAAAAGGATTTTGAAAAGCAAGTTAGACAGGTGGAGGAAAAACTGGGAAGAGAAATGTCAGAGATGCAACAAAAGTATGAAAAACAGGTCAATACCTTGGTAAAGGAGACCCAAAAAAATGCTGAGGAAATTAACACCTTGAAAAATAGGCTCACCCAATTGGCAAAGGAGGTTCAAAAAGCCAATGAGGAGAAGAATGCTTTCAAAAGCAGAATGAGCCAAATGGAAAAAGAGGCTCAAAAGCTCACTGAATTTAATAGCTCTCTCAAAATTAGAATGGAACAGATGGAGTCTAATGACTTTATGAGAAACCAAGAAATCACCAAACAAAACCAAAAGAACGAAAAAATGGAAGAGAATGTGAAATATATCATGGGAAAAACAACTGACCTGGAAAATAGATCCAGGAGAGACAATTTAAAAATTATGGGACTACCTGAAAGTCATGGTCAAAAAAAGAGCCTAGACATCATCTTGAATGAAATTATCAAGGAAAACTGCCCTGACATTCTAGAACCAGAGGGCAAAATAAGTATTGAAAGAATCCATCGATCACCACCTGAAAGAGATCCAAAAAGAGAAACTCCTAGGAACATTGTGGCCAAATTCCAGAACTCCCAGCTCAAGGAAATAATCTTACAAGCAGCTAGAAAGAAACAATTCCAGTACTGTGGAAATACAATCAGGATAACCCAAGATCTAGCAGCTTCTACATTAAGGGATCGAAGGGCGTGGAATAGGATATTCCAGAAGGCAAAGGAACTAGGACTCAAACCAAGAATCACCTACCCAGCTAAACTGAGTATAATACTTCAAGGGAAAATATGGTCTTTCAATGAAACAGAGGACTTTCAATCATTCTTGATGAGAAAACCAGAGCTGAAAAGAAAATTTGACTTTCAAACACAAGAATGAGAGGAAGCATGCAAAAGTAAACAGCAAGGAGAAGTATTAAGGGACTTACCAGAAATGAACTGTTTGCATTCATACAGGGAAGGACAATATTTCTAACTCTTAAAACTTTTCAGTATCTGGGTGGTTGGTGGGACCACACATACACATGTACACGCATGCACACACATACACACAAGCACACACATACAGAGATAGAGAGCACAGATTGAACTGAATAGGAGGGGACCATACCTTAAAAGAAACTGAGGTAAATGGTGAGAGAGAACTGTAGGGGGAGGAAAGAGAGGGAAAGGGAAGGGGGTAACTATATGTCATTTAAGAGGCAGGTAGGAGTTTTTCTTAGTGGAGGGAAAAAGAGGAGAGCTGAGAAAAAAAAAAAAGAATGCCAATTCTAGGTCTATATTCCAAAGACATTCAAAAATGGGGAAAAGGGCCTATTTGTACAAAATATTCTTAGCATCTCTTTTTGTCATGGCTAAGAATTGAAAAACAAAGTGATGGCCATCAATTAGGGGATGGCTAAACAAGCTGTGGTGTATGATTTTATTGTGATGAAAGTATGCTATAAGAAGTTACAGGCTGGATATTTTCAGAAAAACCTGGAAATACTTAGATGAAATGATGTATAGTGACATGAATAAAGCTAGGAGAACATTGTATGCAGTGTCAGCACTATTATTTGTTGAAGAACTATGAATGACTTAGCTATTCTCAGCAATACAGTGATCCAAGATTATTACCAAAGGACTAATAAGTAAGCATAATATCCACCTCCAGAGAAAGAACTGATACTGATTTTATATAAATGTGACATGCTATTTTTCATTTTCATTTTTTTCTTTTATTTGGGTCTTCTTGTACAAAATGACTAATTTTGAAGTATTTTGCATAATTGCACTTGTATAACCTATCACTAATTGTTTACCATTTCAGGGAATGGGGAGGGGAAGGAAGGAGGGAGAAATAGAACTTAAAAGTCAAAAGTTTAAATAAAAATGCAAAATTTGCCCATAAAAGTTAACAGATCTTTTCCAAAATATATGTTAGAGTCAATATTTTTCAGAGACTAAATATTTTTCTGACATCAAGACCAGGTTTATATCCACTGTATCATGTTGCCTCATATCAATATATGAAAAGCCTAAAATAAATGTAAGAACCTAGATTTCCATAGGTGAATGAATTTGCACCAAATAAGCTATGGAACTAATTATAAACGCAAAATGGATTATCATTTTTGAAAACTTTTTTCTAAATAAAGCCATACACTCTCTATATGCAATTGAATATAATGTAATCTTAAAGTGATGGCCTAGAAGGTATATCAGATATTTGAAATTCAAACTGAAGTCTTTATTTTTGTTTTTTTAATCAGCACTGTTGTATAGGAAGTGGACCATAGTAGATAGAGAGTTATGTAGAGATTCAGGAGGTCTTTCTTGGTCGCTTAATAGCTATGTGGGACAAGTCACTTAACCTCCATGTCCATCAAGTGATTCTGCAGTACTTATTTACTATGTCATATACTAAAAATAGCCTAAATGTATGTGATGTATTTCCATGTCAAACCTAACCCATGTTGAATAAAGAATTCTTTACATATCCAGGTATTATTAGATCATTAGTACACTGTGGATAACTAGACAGCAATATGAACTGTGTTTTACCTTAGAAGGGCCACAAAAATAGTTCATATGATTATAGATTTAGAGATGGAAAGGATATCAGCAGCCAGCTATCTCTCTTATATTTCTTTTACATGTGAGGCATTGAGATCCAGAAAGGTTAGGTGACTGTCCAAGATCACACAAGTAGCAAGAGACAGACAGAAGTGAGATTTAAACCCAGATACTCTGGCTCAAAACCCTAAGTCCCCTAAACTAGTTTCATCTTAACAGTAGATTTTTCTGTTACTACACAGTGCATTGGATCACTTGAGTTCAAATTCAGCTTTCAAGGCTTACTAGCTGCATGACCCTAAACAAGTCCCCTTGGTTTGCCTCAGTTTTCTAAACCATAAAATGAGAATCATAACAGCACCTACCTCCCAGGGAAATATATTTCTTTTCAAAACAATAAAAATAAGAACAATACCTGCAACTATACCTACAACATTTAGATACACACCAAGCAACTGCAACTCTAATGAATGTACTTGTCATATGTGTTTCTACCTTATACCTCTAATCATTTCATGGAGTTATGAGTTATGTTTTATATAATTGTTGTATACCCTACTTTCAGGAATTTGAGAGGTTCAGAAGAGAATTTTTTATGTCTTAAAATATCAAATAAATCCTTGTTATCATTATTGTTCTTCCTGTTTTTATCATTATGATTATTAGTGTATAGTCACAAGCTCTTTAATGTAATGATGACTTCTTCTCTGAGCCTTCTACTGTATTCCCAAAGAGCTCAAGCAAGCTCTGTCATTTTGACTTTTGTCCTGCCACTATACCTCAGTAACTCCAAAAGAGGTATTGAGACTGACAACTTTGTAAAATTTGGTCACATTGAAATCCTATTCACTCACAAATCATGAAGAGCTCATACAATGTGTATGGAACAAGACAGGAATATTGATGTAAATGTTCAATTACTGGAACACGCAAAAATGTACACACTTTTAAATTTATTCTTCATTATTAACATTTTGTGTATATACAAGCCACAAAACAATAATTTTTGATTTGTCTGGTTTTCTGTAATGTAAATTTTTATACTGCAAATTTAATATGAACTCTTAAGAGTTAGTTAGAGCTAGGTCCAGTACACCTTTGTCTTTTCTATTTAGTATAAATATTATACATAGTAAGTTAATATTTATTTTTTTATTGAATGAATGACCCATTGCAGACATCCTTCATGGAATATCATTAAGAAAGCATAAAAAGAAATTAAACAGTTCAGAGTATGAATAATTTGTCACCTTTCCTGTGGTGGGGTGGGAAAATCACATCAAGGAAATTCAAAATTCATAGCAGTTTATGTTGAACAAATGAATGAATTGCTTCTTATGATAATTTAAATAATTGGGAAACCATTTTAATAAAGTCTCTTGATATTTTGTTATAAAACAGAGATTATTTGACAAAATTCATATTTTGTTTTTTCTTCTTTCCTGGAGTGGTAGCATGGTGCAAAGGAAAGGTAGATGGTTTTATTGTCAGAAGACTTGGATTGTCATACTGACTCTGTCACTCAAAACTTATTTGACTTCAGAGAAGTCATTTAGTTTCTCTGGAACTCATTTGTCTCCACTGCCAAAAAAAAAAAAAAAATGGGGAAGCTGGAAAAGACATTCTCCAAAGTGACTTCTGTTTCTGAATCTCATCATTTGATATAATCTAAATGAATAAAACATGTTGTTATTGTCGTTTAGTGTGTGTGTATGTATAGCATAAGTTGTCTGATATTCCTCAAGAAAACCTATGAAATCCATTCCAAGGATCGTAGACATAGAGTTGGAAAGGAGTGACAGAGATTATCCGTTAAATTTTACAGATGAGGAAATAAAGACTCAATAATACTAATGTTCTTGCCTAAAGTCATATGAGTAGAAACAATCATCAGGATTTAAACCCAGGTACTTTGATTCATAAGTAAATGTTCTTTCCACATCTCTGATATACTTTCATTTTTGGAGGGAGAAAATACAAGAAGAGGTGAGGGTGGTTTTTAGACATGTTTTTTCATCATTGTGAGGAATATCTGTTGTGACAATTTCTCTATGACTTTCACAAAGTCCAAGTTTAAGTTCTGTATGTAGCTTAAAATTTAGAGTTGCCCCAAGAGTTGGTTCCAAAATTAATCTACCAATGATGCTACAGTGCCTCTCTTGATATGCTTTGTTGACAGCAAAATATTCATTCAGAAATGTGAATACAATATGTTAATTATAGATTTTTGTGATGGAAATTTTTTTCTCTAATTTAAAAATCAGATCTATAAGATATATTGTAAAAATATTTATCACAAGAATTTGAATGACAGGCACAATCTGCAGAAGAACATATACCTAGATAGATAGGGATGCTCACCTTCTTTGCATAAGAAGTTCATTATATTTTTAACTAATGCAACTTATTCCTATAAAATTACCACATGACTGAAGTAACACTGATACACACTATGCAAATTTATCATCATCATTGGTCTTATCTTTTTAGATAAAAGTCAGATAGAAATGGTCTGAGAAGTTACTATCCTACATTTTCTGATATAATGCTTTGTAGATAATTACGCAGGTGGATAAAATGAGCTTTATACTATTAAATAAAATTATGAAAATATAAGCTTATCTTTCTAAGAAACATGTAAAGCACCTTTGGGGCTAGATAGAATAGTAGAATGGCTATATAACTCATTGTTTTCCCTATCATGATTTTAATTTCTTTGTCTATATTTTGAAGGTTTTACATTCAGAATAATTTTGAATTTTTGTATATTCAGTATGGTGACTTTTGTTAAAAATGTTTAGTAAAATATGCATGGAATAATGCCATGTCTGGGGCTTTTGTGGCAAGGGTTCTTTGGTTCCATTACAGTTTACTGAATTCTCAATGGTGTTTTAAGGTTTATGTTCATAGAATGAAGATTTGTTGTCTATTCATTTGTAAAAAACAAAAACAAAACAGCAAACAAACCAAAAAGGTTACTAGTCATCTGATACTGCTTTTCTTTGCTCCAAAAGAAAAAAAAAAGCATTACCTCTACAACTGAATGCTTATAGACATGTTTTCTTGAATCTCTCTCAGACAGAGCAACCCACTGCCTCTTGATGTATCACATTCCATTATTGTTTCACTGAAGTTGTTCGGTATTTTTTCCCTTTATGTTAAGGCTAAATTTGCAGCAATTTCTACCCATTATTTCTAGTTCCATCTCTTATAATATGTTTAATGCATTTTCTTCATGACAGATCATTAAGTATTTGTATATGACTGTCACATAGACTCTTTAGAACAATCCCCCCCCACCACAGCCACCTGGCCCTCAAATGCCCTTTCAAGCTAAATATCTTGAAACACTTCAGCTAAAGCTTATTATGACATGGGCAACAATCTTGTTGCTATTCTCTGACTTGCCTTGCCTTATTCTGTTTTACCGTACCCATCTTTATTCCATTTTATTCCCCACGATGTACCTAATCATAGAGGAAACTACAAATATTACTGCTTACAGTACTAGTATCAATTTCAAAAAAGAATAAAATCATAGATTATGAAGAAAGAGATAAAGCATCAATAACATGATATCATAAAGACGTTAACAGGGCACCAAATTCCTCTCAAATATCTGCTCAACTTACTTCAGTTGGGATTCATTTTCCTCAAACACATTCAAGGTAAATATAAAGCTCATTTCTTAATCACCGTTATTATTTTTCAGTTCTTCATCGAAGCACTACACCTAAATCCCATTGTGGTGCTTAGAAGCTCCCATGCTGTGCTTGTATTATTCAATCTCTGTGAAGACTAGCTTGCTGTGATTCAGAATGACTCATCACCAACTAAACTGCAGTGAGAGATGATTTTTTTTTTCAAACAACAATTCTTGAAAACTTCCTGCTAAGTCATAAAAGTGCTCTGCAATGGACATCCATAGAGCTAGTACAATAAAGAAAAAAATCAGAAATTCTTGGAATCCCACAATAAATGTTTTGAGAATGCCCCTAAGCTACAATGATACTGTGATCTCACTGATGTGGATATTCCATCCAGCATGATGCATCACTCTTTTCTCATGTGTCCATACTGGGTCACTCTCATTTAAGTCCTTCTACAGGTTTCCCAAAGGGATTTCCCTAAATGTACTGAACATCTTTTCATTTTCTTGACAACATATATGATTCTGATAAAATACAGGGAGTTTCAATTGGCTGTTTCTTGTTGATATCACATTACTGAGCCATTTCTTTTTCTCCTGCATTATATATTTTTGATGATACTTTGCATGCTGCTGCTGCACAATCTCAAGTTTGTAATGTGTTGCAGTCTACTCATGAGCAGCATTTTCTCTCCATTGCCCTTTGGTTGATTTCTTTGGAGAGTTTCATTTTCTGAGACTCATAGTCATGTGGTAGAATCAGAAGAAAACTAAATTACATTAGTTTTCATTACAAATGCACAACTATATCAGATTTTGAAACAAGCAATGTATCGCATTTGAAACAGGTTTTTTGTGGACTATGCTAGAAAATTAACCACTATTTATTCTATTTTTAAGGGAGAAAATATTCTCTTTGTCAAACAACCAATTTGAAAATAAAACAATAAAATCCCTCCTTGAACTAAGTTCCAGGGTTTGCCTCCAAATTGACTTGATTATTTTCATTTATCACACAATGGAACCTGGGTATCCTAATGGATTTACTGCAAACCTTGGTCTAAATTCAGTGATCTATTAGTTATTAATTCATCCTACATAATAATAATAGGTGACAACTGTGTAGCTCTTTAACGTTTACTAAACATTTTAAAAATGGGCATCTTATTTTTTTCTCTTACAAGAACTCTGTAAGTTATATTTTGCAGATATGATTTCCCATATTTTGGAGATTAAGAAAGTGAAGTCCAGATCCATTACATGACTTGACCATTCTCACATTAGTACTCTGTGCCAGAGCTGTTATTATGAATGTATGGTCAATAATATCTTGGGGAGGTAATGAATTTCCATTGCCTGTCCTTTCCTAAATAAGAGGTTTCTTCTAAATGAGTAGTGAGTCCCCTCTTAGCTCTAGATTTGCGATTATGGTATCTATTTCTCTACTATTTTAATTGTTTTTTCTAATTTTTAATTTTCTCCTTTAAAATCATTTTTGTGTTTTTCATCTGATGCTAAGTAGTTGCTGATCTCTCCTTCCCTTTATAATCTGACAAATCCTGATCTATGTGGTTCATAACTCCCTAATAAAATGTCCACCCTATGTTCCTAATGCCTTTCCCTCTCTGCCAGCCTTTCTCTCCCACATCTAGGGAGTACCAAACACTTCTAATGCTGTCCATCAATTATTATCTTTTTTAATAAATGGTGGGACCATTGTCTTGTATATTTATGCATTTCTTCACTTAGAATGATAATGTGTCCTTTCACAGAAAAGGTATAATTGGCCAAACACGGAAATATGCTTATGCATCTCCTTCTAATAAATTCCAGATTCATCCCCTTTTCTATCTGGCCTATGTGTACAATACATAAACATTGATGAAAACTTCAAAGCAACCTGTCGAGTGATATTTCGTAATTTGGATGTATATTTATGTTTTACTCAAATTTATTTTAAAATGTTGTGATTGACTTCATCCTAGAGGCTTTGTTAGTGTTCCAAGTCTTGATGACATTTTCTCTACAGAGATATATGCCTTTGGAGAACACCATTTAAAGTTAACTTTTGTCTCCATTAATCTTTTCTTTTGAATTAAGTAGTTTATAAATTCTAAATTTAATGTACTTTAGGAACATACATTGTTTTTGTTGAGGATGTGTCATTTCCATTTTAAATTAACTCAATAAAAATTCCTTTTGTATAGAATATGGTGCCAGGCTCTGGGGAAAATAAAAGGTTGAATTTGAGCTATGGTCATCATGGAGTTTTCAGTTTTATTGGATATATATAACATTAGAAAAGATGAGTATAATGTAAACTAATGTATAATCCACTCATTGGAGACATAAAAATGAAGTTCTTTATGAAATCCAAATGTAAGAGAAAGAGAAAAGTAAAAAAAGAAATATATAAAAATGACATCTAAATTTCAAACATATTAGATAATGTGAATGTTATCCCTAGTAAAATATTACTCATAATTCATATATATATATTATATATATGAAGCAAATTTTAAAGAAATTTAAGAAGTTCACACTTGGAAATTTTGTCTCTCAATATTAACCCCTCAATGGAACCTTCCAGGTGTGAGAATTGAGTCAAATCACTCCACTTTGCAACTATAGCTCTTTTTAATCTCAACTGTAGTACCTGGTGCCACACCCCAGTTCCATGCCTCCAGTTTCCTCTTAGTTGTCTTTCCCCATTAAATTGTAAGCTCCTTGAGGACAGAGATTTTTTTTCTTATTTGTATTCCCAGAACTTAGCCCAGTACCTGGTATATAGTGGTACTTAATAAATATTTATTGAACTGAATTGAATGTCATAGTGGGAAATGCTTTGACTTTGTAGATTTAAGACATGAATTGAAATTCAGACTCTGGTCCTATTTCTTCTTGTTTGACTAGAGGCAGATGACTTAAGTTCTCTGGAACTCCATTTTATCTTTTGTGAGACAAAAGATTGATAGCAGAAGATATCAAAAGTCCTAGTCAACTCTATGATTGAATTGGAGAGACCATGTAAACATTTGGGAATATTGGTTTAGAGAGCACAGGGATATGATTAGGTAGATTTAGGAGTTCTTCACATAAAGTAATGATGAAATTATGGGAGCTACAAGGACTGGCAAGGTCTTCATCCTGCCCCCACCTTAGCTTTTGTCATTAAATTTTTCCCCTCCTCCTACATGTATTTTTTTCTAACCTTCACTTCTATGATAGTATTCTCTTCTCAGAATTGTCTTATGTAAATGACTGGAGACTGAAAAATAATCAGTGTGATTAAAGGAAGGCAACCACAGTAGCATCAAAAATATTTTCTCTTTTTAAATTCCTTTTAAACTATTGTATTGTCTGGTTTTCTAAGGCAAAATGCTTTCAACATTCAGAGAAAAGAATGGAATTCAATCTCAGAATGTAGCAGATCATGTGTGTGAGTGTGTGTGTGTGTGTGTATGTGTGTGTGTGTATTATATTTTGGTTTGTTATATAATTTCTCCCATTTATTTGAGTTCTTCCAGTCAGCATGACTATAGTGAAAATATATTCAATAGGAATGTATGTGTAGGTCCTAGATAGAATTTTATGCCATCTTTGGGAAGGAGGGGGAAAGTAGCAGGGAGGAATCAGAAAAAGGGAGTCTAGGTTTTATGGTAGTGGTTGTAGCACATTAAAAATAAAAATAAAAAAATATTTCATTGTCAAAATTCCCAGAGCACAAAAACTTCCAAAAAGCCAAGTTCTATATGGAAATATACACCTCAATTTGAGTTATATTTGGACCAAATATAACTTTTCATGAGTTACAATTGCCTCTACAAATAAATGAATGCATATTGCTATTCAAATAAGGATGAAATGGAAGCCTTTCAAGGTCATTACATCTTGGATACTGTACCATATTGTTAGTCTTATGTAAATATTATTCTTTAACAAAAGTTTATAGCTGTTAAATAATGTAGACACAAGGTCCCCATCTTCATTAAGTATAACGATCAACTGACAGCATAACGTTAAGCTTGGTGTTAGTAATAAAATCTTTCATAAGAGTAAAGTTTCAAATGTATAATTCACATGTCTTTATAAAGTATCTAAAATACATCTCCTGTGGAACAACTCTCAATTTCTCTGTACAGTATACCATACCATGTGTCAGTACATTATGGAAATACATATTTTGCTAAACATGGAAAGCAAAATAAAATCTTCTTTTTTAAATTCATTTTGAAAGAGCATGAATGTTAGTTAAATTTGTAATATCTAGAAATTTAGTACAGATTGGGTAAAGTACCAAAAGCTATTTGTAGAGGAAGCAAATGTATTTCAAAGTTTTTATAGTTATAAAATAAAATTGTTGATGTGATAAAATAACTGTTTGTGTACTTGCAAAGTTAATAGTAAACAATGCATTTTCATATGATAAGTGAAATGAGAATATTTATCTTTCTAAATAATGTATAGAAGCATAGGTAGTTATTAGCACCTTATTCCTAAAGTAAATATATTTCTCTTGTAAGTATTTCTTTAAAAAAATGCATACATATCTGCTTCCTCCCCCTATGGATTATAAACTTCTTGCAGAAAGATACTGTTATACTATCTTATTCTTTACATATCTAGTGCATGATACTGTTTACTTGTTAATTGATTGATGATATGTTCAATGATATTAAGATTTAAAAAATTATTCTCCCAAAAATCTATAGCAAAAGATTCCACTCTTCAGGGATCCATAATAATTCAATATTGCCTTTCTCTTGAAATGAAATGGCAGAAATATTTGATGAAAGTTTGTGTACATTTACAATAGAGCCCATTAATTGCATTTTATAAAGTGAAGGAACAGGTAACAAAATTTATCAGAAATTTGTAACCCTCTGATTCAATTAGCCCAAGAATATCTCCTGGGAAAACCTTAGCACTATTGACATATTTTAAATAATGGGAAGTTGGAATCTTTGTTCACCTTGCTTAGATTGCTGGGATCCCAGCTTCCAGATCTACATAGTTTGGTGCCTTTAAGGAGAGGTAATGATGAGCAAAACAAAAAAATGCTTAGGATTCAGCTTTTAGAATTCATCCATGTATAAAAACTTAAAGGACTGAGGACAATGTAAATGTAAATGTGTTATGGATTAAAAATTTATTGTGGAAAGAGTTCTATATATAAAGTCAAATGATCTGGGATGTAATACTTGTACTGGTTTTTATATCTGAATGATCATGAGCAAGTCACAATTTGAGGTGCTCCATTTGATAAACTTTAAAATGAAAGGATTAAATTGAATAACCTCTATTCCTCACACTACTCTAAATACCTGTGTTCCTAGAGCCATCCTACCAGTTTTTCAGGCTTGCAACCAAGTAGTCATCCTGAACTTCTCACTATCTCTCACCATTCCATCCTACTCCACTGCATTACTAAGCTGTTGCTAAGACATGTTGATTTCACCTTTTCAACACATGCCAAATACTCCCTCTTCTCTTCTCTGACATAGCCAGATCCTCATTATTTCAGTCTTGAATTATTGCAATTGGTGCTCATGGGTGTGTCTGTCCAAGATTCCCTCCAGTCCCAATCCATCCTCCATTCATCTACTGATATGATTTTCTTAACATTCATGTCTGATAATGTCATCATTCTCCATTCAATAAACTCAGATTATTTTTTATCACCTCCAGGAACAAATTCAAAATTTTATGTTTGGCATTCAAAGCCCTCCATAATCTCCCTTCCTCCTACCTTTGAACAAACTCTTTGATTCAATGAAAGTGGCCTCCTAGCTCTTTCACCCCCAGCATTTTCCTCTGGCTATCCCTCATACCTGGAATACTATCTCTCCTCCTCTCTGATTAATGATCTCTTATTTTCTTCAAGTTCCAAATAAAACCTACCTTCTTTTTCAATTCTTTTTCAAATTCCTTTTGTATAAGATATGTGTGTGCATACATATGCATACATATTTATTTATTTGTAATTTCTGAAATTAAACAAGCATTTCTATCACATAGGACAATAAAAAGGATGAAACTGAAAATCCGCTATGCACAACTTGCTATTCTTTTTAAATATGAAGCAAAATTATCATTTAAATTTCTTTTTACTTCCCTCCCTTAGTTATTAATTATTTACTCTGATTGCAATTTACTTTGTCTATATCTATTTCTACATTGTTTCTTTCATAAGACTGTAAGTTCCTCTAGGGTAGGGACAATGTTTTGCCTTTTTTGTATCCTCAGTGTTTAGCAAAGTGTGTGACATATAGTGAAAACTTATGTTTATTGATTAATCGATCAATTAATATATATTTACATTTTAGGCTCTTTCTAAAGTGGTCATCAACTATTTATATCAACTTTGTCTTTTTTTGTTAGTTATCTTCTTCTGTCTTCTTTTCTTCCTTAGGGATAACTAAGGATAGCTTATAATTTTCATTTCCTCTGTTTCTACTTTTTCATATTTTCACAGTGTTATCCTAGTGCTTTGCCATAAGAAGAATTTGCTTTTAACAAAACCTGCCGGAGATGATAAATTAGGTCATCCTACATTTCTACAGGTTTTTTTTTAAATGAATATGCCACAGGAGAATAAGATGCTTGTGGGTCCAATTCATTGTATGACATATTCATTATAAAAGCTAACAAAAATGGTGCTATATTTACCAATTACACAGCCCATTATGGAAATGAACAGTGCTTTTGGAATCTCCTGAACATCTAGTAATATCACTTACCTGTAGATATACAGATCTACACAAAAGGGGAATAAAATGTCTGGAATTTCTAGCAAGTTGTTGTCTGTTTTTGTTTTTCTGTGTTTGTTTCTTGTCATTGCTAAAGTAGTCTCTTCAAGATAAGTGATGATGGATATTTACAATTTTTCTCTAATGACATTTTTCTCTACTTACTGCCTTTCTCTAAATCATAGACACATCATAACTACCATCATTTTCATAACCTTTAAAACATACAACAGTTTTTTAAATAAACATTTTGGCTCTTATATATCATTATCTGGTTTCCTATGAATTACAATTGTGAAAGAAGACTACACAACCTAGGGGCATTTATCTGCATTCAGGAAAAATGGAAAGAATATTGTAATAATTTTCCTCTAAAGTTGCCACGGTAACACTAACTGCTTATGGCATCATAAGTCACATATGAGAATATTAATCAGAATTTTAAAGAATACAAAACCAATGGGAAGAGAAGCTTGTTTCCACTTATAGAAATCCTCAGTGCCCTGCTATCTTTATAATGTTCACCTCTCCAATTTCTTAGCCCACAGGGCAACAGCTACCTAAAATCGGCTATTACTCACATATTTGAACATTTTCTTCCCATTTAGCTAGAAACATTATTCCCCCCTTATCTCATATCAATATTATTCTTTCACCAAGTCACCCACATCATGTTTTCCTTACTACAAATAAAAATCACCATAGAACTATTATGTCTCAATCTGATGGATCATTTTCCTCAAAATATGAATCATATGTTATTGTAATTGATGCTAGTTTGAAAATTTTAGCAGTTCAAATTTCTGCTTGATTTCCTGCATGTGCCTTCTTTCTCTTCAACAAGTACATTTCTTTCTGAGTATAAACTACTAATCTGAGGACATCTTAAGGAGAACCCACTACTTAATCTTTGTCATTGATTTAATGAACAGTTAATCATACATCAATACATTGAACCCATTTTACTTAATTTGAACCTTATAAAAATGGAGTATTTGATCTACATAATAATAAAATTTCACATTTAACACTGTATAGCACACAACCTTCACATTATTTTTGAGAAGTGCCATTGTCATTATCTTTAATTTACTATTAAAATTTAGTATTACATTTAGTAGTTACTAAGTTACTAAATTTAATATTAAAATTGAAGTTTTGAGAGCTCTTGGGTCCAGGTCAATCAAGTCATCAATCACTATGTATTTATTAAACATTTACTACATGTAAGACCTTCAGATGGCAAAGTATGCCAATTCTAGTCTTCTAGACTTCCAATTATAATTCTTTTCATGAAAGATGATGTCTAGGCTCTTTTTTTGATCATGGCTTTCAGGTAGTCCCAGAATTTTTAAATTGTCTCTCCTGCATCTATTTTCCAGGTCAGTTGTTTTTCCAATGAGATATTTCACATTCTCTTCCATTTTTTCATTCTTTTGGTTTTGTTTTGTGATTTCTTGGTTTCTCAGAAAGTCATTAGCCTCCATCTGTTCCATTCTAATTTTGAGAGAACTATTATCTTCAGTGAGCTTTTGAACCTCTTTTTCCATTTGGCTAATTCTGCTTTTGAAAGCATTCTTCCCCTCATTGGCTTTTTGAACCTCTTTTGCCAATTGAGTGATCCTATTTTTCAAGGTGTTATTTTCTTCAGCATTTTTTTGGGTCTCCTTTAGCAAGGTATTGAACCTTTTTTCATGCTTTTCTTGCATCTCTCTCATTTCTCTTCGCAGTTTTTCCTCCACCTGTCTAATTTGATTTTCAAAATCCTTTTTGAGCTCTTCCATGGCCTGAGCCCATTGAATATTTATCCCGGATGTTTGGGATACAGAGGTCTTGATTTCTCTGTCTTTCCCTGGTAGACGATGGTAAACATTGTTCTTCCTCATCAGAAAGGAAAGGAGGAAATATCTGTTCACCAAGAAAATAACTTTCTATGGTCTTGCTTGTTTTCCCTTTTCTGTGCATTTTCCCAGACAGTTACTTTATTTCTTTTTCTTTTTTTTTCCTTTTTTTAAATTAATTTATTTAACTTTTTACATTCATTTTCACAAAATTTAGGGTTCCAAATTTTCTCCCATTTGTCCCCTCCCCCACCCCAATACACTGAGCATTCTAATTTCCTCTATCACGAATCTGCCCTCTCTTCTACCCTCCCTCCCTTCTCTTGTCACCATCTTCTCTTTTGTCCTCTAGGGCCAGATGACTTTCTATTCCCCATTGACTGTATTTCTTATTTCCTAGTAGCAACAACAATACTCAACAGTTTTTCCTAAAACTATGAGATCCAAATTCTCCCCATCCCTCCCTCCCCACTCATTCCCTTTGGGAAGGGAGGTAATTCAATATAAGCCATATCTGTGTAGTTTTGCAAATGACTTCGATAATAGTCGTGTTGTGTAAGACTAACTGTATTTCCCTCCATCCTATCCTGCCCCTCATTGTTTCTATTCTGTCTTTTGTTCCTGTCCCTCCCTGTGTGTTGACTTCAAATTACTCCCTCCTCCCATTGCCTTCCCTTCCATCATCCCCCCCACCCTGTTTATCTCCTTCTCCCCCACTTTCCTGTATTGTAAGATAGGTTTTCATACCAAAATGAGTGTGCATTTTATTCCTTCCTTTAGTCAAATGTGATAAGGGTAAATTTCATATTTTTTTCTCAACTCTCCTCTTTTTCCCTCCACTAAATAGTCTCCTGCTTGCCTCTTGAATGAGATATAATTTACCCGATTCAATTTCACCCTCTCTCCTCCCACTACATTTCTCTCTCACCATTTACCTTAATTTCTTTTAAGATATGGTCCCATCCTATTCAATTCACTCTGTGCTCTCTGTCTCTGTATGTGCGTGCACATGTGTACATGTGTGTGCGTGTGTGTGCATACATGTGTGTGTATGTATGTGTGTGTGTGGTCCCACCAACTACCCAGGTACTGAAAAGTTTTAAGAGTTACAAATGTTGTCTTTCCATGTAGGATTGTAGACAGTTCACCTTTGGTAATTCCCTTATGACTTCCCTTTGCCGTTTCCTTTTTCATGCTTCTTCTCATTCTTGTGTTTGAAAGTCAAATTTTCTTTTCAGCTCTGGTCTTTTCATCAAGAATACTTGAAAGTCCTCTGTTTCATTGAAAGACCATATTTTCCCCTGAAGTATTATACTCAGTTTTGCTGGGTAGGTGATTCTTGGTTTGAGTCCTTGTTCCTTGATTTTTGGAATATCCTATTCCATGCCCTTCGATCTATTAATGTAGAAGCTTCTAGATCTTGTGTTATCCTGATTGTATTTCCACAATACTGGAATTGTTTCTTTCTAGCTGCTTGCAATATTTTCTCCTTGACCTGGGAGTTCTGGAATTTGGCCACAACGTTCCTAGGAGTTTCTCTTTTTGGATCTCTTTTAGGCGGTGATCGATGGATTCCTTCAATACTTATTTTGCCCCCTTTTTCTAGAATGTCAGGGCAGTTTTCCTTGATAATTTCATGAAAGATGATGTCTAGGCTCTTTTTTTGATCATGGCTTTCAGGTAGGCCCATAATTTTTAAATTGTTTCTCCTGGATCTATTTTCCACCTCAGTTTTTTTCCAATGAGATATTTCACATTCTCTTCCATTTTTTCATTCTTTTGGTTTTGTTTTTGATTTCTTGGTTTCTCAGTCATTAGCCTCCGTCTGTTCCATTCTAATCTTGAGAGAACTATTTTCTTCAGTGAGCTTTTGAACCTCTTTTTCCATTTGGCTAATTCTGCTTTTGAAAGCATGCTTCTCCTCTTTGGCCTTTTGAACCTCTTTTGCCAATTGAGTGAGCCTATTTTTCAAGGTGTTATTTTCTTCAGCATTTTTTTGTGTCTCCTTTAGCAAGATATTGACCTGTTTTTCATGCTTTTCTTGCATCTCTCTCATTTCTCTTCCCAGTTTTTCCTCCACCTGTCTAACTTGATTTTCAATATCTTCTTTGAGCTCTTCCATGGTCTGAGCCCATTGGATATCTATTTCAGGTGCTTGGGGTACAGAGGCCTTGATTTCTATGTCTTTCCCTAATGGTAAGCATTGTTCCTCCTCATCAGAAATGAAAGGGGGAAACATCTTTCCCCCAAGAAAATAGCTTTCTATGGTCTTATTTTTCTTCCCTTTTCTGGTCATTTTCCCAGCCAGTTACTTGACTTCTGAGATTCCTCTCCACCCTTGCCCAGATCTGCCCAGCTCGTGCTTGGGGTCTGAGATTCAAATGCTACTCCCCAGCCTCAGGGCTTTCTGTGGTAGGTGTGGCTGCTATTCAATGTGAGCTTAATTTCTGGTGCTTGGGTGGGGGCAGCTCCACCTCCCAGGCTCAGTTCCCTCAGGGGGTTTATGCAGAGATCTTAGGTAATGGCCCTGAGCTCCTGCCTGCTCTAGGAGTCCTGGGCCACCATTCCCTCTGCTGCTTCCTCTGCTGTTGCCTCCCGAGAGGGCCCGAGTCATGGAGACACCCCGCTCCCCTCTCAGCCAGCTCAGACATCTCTCTCACTGACCTGTAACGCCTGTGGGTGGAGGGACCTTCGTGGCTGCTGGACGTTCCATCCCTGAAGCCTGCTCAGATCTGCTCCTCTGGAGCCACCTGGCCAGGGCAGCACAGCGATAGGCTCCACCTCCAGAGTGTGACAGACCCCTGGGGATGCCTTTCCAGGGCTGTCTGGAATGGAAATCTCTTCCACTGTGTTTCTGCGTGGGTTGCACTGCTCCAGAATTTGTGACGTGTTCTTTTTACAGGAATTTTCTGGGCTGTGGATTCAGAGCTAGCATACTTGAGTCTTTCTACTCTGACATCTTGGCTCCTCCCCCAGTTACTTTATTTCTGAGATTCCTCTCCGAGGAATTCCTGCCTCATGAGTGGTTGGGGTCTGAGATTCAAATGCTGCTTCCCAGCCTCATGGCTTTCAGCAGGGGGCAGGGCTGGTATTCAATGTGAAATTAAATTCACGTTCTCAGGTGGGGACAGGGCTACTTCCCAAGGCTCAGTTCCCTCAGGAGGTTTATGTGGAGACCTTCGATAATGGATCCGGGGTCCTGCCTGCTTTGGGAGCCCGTAAGCTGCTTCCCTCACTGCTTCCTCCTGAGGGGGCCTGAGTTATGGAGACACCCTGCTCCCCTCTCCACCGGCCAGATAGGGTCTCTCACTGACCTGTAGCACCCGTGTGTTGAGGGACCTTTGCGGCCACCAGAGATTCTGTCCCTGAAGCCTGCTCGGATCTGCTCCTCTTGAGGCCCTGTGGCCAAGGCAGGCCTGGGCTCTGCTCTGGGTCCAGTGTGTGATGGACCTTTGGGGTCGATTTTGCAGGGCTCTCTGGAACAAAAATCTCCTCCACTCCATCGCTGTGTGGCTTCCACTGCTCCAGAATTTGTTGAGAGTTCTTTTTACAGGTTATTTATGGGCTGTGGGTTCGGAGCTAGCATATGTGAATCTTTCTACTTGGCCATCTTGGCTCCTCACTCTTTCTTTTTTTTTGTAATCAAGCTGGCCAAATATTTATCAATTTTATCTTTTTCATAAAACCAAATCTTACATCTATTTATTAGTTCAATAACTTTTTTTTTTAATTTCAATTTTATTAATCTCTCCTTTGGTTTTCAGTATTTCTAAGTTTATATTTACTTTCAGATTATCAATATGTTCTTTCTCTAGCTTTTCCACCTATGCTCAATTCACTGTTTTCCTTTTTCTCTATTTTGTTCATGTAGACATTCAAAGACATAAAACTTCCCCTAAGAACTGCTTTGCACTATCCCATAATATTTGAAAGGTTGTGTCATTATTGTCATTCTCTTAAATGAATTTGTTGATTGTTTCTATGATTTGTTGTTTAATCCACTGATTTTTCCGAATTAGATAACTTATTTTTCAAATAAGTTTTTGTTTATCTATAAAAAATTACGTATTATTTTTATTGCATTATTATTTGAGAAAGATGCATTGAATGTCTCTGCCTTTCTGCACTGAATTGTGAAGTTTCTATGTCTTGGTACATGGTCAAATTCTGTACATGTGCCATGTATCAGTGAGAAAAAGGTATATTCCTTTCTATCCCAATTCAATTTTCTCCAGAGATCTATCATATCTCCCTTATTCACAGTTTTATTTATTTTATTTATTCACACACTTAACTTCTTTCTTCTTTATTTTGAGGTTGGATTTATCAAGTTCAGAGACAGGGAGGTTGAGGTCCCCCACCAGTCAGCTTTGCTCTCTTTTTCTTCCTCTAACTTCCTCTACATCTCCTCTAAGAATTGGGTGCTATACCACTTGGAGCACTTATGTTTAGTAATGAAATGGTTTCATTGTCTATGATGCCTTTTAGCAGGATATAGTGTCCTTCCTTATCTCTTTTGATTAGATCTATTTCTACTTTTGTTTTTCTGAGATTAGCATTGCTACCACTGTTTATTTTTACCTCACTTGAAACACATTATATTCTGCTCCAACCCCTTACCTTTACCATGTGTGTGTGCCTCATTTCAAATGTGTTTCTTGTAAACAACATATTGTTGGATTATGATTTTAAATCCATTCTAGTATCCATCTCCGTTTTATTGAAGAGTTCATCCCATTCACAATCATAGTTATGATTGCCATCTGAGTCATTCTCGCCATCCTCTTTTCCCCTGTATATGTGTTTATTTCTCCCTTCTCCATTTCCCTTCACAATAAAGTTTTAATTTTTGACTTCTACCTCCCTCAGTCTTCCTTCTCTTTTTTGTGTCTTGCCTGCCTTTTACTCCCCTTTTCCTTTACTATTTATGCCCTCCCTTTTAGCCTCCCCTCTCTTTTTTTTCCCTTCCCCTCCTGTGGCCTAGAAAGCTTGGTATATTTGTATACTTAGCTGAGTTTATTGTTCCCTCCTTGAACCAAATCAAATGAGACTAAATCCCAAACAATGCTCTTCTCCCTCCCCTCTTTCTCTCTTCTGTAATATATTTTGTGCTTATTCCTGTGACGTAATTCATTTTTTTCTGCTTCCTCCCTTACAGTCCCTTCACAACCTTAAATTATATTTTTATCATCGTGTCCTTTACCTTATACTCTCCTTCGTTCTATGCATATTCCTTTAATATATCATAATAAATATACAATTCTCAAGATTAATAAATATTGTCTTATTTTATTGGAATGTAAACAGTTTCCCCATAATGATTAGTCAGTGTTTTTTCCCATTTATCTTTTTATGCTTCTCTTCAAAACTGTGTTTGAAGATGTAGTTTTCTATTGAACTTGGGGGTTTTCATCAGGAAGGTCTGGGAATTCCTTATTTCATTGAATGTCCATCTCTTTGCCTGAAATATTATGCTTAATTTTGCTGGGTAATTGATCCTTGGTTGTAGTCACAGCTCCTTTGCTTACACAATATCATATTCTAATCCTTTCAATCTTTTAAGGTAGAAGCTGCAAAAGTCCTATGTAATCCTTACTGTAGCTCCTCAATATTTGAATTTTTTTTTTTTTCTGGCTGCCTACAGTATTTTCTCCTTCACTTCACAGTTCTGAAATTTGGCAATGATATCCCTTGGTGTTTTTTGTTTGGGATCCCTTTTGGAAGTGAACGATGGATTCTTTCAATGACGATTTTGTCATCTGCATGCAGGACTTCTGAAAAGATTTTCTTGATGATTTCTTGGATGATACTGTCCAGGCTTACTTTTTCATCATGACTTTCTAGTAGACCAGTGATTCTTAGATTTTCTCTCCTCGATCTGTTTTGGAGATCAGTTGTTTTTCCAATTGGATATTTTCCATTTTCTTCTATCTTTTCATTATTTATATTCTGTTTTACTGACTCTTGATGTCTCACAGAGTCATTATCTTCTACTTGCCTGATTCTAGCTTTTATCAAATTGCTTTCTTCAATTAACTTTTGCATGTCCTTTTGCATCTATCCCTTTGTTCCTTTTAAGGAGTTATTTTCTGTACTTCCTTTTCCATTTGTCAAGTTTTTTCAGTTAGTTTTTTTCTTCCTTTTCCATTTCTCCAACTTTCCTTTTTAAGGAACTGTTCCTTTCGATAAAATATTTTTTTCATATTTTTTAAATCATTGACCAGTTTTTCTTCTATTTCTCTAATTCCTCTTTTAAAATACTTCCAGAGCTGTTCTGAGAATGCTATTTGGTCTTGAGGCCAGTTCATATTCTCTTCTGATGGTTCTGATGGTGTATAGTGTCAGTGTTGGCCTCTTTGGCATTCGTGTTTTGGCCCTTGTCCCCACAGAAACATTTTATGGTCTTTTCTACTTTCCTTCTTACTCATGATGATGACCCTATTCATGACTTTTAAAGTACATCTCTGCTTCAGTGGCACAGGGGGTTCTGTCCTACAGCTCTTGTGCCTTGAATTTGAGGCTTTATGTAGTGTACTCTCTGGCTCCTTCAGCTAGAAGTGCAAATGCTGCAGCTTACACGGTGCTGAGTTTACTGGTGTTCGAAAGCAGAGACCAGGTGAAACTTTTCTGTGTTTCCCTGGAATTATCATGAAGCTAGCTGGGTTAAGTGTTGCAGAGGTGTGGTCTGGCCACAGGAGGTCTCCTCTGCTGAGCTAGAGCATAGGCAAGCTCAGGGGGTGGTGAGCCCATCTGTGCTAGTGTCTTCCCAATTCCCCTGGGGTGTTGAGGCATGCCTGGGGTCATGGTATTGACAGTTGTGGGCTCCACCCCTGTGAGGTTCAGAATCTCCTCCTAGTTTGCTGAAGTGGGATTGTCTGGGACAGCTTTGGGTCTGCATTGATGTCCTTCAGCCACAGTAAAAAGGACCCTGCTTTGTGATTTTCTTAGCCTCAAGGGCTAAGAGATTGTTAGTGCCTTCACCTGGTCCCACTGTTCCAGGACTTTTCCTAGCGAAATATGCTCTGACCTCTTCAAAGTCCACAAGTGGAGGGAGATAGCAATTACTGATCACTCTGCCATCCTTTTTTAAAAAATATTTATTTATTTAACTTTTTACATTCATTTTCACAAAATTTTGGGTTCCAAATTTTCTCCCCCTTTATCCCCTCCCCCACCCTAATACACCGAGCAATCTAATTTTCCCTATCTCCAATCTGCCCTCTCTTCTGTCATCCCTCCCTTCTCTTGTCCCCAGCTTCTCTTTTCTCCTGTAGGGCCAGATGACTTTCTATTTCACATTAACTGTCTGTCTTCATTCCTAGTAGCAGCAACAATACTAGACAGTTGTTCCTAAAACTTGAGTTCCAAATTCACCCCATCCCTCCCTCCCCACCCATTCCCTTTGGGAAGGCAGGCAATTCTATATAGGCCCTATCTGTGTAGTTTTGCAAATGACTTTGATAATAGTCGTGTTGTGTAACACTAACTGAATTACCCTCCATCCTATCCTGCCCCTCATTGTTTCTATTCTGTCTTTTGATCCTGTCCCTCCCCGAGTGTTGACTTCAAATTGCTCCCTCCTCCCATTACCCTCCCTTCCATCATCCCCCCCCTTGCTTATCTCCTTCTCCCCCACTTTCCTATAATGTAAGATAGGTTTTCATGCCAACATGAGTGTGCATTTTATTCCTTCATTTAGTCAAATGTGATGAGGGTAAACCTTGTTTTTTTGTTTCATCTCTCCTCTTTTTCCCTCTACTAAAAAGTCTCCTACTTGCCTCTTAAATGACATATAATTACCCCATTCCATTTCACCCACTTTCCTCCCCCTACCTTTCTTTCTCACCATTTACCTTAATTTCTTTTAAGATATGGTCCCAGACTGTTCAATTCACTCTGTGCCCTCTGTCTCTATATGTGTGCATGTGTGTATGTGTGTGTGCGTGCATGCGTGTACATGTGTGTGTGTGGTCCCACCAACTACCCAGATACTAAAAAGTTTTAAGAGTTACAAATATTGTCTTTCCATGTAGGAATGTAAACAGTTCACTTCTGGTACGTCCCTTATGACTTCTCTTTGCTGTTTGCTTTTTCATGCTTCTTCTCATTCTTGTGTTTGAAAGTCAAATTTCCTTTTCAGCTCTGGTCTTTTCATCAAGTATGTTTGAAAATCCTCTGTTTCATTGAAAGACCATATTTTCCCCTGAAGTATTATACTCAGTTTTGCTGGCTAGGTGATTCTTGGTTTCAGTCCTAGTTCCTTTGACTTCTGGAATATCCTATTCCATGCCCTTTGATCCCTTAATGTAGAAGCTGCTAGATCTTGAGTTATCCTGATTTTATTTCCACAGTACCGGAATTGTTTCTTTCTAGCTGCTTGCAAGATTTTCTCCTTGAGCTGGGAGTTCTGGAATTTGGCCACAATGTTCCTAGGAGTTTCTCTTTTTGGATCTCTTTCAGGTGGTGATCGATGGATTCTTTCAATACTTATTTCACCCTCTGGTTGTAGAATGTCAGGGCAGTTTTCCTCGATAATTTCATGGAAGATGATATCTAGGCTCTTTTTTTGATCACGACTTTCAGGTTGTCCCATAATTTTTAAATTGTCTCTCTCCTGGATCTATTTTCCAGCTCAGCTGTTTTTCCCATGAGATATTTCACATTCTCTTCCATTTCTTCATTCTTTTGGTTTTGTTTGGTGATTTCTTGGTTTCTCAGAAAGTCATTAGATTCCATCTGTTCCATTCTAATTTTGAGAGAACTATTCTCTTCAGTGAGCTTTTGAGCCTCTTTTTCCATTTGGCTGATTCTGCTTTTGAAAGCATTCTTCTCCTCATTGGCTTTTTGAGCCTCTTTTGCCAATTGAGTGAGCCTATTTTTCAAGGTGTTATTTTCTTCAGCATTTTTTTGGGTCTCCTTTACCAAAGTATTGACCTGTTTTTCATACTTTTCTTGCATCTCTCACATTTCTCTTCCCAGTTTTCCCTCCACCTGTCTAACTTGCTTTTCAAAATCCTTTTTGAGCTCTTCCAAGGCCTGAACCCACCCGACATCCCCCTGGGATGTCTGGGATACAGAGGCCCCACCCTCCACGTCTTTTCCTGGTGGCAAGAATATCTCCTCGTCATCAGATTCAAAAGGTGGGATCATTTGCATCTGCTCAAAAAAGTTCTCTATAGTCTTATTTTTCTTCCCTTTTCTGGGAGTTTTCCCTGCCAGTTGCTTGAGTTCTGAGATTCCTGTCCACCCCTGCCTAGATCTGCCCAGCTAGTGCTTGGGGTCTGAGATTCAAATGGGTTTTCTGTGTCAGGCGCGGCTGCTATTCAATGTGAGCTTTAGTTCTGGTGCTGGGGTGGGGGCAGGGCCGCCTCCCAGGCTCAGTTCCCTCAGCGGCTTTATGCAGAGACCTTCAGTAATGGAGCAGGTGGGGACAGGGCCACCTCCCAGTCTCAGCTCCTTCAGGTGGTTTACTGAAGATCCTGCCTGCTGCTCGGGGAGTCCCGGGGGGCCGCCGCTGCCTCCTCCGCTTCCTGCCCCTGCTTCCGCCGCTTCCTCCCGAGGGAGCCCGAGTCACGGAGACACCCCGCTCCCCTCTAGGCCAGCCTAGGCGTGTCTCTCACTGACCTGTAGCGTCTGTGGGCGGAAGGACCTTCCAGGCCGCCGGAGGTTCCATCCCTGAAGCCTGCTCCGATCTACTCCTCTTGGCTGCCTGGCCAGGGCAGTGCTGGGGTGGACTCTGCTTTCCGGGGAACAATGAACCCTGGGGATGGCTCTCCAGGGCTCTCTGGAATGGAAATCTCTTCCACTGTGTTTCTGCACACCCTGCAGTGATCCAGAACTTGTGGGGAGCTCTTCTTACATTAAATCTATGGGCTGTGGGTTCGGAGCTAACATACATGAGTCTTTCTACTCCACCATCTTGACTCCGCCCCCTTACTCTGCCATCTTGGCTCCTGGAAGTTCAAGTCCTTTTTTTATTAATGTTTAAAATTTTCTTTACAAGTAACTGGAAAAAAAATAAAATATTATCTAAAAAATAAAGGGACAACTTACATGGAAAAATGGCCTGGGTACCAGGTATCCAAAGATTTTTTGGATCTAATCAGTTGGGGGATCCAGTTACATATGCTGGGTAAGTTTATAGTCACTCAAGACAGTTTTATCTCTCCACTAGGAATCTAAGGGGAGAGTCTCCTATCAGAGTGAGCATTCTTTATGAATCTAAGGACTTGACATTATGCCACAGTTACTTGTCATTTGTTTCTTAAGTCATTGGGAGTTTCTCTGGCTTTTCTTAGTGCCTATAATATTCTCCATCCTCACCTTCACCTTTTGACTTCTCTGTCTTCCCTTAAAGGTCACCTCAAATTTCACATTTTTCAAGATATAGGTCTATCCCATGTTAACCCCAGCCCATAGCTAGTGTTTTACCTCTAAGATTACCTCTTATTTCCATCAATATTGCTAACAAAATTCTCCTTTATTTTCTGAATATTCTAGAATTGTGAGCTTTCTCTATGTCTTTGGAAATGCTCAGAGGTACAAATTTATCAAAATCTTAATTTAGAAATTGTTCAATTTGAGATAACCACATGAATATGAAAGAAATTTGTGGAGTCATATTTTGTCATCTTATTTGGTTATTGACAAACATTGATCATTCTGCTTAACATGTACAAACAGATAATGTAAACAATATCTTTGAGAAATAGTTAGATGGCTACTGGAACAGAAGTTTTTTCATCTCTTCTTTCAGAGATACTAGAAAAGGATGGAATTTCCATAAGTAAGTGAGTATAAAACTTGATCTTTACTATTCCTGTAATTCCCTTCATATAGGAAAGACAAGATGGATAAAAAAGGAAAAAAATCCCTATATGCAAAGGCAACATAGTGAATTAAAATCAATACTTAGCATATGTAACCTCAATATCAAAGCTCCTACTTAGGGATTTGTCTTCACAGGAAGAAATGAATGCCATACCCAGTATGAGGAGTAGAGTGGGATCTGTGAAAGCAGGGAAGGGAGATCTTTTCCAATTTCTTTGAATTACTTTTCAGGTTTTCTTGTAGTCATTTTGGACCCTGTAAGCACACTTGAATTCAAACTGTAAGGAGGAAGATGGAAGAGACCAAACCCTTTTCAGGTTGAAGTTGGGGACTTCAACATATATAATTTTTGACCTTGATAAATCTAATAAAAAACAATAAAACAGGAAAAAAGTTTTCTCTGCAAAGAATTTTGGAAAAGTCAAATATGATATTAATACTTACTATGTAGAAACATATTAGGGTCCACATACTTCTCAATAGTACATGTCACCTTTAAGAAAAGTAACTACACAATAAGACCTAAAAAATCACAAACAAATGAGGAAAGAAATAAACAGATCCTTTACTGACAACAATGCTATACAAGTTATATTCAATATGCAACTTTGAAGAAACTATTAAAGATTAGTTGTAGAAAAAATAACAATCCTAAAGAATTGGTCAAAAATCATAAAATTAATAGATAATTTAATCAAGGAAAATGAGAAAAATGCTTAACATTAAGCCAAAGCAGTAAATAAAATTAAATATTTTAATTCTTCCATCAAGAAAACAGAGAAGTGAATTGGGATTAAATTATAGTTTTTCCCTTCTTCATGAGTTTTTTCTCCTTTTTGAAGATTGGATTATTGGGGTTCTCTCTATAGTTTATCTTGAACCATTAATATGGACATTACATATATATATATATGTATGTGTGTGTATGTGTATACACACATATAGATATAGATATATAGATATTTATGTATGTATGTATGTCAGTGTTCACCTATTTTATCTATTTAGTAAATAACATCAATATATAATTGGTCAATAAATTTCCTAATAATTGTTTTTATACGTTCTTTCATTGTGAATTCGTCCTTGTCATGTGTATATTGCTAATTTGATATTCCTCTCTTTTTTCAATGAAAATAGTTTATATTTTATCTATTTTATTTAAAATGTTCTAGTTTTATTTATTTTTAAAAGATGTTTATCCCTTCTTTGATGTATTGATTTTGTAGTTGGTTTCTTATATGATTATACAAATAAAGGAAAGCACTTTTGAGAATGATGCAATATAGTAGGCATAAATGGATCTTTACTTAATATGGTAGATGTAACATGCCTAAATGAAGAGGATGTATTAAATTTATTGGGAATAAAGTAGAGGTCTTTTAAGTCATTTAAAAAAATATTTGAACAAGATTTCTCAGCCTTTTGTTGCTGCTTTTCTTCTTGATTATATCATTTAACCTGCTGAAATTGATGACAGTATGATTTATGCTTTTATACAAATAATTTACAGCAATTAATTAATGCTATTTGTAGCTCACTATGGTTTGAATTTGACTGTGAAACATGGGAAACACTGGCACAGGACCACTCAGCATGACATGCCCACATCAGAAAGTGTGCTGTGCTCTTTGAGCAAAGCTGAACTGAGAGAGCACAAAGTAAAACACAGAATGTGCAAATTTGGGATATCCACCACAAATATTCACATGGACTGTCTGTGCCCAATCTGTGATAGAGCATTCTGAGCTCATATTTTTCTGATCAGTCATTCTTGGACACACTGAAATTTTACTCTATCATGGTGATGTCATTTGGTCCTCTTCAAAGACAAAGGACAATAACCAATTAACCAAACAACCAACCATGTGCCAAGCACTGTGCTAAGGGCTTCACAAATACTACCTATTTGTTTTCTTGAACAACATAGGGAAGTATGCACTATTATTATTTTCATTTGCAGGAGAGGAAACTACAGAGGTTAGGTTACTTGCCCAGAGTCATATAGATATCAAGTGTCTGAAGTCAAATTTGAAATCAGTTCTTCTTTAGTCCAGGTCCATCAATTTATACATTTATCCACTGTGTCAAAAGAGCCCAAAGCCTGGCATAGGTCATTGAGGTACTGTGCTTAAGAAATAAGTCTTCTAAGTTGCCTGTTATTGAATCCTTTTTGAATTTATTATTCTACCAGTTCAGAATCCAAATTGCTGTGCTATTACCTAATTATATCTTTCTTGTTCATGTGAATATTATGAGTAACTTACGAAATAATTTGTTAAAGTCTGTTCAACCGTATCTAACATATTTAATTTTATCCAATCTTTTATACCTGCTAAAAAAGATAGTGAATATGATCTTATATGATCAATTCTTTATGAAGTCTGCCTGGCTTTTTGTGATCACAGCTACCTTTTTTAGATGCTCAGTAGCCATCCCTTCAATAACGTATTTTGCTAGGAATTGAAATCAAATCTATTGGCTTAAGTTTCACCAATGATTCCTATTGTACTCTGTTATTTAAAAAAAAGTTATGTTAAATTATCTTCCTTTTCTCCCATCTCCTGTATGTCTTTAGAAAAAGTAAAATGTAAGTAAATGAGTTTCCTATGCATACCTTCTTAAACAAGTTTATCATTTATTTCTTCTTTGAAAGTTATCAAAAGAAATTTAGACCTTAGCTATCGAAATCACTATTTTCCATGGTTTGTCTATTAAAAAAAACTTGAAGATTATTATTAAAATATTTCAAGACTTCTTGACACGAAAAGACCTAGTCAAAAGATGACTTTTTACAAACTGTTCATGGAAATCACATTAACTATGAATTTTAGATCTGTTAATTGTGGAAAATAGTACTTGACTTATCTAACACATAGTTGTGAAAATTAAATGAGAAACTGTATTTAAAAACCATTTGTAAGTTGCTATACAAACTGAACAAAGGCAATTGTGATCTCAATGAACAATATATGCTAACAGAATTTTATTCATTTTATTAGGGAAGAAAAGAAGTTTTATGATCAAACTTAATTTTAGTGATAACTTTCAAGATCTTCATTTTATACAACCATTTACCCAGGCTTAGGAGGACTAAGGATTGTTTTCCCTTAATGGACATTATTTCTCACATGGGTTTAAATAACTTCTTAGCTGACTGGGTCTAATTCTTTTTACTTCATACCCTTGGGATCTATAACAGTATATAGGTCAATATCACAAGAATGTCATTGTACGTTCTGCATTTTTGGAGAAGGAAAGTGCTTCATATTCAGATGAGTTTCTGGGTAATACATATTCTCCTTCATGTGACCTCCAATTTCTACAAGCAAGTTCAGTAATTGGGGTCAAAGTCTTCTAAAAATCTGTAAAGCCAAAGTTAAATGCACAGACAGATGTTCTTTCTTATTTAACTACAGTTAGATGCAAACTTTCCTTAAAGGAGATGTAATTACAATATTCATTACTTTGGAAATTGGTGAAACTCAATGCTAGAACCTTGAGGGACTAATAGTAATACAATAATAAATGAAAATTTTCCTAAGAAATCGGACTGGTGACTGTGTGTTCATATCAGGGAAAAGTCATTATTATTCAAAAGATCCATTTAGCTGAAATACTTTAAAAATGTCCAAATAAGATATTAGAAGAGACAATGGAAAGAGAATGCTCCTCCCCACCTAGGTGAGGTGTAAGAATGATATGTCCTAGACATTTAACACCATTATTTTGGCTGTTTTTAAATGCTCCCCTCATCCCCATTCTATTTAATGGCACATATTTTGCTGTAGTCCTTCCAAATGCATATGTCTTACTGGACCTACGCAGGACTATCATAGAGAAATTCAAATCCTGGGCCATCTGGCAACTGACAAAACAGGGCAAATGTCAAATGTCTTTCAAATAGAGAATAGAAGGCCTGCTATCTCATGTTAATGTCCTTTACTGTGTTTTTAATCTTTTTGTAAGACTGATACTTTGTTCCTTGGACTTGTCAATTTCTGTTGCCTGGAAACATTTAAACTCCAAAGCTATGTTTTATAATATTGTTTCACCTTTTCACTTCCATTAGGGCAAACTATCCCATAATATTAGGGGTTACACACATACACACATATATATGTACACACACATATATGTATGTATATGTGCATATATACACATACATATATACATATATGTATATATGCATGTATGTATATATACACACATACATCATTATATTTCATATATATGTATGAGCATATATATTTACGTATAAAACATACAAACTAAGTAATAGCTTTCAGGTGATATAAACAAATCTTCAACTGTCAGTAATTTTATTAAAATCATTTTTCAGAAACTAATTTATAAGCTCTGCTTATCCTGCAGGATTTTAAAATAAGATGTACACTAAACATGAAATGCAAGGACTTTTTCAAATGTTAATTTTGGGGAATCACAAAATGGAAACTGAATGTACAATTAACCACTTAACCACTGTGCAAACTTTGTAAGTTTTGCAAAGGCTAAAGTTCACTTCTCAAACAGTAGTAATGATGACAGGAGTAATGCATTTCATTCAAAATATACAAAAATAAAATACTATTATAGCTTTATTTTTTAAAGATGATTCTGTAAAATAAAATAGAATAATTTTCCCTTATTAATGTTTAGGTAGAAGTTTTTTTCCAGAATAAAATTTAACCCAACATAATTATTTAAATGGGAAATCTGTTTCATAACCTAGGTAACATATTCCCTCTCTGACACATTTTGGCTGTGTTATTAATTTCTCAGTGCCATAGGGGACTGATTCAGTAGGCAAACAAGTTACAAAGCAAGTGCTTATCTTCACAGACAGGGAAAGCTTTCTCCCTAGAATACTATCTTCCTATGAAATCATAGGAATTACAAAAAAAAAAAATTAATATGATTTTAAAATGAAGTCAAAGAATCATAGCTTCACAGACTCAGAGTTGGCAGAGTAGATATTAAAAATCTTCTAATCTGAAGGTCTTATTTTATAGATGTGTATTAAGACCCAAGTAATGTGTCCAAAGTCATGTAAATCCTAGTGCCCTCACACTAGACCCAATTATATTTCTACTGCACAATGCTAACTAATTATTGATGAAAAATGTATATTTATTTTTAAAAATATATCTAAGAATTATGATGGACTGGATGCCTTCCTAGAAAGATAACTGGGAGGTATCTACATAGCTTTTCTCAGTAATTTTTCATATTAACATTAGTCATTAAATTAAAGGTAACTATAGTGACCATGTAGAAATCAGTCTAATTTAAATGTTATTACTTAAATATTAATAAGGCAAATAAATCACAAAATATAAGCTAATCTTTTATTCTAGGCTATTTTTCCATATTATCCAGAAAAGCTCAACTGCCAAAATGAAATAAACTGAAATGTCTATATCACAACTGCAAGACATCTCAGAGGTCATCTTGTTCAAACCTATCATTTTACAGAAGAGGAAAGTGAAGCCTGGATTTCTTAAGTGATTTTCCCTAGGTCATTCAATAACAGGGTCAAAGGTGGCATATGGACCCAGAGTAGGTGGACTTTCTTATGTTATCTGATGCCTCAGAAGACTGATTCAGCCAACTATCACTCTGTTTTTTTTACAAAACCTGCCATAATCTATACTAGGTCTAGACAAATGCAACTTTGCTCAATATATTCCAAGCATCATGAACTAAACACTGCGTAGGTGAAACCCAGTTTTTACAAAAATGGTTTTATCTCAGCTGAATCAAATGATCATTCAGATCATCTAATCCAATCCTCCTAAATGTGAGACAAGGAAATTGAAATGTAGAGTGGTTAAGTAGTGGGCCCAAGGCCTCATAGATAATAATGATACTATTTATTTATGTTTATATAACTTTTTCTTTTACTGTTGTGAATCTCTTAATAGTTCTTCTGGTTTTATCAGGATAGATCTATTTGAAAAATCGGAGTGATGGTACTGAAATTCACTTCTGTTTGAGCACTGACTAGAAGGAGGAGAATCATTTGTTTCAGTCAGTCCAGGTAATAACAGACGCATATTTACTCAATAGTCTAGGCTCACTATCTTTATTCAAGAAAAAAAAATAAGAAGCGAATGTGGACCTTGGATTATTTTACTGTATTTTGACCAGTATGAGGAAGTTACTTGGCAATTGATGAAGTATTTATATATAGCTTTTAATTTTTACTAAAATCTTAGTCCTGACGTGTGAATGAAAGTCTAGGAAAGAAAGTTCTACAATATTTCAGACCCAGGAAATGATTGGGGAAGGAAAATGCATACCTTAGCTTAAAAATTGTTTGACCAAGAAATGAGATACCTGGGTATTAGTTTCAGGTCTGCTATCAACTAGAAGTGTTATCTAGGACAAGCCACTTAGCCTCTGTGGGTCTCAGTTTCCTCAAGTTTTTTTGTTTTTTTTAAGAGGGGCATAGGCTAGATAATCACTAAAGTCCTTAAGGTTGTAAAGCTGTGCTCCATTGAAAATAATCTCTTTCTGAACAAAAATTAAGAAGCCTTTACTATGTGACAGACACCATGCTCTATTCTGGGACAAGGAAGGCAAAAGACAAGATGGTTTATGCCTTGTTTAATGCTAGGTCTTTTACTAGTTATGGCTGTCAACAAATCACAATCTAGGTGTCATCCCCTTCTGGGGAATTCAAAAAATTACAAAAACCATGACAACAGTAATAATATTAATAATAGATAACATTTATATATTGCTTCCTATGTGCTGGGCAACAGTCTAGTTGTTTTACAATTATTGTTTTATCTGGTCCACACACAACCCTGGGAGTTAGGTGTCACTATTATCCTCATTTTACAATTGAAGAAACAGGTTAAGTGGCATGAGGCCCCATTTCAGCTCAGGTCTCCCTGACTTCACGTCTGAGAATCTAGGGGCATCATAATCATCAAATAAGATAATATATCCAAATATTTTTTATAAAAACCTATAAGAATGTAAATTTAATGAATTCATTATGGGAAAAGAAAATGAAAAAGAAAAATGAAACAGCAATATTCATATTTAGTGTTGTCTTAAGAGAATTGTAAATGTAGGGTGGGACAGCTAGGTAATGAACTGGAGAGTGCTGGGGATTACTAACTGTATTAGTTACTACTTGTTACAAGTTGTACAAATTGTACAAGTTACTACTTGTATTTGGACAAGTCACTTAACCCAGTGCACCTCATGTGCAATATAAAGTGGAGAAGAAAATGCCAAATAACTCCAGTATCTTTGCCAAGAAAACCCAAATGGGGTCATGAAGAGTCAGATACAAGTGAAAAAAAAAAAACTGAAGAAAGAGTACATATTTTGTTCATTTTAAATATGGTTGTATGTTATATACTTATTTTCTTGAAAGTTCCTTATAAATCTTAGGGTTTTGATTCCTACTTTCCTCTTAGCTATGCAATTTTTGCTGTTTACTTAGTTGCAAATCCTGTTTCCTTCTTCCTCTCTCCTTAATTATCTCTAAGAATTTAGAAGTGTAAGGGTAGGGACTAATTGAGTCATCTCATTTAAAATATCTGATACATTTATCAGGTTAGACTATATCTCAGTTGAATAATTAATCAGAGGAATGAACTTGATGTTAGTAAAGCCTGGGAATTTTTCTGTTCAATCATGGCATTCCAAGCAGGTTGGATAGGACATCTGTTTTAGTTGGTTGAGGTTCTTGGTCACATCCTGAAGAACCATATAAAACTAGAACCTAATTTAGTATAGGAAAATTTAGCATCTAATATGAAAGACTGTAAATAATTTCCAGAGAAAGAATTGTTTTGTGTGGAAGGGAAGGGAATGGAATGCCTGGACTTCAGAGAACTAAGAAAAATAAGATTTTCACCAAAATCAGAGTGTACTTGGGAAAACAATGACTGCCAGCAATGTCTGCATGAAGAGCTTAGAATGATTGGATAATATGAAGAAAGGCAGATTCATGATTAGAAAAAGAGATCAGTTGAAATGCTACTTCCCCCTTAAGGAGAATATTTTGAGAACACCAATAAAAGAATTTAATGAGCTCTGACTTTTCTCTTATCACAAGTGTTCATGAGCTGGAACTCATTTTTTACCAAACCCATATATATCAAAGGGAAAGTATGTTGGAGGAGGAGCCAAGATGGCAGAGTGAGAGCAACAACTCACCTAAGCTCTTGGACAAACTCCTCCAGGTACCTCTGAAAGGAGAATCTGACCAAATTTTGGAGGTGCGGAATCAAGTGGGAGACAGACAGTGACGGATTTGAAGCTCAGATTGGACTGGAAGGTCCACGGGAAGGATCCGTTCTGCGGGGGTGAGCCCACAGCGCACAGCGTGGCCAGCGCAGTGGAGCAGAAGAGACCCGACAAACCTGAGTGGCAGGTGGAACCAGAGGAGCGGCATCCAGTGAGGGAGACAAGCCACCGAGTCAGTGAGAGCCAAGGAGCGCCAGATATCAGCGCAGCAGCTCCTGAGACCTTCAGCTCGAAGATCAAACTTTGGTAAGTCTCCTACTTGAACTTCCGGGAGCCAGGATGGTGGAGTGATCAAGAAATGCTCTCTCCTCCCCGCTGGATGACCATGAAAGAACCATAAAATATCTCCCCAGAAAAATCCCAGATCAGCAGAAATAGAAGAAGGAGACCAATAGTCTCATAACACCTGAGATGAGGAAAATAGCTAAGGGGGATTCCTCCTATGGTGCCAGAGGCAAACCAGAAGGACAGAGGACCCAGGGCAGAGAAAACTGACACTAGGACCCAGGCAAGCCTCAGCACCAGGAGAGGAGCCCTAGGAGGGGTGGGAACATGCATTAGCATCTAGGTGTGCCTCAGCTGTCCAGGGGAATCAGAAAGACAATAGGGCAGCTGGGATTACCAGCCCCTGAGCTTGCCTTTGCCTCAGCTCAGCTGAGGAGATCTCCTGTGACCAGACCACCCCTCCCTCACACTTAACAAGCTAAACCCAAGGCTGATCTGGGAAACACCAAACAAAAACCTGCTTTTAGCTTTTTCACACATCAGCTCAGCAAAAAGTTCTCTAGCTTCTGACTGAAAGAACCAGAAGCCACAAAACTCAATCAACATCATGAACAAGAAAAGCAGAGGGCCAAAAGAACCATAGAATATTTCTATGGGGATAAGGACCAAAACACAAACCCCAAAGAGGTCAGAGCTGAGACTGTACTTCCATCAGAAACTTCAGAAGGGACTATGAACTGCTCACAAGCACAAGCAGCTCTCCTGGAACAGCTGAAGAAGGAAATAGAAGATAAACTGGCCAATGGTTTTAAAATTATTAAGAAAGAATTCACTGATGAGAACATCACCTTGAAAAGGAAAATTGAACAAACGGAAAAAGAAGTTCAAAAATTAACTGGAGAAAATAACTTCCTAAAAGGACAAATGGAAATGGAAGTACAAAAATTAACTGGAGAAAATAGCTTCTTAAAAGGAAAAATTGGGCAGATGGAAAAGGAGATGCAAAAGTTAATGGAAGAAAACAATTTGATAAAGATTAGAATTGGGCAAGTAAAAACTAACAACTCAATGAGACAGCAAGAATCAGACAAACAAAATCTAAAGAATGAAAAGATAGAAGAAAATGTAAAATATCTATTTGGAAAAACAACTGACCTGGAAAATAGATCCAGAAGAGAAAACTTAAGAATTATTGGCCTGCCAGAAACCCATGATGGAGAAAAGAGCCTGGACAGTATCTTCCAGGAAATCATCAAGGAAAACTGCCCAGAAGTACTAGACTCAGAGGGCAAAATAGTCATCGAAAGAATCCACTGTTCCCCTCCTGAAAGGGATCCTAAACTCAAAACCCCAAGAAATATAGTTGCCAAATTCCAGAGCTGTCAAGTGAAGGAGAGAATAAAGCAGCCAGAAAGAAACAATTTAAATATCAAGGAGATACAATCAGGATTACACAGGACCTTGCAGCTTCTACATTAAAAGATCGAAAGAATTGGAACCCAATATTCTGTAAGGCAAAGGAATTGGGATTACAACCAAGAATCAACTACCCAGCAGAGTTCAGCATAACATTTCAGGCAAGGAGAAAGTCATTCAATGAAGTAAGGGATTTCCAGAGTTTCCTGACCAAAATGCCAGAACTTATAGAGAATTCGATCTTCAAATGCAGGTCTCAAGAGAATCATAAAAAGGTAAACAGTGGAGGGAGGGGCAACAACTTGCTACTCAATTAGGGCAAATTGTTTACCTCCTTATAAGGGAAGATGATACCTGTTAATCTTGAGAACTGTGCGTCTATTAAGAAATATAAAAGGGATATGCATAGGGGGAAAGGGTATAAAGTAAATATATCATGATAAAAATATGATTTAAGTATGAGAAGGGATTGTAATAGGAGGTGTGAAAAGGAGGAAGCAGAAAATGGCAAATTACATCACAAGAAGAAATACAAAATCATAGCAGAGGGAAAGAGGGGAGGGAGAGGAGCAGTGTGTGAGAGGTACTCTCATCTGATTTGTTTAAAGGACAGAACAATAAACTTAAGTAGAAAATCCTACCTAGCTCTATAAGCAGTGGGAGAGGAAGGGGGAAGAAAGGGGAGGGAGGCTAAAAGGGAGGGAAGAAGCAATAAGAGTACAGGGGAGTTAAAGGGAGGGGCGCTAAAATAAGGAGGGGAAGGCGGCAAGAGGAGGTGGTGAAAAGTAAATACTAGTGAGGAGGGGAAGGGAGACAGCAGAGCTAAAAGCACAAATGGTGGGAAAGAAGATGGAGGGAAATACACAGATTGTAATCACAACTGTGAATGTGAATGGAATGAATTCTCCCATAAAATGGAGACGGAGAGCAGAATGGATTAAAAGCCATAATCCAACAATATGCTGCTTACAAGAAACACATTTGAAATGGGGGGATACATGTAGGATAAAGGTTAAAGGATGGAGCAGAATATATTGTGCTTCAGCTGACGTAAGAAAGGCAGGAGTAGCAATCCTAATCTCAGACAAAGCAAAAGAAGAAATAGATCTAATCAAAAGGGATAAGGATGGAAACTATATCCTGCTAAAAGGCACCATAGACAATGAAGCAATATCATTACTAAACATGTATGCTCCAAGTGGTATAGCATCCAGATTCTTAGAGGAGAGGTTGAGGGAGTTGAAGGAAGAAATTGACAGCAAAACTATACTAGTGGGGGACCTCAACCTCCCTCTTTCTGAACTTGATAAATCTAACCTCAAAATAAACAAGAAAGAGGTTAAGGAGGTAAATAAAACTCTAAATGAGGTAGATATGATAGATCTTTGGAGAAAATTGAATAGAAATAGAAAGGAATATACCTTTTTCTCTGCAGTACATGGAACAATTACAAAAATTGACCATGTACTAGGACATAAAAATCTCACAATCCAGTGCAGAAAGGCAGAGATAATCAATGCATCCTTCTCAGATCATAATGCAATAAAAGTTATATGTAATAAAAGGCCATGGAAAGATAAAGAAAAAATCAATTGGAAACAAATAATTTAATCCTAAAGAAGGAATGGGTTAAAGAAGAAATCATAGAAACAATCAACAACTTCATTCAAGAGAATGACAATAATGAGACAGCCTACCAAATCTTATGGGATACTGCAAAAGCAGTTCTTAGGGGAAGTTTTATATCTTTGAATGCCTAAATAAATAAATAGAATAGAGATATTATATTAATTATAATATTAATAATATTATATTAATAGAGATAAATAAATAAAATAGAGAAAGAGGAGATCAATGACTTGGGTATGCAGCTGAAAAAGCTGGAAAAAGAACAAATTGAAAATCCCCAAGAAAGTACCAAATTAGAAATACTGAAAACCAAAGGAGAGATTAATAAAATTGAAATTAAGAAAACTATTGAATTAATAAATAAAACCAATAGTTGGTTTTATGAAAAAACTAATAAGATTGATAAACCTTTGGTCAATTTGATTAAACAAAAGAAAGAAGAAAATCACATTACTAATATTAAAAATGAAAGGGGTGAACTCACCTCCAATGAGGAGGAAATGAAAACAATAATTAGAAATTACTTTGTCCAACTTTATGCCTACAAATTCGATAATCTAAATGAGATGGATGAATATTTTAAAAAATACAAATTGCCCAAATAAACAGAAGAGGAAATTTAATACTTAAACAACCCCATCTCAGAAAAAGAAATTGAACAAACCATCAATAAACTCCCCAGGAAAAAATCTCCAGGACCAGATGGATTCACAAGTGAATTCTATCAAACCTTTACAGAACAGTTAATTCCAATACTATATAGACTATTTTTGAAAATTGGGGAAGAAGGAGTCCTCCTAAATTCTTTCTATGATACAAATATGGTTTTGATACCCAAACCAGGAAGAGATGCAACAGAAAAAGAAAATTATAGACCAATTTCTTTAATGAATATAGATGCAAAAATTTTCAACAAGATTTTAGCAAAACGAATGCAGCATCTTATCAAGAGAATAATACATTATGATCAGGTAGGTTTCATACCAGGAATGCAGGGCTGGTTCAATATTAGGAAAACTATTAGCATTATTGATCATATCAACAACAAAATTAACAACAACTACATGATTATCTCAATAGATGCAGAAAAAGCTTTCGACAAAATACAACACCCATTCCTATTAAAAACACTGGAGAACATAGGAATAAAGGGAACTTCCCATAAAATAATAAGCAGTATCTACCTAAAACCTTCAGCAAGCATTATATGCAATGGAGATAAGCTAGATGCATTTCCAATAAGGCCAGGGGTGAAACAAGGATGCCCATTATCACCCTTATTATTCAATATGGTACTAGAAATGTTAACAGTAGCAATTAGACAAGATAAAGAAATTGAAGAAATAAAAATAGCCAAAGAAGAAACTAAGTTATCACTCTTTGCAGATGATATGATAATATGCTTAGAGAATACCAGAGATTAAAGTAAAAAACTACTTGAAATAATAAACAACTTTGGCAAAGTTGCAGGTTACAAAATAAACCCACACAAATCTTCTGCATTCCTATATATTAGCAACAAAGTCCAACAGCAAGAGATAGAAAGAGAAATCCCATTTAAAGCTAGGGTAGACACTATAAAGTACTTAGAAGTTTACCTGCCAAAACAAACCCAGTGATTATATGGACACAATTACAAGACATATTTTGCACAAATAAAGTGAGATTTAAGTAAGTGGAAAAACATCAGTTGCTCATGGATAGGCCTAGCTATTATAATAAAAATGACAGTTCTACCTAAATTAATCTACTTATTTAGTGCCATACCAATTAAACTATCAGATAATTATTTTCTAGAGCTGGATAAAATAATTTCAAAATTCATTTGGAAAAACAAAAAGTCCAGAATATCAATGGGACTAATGAAAAGAAATGCTTGGGAAGGTGGCTAGTGCTACCAAATCTCACATTGTATTATAAAGCAGCAATTATCAAAACCACTTGGTATTGGCTAAGAAACAGAGGGGTAGACAAATGGAATAGACTTAGCACTCAAGACACAGTAGGCAAGGAATATACCAACCTCCTGTTTGATAAACCCAAAGATCCCAGCTTCTGGGATAAGAACTCACTGTTCGGCAAAAATTGCAGGGAAAACTGGTTAACTGTGTGGCGGAAATTAGGTATAGACCCATGCCTGACACCATACACAAGAATAAAGTCCAAATGGGTACATGATTTAGGTATAAAGATTGATACTATGAATCAACTGGAGAAGCAAGGAATAGTGTATTTATCAGATTTATGGAGAGGGGAAGAATTTTTTTCTAAAGAAACGATAGAAAGCATTATGAAATGCAAGATGCATAATTTTGACTACTTTAAACTGAAAAGTTTTTGCACAAGCAAACCCAATGCAACCAAAATTCGGAGGGATGTAGTAAATTGGGCAAAAAAATTTTACGGCTAAGCTTGGGGATAAAGGCCTCATTTCTAGAATATATAGAGAACTGACTCAAATATATAACCATACAAGTCATTCCCCAATTGATAAATCGTCAAAGGATATGAACAAGCAATTTTCAGGGGAAGAAATCAAAGATATCTATAATCATATGAAAAAGTGCTCTAAATCACTATTGATTAGAGAGATACAAATCAAAACAACTCTGAGGTACCACATTACACCTATAAGATTGGCAAACATGACAGAACAAGAAAATGATAAATGCTGGAGAGGATGTGGGAGAGTTGGAACACTAATTCATTGTTGGTAGAGCTGTGAGATCATCTAACCCTTCTGGAGAACGGTTTGGAACTATGCCCAAAGGGCTACAAAAATGTGTATACCCTTTAACCCAGAAATATCGCTACTAGAACTGTATCCCCAAGAGATTATGAAAACGGGAAAGGGTCCCACGTGTACAAAAATATTTATAGCAGCACTCTTTGTGGTAGCCAAAAACTGGAAGTCAAGGGGATGCCCATCAATTGGGGAATGGCTGAATAAATTATGGTATATGTATGTAATGGAGTACTATTGTGCCATAAGAAATGATGAACAAGAAGACTTCAGGGAGGCCTGGAAGGACTTATATGACCTGATGCTGAGCGAAAGGAGCAGAACCAGGAGAACTTTGTGCACAGCAACAACCACAGTGTGTGAGAGTTTTTTCTGGTAGACTTGGAACTTTGTAATAACACAGGAACTTACTGAGAAAAAAAAAATCCTAATGTCGGTCTTCTAAGGCAAAATACCTTCCACACTCAGAGAAAGAAATATGGAATTCATTCACAGAATGTAGCAGATCATGTGTGTGTGTGTGTGGGGGGGTTTCAGTGTATTATGTTTTGATTTGTTATATGATTTCTTCCATTTATTTTAGTTTGACTACATAGCATGACTATAGTGAAAATGTGCTCAATAGGAAAGTATATGTAGGACCTATACAAAATTGTATGCTGTCATGGGGAGGGAGGGGGGGGGGTAGTGGGGGAAGGGGGGGATAAAATCTTAACTTTAAGGAAATGATTGTAAAACATTAAAAAAATAAATAAAATGAAATGAAATAACCTCAAAAAAAGAGAGAGATATAGAATGTGAACTCATGTCCACTGAGTCCAAAGCCAATGAGCTTCTACTGGGCCATGCTGCTACTCCATGACATCACTTTCTTCTAGTTCATGTTGGCTACAATCTGTAGCCAGTCGCTGTTCCTTCAATCATTTCTTGATAAATAAATACAAGTGAATAGCAACAACAACAAAAAAAAAGAAAAAGAAAAAGAAAGCATTCTTCTCCTCATTGGCTTTTGAACCTCTTTTGCCAATTGAGTGAGCCTATTTTTCAAGGTGTTATTTTCTTCAGCATTTTTTTGGGTCTCCTTTAGCAAGGTATTGACCTGTTCTTCATGCTTTTCTTGCATCTCTCTCATTTCTTTTCTCAGTTTTTCCTCCACCTGTCTAACTTGATTTTCAAAATCCTTTTTGAGCTCTTCCATGACCTGAGCCCATTGGATATCTATTTTGGATGTTTGGGATACAGAGACCTTGACTTCTATGTCTTTCCCTGATGGTAAGCATTGTTCTTCCTCATCAGAAACGAAAGGAGGAAACATCTGTTCACCAAATGTAACCTTCTATGGTCTTATTTTTTTTCCCCTTTTCTGGGCATTTCCCCAGCCAGTTACTTGACTTCTGAGATTCCTCTCCACCCCCGCCTAGATCTGTCCAGTTAGTGCCAAAATATATTAATTTTAAAGTATATCCTTAAGCAGCAGTAACCTATATTATGTCAGATCCACATGTTTAATCTTTGTGTAATTGGGGCATCCCTGAATTCAGCAGACACTTTTAGCCTTATAAAAAATTGTGGATCAGTTCTCTCCACATAAACTGTGAAGCTAAGAAAATCACCGATTCCAAATAGATGATTCACCTGATTACTGAAATTTCATCTTGGAGTACAAAATCATTATTTCAATAAGGCTACATTTTCTGTGTGTGAATATTCTCATTCCAGCTCTTATACTACTCCAAGATGTTTTTTTTTCTTTACCATTAGGCGTCACATTTGTAGATTGATTTTTTAAATTATGCATTGGGGATCAGAAACACTACCCTGTTTACTATCTCTCACTCATAATCATTCATTTCCAAGTTCTGAAGACTTTCCCTGGGTATTTCCAATGCCAGGGGCTCTCTCCATTCTCATCTCTCCCTCCTACCTTTATTAGCTGTCTTTCAGTCTCAGCTAAAGTCCCTACTATGAGAAGCTTTTCCGGGTCTAGCTTAGTGCTAGTGCTTTACTTCTGTTAATTATATCTAATTGATTCTATGTGTGTGAGTGTGTGTGTGTATGTACATTTGTGTGTGTATATGTATATGTACATATATGCATGATATAATAATATATTGTGTATGCACACATAGATATACATATAATGCACACATATATGACACATGTACAATATATATGTGTGTAATATAAAACAGATATACACATGTGTATAAATATATGTATGTGTTTATATACCTGCATGTATATCCGTGGTATGTATAATATCTTATTTGTACATAGTTCATTGCTGTCTTCCCCATTGAACTCTGAATTTCTTGAGATAATGGACTATTTTTTCTACTTTCTTTTGTATCCACAATGTTTAGTACAGTGCTTGGCACATACTAGGGACTTAAAATGTGCTAATTGCATGACTATCTGATTTAATTAGTCCTGTTTTGAGAGGCAATAATAAAAATTCCTGGGGGCATTTCTGTTTAGGAACTTTTAAGTCCTACCCTTGTTAGTAACTCTCTCTCTCTCTCTCTCTCTCTCTCTCTCTCTCTCTCTCTCTCTCTCTCTCTCTCTCTCTCTCTCTCTTTCTCTCTCTCTCTCAATCTCTCTCTCTCCCTCTCTCCTCTCTCTCATTGTAACTAATAAAAATTTCTTTTACTCATAGAAGTTGCAATCTAGTAATGCATAGAGAAACACTGCAATATATGAAAATATGTTGAATTATATTTAAAAAATATGTAGTGGGAGAGGTGTAGCCAAGATGGAGAAAAGACAGAGAGTTGAGCATGAGTACGAGATCTCCCCAATTTCCCTCAAAATGACTTAAACTCATCTCAAAATGAATTCTAGAGCAAAAGAACAAACAGTAGAATGAAGTGAAAAAGATTTGCAGCCCCTGATAATTTTGAAGGACTTGTGGAAATATCTGTCTCACTTGAGTTAAAGGAGAGCACAGTGCAGTGGAGGCAGTGTCCAGGTGACCCAGTTGCAGTCCCTTTACCCTAGAGCAGATGATCAACTGAGGCCAGATGGTCTAGCTGAGCATGCCAGCAGCACAGTGGGCCAGCTGTGAGGTCTCAAGCCTGGTGCAGCAGGTCAGTTATCAGGCCTAGGAAGTATGGAGCAGGCGCAAATAGGTCAGGTAACCCTCTAGCACAGCAAGAAAACCATACCTTCTAAAGGCCTCAATTCAATAGCCAGTTGAACCACTAGCCCCAGAGGCTCTGGCACAATAAACCAGTGTTAAGGCCATTGTCCCTGGCGCAAGAAACATGGGGCAATGTCCCCTGTGTCCAAGAAACAGAGCTCAACTTTAGAAGTCATGAAATATGTAGGGAAATGAGTAAAAGAACAAAAGAAAATAAAAGCCACGATCATAGAAAACTACTATGGTGACAGGGAAGATCAGAAAACAACCTCATAAAAAGACAAGTGTCAAAAAACCTACATATGAAGCCTCAAACAGAAATATGAAGTGATCTCAGGCCCAAAATGACCTCCTGCAAGATCCTAAAAGTGATTTTAAAAATTAAATAAGACAAATAGAAGAAAATTGGGGAAAGAAATCAGAATTATACAAGAGAATTGTGAAATAAAATCAACAGTTTGGTAAAGGATGCCCCCGAAATGGAAAACAAGATGTACAAAAATTCACTAATGAAAACAAATCCTTAAAAAGTAGAATTGGTTAAAGGAAAAATGAGGTACAAAAATTCACTGAACGAAAATCTCCTTAAAAATTAGAACTGAGCAAAGAGAAGCTAATGACCCTTTGACCAAGAATCAAGAATAAAAATCGAAAAATAGGAGAAAACATAAAATATCTCTTTGAAAAAACAACTGGCATTCAAAATAGATCGCCCAAGAGAGACAAATTAAGAGTTATTGGACTACCTGAAAGTCATGTTGAAAAAGAACAGGGACATAAACATTCAAGAAATTATCCAGAAAATCTTCTCTGATGTCTTAGAACCAAAAAGTAAAATAACAATTGAAAGAATCCATCAATCACTTCCTGAAAGAGATTCCTAGATGAAAACTCACAAGAATATTATTGCCAAATTTCAGAACTCTCAGGTAAAGAAGAAAATACTGCAAATAGAACAATATGAATATCAAAGAATCATAGTGAGGTTTATGCAGGACTTAGCACCTTCTAAATTAAAGGACCAGATGGCTCTAGAATATGATACTCCAGAAGGCAAAGGAGCTTGTATTACAGCAACGAATCAGCTACACAGCAAAACTGAGCACAATCTTTATGGGAAACATAAATATTTAATGAAATATGGGGCTTTCAACATTCTTGATAAAAAGGCTGGAGCTGAGCAGAAAATTTGATTTTCAAGTACAAAATTCAAGGGAAGAGTAGAAAGGTAAAGAGGAAAGGAAAACAACAAATGCTATTAAGGTTAGACTGTTTACATCCCTCTATAGGAAGATGATACTCTGTTAGGGTAATTAGAAAGAGTATACACAGAGAGAGGGTGTGAGTATAAGTTGACTTTAATGGGATAATATGAAAAAAATAAGGATGAGAAAGAGGATTGCACTGGGAGAAGATGGAAGGGAAAGATAGAATAGGGTAAAATATATTATATGAAGAGTCTTGAATGGCCCAGTATGATGGAGGTAAATAAGGGAATGGGTTGAGAACCATTTATACTTTACTCATTGGATTTGGTTCAAGAAGTGAATACTCAGTTCTGTATGGAAATCTATCTTCTCCTTTACTGAAGTAAATGCAAGGAAAATAAGAAAAGGGGGGTAGTGAGTGTGGAAGCCAGATTGAAGAAAGAAGGGGTCAGAATCAAAACACTCAGTAGAAGGGACATGATGAAAGGAAAGAGAGAGTGATAAAAGGATAAATGGAGAAAATATGACAGAGGGAAATAACACAGTAATCATAACTGTGAATATGAATTCAATGAACTTTCCCATAATATGGAAGAGCATAATAGAGTGAATTTAAAAAAAAAACTAGAATTCTATACTATATTAGTACAAGAAACACATTTGAAGGAGAGAGACACACAGAGAAAAGCTAAAAGTTTGAGGCAGGATATTTTATGCTTCAGTGGATGTAAAAAAAAAATCAGCAATAGCAATCCTGATCTCAGATAAAGCAAAAGCAAAAACAGATCTAATTAAAAGAGACAAGAAAAAAAAAACTACATCTTGCTAAAAAGTACCTTGGATAGTGGAGTAATGTCAACCATAAACATATACATCAAATGACATATTGTCAAATTTTTAAAAGAAATTAAGTGAGTTACGGGAAGAAATAGAAGGCAAAACTGTAGTAATATGGGAACTCAACATTTCCCTCTTAGAAGTAAAGAAATTTAACACAAGAAAGAAGTTAATGAAGTGAATAGAATTTTAGAAATGTCAGATATTGTGGATCTCTGGGGAAAACTGAAAGTGGATAAAAATGAATATACTTTTTCCCAATGGTATGTGGCAGCTACTCTCTCTCTCTCTCTCTCTCTCTCTCTCTCTCTCTCTCTCTCTCTCTCTCTCTCTCTCTCTCTCTCTCTCTCTCTCACACACACACACACACAGAGCCATGCACTGAAGCATAAAAATCTCACAATCAAATGCAGAAATGTAGAAATATTAAATTCATGTTTTAGATCATAATGTAATAAAGTTAGATTCCATGAAATTGCAATGGAAAGATTGATTCAAAATTAATTGGTAATAAATAATACAATCCTAAAGAAGGAATCAAAGGACAAATAGAAACAATCAATAATTTTATCAAAGAGAATGAATGCAAGGAGGTAATAAAATTAATAAATATTTATCAAATACTGTCAAAACTCTCACTTTGCAGATGGTATATGATGGTCTACTTAGAGAATGCTAGAGAGTCAACTAAAAAAAACTAGTTGAAATAATTAACAATTTTAGTAAAGTTGCAGGATATAAAAAAAAATCACACAAATCATCCATATTGCTACATATTACCAACAAAGGCCCATAGCAAGAGATAAGAAAAAAATAAATAACTATAAACTATACAAAATACTTGGAATTCTACATGCCAAGAGAAATTCAGGAAGTTTATGAACACAATTACAAAACATTTCTTCACACAAATGAAATCAGATATAAATAATTGGAAAAATATAAATTGCTCCTGTATAATAAAAATGACAGTGCTACCTAATTTAATTTACTTAGTGCTATACCAATCAAAATACCCAAACTGATTTTAGAGCTACAAGAAATAATAACTAAATTTATCTGAAACCAAAAGTTCAAAAATATCAAGGGAATTAATGAAAAAAAAAATGCAAAGGAAGGTGGGCTAGCTATACCAGATCTCAAACTGTATTTTAAAGTAACAATCATCACATCTTTCTCATATTGGATAAATAATAGAATTGTGTGTCAGTGGAATACATTTGGTATACAAGAAATGATTATAAATGACCATAGTAACCTATAATTTGATAAACTCAAAGACACCTACTTTTGATAGAGGAACTCAGTGTTTGATCAAAAAAAACAACTACTGGAAAAACTGGAAAACAGCATGCCAAAATTAAGCATAGGCTAACATCTTACACCATATACCAAGATAAGGTCAAAAGGGATACATAATTTAGACATAAAGGGTGATACCATAATCAAATTAGGAGAGCAAGGAATGGTTTACTTTTAAGATCTAGGGAACAGGGAAGAATTTATGATCAAACTAGTGACAGAGAGCACTATGTAATGCAAAACTGATAACTGATTATATTACATAAAAAGAAAAGGTTTTGCACAAACAAAACCACTGGAACCAAGATAAGAAAAGAAGAAATCTGGGATACAATTTTTACTGCAAGTGTCTCTAAAAAAGACTTCATTTCTCAAATATATAGATTATTTAACTCAATTCATAAGAATACTAGTCATCCTCCAACTGATAAATGGTCTATGGAAATCAACAAGAGGAAGTTTTCAGAAAAAGAAATTAAAGTGATCTACAGTCATATTACAAAATGCTCTATACCACTATTGAATAGAGAAAGGCAATTTTAAAACAACTCTGGGGTAACAAATGGATTGGCAAATATGTCAGAAACAGAAAATAGTTAATATTGGAAACAGTTTGAGGAAATAAGGACAGTGATGCATTTTTGGTGGAGTTGTGAACTGATCTAACCATTCTAGAAAGTAAATTGGAACTATGCCTAAAGAGTATTTGAACTGTGCATACCCTTTGATCTGGTAATACCACTATAAGGTCTATATCCCAAAGAATTTTTTTAGGTTCTACACACATATTCCTATTAAATATATTTTCACCTTAGTCAAGTTGCATAGAAGAATTAAAATGAATGGGACAAATCATTAAACAACCCAAAACAAAATACAAAAGAAAATGATCCGCTATATTCTGCAATCAAATTCTATGGTTCTTTCTCTGGATGTGGAAGACATTTTGCCTTAAGGGCCCATTGGGAATATTTTAAGTCCTTGCATTGCAAGAGAAATGCATTACCCGAAAAAAAATCCTCGCACACTGTTGTTGTTACTGTGTATAAAGTTCTCCTGATTCTGCTCCCTGTACTCAGCATCAGTTCATGAAAGTCTTTCCTATTATCATTTCTTACAGTTCAATAACATTTCATTTTATTCATATACCACAATTTATTCAGTCACTTCCTAATTGATGGGCATCCCCTTGATTTCCAGTTTTTGACCACCACAAAGAGGGCTGCTATAAATATTTTTGTATATGTGGGACCCTTTTGTATTTTTATGATCTCTTCGAGATACAGTCCTAGAAGCTGTATTGCTGGATCAAAGAGTATGTACATTTTTGTAGCCCTTTGGGAATAGTTCCAAATTGATCTCCAGAATGTCTGGATCAGCTCAGAGCCCCATCAACAATGAATTAGTGTTCCAATTCTCCCACATCTTCTCTAACATTTATCATCATCCTGTTTTGTCATCTTAGTCAATCTGATACATGTGAGGTAGTATCTCAAGAGTTGTTTTGATTTGCATCTCTCTAATCAATAGTAATTTAGAGCATTTTTTTCATATGACTATAGTTTTGATTTCTTCCTATGAAAACTGTGTATTCATATCTTTTGATCATTTAGCAGTTGGGGAATGACTTGTGTTCTTGTACATTTATCTCAGTTCTTCATATAGTTTAGAAATGATGCCTTTATCACAGATACTAGCAGCAAAAATTCTTTCCCAGCTTTCTACTTTCCTCCTGATCTTGATTGCATTGGGTTTGTTAGTGAAAAAACTTTTCAATTTAATGTAATCAAAATTATCCAGTGTGCACTTCCCAACGTTTTCTATCTCTTTTTTAGTCAAAATTGTTCCTTTCTCCATAAATCTGATAGATACACTATTCCTCACTCCACTAATTTGTTTATATCAGTCTTTATACCTATATCATGTACCCATTTGGACTTTTCTCTTGTGTACAGTATCAGGCATTGGTTTATGCCTTGTTTCTGCCATACTGTTATTCAATTTTCCCAGAAATTTTGTGAAACAGTGAGTTCTTATCCCAGAAACTGTAGTCCATGGGTTTATCAAACAGTAGATTACTATATACATTGACTACAGTTTCTTTGGTTTTCTTCTTACTTTTTTAAAAACAAAATTGACCAAAGGTTTAAAAATTTTGTTTTTTTTTTTTTTGTAAAACCAACTCCTAGTTTTATTAGTTCAATAGTGTTCTTAATTTCAATTTTATTTATCTCTCCTGTGGTTCTCAGTGTTTCTAATCTGGTATTTATGTGGAGATTTTCAATTTGTCCTTTTTCGAGTTTTTTCAATTGCATACCCAAAGGATTGATCTCCTTTGTCTCTGTTTTATTCATATAGGAACTCTTAGATATAAAACCTCCCCTAAGAACTGATTTTGCAATATCTCATAAAATTTGGTAGGTTGTCTCATTATTGTCATTCTCTTGAGTGAGGTTGTTGATTGTTCCTATAGTTTGTTATTTAACCAGCTCATTCTTTACAATGAGATTCTTTAGTTTCCAATTAGTTTCTGTTTTATGTTTCCGTGGCCTCTAATTGCATATAATTTTTATTGCATTGTGATCTGAAAAATGTGTCATGTACTGCTGAGAAAAAGATGTATTCCTTTCTATTCACATTCACTTTTCTCCAGAGAGCTATCATATCCACATTATCTAGGGGTCTATTCACTTCCTTTAGTACTCTCTTCCTTATTTTGAAGTTAGATTTACCAAGTTCAGAGGGACAGAGGTTGAGGTCCCCTATTAGTATAGTTTTACTATCTGTTTCTTCCTGTAACTCCCTTAACTTCTCCTCTAAGAATCTGGATGCTACACAACTTGGAGCATATATGTTTAGTAAAGAAATTGCTTCATTTTCTATGGGGCCTTTTGGCTAGATATAGTATCCTTCCTTATCTCTTAGATATTAGATATGACCCATATCACCAAGTACTGGCTTTCATTGGTCATTGAATGATAGCGCAACACAAGATTCATACAAAAATAATGGAGTGGATATATGTATGAATATATACACACATATGTACATATGTACATGTACATATGTGTATGTATCTGTGTGTGTATGTCTTAGAATGATCCTGAAGATCACCTGACAGAATACAGTACTAAAACACTGAGGTCCTTTCTCGAACTAAACTGCCAAGCGTTCAAACTATGCTTCAGAGAGCATAACTCTAAAGGACTAACCACGTTGTTCCAATGCAAAATGTACACTTGTCAAAAAGATTTTTTTTATGGAGAACTCACAGGGTGTACATAATCACATAGTGGTCAGAAGAGGTGAAACAAGGACACTCTCAAGAACTATGGAACTGATTGTGTGAAATGTGAGACACTATCATGTCTAAGCATGATGGCATACCCACATCAGAAAAGGTGTTACGCTCTGTGAGCAAAGCAGAATTGAAGCAGCTCAGAGAAAACATAGGATGTGCAAATTTGGAGTATCCACTGCAAATGTTCACACAGATTATCTGTGCCCATTTGTAATAAAAGAGCTTCACTACAAAAGTTGATAGTATTTAATATAAATTTTAGACTTTAATAAGGGCCAAAAGTTTGAATTAAGAGCCTGGACCTAATAGTCTCCTTTATTTAGATGATGCCTTATCAGACCCTTCTTCTGGCATCCTAGTGATAGATCACAAAGGCATGCTACAGAAAGAAGATGCCCATAGCCTGAGATCATAAAACCCAATTGACGCCACTTGGTTTACAATGTGTTTATCTAAGAGAACTCCTTTCTCATGGCAAAGTAAGTATATAAGTGAGAAGATTTCTGTACTGGGCAGCCAGAACATTTTCTGGCTCCATAATTCATTATGTTACCGTTTTTTTTTTAATAGGGAATTGATCAATTAATCACTTAAATCATAAATGTATGCATTTAGCCTGTTGCCTTTTCTTTAACCAAGTTTTCAGGTCAACAAAGTTTATACCTAGATTTTTAAAATTCATCTTTACACAAACAACATTGGAAAGGTATGTCTAGACAGAAATTTGTCATGAAATGATCTGAGAATTTAAGCTACAATACTACAATTTAAGGAGACACAATTTCATCTCTCTCTAGGATGCAGTGCTGATTCTTCATAACACTTTTTCCAACATATTATGAATATGTCTTTGGCCTGGACTATTTCTCAGAGTGAAGTGCCCTTGGCATCTCCCTTGATTTCCTGTTTCTTCCCAGAGCCTCTATTTTAAGGAGGAAAACCAGGTGAATCACGTTTTCATTCCTTTACAGGTTTCATTAATGACTTATTCCCATGGAATTTTCTCTATCATACTCCTGCATTCTGGACCTTCAAGTTATCTCTCCTCTTCTCTCTTTTTAGTTCTCTTTAAAGTGTTGATTTGCTCCTTAAGAATGGGAGCTTCCTAAGGACAAGGATCCTCTTTTTTGTTCTGATTGTATTTGTGATCCCAGAACTTAGTACAGAGCCTGACACATAGTATACACTTAATAAATGTTGACTTACTGGAACTGGTATGACACAGTAGTCATTATTGAAAATTAAACCTCAAAACCTATATGAAGTATCAATAAAGATGATATGTTCCTGTTTATTTGTGCCCAGGTTGTACCATATATGGAGTACAGTAGAAATTGGGTGAACCAAATTTAAGAAGGATATTGACAAACTGGAGAATGTCCATGGAAGGGCAACCAGGTTGGTGAAAGAACTCCATGTCCTGTATTATTATGATACATTGGGAAAAAAACCTCACTATATTTAACCTGAAAAAGACATGGTAGCTTTGGAGGTAGGGAATTAAAGCTGTCCTCAACTACTGGAAGAGCTGTCATATAAAGAGGGAGTAGATATTTTTTTAAAGGGAGTTGCAGCTACAGTACTAGAAACAACAACAACAAAACCCAGACAATTCAAAGAAGCAGATATGCTTTTGCCATAAAGCAACATGCAGTTACCACACAGTATAATGTGCTGCTTTGGATGATAGTGGATTTCCCATAATAGGATGTCTTAAAGAAAGACTAAACAAGAGCAGAGCCAAGAAGACTGAGTAGAAACAGGAACCTTCAACAGTTCAAACCATCAACCGCTCAAAAAACCTGTAAAAATGACTCCAAACAAATTCTTGAGCATCAGAAGCCAGAAAATGACAGACTAAAATAAATTACCAGCCCAAATCAATCTGGAAGGTCAATGGGAAGGATATACTGTACAAGCCTGGAAGCATAGTTCAGCAGGGGCCATGTGGGAAGAAGACTTAGATGACTGAATCACTGGCTGGTGCTGTGGATTCTTGACTCCTCAATCCATAAATGATAAAGACAGTTTAAAATGTAAATAGGATGGGTCTCTCACTTGACTGAGAAGGGAGCTTGGTCTGGCCCCAGACATAGCCCCAAGCTCAGGACTGCTGCAGCCATTGCTGCCGTCACTGGAGTCCTCCACTAAATGAAGTTCAAAAGTCAAGTAATTGTCTGGAAAAATGAACAAATGGGGAAAAAGGAATAGACTATGGTTTCTTACTATTTTGGTGAGATGGTATTTTCTTATGTCATTGGTGATGATACAGATCAAAACACAGAGCCAGAAGAAAACAACAAAGTCAAAGCTTCTAAGAAAAATAGGAATTGATCTCACATCATGGAAGAGCTCAAAAAAAATTTTGAAAAACAAGTCAGAGAAATAGAGGAAAAATTGAGAAGAGAAATTAGAGTGATGCAAGAAAATCGTGAAAAAAATGAATCAACATCTTGCTAAAGGAAATCCAAAACATTTTGAAGAAAATAATACCTTTAAAATTAGACTAACACAATGGCAAAGGAAGTCCACAAAGCCAATGAGGAGAACAATGTCTTAAAAAGCAGAATGGGCCAACTGAAAGAAGAGATAAAAAAGATCACTGAAGAAAATAAAAGAAAAAGCTAATGATTTTATAAGAAATCAAGAAATTACAAAACCAAACCAAAACGAATGAAAAATAGAAGAAAATGTGAAATATGTCATTGAAAAAGCAAGTTACCTGGAAAATGAATCCAGGAGGTATAATTTAAAATTTTTTTTGGAATACCTTAAAGCCATTATCATAAAAGGAGCCAAGACATCATCTTCAATAAATTATTAAGGAAAACTGCCCATTTATTCCAGAATGAGAGGGTAAAATAGAAATGGGAACAATCTGCTAAGAGCCTCCTGAAAGAGATTCCCAAATGAAAACTCATAGGCATACATTAGCCAAATTCCAGAGTATCCAGTTCAAGGAGAAAATATTACAAGCAGCCAGAAAGAAAGAATTCAAGTTCTGTGGAAACAAAATTAAGATAACACAGGCCTTAGCAGCTTTTAGACTAAGGGATCTGAGAGCACCCAATATGATATTCCAGAGGTCAAAGGAGATAGGACTAAAATCAAGAATTACCCACTCAGCAAACTGAGTATAGTCCTTCAGGGGAAATTTATACTTCAATGAAATAGAGGACATCCAAGCATTCCTGTTGAAAATACCATAACTGAACAGAAAAATTTGACTTTCAACTGCAAGAATCAAGAGAAGCATGAAAAAAGTAAATGGGAAAGAAAATCCATACGGGGCTTATTAAAGTTGAACTATTCACATTCCTAAATAGAAAGATGATATTTGTAAATCATGAGACTTTTCTTAGTATTAGGATAGTTGAATGGAATATATATGTGTGTGTGTGTGTGTGTGTGTGTGTGTGTGTGTGTGGATATATGGTCAAGAGGACACGGGTGAGCTGAATGACGATATCTAAAAAAGCAAATTTAGAGTTGAAAGAAATGTAAGAAAAAGAGAAAGTGAGAGCTAGAATGTGGTAAATCATCTCATGTAAAGGAGATAAGAAAAGACTTTTCCAATGGAAGGGAAGAAGGGGAAGTTGAGAAGGAATGTGAACCTTACTTTCATTGAACTTAGCTTGAAGAGAGAATAACATGTGTACTCAGTTGGGTATGGATGTTTGTCTTACCCTACAGAAAAGCAGAAGTGAAGTGGATTACGGGGTAATAGAGGGGAAAACAGATGGGGGGGAAGGGTAATCAGAAGTAAATGCTTTGGTAGAGGGATAGGTCAAAGGAGTGAATTGAATAAATGGAGGACTGGACAAGATAGAGGGATATATGATTAGTCTTTCATAACATTTCTGATGTGGAAGTGTTTTGCATGGCCATACATGTATAACCTTTATTGAATTGCTTGCCTTCTCAATGTGGGTGAGTGGGGAGGGGGAAGGGAGAGAATGTGGAACTCAAAGTTTAAAAATAAATGTTAGAGGCCAAAAAGGCACAGTAGAAGGGCAGACCTCCTCTAGCTCTCCCCCTATAGCCCATAAAATACCTTCAAAAATAACTCTAAATAAATTCTAGAGCAGCAGTAGCCACAAAATAACAAAGTGAAAGAAATTTCCAGTCCAAGACATCCTGGAAGGCTGACACAAAAGGTCCACCACACCTGACTCAGAGAAGAATGCAGCCTAGCCTGGGTCACAGAGAGGTCTGGAGCAGAATTCAGGGCACAGAATCATAGGTAGCAGTTGCAGTCCCTAGATTTCGCAACCCATAAAGGTCAAAGACAGCTTCAAAGGTCAGTAAAGAATCTCATTCAATTGGGTGAGAGGGGAGTGAAGTCTGACCTCAGTCCTTGTCCCAGGGAAGTGGTAGCCACTGCAGCAGCAGTAGCGTCCACTTTGGAGCCCTTAGTCTAAAGACCCTAGGGGAATCTGAGGGAATCTAATGGCTGATCTGAGTCTCAGTCCCAAATGACGGTCCTGGAGAGAGAAAGAGCCCTGACCTTGGAGTGGTAGAGCTGGTGGAGACATAATTTTACTTGCAGATCTAGGGTAGAAAAGAGTACTTGTGGTTGCTCACAGACAAAAGTGCTGTCCAGGAGAGGAATAAAGTCTTCTCCCTTGATTTTTCCATCTTGAAGGAACTGAAAATTTGCAGATCCCAAAAGTATACTCTCCACTTGACAAAGGACTCAAAAGTCAAGTAACTGGCTTGAAAATGTGCCAACAAGGGGAAAAATAAGACTATAGAAGGTTACTTTCTTGGTGAACAGGTATTTTCTTCCATCCTTTCTGATGAGGAAGAACAAAGCATAACATCAGAGGAAGACATAAAAGTACAGGTTTCTACATCCAAAATCTCCAAAAAATTATGTAATGGTCTCAGACCATGCAAGGACTCAACAAGGATTTTGAAAGTTAAGTAATAGAGGTGGAGGAAAAATTGGGAAGAGAAATGAGAACAATGCAAGAAAATCATGAAAAACAAGTCAATATCTGGCTAAAGGAGACCCCAAAAAAATGCTGGAGAAAAGAACACTTTTAAAAATAGACTAACTTAAATGATAAAAGAGGTCCAAAAAGCCAATGAAGAGAAGCATGTTTTAAAAAGCAGAATTGGCCACATGGAAAAGTAGGTTCAAAAGCTCACTGAAGAAAATAGTTCTTTAAAAATTAAAATGGAGCAGATAGAATCTAATGATCTTATGAAAAACCAAGACATTACAAAACAAAACCAAAAGAATGAAAAAAATAGAAGAAAATGTGAAATACATCATTGGAAAAACAACTGACCTGGAAAATAGATCCAGGAGAGATAATTTAAAAATTGTTGGCCTATTTGAAAACCATGATCAAAAAAAGATCCTATGCATCATCTTCCAAAAAATTATCAAGCAAAACTCCTTGGATATTCTAGAGCCAAGAGGCAAAATAAAAATGGAAAGAATTCACTGATCACCTCCTGTAAGAAGATCCGAAAAGAAAAACTCATAGAATATTGTAGCCCAATTTCAGAGTTCCCAGGTTAAGGGGAAAATACTACAAGCAGCCAGAAAGAAACAATTCAAGTGTTTTGGAAATATAATCAGGGTAACACAGAATTTAGCAGCTTCTACACTAAGTGATTGAAAGTCTTGGAATATGATATTCCAGAGGTCAAAGGATTGAAACCAAGAATCACTTACATAGCAAAACTGAGTATAATACTTCAGGGGAAAAATGGAATTTCAATGAAATAGAGGATTTCCAAGCATTCTTGTTGAAAAGACCATAGCTGAGTAGCTATGTTGAATTGACTTTTATATAGTAGAATCAAGAGAAACATGAAAAGGTAAATAGGAAAGAGAAACCTTAAGGAACTCAAAGGGCTGGATAGGACAGAGGGAAATACAGTTAGTATTTGACAACATAACTATGATGGAAGTGCTTTGCATTGTTACACATGTATGACCTATATTGAATGGCTTACTTTCTCAATGTGGGTGGATGGGAAAGGTGGGAGAGAATATAGAACTCAAAGTTTTAATAATGAGTGTTAAAAGTTGTTTTAGTATGCAAATGGAAATTAAATTATTTAGGCAGTGGAGTATAGAAATCTATTTTGCCCTCCAAGAAAATGGAGGGGAAGAAGGATGGAAGAAGGGTGGGTAATAGAAGGGAGGACAGCCTGGAGGGAGGAGTAGATTGAGTGCATGCTCTCTTGGAGTGGAGCATGGGGTGAGATGGGGAGGAAATTTTTAATTCAAATTCTTGTGGAAGCGAATGTTAAGAACTGAAAAATAAATAAATTGTATGTTAAAAAAATAAAATAATAAAAAATCCATATAAGAGGTTATTTTTAAATGCAACTAGGAAATAAGATATGTAGGCAATGGAGTATATAACACAAGGGAAAATGATTGAGGAGTGTTGGTGATAGAAGGGAGTAATGATTAGAAGAAAGGGAAGTCAGAAAACACACTGCCATTGGATGGGTGGTAGGGGGAAGATGAGACAATTCAAAATTTTGTGAAAGTAAATGTTGAAAATTGTAAATAAATAAATTTATATGAAAATAGAGTAAATTATTGGCATAGTATGAAATATTGGATCGGGGTGGAATTCCATTGACAATCCGAGTTTAGTTTCATAGCAATCAGAGTCAATAAGAACTCTCTAACTCTGTGTTTCTCATGATTCATAGCATACTCTGTGAAAATGTCTAGTCACAACTGGAACATATAAATTAATTGACTATTCTGGTTTATAAAATTTTCCATCAATGACAAACAAGGATTATTGTTACAACAAATTTGAATAACATATATTTGAATTAACACTCAAAACATATTAAACTGTATTTATTTATACATTTGTTTGCTTGCTTATTTACAGTCAATTGACAAAGCTGTCCCATATCTTAGCATGCCTCAAAGGCATTAGTTATTTTTAAAATAGAAAAAAAGTGGTTAAGTATTAGGTGATTAAATGTGCTAAAGAATAGGATATGGAGAGTTTGCTGGGATTTTATAAAAGAGATAAATTTGTTTGTCCACCAAATATAAATTATGAAAAGTAATATATGCTGAGAAACCAAATAAATAGCTATTTTAAATAGATATTCAATAAACACACACATATATATGCATTCACCTAGGTCTATAGATTTTATGTCAAGCATTTCTATTTAACAGAATCATAATTTTCCTGGACTTCAAATACTATTTTCTTACAAATTTGTTTTCCTTAAAAATCAAATATTACACATGGGTGCTGAATGGTGGATTGTCTATGAAGTGAACAGGACAATTTGGTTATAAGTAATTTCATGAGTTATATATTGTTTCCATCAGTCATGAGAATGACACTTATGCCCAAAGGTGACAGAGTCCCTAATTGCCTAATTTCAGAAAGAATATACGTTACTCAGCCACACTGTCTCCTTTCTATTTATTCTCATGCCCATCATAGCTCATCAGCCATGCAGCAGAAAACCCATCGCTTAGGAAGATGGTTTTTAATGAAATTAAATGTACCCTGTTTGTATCTGTGTGCTTTCAGTCAAAGGGTGCAGTGGTTACTCAGTCCTTGATTTACATGCAATTTAAAAGGATAGAGGAGACTATTTCTTTCTTTGCTTTACTTCCTGAGCTATTTGGCACAGGAGTCTCGAACTAGACCATTTTTCCCCCTTCGTTGTTCATTTTGGCACCACAACAATAAGCAATGGTTTTTAATCTCGTATTTATGGCAATTATTAAACTGAGAGATGCTATCCTTTAAGATCCTTGGAGCTTTATTTTTGCTGCCTTTCAGACTGATAAACTAAAGATGTGAGGTTGAGGAGGACAAGGTATAATCAAACTATCCTGCTTCCTTTCTAAAGGGATGAAAGCATTTTCTATGGTAACAGCCTCACTACAGCTTACAAAGGACCTAATTTTCTACCAGTTCAAAGTGGTCTTCAACATTATGCATGAAAACAGTTTAGTCAGAGGTATAGCTATTATGCTTAATTTGCACATGCAAATATTCTTTTCACATGGGAAGTTTGTGTATACAATTACAGAGACTGGCTGTGAAAATCTATCACTGCATGTCAGCACTATTAATATAGTATCCTTGGTTAACTTTTATGTTTCAATTAGACCCAGTGCTTTAATTATTGGTACCATTTATATGTATATTAACTAATGGCAAATACATTAGAATAGCATATAGAGACAACACTGGTTTTAATTGCCGAGCTCTTCTACCATGTTTAGGAAATAGAGAGGAGTCAAAACTTCCTCGTATAGTTCTTCCTCGTATAGTTCATGGCCCTTCCAACCTTCTTGCTTCACCACCTCAGGATCTTCTTCTCTTTACGCTCCCGAATACTACCTAATAAATACATTGCCAAATCTTGCTTTTTTCTATCCCTATAATATCTCTTTAATATGAATCCCCTTCTCTCTCACCCACATACACCAATTACTAGTGATCTCTTCCTTTTCAGATTTCTTGTGTTTGGTAATCTGTGTGCTCATTGTTTTCCTCCAGTTGAATTCAAGTTCCTTGAGGATATGTAATCTTTGTATTCTGAGTTCTTACCAAAGTACTGATATAATACTCTCCATATGAATAAATATGAATTGATTCTGTGATTTATAGAGCATAGACTACTCAGTGTGAGAAATTTCTGTGCCAATGCAGACATCTCTCTCTCTCTCTCTCTCTCTCTCTCTCTCTCTCTCTCTCTCTCTCTCTCTCTCTCTCTCCCTCCATATATATATATATGCACATATACATATACGTACATTTATAGCTATATATATGAACTATATTTGTGTATGCATGTATAGATATGCGTGTATCTGTACATGTATACACACATAGACACATCTATATCTCTTTGTAGGTGTATCTATCTATCTATCTATCTATCTATCTATCTATCTATCTATCTATCTATCTACCTGTCTATCACAACCAAAGTTGAAGTCCAGTATGAAATATCAAGTCCAGTGTTTTATTACTTCTATCATATACCAGATTTGAACCTTTCAGTGAAAAGTGTTAGATCTGGAGTCAATGAAACAGATATATATTCAAATCCAGCCTCACGCATTTACTATTACTGAGATCTTGCATAAGTTGCAGTCTTTAGGCGTCAGTCTTCTTATCAATAAAATAAGCATAATAATACTACCTAACTCCCAGGGTTGCTGTGATGATAAAATAGAACAAAATTTGGAAAGTGCTTCATGAGTTGAAAGAACTATGCAAATGCTAGTTATTTTAATAATAATAACAATGCTATAAAATGATTCACCTATTTTAAAATAGTATATAAATATAATATTATTATATCATCATCATTCCTGCATGCACTATTACATACTGTCTTTACAGGAATGGTACACAGTAATAGTATTAAATATTTAAATGGAATTTATCTTGATAATCATATCTAAAGAGAAAAAAAAGAAAAATGGAAAAGGAAAAGAGTAGGCAGAGAAAAAGAAAGAAGAGAAACAGAGATACAGTGAAGCACCAAGAGAAGAAACATAGAGAGAAGAGACAGGGCAAAGAAAGAGAGAAAGGAGGAAAGAAGGAAGGAAGATAGATAAAGACAGGAAGGAAAGCAGGAATAAAGAAGGAAAGTATGCAGATGGAAAGATTACATAGATAGATACATAGATACGTAGAGATGTTTTGTACTCCTCCTGGCTTTCTTAGATATTCTTTTCTATACTATGCTCCCCTCAATTTCCTCATGCATACAATGAAGGAATATCTCTAGGACCATCTGAGAGGATTGTTGGGAACTCAGGTTACACTATGTATGTAAAATGATTCACCTACTTTAAAGTAATATATGTGTTTAATATTATTTTTATCATCATTCCTATAGTCACAGCACAATGAGTCTTCATTACACTATCAGGAACTGGTAGAGTGAACTTTTAATAGAATTTTGCCCATTAAACTATCTTTCCAACAACTCATTCTCATTGTCCTAAGTTACTTTAATGATAAAAACCATACTTTCTAATTACTATCCCTATTCATAGACTTCCAAATTGTGGCTAAACCTAATCATTCCAGTCTCACATCACTACTAGACATCATTACAGGATGTCCCCTAGGCATTTCATGCTGAACATGTTTAGAAAAAATTCATTACATATCCCTCTACCCCCCCAAAAACAAACAAAACATAACCAACCAATTAATGAAATAAATAAAACTGTTTGTTTTACACACTTCCCTATTGCTTTTGAAGGTATCCCCATATTTATAATCACTCGCATTGGCAGCCATGAATACAGAATTAATTCTTACCTCCCTTACAATCTCTATATCAAAACACTGACAATAACAACCTTGTTTAACTTTCACAATGTCATTGAAATATATTATTTTCTCCATCAAAGTTTGATCAATCTTCTACAGTTATCAGATTACTTCCAAAATATATCTAGATGTATAACACAAACCTCCAACAAACAAACATGAGCACCCACATTTGCATGCACATGTACACACATTAAAAAATTGTCAATGGCTCCCTATTGATTAAAAAACAAAATACAAAGTCCTCACCCTAGTGTTTGAAATCCTGAGGAATATTGAGCTCATTTACATTTCTCATATTATTATTTCATGTTATTAACCTTCATACATTCTCAGTCACTGATATTCTTTGTAGCTGTTCTCCTTGTACAGCATTTCATGTGCCACATTTGTGCCTCTCCATAGAAGGTTCCCCATATCTACAATCCTTTCTTCCTTCAAAGTTCATACTGAATGGCACTTCTTTTGTAAAGATTTTTTACCTCTATTTTTTCTCTTTCTTGAATATATTATGCATAATTTTCTATATGTCTTTTACTTATTTACTTGAATACATGTTATCTTTTCCTTACTCCTAAAAGAAGAATGTAATTGAGAATAGAGGGTATTCAATATTGTTTGGAACTTCACATTATTTAAAATAGTACTTGTACACCTACAAAGAAGGAGAGAAAATATAATGTGTCAGACATTTTTAAATATTTACTTTCTTTTTGTTTATTTTTTATTTACTTTTTTAATATTCTACAATCACTACCAAAAAGCTTAGATTTTTACCCCCTCCACCTACCCCACTACCACCCCCCATCTCTCCCCAAGATGTCATTCAATTCTATGTATGATCTACATGTACTTTCCTATTGAATACATTTTCACTATAGTCATGCTGTATAGAGGAATTAAAACAAATTGAAGAAATCATATAACAAATCAAAATGCAATACATGCACACACACACACACACACACACACACACACATATACAAAAATGATCTGCTACATTCTGCAAATGAATTCCATAGTTCTTTCTCTGAGTGTGGAAGGCATTTTGCCTTAGAAAACCATTGGGAATTATTATTATTGTTATTATTATTATTTAAGTTCTTCCTTTATTACGAAGTTCCAAGTCTATCAGAAAAAACTCTTGCATACTGTAGTCGTTCCTGTGCATAAAATTCTCCTGGTTCTGCTCCTTTCCCTTGGCATCAGAACATATAAGTCCCTCTAGGCCTCCCTGAAGTCTTCTTGTTCATCATTTCTTATGGCGCAATAGTACTACATTATATTCATATACCACAACTTATTCAGCCATTCCCCAATTGATGGACATCCCCTTGATAGCCAGTTTTTGGTAACTACAAAGAGTGCTGCTATAAATATTTTTGTACATGTGGGACCCTTACCCATTTTTATGATCTCTTGGGGATACAGTCCTATTAGTGATATTGCTAAGTCAAAGGTTATGCACATTTTTGTAGCCCTTTGGGCATAGATCCAAACCACTCTTCCGAATGGTTGGATAAGCTCACAGTTCCACCCACAAAGAATTAGTGTTCCACATCCTCTCCAACATTTATCATTTTCCTGTTCTGTCATGTTTGCCAATCTTATAGGTATGATGTGGTATCTCAGAGTTGTTTTGATTTACATCTCTCGAACCAAGTGATTTAGAGCATTTTTTATGTGACTATAATTTTCTCTAATTTCTTCCTCTGAAAATTGCCTATTCATATCCGTTGACCATTTATAAATTGGGGAATGACTTGTATTGCTGTACATTTGACTGAGTTCTCTATATATTCCAGAAATGAGACCTTTATTCTGGAGATTAGGTATAAAAATTCTTTCCCAATTTACTACAACCCTCTGGGTTTGGTTGTGAAAAAACTTTTCAGTTTAATGTAATCAAAGTTATCCATCTTGCATTTCATAATGCTTTCCATCTCCTCTTTAGCAAAAAATTATTCCCTTCTCCATAAATCTGATAAATACACTATTCCTTGCTCCTCCAGTTTGCCCATGGTATCAATCCTTATACTGATTAGATCGTGTACCCATTTGGACTTTATTCTTGTGTACAGTGTCAGGCAGGGGTCTATGCCTAGTTTTTGCCACACTGCTATCCAGTAGTCTCAGCAATTTTTATCGAGCAGTGAGTTCCTATCCCAGAAGCTGGGGTCTTTGTGTTTATCAAAAAGGAGGTTGCTATATTCCTTGCCTACTGTGTTTTGAGTGCCAAGTGTATTCCACTTGTCTACCCTTCTGTTTCTTAGCCAGTGCCAAGTGGTTTTGATAATCGCTGTTTTATAGTACAATTTGAGATCTGGTAGCATTAGGCCACCTTCCCTAGCATTTGTTTTCATTAGTCCCTTTGATATTCTGGATCTTTTGTTCTTCCAGTTGAATTTTGATGTTATTTTATCCAGCTCTAGAAAATAATTCTCTGATAGTTTAATCAGTATGGCACTAAATAAGTAAAGTAATTTAGGTAGAATTGTCATTTTTATTATATTAGCTTGGCCTACCCATGAGCAACTGATCTTTTTGCACTTACTAAAATATGACTTTATTTGTGCAAAAAGTGTCTTGTAATTGTGTTCATATAGTCCCTGGGTTTGTTTTGGCAGGCAAACTCCCAAGTATTTTATAGGATTTAAATAGGATTTCTTTTTCTATCTCTTGTTATTGGACTTTGTTGCTGATATATAAGAATGCAGAAGTTTTGTGTGGGTTTATTTTGTAACCTGCAACTTTGCCAAAGTTGTTTATTATTTCAAGGAGTTTTTCACTTGACTCTCTGGGATTCTCTAAGTATATTGTCATATCATCTGAAAAGAGTGATAACTTAGTTTGTTCTTTCCCTATTCTAATTCCTTCAATTTCTTTATCTTGTCTAATTGCTACAGCTAACATTTCTAGTACCATATTGAATAATAATGGTGATAATGGGCATCCTTGTTTCACCCCTGACCTTATTGGAAATGCATCTAGCTTATCTTCATTGCATATAATGCTTGCTGAAGGTTTTAGGTAGATACTGCTTATTATTTTATGGAAAGTTCCCTTTATTCCTATGTTCTCCAGTGTTTGTAAAAGGAACGGGTGTTGTATTTTGTCAAAAGCTTTCCTGCATCTATTGAGATAATTATGTTGTTTTTGTTAATTTTGTTGTTGATATGAGTGATAACGCTAATAGTTTTCTTAATATTAAACCAGCCCTGCATATCTGGCATCAATCCTACATGATCATAATGTATTGTTCTTGTATTCATTTTGCTAAAATCTTATTTAAAATTTTTGCATCTATATTCATTAGAGAAATTGGTCTATACTTTTCTTTCTCTGTTTTGTCTCTTCCTGGTTTAGGTATCAAAACCATATCTGTATCATAGAAAGAACTGGGAGGACTCCTTCCCCACTTTTCAAAAAGAGTCTATATAGTATTGGAATTAACTCTTCTTTAAATATGTGATAGAATTCACTTGTACATCTACCTAGCCCTGGAGATTTTTTCCTAGGGATTTCATTGATGGCTTTTTCAATTTCTTTTTCTGAGATGGGTTGTTTAAGTATTCAACTTCCTCTTCTGTTAATCTAGGCAATTTGTATTTTTTAAAATATCCATCTCATTTAGATTATTGAATTTGTGGGCATAAAGTTGTAATTCCTAAGTAAATTCTAATTATTGTTTTAATTTCCTCCTCATTGGAGGTGAGTTCATCCCTTTCATTTTTCATGTTAGTAATTTGATTTTCTTCTTTCTTTTTTCTTAAGCAAATTGACCCAAAGGTTTATCAATCTTATTGGTTTTTTTTCATAAAACCAACTATTGGTTTTATTTATTGATTCATTTTTTTTCTTAATTTCAATTTTATTAATCTCTCCTTTGGTTTTCAGTATTTCTAATTTGGTATTTACTTGGGGATTTTCAATTTGTTCTTATGCTGTCTTTTTCAGCTGCGTGCCCAAGTCATTGATTTCCTCTTTTTCTATTTTATTTATGTGGGCATTCAAAGACATAAAACTTCCCCTAAGAACTGCTTTTGGAGTATCCCATAAGACTTGGTAGGTTGTCTCATTATTGTCATTCTTTTGATTGAAGTTGTTGATTGTTTCTGTGATTTCTTCTTTAACCACAGCCTCTTTAGGATTAGATTATTTAGTTTCCAATTGATTTTTGGTTTATCTTTCCATGGCTTTTTGTTACATATAATTTTATTGCGTTATGATCTGAGAACAAAGCATTGATTATCTCTGCTTTTCTTCACTGGGTTGTGAGTGAAGTGTACATTATTCCTCCCTGGTTGAGAGATATCTGTTAGGTTGCTGGGCAGGGTTGGATAACCTGCCTAGCAGCATTTTTGTTGGGCCCCTGTCAAAATGTTATTGCCCCACTGGGTTGTGAAATATCTGTTGAGTTACTAACAGCCATTTTCCTGTTGAGTCCCCTTGCATGGCAACAATTGTGCTCCCCCTGCCAGAACTGTTCTTGTTAGACCCCTTTGCCAGGCAACTCCCTTCTACTGGGCACCCCCCTGTCTGACAACCACTTTTTGTTGAATGACAACAATTCTCTGATTGGGTCCCTTTCTTGGCAGCTTCTTTCTGTTGGGGTCTCTTACCTAGCAGCAAGCCCCCAGCCCTGTCAGGACTATATTTGTTGTAGAAACCGCAAGCCTGTACTGAGAAGCTCCGAAATGCTTAAAATGCACACACCCACCTTAGTTTGGGGCTGTCCCCTCTGGATTTTCCCATGAGGCAGGCTCCAGCCTGGCTAATAAAGATGCTCTAGAAATTCCCAGTTGACTCTTGCCTGTGAATTATTTACTATGTCCATTTCAGTGAGGTTTTTATATCCTAGTACATGGTCAATTTTTGTAAATGTGCCATATACTGCTGAGAAAAAGGTATGTTCCTTTCTATTCCCATTCAATTTTCTCCAGAGATCTATCATATCTTCTTTATCCAGGATTTCATTTACCTCCTTAACCTCTTTCATATTTATTTTGAGGCTTGATTTATCAAATTCAAGGAGGGGGAAGCTGAAGTCCCCGACTTGTATAGTTTTGCTGTCAATTTCTTCCTTCATTTCCCCCAAACTCTCCTCTAAGAATCTGGATGTTATATCACTTGGAGTACACATGTTTAGTAATGATATTGCTTCATTGTCTATGGTGCCTTTTAGCAGGAAATAATTTTCATCCTTATCTCTTTTGATTAGATCTATTTTTTCTTTTGCTTTGTCTGAGATTAGGATTTCTACTCCTGCTTTTCTTACATCAGATGAAGCACAATGCATTCTGCTCCAATCTTTGACCTTTATTTTGGGTGTGTCTCCCCACCCCCATTTCAAATCAGTTTCTTGTAAACAACATATTATTAGATTATGGCTTTTAATCCATTCTGCTATATGTCTCTATTTCATAGAAGAGTTCATTCCATTCACATTCACAGTTCTGATTACAATTTGTGTATTTCTCTCCATCCTCTTGCCCACCATTTGTGCTTTTAGCTCTCCCATCTCCCTTACCCTCCTCAATAGTTTTCACTTTTCACCACTTCCTCCTGTTGTCTTCCCTTCCTTCTTTTAGCCCCCCCTCCCTTTTCTTCCCCTTTACCCTTACTGCTTCTTCACTCCCTTTTAGCTTCCCCATCCCTTTCTTCCCCCTTCCCCTCCTACTGCCTATGGAGCTAATTGGCATTATCTACTTAAGTTTATTGATCCCTCCTTTAAACAAATCAGATGAGAGTACCTCTCAAACAATGCTAATCACCCTCCCCTCTTTCTCTCTACTATAGTTTTGTACTTCTTCCTGTGATGTAATTTACTATTTTCTGCTTCCTCCTTTTTACACCTTCTGTTAAAATCCCTTGGCATACTTAAATCATATTTTTAACATGGCTTCATTTAATTTTTACTTGTTCCCTCTCTTTATATATATCCCTGTTATATTTCATAAGATATGCATAATTCTCAAGATTAACAGGTATCATCTTCCCTTATAGGAAGGTAAACAATTTACCTAAATTGTGTAACAAGTTGTTTTTTTATTTTCCCCCCGGTTTACCTTTTTATGCTTCTCTTGATACCTGAATTTGAAAATTGAATTGTCTGTTTAGTGCTGGTGTTTATGTCAGGAAGACCTGGAAATCCTTTACTTCATTGAATGATGGTCTCCTTGTTTGAAATGTTATGCTGAACTTTGCTTTTGCTGGGTAGTTGATCCTTGGTTGTAGTCCCAGCTCCTTTGCCTTACTGAATATTGGATTCCAATTCCTTATATCTTTTAATGTAGAAAGCTGCAAGGTCCTGTGTGATCCTGACTGTATCTCCTTGATATTTGAATTGTTTTTTTCTGGCTGTCTGTAGTATTTTCTCCTTCACTTGATAGTTCTGGAATTTGGCAACGATATTTCTTGGAGTTTTGAGTTTGGGATCACTTTTGGGAGGGGAACGGTGGATTCTTTTGATGCCTATTTTGCCATCTGGGTCTAGCACTCCTGGGCATTTTTCCTTGAGAATTTCCTGGAAGATATTGTCCAGACTCCTTTTTTCATCGTGGCTTTCTGGCAGGTCAATAATTCTTAAATTTTCTCTTCTGGATCTATTTTCTAGGTCAGCTGTTTTTCCAGTTAGATATTTTACATATTTCTTCTATCTTTTCATTTTTTAGATTTTCTTTGACTGATTCTTGCTGTCTCATTGAGTCATTAGTTTCTACATGCCCAATTCTAATCTTTATCAAAATGTTTTCTTTAGTTAACTTTTGCATCTCATTTTCCATCTGTCCATTTTTTTCTTCCTTTTAAGGAGTTATTTTCTCCAGTTAACTTCATTTTCCATTTGTCCAATTTTCCTGGTTAGGTTTTGTGCTTCCTTTTCCATCTATCCAACTGTTCCTTTTAGGGAGTTATTTTCTGCAGTTAATTTTTGTACTTCCCTTTCCATTTGTTCAATTTTCCTTTTCAAAGAGATGTTTTCATCAGTGAATTCCTTTTTTATAATTTTAAAATCATTGGGAAGTTTTTCTTTTATTTCCTTCTTCAACTGTTCCAGGAGAACTGTTTGCGTATGCGAGCAGTTCATAGTCCTTCTGAAGTTTCAGATGGAAGTATAGTCTCAGTATTGACCTCTTTGCTATTTGTGTTTTTGTCCTTATCCCCATAGAAAGATTCTATGGCTTTTCTCTCTCCCCTCTCTTGCTTTTTCTTGTTCATGATTTTGATTGTGTGTTGTAGTTTCTAGTTCTTTCAGTTAGAAGCTGCAGAAATTGGTGTTGAGCCAATTTGTGTGAAAAAGCTAAGAGTAGGTTTTTGTTTTGTGTTTCTCTGATCAGCCCTAGGGTTAGCTTGTTAAGTGTGGGAAAGGGGTGGTCTGTTCATGGGAGATCTCCTCAGCTCAGCTGAGGCAAAGGCAAGCTCAGGGGATGGTGATCCCAGCTGTCCTATTGTCTTCCCATTTCCCCTGGAGTGCTGAAGCATGCCTTGATGCTAGTCTTAGTTCTCACCCCTTCTGGGGATCCTCTCCTGGTGCTGAGGTTTGCCTGGGTCCTAGTATGATTTTTCTCCACCCTGGGTCCTCTGCCCTTCTGGTTTGCCTCTGCTACAATAGGAGGAATGTCCCTTAGCTCAGGTGTTATAAGACTATTTGTCCCCTCTACTGTTCCCACTGATGGAGGATTTTTCTAGGGAAATATTTTTATGGTTCTTTTGAGGTCATGAAGTGGGGAAGAGAAAGCATTTACTGATCATTCTGCCATCCTGGCTCCCAGAAGTTCAAGTACCAGCAAAGCCGAGCCAATGAGAGCTGCTGAGAGTCAGATATAGGCACAGTAGCTCCTGAGATGTTCAGCCCACAGATGAAACATCAGTAAGTCACCTACTTGAACTAGTTTTAGAGACCATCAATTACTTCCTCTACAGAATAAGTATAATAGTATTTATAACTCTCTACTAGACCAGGTAACTGTGAGGAAAGTACTTTAAAACATTAAAGCACTATATAATTGTGAATTTTTGTTAAAGTCTTTGATATTCAATTCCCCTATCTGCAAAATGGTAATATTAACATTTCTTCTACCCACATTAAGGAGTCATTACTGGCCTGAATGAGATAACATGTAAAAAGAATTTTGTAACTTTGAAGGAATATACACGCAAACACATCTGTATCTATCTACACACACACACACACACACACACACACACACACACACATTAAATGATTGTGTAACGGAGCCCTAAAACATGCACAAAGCAGGTGTGATGGAGTCTTTGTGAACAGTTTGATAAACTTTTTTTCCAGGAGAGCCATAAAAATAGAGAATGGAAGTCCCTTGCAGAGACTGTATGGATTTGGAAACAATTGTAACTAGCTCTATTCTAGTAACTGCATGGTTAGGAAGCTATTCATCTGGGACTGGGACTGGGTCTGGCTTAAAAAAGACTGAGTCAAAGTCAACTGAACCCCTTTAACTATACTCCCATTTTACTCTAGTCTGGTGATGTGAGATCACTATCTTGTGAGAGAAAAGACCTTGGGGCCTTTTTTTTCTATGATACCATGTGAACCTGTGGAAGGGCTTTCATCTTTGCCCTCTAAATCTGTTCTTTTCAATTTTATGTGAAAAGAATGTAACCTCTGATGTTATTAGTTTTGAAGTCATGAGACCAAACCCCAGGAATCTTAAATTTGGAGACTAGGCTGAGTTAGAGAGTGAAAATTGAAATCCCTGCCAATGGAAACTGAGACATAAAACCATCCACCAGACCAAATCTTGGCATAAACATGATGGGACTGATGTTACTAGGAGCTAAGTTGAGTGTATCCCTGAGGTAAGCATATATGCATGTGGGTATGGAGGAGATGTTGGATGGCTGGGCATGGGGGAGAGACATGGGAGGATGGCAGTATTTGCATGGTTGTTCTTGCTGTATCTTCAATGACTCTTTGTAAAAACTAATTAATGTTAAGTAATTGAATAGAACTGGGGCACTGCTCACTAGAATATGTAAGAGTAGGAGGAATAATCCAGCAGAGGCCTGAGCTAATGACCTTAGAGAAGAAACAACCTAAAGGGTCTCATGGGCTGATGTAGCATGACTCACTTTGTGAAAATAATGTATATCTGCTATTTAATTATTTGAAAGTGAATACTTGAAAGTTTATCAATTTTATCTATGCATCAGAAAATAAATAAAATTTATAGTTTCAAATAATTACTTCAACTTATTTCATATATCTTGTTATTTCTCTCAAAAAAGCTTGATGTTTTAGAATCTATTTTGAAGTTTACAAAGTTCTTTATTCATAATCACCCTATCAGGCATTATTATTACTATTTTTCTGATAGGAACCTGGGACTTCAAGTATTTAAAGAATTATCCAAGGACATATAGTTACCAAGTGCCAGAAACAAAAATTAAACCCAGATTTCCTGAATCCAACTGCAAAGTCCTTTCTACTCAAACATGCTGCCTAACATTTCTGTGAAAAAGGATCAAATATTCTTCCCATTTTAAAATTCAAAGAAGCATCACAAAAAGGAAGGAAATGGATATGACTGGAATACTTTACCAGTTTTTATTTTTGACTACTGGAAGAAATAACCTCCTAAATCTATGACTATCCTGAGAGGGTTAGTAACCCTTTCTTCTCCTAAAAAATTCAATCTAAGAACGATTTGTAAGAGAACTTATCACAAGAGTAAATAAGAGGCAAAGTGATTACTAAGGGAATCTGGAATAACAATAAAATTTGGTCTTAATATCGAATTACTTTTATCATCAATATTCATGAAGAACTAGGTCAAAAATTACTCTAAGAACTCCAGAGCTGACACTAATATGAAATACTACCTCAGTAATATAATTGACACAACTTGGCATTTACTTACTGCTAAAACCTATCTTTAAATATTCCATTATCATAGAAAAAGGTGGACAAACCCAAAAGAAATCACCCTGGAGAAATGAATCAAGACATTAATACGTGTCTGAAATTTAATGTGTGAAGGAAAGCAAATGTGAAGATTTGTAGGTAGGCTTTCCTGCAATAAAAATGCCAGAAAAGTAACATGAGAAATTAAAAACATATTTTGAGGAAGAAAATAGAAATTAAAAGACTGTGAAATAATGTTTCTGCATTAGACCAAAGTGAATATTATATAGTCAGTGAAATAGTTGTTAGTGTTTTCTAAATAATAAAAGTAGAGATAAATATAAAGTGATCATTTAGAAGTTTCTCAATTTCATCTATGCATTAGACAGTAAAGAAAATTGATGCTTTCAAATGCTTCAAATTATTTCAAATATATACATGTATACACATACACATATGTCTATATCTCTACCTACTTGTTTATCTATCTATCTATCTATCTATCTATCTATCTATCTCTCTATATCTCTCTATCTAAGAACAAATATTAAATCCAATGCACTCAAATTTACTAACAATAACTATAAAGGCATACATGGGACCAAAAGCCAGTTTGAGATGAGTGGAATGTGCTTAGTTGGCAATTAATGTGAAAACACACAACAAGAGGATCAATTTTAGTGATTCAATATATGTCAATATATTAACATATGACATGAAATAGTCAAGAAAATTAATTCAATATTAGGATATATTAAGGAGGACATGGTATCTAAGACATAGTAGTGACAATTCTATTGTCATACACAAAGTCAGGGCTTTGGACCAGGATACCAGTATTAGGGGGTAGAGATGCTTTCTCTTGAGGGTGACTGATCTGCTTCCTCTCAATGATGAGCCCCATCCCTATGCCTTCACTATTAGTTCACTGTCCTTCAGTGTCACTGTCTTGTCAATATGGTACCCCTGACATGTTGTTGGAATGGATGTTAAAATATATAGAGAGTTTGTCCTTCTATGACCCTATATAAAAGCGTCTTAGAAGCATGCTTCCACAAAAGGTGATCTAATATGTAATGGAAGAGCATTGCTCCCTGATTCAGAGCATGAATAGGTAAACTACATTTACTTCCTTTAACATATGAAAAAGGTAAGCTACTGAGGATGAATCAAACATGCATTCAAAAGCTACAGGTAGCCAAGGCATTTCTACTTTCCTAAGTAAAATTGAGTGATACTGGAGTGCCAATCATTGATGATTGATGTGGACAACACATTGCTCTAGGAGGCTTGAGCCAAAAGGAATATAGAATAAGCCCAGTTCTTCAGAATTACACTAGATCCTTGTGAAATGACATTATTGTCAGTCTCTGAGTATTTTCACACAAACTCATGCTCACACTAATTGGTTATTTTTCTCAGAGAAATGCTTAGTTTATACTCTTCCTCAGGATTTTTGGAGTATATATGAAGAATTGCAGTGATACTTAAACTTTATTGGCTGAAAATTCCATTTTAGTGTTTTCTCCCTAATATTAATCACCAGTGATTATTGCCTCAGTATCATGTATCCAATCAAAATTAATTTGATTTTATAAATGGATATTTTTTGAGGAAGAATTATAAGAACAGAAGTTCAAATGCCTCAACCCAGTGTAGATGTATCCCTTTCTCTTTGACACATTAAGGCTTAAGAACAGTGAAATCAAACTTAAAGCAAATTTTACAAAGTATTTTATCCACTAAAATCACTCTCAAATGTAACCCAACTGATGGACAAGTCCCTCACTCTCTTATAAGCCCTAGCATCTTGGCTATGGGGTCAATTCACAGCTGAACCTTGTATCTTGGAATCTGGTAGTTTACTCTCCCAAACTTTTGAGGTTCACAAGGTCACAGTAGTCTAGCAATCCTTCACTTGTGAGCAGGAAAGAAAAGAAAGCAGATGCCAAAGCAACACCAGAAACTAATCCTCATGGAAATGGTAACAAACAGAGTGGGAACATAATTGTTCTGAAGAAATCTCTTTTCTCACTTAGAAGCTTACAGCATCCCTTGCCTGTAATCTTGAACACAATCAGGGAAGAATAGGAAAATGCCTTGGCTAGTTACAGTTTTTAGATGCATTCTCATTTCCCACTCAGTAAACAAACAAAAATTATCCTCATTTTAATGTGATAAGGAAAATAATACTTGATATGGGTCATGGAGCATGAACTTTGCATTCCATGTTATCATGTTTTTCAGGAAGCAGACCAACTGGTCTCTTGTACAAGGGTACATTGTTCTCCAAGAGTATGTTCCTCACATCCTGAGGATTGGGCTTACATGGGTCAGCCTATTATTTTTTATTAATTATATTTATTTTCAGTGTTCTACAATCACTACCATCAGACTACTATTCTTGCATGAGAGCTACCAAATGAGATGTTTGAGTTTTCTTTGGTGCTCTTGAGAAAGCTGCAATATCTCTTCCCATAGAATGATCCCTTCTGATGTATGGAAGTGATAAAGAGGTGGTATGATGATGATGATGATGATGATGATGATGATGATTGTTCAAATAATCACAGTGTAGTGTTCAAGTTCATTCAAGTGGTTATAGAATGCAGAAAGTCATCAATGTTTAGTAGAAAAAAGAATGGAATAGAATTCATGAGAATAGCTTGATTTTGAATCCTGGCACCAATTAGCAATATGGCTTAAGCAAATCATTTGACCTCTCTGGGACTTAGTTTACTCATCTAATAAAAAGAAGATATTTGTGTACAGAGTCTCTAATATTTTTGTCTCTTCCTGAGTTTATTAATCTTTCTAGTATATCTGGTTGCTGTACAATACTTTAGAGATTGAATAAAATATCCTTCATTGAATGTAAGTTACACTGTTCTTTTTAGATAATTGCTCTTTCATAGAACCACAGATTTAAGACTGGAAGAGACTTTTAGACTCTTTTACTAAGGATAAGGCACTTATTGTGTGTCCATATCCTTTTAGATGAACATAAGCTATTTCTAGAGGAAAGGTCAGCAGAGTTGTGGGCAGAACCATGGACCTAGATTCAGGAAAAAAAATCTTCAAATTTTACCTCAGACACTTATTTGCTGTGTGATCCTAAATAACTCAATTTCCCTCTGTCTGCCTTAGATAATAATAGCACCTCCTTCTTTGCATTGTTGTGAAGGTTAAATCAAATAATATTTGTAAAACATTTGTTATCCTGTGCGCCTCTAACACAGCTAGGTGGCACAGTGGAAAGAGTACTGGACTTAGTGTCAGGAGGAACTAAGTTCAAATTTGGCCTCAGGAATCTACTAGTTGTGTAGCCCTGGGCAAGTCCCTTAAGCCTATTTGCCTCAGTTCCTCATCTGAAAAATGCACTAGAGAAGGAAATGGCAAACCACTCCAATATCTTTGTCAATATGTCAAATGGCGTAGTGAAGAGCTGGACATGAGTAACTGATTAAACAACAACTCGAAGTATCATAGTGACTGACACAATAGGCAGTTGATATATGCTTGTTTACTTCCTTCTTTGAGGACAAGAATTCGCTGATATTTTATCTTTTTACCACCCCCCCCCAGCAAATAACAATGTACCTTACACATTATAGCCATTTAATGAATGGAAAGCCAGAAGTTATGCCTCTGTTTATGTTGAATGAGTCCCCATTAGTTTTCTTTGTATGTGCATCACCCTGTTGATGTGGTGTACCAAAATAAGTTGTTGGGTTTTTTTGTTTTGTTTTGTTTTTTTAGACCTCATCATTACTATGACATGAGATTTGGTCAAATGATGAAAATCTGAGGGAACTAACAAATAGCACAAAATTTTACAGACCATTTTGCTACTAGGACTAAGAAATGATAGCAAAACCCATTTTATATTGCATACCTTTGTTGGATTACTTCATCTGGTATTAGGAATCTGTCTTCTAAATACTCTAGGGAAAACAATCAGTTTCTCTACCAAAGACTGTTCCTCTTTCTAACTGAAATATATTAAGTGAGATCAGCCTGTGCCATTTGAGGCAGACTGAACTAATAAAACCTGGCATTGGGACCATTTTATTCAAAGCTTTCTTCTGTTTAATTCTCTGCTACTCGAATCAGATGGTAACCTGATCCTCTTGACCTTTTTAGAATACCACTCTCTCCAGGCAGATTTCTACTGGCATATCTGTGAACCTCCTCTGACCTTTCTCTAAACTCCCCTTTGTGTGGTCACAACCTGTGTCCTGAAAATCAGCAAAAGAATTGATCATGATCTCTGAAAATTAAAGGAATTTCATTAGACCTACATAGGTATGTCACATCATGGACAGTCTGGGGATTGAATAAGTACAACCTGTTCATAAGCTCAGTCCACAGATATACTGTTATCATATTATAGGATGGAAATGACATTCTCACTCCACAAATCTTCAGTATTATTCAGAAAAATCAGATCCCACTAAAATTTATAAAAACATTGGTATTATTCTCTAGTGTAATACATGTAGATCCTTAAATTGAGAGAATTCAAGTGTACACAGTAATGTGGAATAGCAAAAGAATGTATTCTTAATGTGCATGAATAATATAGAGAATGAGAATAATAGAGAGAGAGAAGGAGAGAGAGAGAGAGAGAGAGAGAGAGAGAGAGAGAGAGAGAAGGAGAGAGGGGGGGGGAGAGAAAGCCTGTAGGCCTAGAGCTGGGCTTTTTGCTGGCTTTTAGTGGACTTCAAGTTTCACATATGTCAGTAGAATTGGGTAGCCAATAAAATTAATGCCATGTTAAGCTACATCATGCAAATCACAGTATCAAAAACAAGAGAAGGTCTAGTCCTATTTTCTCTGCCTTGGTTTGATACCATCTGGAGCAACATAGCTAATTCTACACATTATACTTTCAGAAGTCCATTGACAAGTTGCAAGTACATTCCTAGGAAGGTGACTAGGATGATGAAGAATAGGGGTTTTGTAGAAGCACTTTGAAATGGATCTTGAAAACAGATTATTAAATTTTTGTTGCAAGCATTTATACTTAAAAAAATTGCAAATATTGGATAAACAACAGCTTGATTTATTGTATTTTTCCTTCTAGACATAAGAAAGTGATGAGGAAAATTCTATAATAGAGATTGAACTTAAAAATATAACTTAAACATTTCCTAGTGTACCTCTGATGGAGGGACTCAAAACCATTCTATAGGAATGACATACCCCATTATAAGAATTAACTTATTTTAAGACTAAAGGAAATATAAAATTTCCTCATGTCTATATGATTCCCTCCTCAACCATTCCACAATGCTTATATTTAAAAAAATAGTTAGGAATACAGTCACACAGAGCAACCATTTAGGAAAATTTCCAATATTTAGGCAGCTGTTAGATTCCATGCATTAATTTGCACCTACACTCACGTCTAGATAAGCCATAGTTTCACAATTTAGTTATAATTCAGGTTACTTGTCATAACAGCAGATCATCTTGTAATATCCTCTAATACATGTCAAGATGTGAAGTTTGGGAAAGGACAGAAGTTTCTTTGAAATTATATTATTACCCAAGGAAGTGGAGGCAACCGGGAGCACTAGCACAAACCTCCTGCTGTGAAAAATTCATCAGGTCAAGGGCCTTTACGGATGTATGCCTCCTCCTCCCTAGCTCCTTCACAGCTCATTCCTAGTCTCTCTCTTTGAGAGTTTTATGCTGTGGATTCTTTTTTTAGGTCAGCATTTTATGTCCTCATTACTTTGTACATCCAAGCACCTTACACATTGGTTCTGAAATGCTTTCCAGTTTCAGAAAGTTCTCAGGACACGAGCAAACAGAATTCCTCTCTCACTTAGGGCCCATGTGTTTGGGCCATGTTCACTCCCCCTGAATGAACAATCTATATATGTTCTGGTCTGATAAATGTATCATATCATAGCACTTAACTTATGTTGCTTGGGGCTTACTAGGCTAACCTCCACATCTACTTAATCAATTAGCCAATACACATTTATTACACATTTATTACACATATATTGTGTTGGGAATATAATGTGCTGGGCCTTAAGGGTTATAAGGAAAGGTAGAAAGCATTATCAGAAGACTCAGAGGCGCAAACAAATTGTTTTCAAGCATGTGAATGGTTATCATATTTTCATCATATCATAAGTATGGTTAGATTTGTTTTATTGACCCCAGAAAGTAGAAGCTACAACATTGAGAAGTAGGTTTTATGCAAAATCAAAATAGACTCTTGAAAAATGCTAGTGTTTTCCAAAGATGGTGTGGGCTAGCTTAAAAGGGAATGAATTCTCCATAGTAAAAAGTCTTTAAAACACAAAACCCAGAATTTTGGAATTCTGAGGGACCTCATCATTCAGCTAATCCAACACATGCTTTAAATAAAAATTCCTCTTTTGAACTATTCCTTTGGGGTACTTTTGTTTTCTTCCCCACTTCCTCCCCCAATATTAAGATCATCTTGACCTTTTGGTAATGTCTACCTAATTATCTTCTTTATATTCTCTTTGGTCAGTTCTAATACTTGTAAACAGATATCCTTTGCTCCCTTAGTCCCCTCTCTTTTTCATGAGCATTGTGTTTAAGGGCCTTCATCTTCTTGACTGCCCTCATCTGGTTACTCATCACCTTATGAATGTCCTCCTTAAGCTATATTATTAAAACTTAATATAGTACTCTGGATGAATTCTGACAAAGACAAAGAATAATAGGATTACCACCTTGTCCCTGGAAACTAGGTCTCCTTTACAGAGAGCATTGAGAGATTAAATCAGCTATTTGTCTTCCTGATCACATTTCTGATTCATGAGATTCTTGAAATAGAGAATGGATTATCATTGATGTAGATTCTATGGAGGGAATTCCTGCTTAGGAGTATAATTAAAGAAGATGACTTGTGAGGACTATTGGAACTCAGATCCTATGATGATCATTGTTCTCTGATTCTGTGATTAAAATTAGACTTTCTAGGAGCAAGAAATTTGGTAAATAACTGCAGTGAAAAGAATTTTAAAGAGACAAACATGAGAATTTTGAAGATTCTAGTCATGGTTCTCTCTGCATATTGTTATTTTGATTAAATATTGATTAAGGAGGCTTGTCAATACAAAGCTGATTGCTAAAGTCAGAGAAAAATAAAAGTTTAAGAAATCAAGTGAAGATATCCCAGTGGAAAAAGAATGTATTTTGAGGAAAAAAATGAAACTCATTTTGAATTTCTGCTCTGACAAATAATACCTGTGTGTCCTCAATCAGGTCACTTAAATTCTTGGAAGCTCAATTTCCTCATCTACAAAATGGAGAGTCTGAATTGTGTGATATCTAAGAGCTCTGCCTTATTTAAAGCTGAATTATATGAAAAGAAAATCTAATTCCAAATTATGGTCTAGAAGTTGGCAAGTAGAAGTAGGTGACAGGAGAAAAAAAGTCATAAAATAGGCATGTCAGGAGGGGAATGTAACAGATATTTGAATATTCCCATAAATACTTAATATATTTCTTTACAAAAAAGGTTATAAAGAAAATAAACACTAGAGCTTTTGTACAAAACTCATTTCTGACCCTACAATGGAAAGGCCATGTTGTCAGGTAGTTATCATTGTTGCTCATCCTTTGTGTTCAAAGAGGACCATTGACATTAGGAGTATGAAATTTTGACTTACACATGGGTTGGATTTGAGTGAAGCAAAGCTGAACAGATTTCTCAGTCTCACTCCCTCTTCAGAATCATTGGAGTTCAGTGGCAAAACAAAGGTTAAGATGAGTTGCAATGGCCTGGGATTCAATAGGTGACCTTGTACTTTTTAAAAGTTAAGGTCTTCCCCACATCTCCATTTGTCCGAAGTCATGTCCATTCGATGAGTAGGAGCTAGGTAAAAATTGAGATGGAATATTGCCCAATTTACCATCCCAAAAATATCAGTCTAGGAGGGGAAGACCTTCAAAGTTTCTGGCTATAACAGAAAACAATTGTTATCTATGCTTATTCTAACTCATTATCACCTGAACAATTATCCACAGAGGCTTGTGTTGTGACTACTACTATATTTGATGAAAAACTGGATGATTTTGGTTTAAAAGTGTAGTCAAATAGCTCCATTAAGATGCAGTGGAGTTTCTTAAAAGCCTGATTTTCACAGCTATGAACTCAAAAAAAAAAAAAAGAACTCAAAACTAAAAAAAGAACTAAAAAAAAATAAAAGGAAAACAGAACAGGACAAAAGTAAATTGTTTTAGGATTTTTAGGAGGAGAAAGATGAGGAGATAGACACAGAGAAGATGAAGGAGGAGGAGGAGGAAGAGATTGAAGCGGATGAGAAGAAAAAGAAGGGATCATACAAAGCTGCAGCTATATAGATATTAAATGACTAATCAGGAGGGATGATGTCATTTTAAACAGATCTGAAGGGTAACTGAAGACCTTGTAAAATTCACCAACTATGTGGAGGCATTTACATTTTATTTTATTTTAAAATTCAAAAGTCTAAGGGGCATGAGAAATTAAGAATCTCATGTCAGTATTGAAAACAGAGAAAATTCTGTTTACAGTTAAGTAAATGTTTTACAAGTAAAAAAAGAGACAAAACCTGCTTATTGAATGATATCTCCAGCCCAGAAGTCTTAATTATATGATTCACGTTCAAAGGTTGATGAGGAAAAAGCATATGAGTGTGGTAGGAGTACACCTGGTAGGTATACCTGGCGTATCTAAGACATAATCTCATTAGATTGGTTATAAGAACATATACCAGAAATACTCTCATACTGATGAACTTGACTTGGTCATTTTCTTGGTATCATTACTTAAAACAAGTTACTAAAAATGGGGAAATGAAGCATATATGTAGGTGGAAACTCAAGCCTGGTTATGGATGTTGGATATCCTCCTACCTAGAATATTCAGGATCATGTCTCCTATTGGAAAACACACACACACTCACACACAGAAACACACACACACACACTCACACATTTTTCTCTGTCATATATATTTTCTTATGGAAATGGTTATTATATTGCTAACCTGATTATGCACTTAAAAATTAATGGCACCAATTTCCCTATTTTATTGTGTTTTTTAGCCACTAATTGAACTGACTACAATTTATTTATACTTTATAGGCTACATGATTAATTTAGCATTTTTGATTGACTAAATACTAATTTATTGTTATACCTATTTTTCTTTCAGTCTAGAAATTTGTGGAAATCTATTTTCAAGTAGAATTCAGAGGATGTATTTTTAAAGTAGAAATATATTGAAAATAGAGTTCAATGACTACTAGTTTTCAAGGAAATTTATATAAAAAGAAAAAAGCCTGGGGAGTTGGTTCAGTCAGTATCCTGTCAATTGTTCAATCTACTAAATATTGAAAAATACCTGGAACTTTAATAGCAGTGACTAGTAATTGAAAATGAATTTACATAGGACCTTAAAAGGAGGAAGAATCATTGGTTAAAAATATAGAGCCTCTAATGAGAGAAGAGGGTCTAAGAGAAAAAGAGACTGAAAAATAGAAAAATTGATTTGTAGCTTGATAGATTGGACATTTATTTTGATCTTACAATGTACTAGAAATAGTGCTGTGGGCTAAGGACATATTTTTTTCAAAGTTTCTGATTTTTTCAGATTTTTAAAATTTATATTTTATTTATTATTTTATTCATTTAATAAAATTGATTTCCGAATTCTCATCCTGTCATTGAAAAGGTAATGTGTTGAATCAGTTCACAACTCTACCAAGAATGTATAGTGCCCTTATTTTTCACATTTCCTGCAATACAGGTAATTTTACTATTCTGTCACATTGGTCAATTTTGTAGGGGTAAGGTGGTTCCTTAGAATTCTGGTAATTTGCAGTCCTCTAATCAATAGTGCTTTAGAGCATTTTCTTATGATTATAGATAGCTTTGATTACTTTCCCTGAAGTCTTCTGGTTCATATCTTTAGACTACTTGTCATTTCAAGATGATTTGTATTCTTATAAATTTGACCCAGGACTACATATATGTGAGAAATAAGGCCTTTATCAGAGAAACTTTCTGTAAAAATGTTTTCTCAGTTTCCTTATTTTATTCTAATCTTGGGTACATGTGTTTTATTTGTTAAAAATCTTTTTAATTTATTCAAAATTATCCATTTTAAATCCTGTGATCTTTTGTTTCATTATAAAGTCTTCCCTTATCCATGGATTTAAAGGAAAAATTTTTCCTGCTTCCCTATTTGCTTACTAACTTGTTATGTCTAAACAATGTATGTATTTAATCTTTTTCTTGGTATATAGTGCAAGATATTGGTCTCTACCTAGTTTCTTCAAGACTACTTTCCAATTTTCCCAGTTTTTTGGTCAAATAATGAGCTTTTGCCCCCAAAATTTGAACTGATAAATTAAGTTAATTAAACAGCAGATTTGTAAGGTCGTTCACTACTATGTACCATTTAATAACTAATCTATTCCACTGACACATCGCTATTTCTTAGCCAGTGTTGTTTGACCATTTCAATTACGTCCAACCCTTCTTGATCCAATTTGAGTTTTCTAGGCAAAGATACTGGAGTGATTTGCTGTTTCTTTCTCCAGCTTATTTTATAGTTGAGGCACATATCATTAAGTGACACATCTAGTAAATGGTTGAGATCAGATTTGAAGTTAGGAAAATGAATCTTCTTGACTTCAAGGCAGGTGCTACATCACTATGCCACCTACTTGCCCCTTCTTACCAGATGGCTTTCAAGATTACAGCTTCATAATAGATTTTGAGATATGGTGTTATTTGATGCTGCTAGGCCACCTTCCTTCATTTTTTTCACTGATTATCCTGAAATTATTGACTGGTTTTCCTCCTGTTGAATTTTGTTGTTGTTTTTTCTAGCTCTATTAAAATATTTTTAGTAACTTTATTACTATGGAAAATTATGAACTCTACATATACATTCTTTCTTGTTAAATTATTTTATTTGTTTTCTGTGTTCTACAATAGGTTCCATCTGTCTTAGATTTTTTTCCCTTCCCTCCCTCTTTTTCCCCCTCCCTCCACACTCCTTCCTTAAGACAGCATACAATCTTATACAAGTTCTACACATATGTTCCTATTAAATATATTTTCACCTTAGTCACGTTGCATAGAAGAACTAAAATGAATGGGAGAAACCAAGAAACAAAACCAAATGACAAATACATTCTAATTAAACACATTTTTACATTAGTCATGTTGCATAACAGAATTAAACCAAATGGAAGAAAGCTTGAATCAAACTAAACAAAACCAAATATAATAAAAGAGAAAATAGTTTGCTTCATTTTGCATTCTGACTTAATAGTTCTTTCTCTGAATGTGGATCATATTTTGTAATATGAGTCCTTTGGAAATGTTTAAGTCTTCATCTTAAAGTAGAGAGCTAAGTATATAAAGAACAGCCCTCACACACTGTGGCATTACTGTGTAAAATGTTCTCTTGCTTCTGCTCATGTTACTCAGCATCAGTTCTTATAAGTCTATCCAGACATTTCTGAAGTCTACCTATTTGTCATTTCTTATGGCACAATGGTATTCTATCACATTCATATACTGCAACTTGCTCATCCATTACTCAGTTGATGGGCATTCCCTCCATCTGCAGTTCTGGCCACAACAAGAAGAGCTGCTATAAATATTTTTGTACATGTAAGTCCTTTTCCCATTTCTATGATCTCATTGGGATACAATCCTAAAAATGGTATTACTGGGTCAAAAGGCATGCATATTTTTATAACTCTTTAGGCATAGTTCCAAATTTCTCCCCAAAATATTTGGATCAGCTTACAGATCTCCCAACAATGAATTAATGTTCCAACTCTCCCACATCTTCTCTAACATTTATCATCTTCCTGTTTTTCCATATCAGTCAATTTGACAGGTGTGATGTGGTTCCTCAGAGTTATTTTGATTTGCATCTCTCTAATCAGTAGTGACTTAGAAATTTTTTCATATGATTATAGATAGCTTTAATTTCTACCTCTGTAAAATTATTTCTCTATATCCTTTGATAATTTATCAATTGGGGGATAACTTGTGTTTTGGGACATTTGATTCAATTCTATATGTATTTTAGAAATAGGCTTTTGTCACATACACTAGCTGCCAAACTGCTTTCCCAGTTTTCTGCTTCCTTCCTAATCTTTTCTCATTGGGTTTGTTTTTGCAAAACCTTTTCAATTTAAAGTAATCAAAATTGTCTATTTTGCATTTCATTATGTTCTCTATCTCTTGTTTGTTCATAAATTCCTCCATTCTTCAGAAACCTGAGGAATAAATTATTCCATGTTCCCATAATTTGTTTATAGTATCAGATTTTATGCTGAGATTGTGAACCCATTTGAGCTTTACTCTGGTATACAGTGTCAGGCATTGGTTTATGCTCAGTTTCTGCCACACTGTTATCCAGTTTTCCCAGAAGTTTTTGTCAGTCAGTGAGTTCTTATCCCAGAAGTTTGGATTTATCAATTAACAGATTGCTATATTCATTGACTACTGTGTCTTGTGTACCTAATATATTCCAGTGGTCTACTCCTTTATTTCTTAGCTAGTACCAAGTCGTTTTGATGATTGCTGCTTTATAATACAATTTGAGATCTGGCCTCTTCCCTAGGGGATCTTTTCATTAGTTTCCTTGATATTCTGCACCTTTTGTTCTTCCAGATGAATTTTGATATTATTTTCCCTAGCTCTAGAAAATATTTGTCTAGTAGTTAAATGAGTTATTTTTAAAATTATGGGTAGAATTCAATTGTGAATTCATCTGGTCTTGGCGATTTTTTTTCTTAGGAAACTCTATTGTAGCTTATTTTTTCTAGGATGGGGCTATTTAAAAATTATATTTCCTTTCTGTTATTCTGGTCAATTTATAGTTTTGTAAACATTTATTTGTTTCCATTAGATTGTCAGGCTTTTTAAAAAAATACACTTGGACAAAATAACTCCTAATATTTATTTTTAAATTTCTTCTTCTGAGGTGGTGAAGAGAAAGAGGGGATACTCAGAGAAGAGCATATTAAGGGAGGCAGTGGTCAGAAGCAAAACACACTTTTGAGAAGGGACAGGATAAAAAGAGATAGATAAAATGATAAAGAAGTAATAAACTGACCATAAGGACTCTTTTGTGCCTGGGATCTATGACTATGCCCCCTGGTCTTTTCTGACCCTGCAGCAGTTTTCTTCTCTGCCCTGGAAATGAACCATAAAATTGAAGGGTAATAAATTTGCTAATCAGAACCAGGTATACCCAGTGCCAGGACAAAGTCCCCTTTAATCTCTTTCTGACCAGTTGTCTGACTTCCTTGATCTCTCTGGACTGCAAACTACTGAAACTGCTATTAGTGCCCTTGCACCTGCCTCCAAGGCCTGCATCTGTGGCTGTCCCACACACTAGTGTCACAGACCTCTCCTGCCAACCTTCCCAGTTGTCTTAGCTTAGAAAAATGTTTCACCTCAACATTTTTTTTTGGCTCTGTCACTCTAGAATTCAATTTGAGGTATTACTTTAAAATTGTTTAGAGAGAAAGATTGGGGGATATCAGTTGAGTTTCTCACTGTACTCTGCCATCTTTGCCTCTGATTTTAGCTTTATGTTCTAATAGAAATATATGAAGTCCAAAAGAGAGTTGTTGATGTATATGTATCTATATTTGTTACACACACACACACATATATATGTGTGTATATATATATACATATATATGTATATATATATGTATATTTAGAAAAGCATTGGTCATCAAGAAGTTTAGACAAAAGTCATTGTAATACGTCATAAAGGGAAATTAATTCATAGGTAGATCTGAGCCTGGGTTGTCTATAGCAAAAAAAAAAAAAAAAAAAAAGAGGATAACTGATATGTGTACAAAGTCAAGGCTTGTTCTTCTGAGCTTAGCTCTAATTTTTCCATTCCATATCTTGTTTGTATAGGAGTTTGCATGTTGTATCCCTTCTCAGCCTCTGAGTTTCTTGTGTAAAGACATTGTTTTATTTAGTTAATTTTCCTTTTTTCTCATATCTCCAGCACTTAGCACACAATGTCTGGCATGTAGCAGATGCTTAATAAGTGTTTATTGACATGACTACTTACTATGAAAATTGAAATGCATATAAAAACTTGAGTTGTATGTCCTACCCCCTCTTGATCATAATGGTGAGAGTTTATTTCAGAAATATTACTCAATACAATGGGAGCTAGCACTGAATTCCTTTCTTGATTGGACAACAACTTATCCAGACTGATATCCAGAGAGATGATCCCCCTTTAATGGTACAGACATGAGCACAATCATGTAAATAAATGACTATAGGCTTTGTTTGGATTGAGACCAGCCTTAAGATTTTAATAGCTTTGAAAACACCACTAAACTGTTCAAAGTTGATCAGTCACAAATAGTCATTTGAGCAGCGTAAAAAGACCTCAAAAAATATCAAATAATATAAAGATTCAACTTCCAACCACCACAGGGGCATTTTATTATTTTTAGGTTTTATTTTATCATTTTTCCAATCAAAACTCATCCAAAAATTCTCAAATGGAATTTATTAAGGAGAAGATAAATGAGCAAACACATTTCATATGTAAAAGTATTGTGGTATTGTTCAGTAATTTGTCATGTCCAATCTTTGTGAATCTGTTTTCTTGGCATTTTAGAAGTAAGGAGAAACTGAGGCAAATCAGATTAAGTAATTTCCCCAGGGTCACTGAGATAATAAGTATCAGAGGCTGGATTTGAACTCATAAAGATGAGTCTCCCCCACTGCAGGCCTAGCTCTCTATCTACTGAACCATCTAACTGCTCCTGAAAAAATAATAGGAAAAGAGATGAAAGCAAGATGGATGCACAGCACTACCAAAGAAACACCAGAAGAGCAATTCTATTTGCTGTATAATAGCAGTTTTAAAGGTCATACACAGAATGAATGTGAAGAGATGAATGAATGAATGAAGAGAATCGATCTTCAGTAACACAGAATTTGATGTCTAAAGCATTAGCATTGGAAAAGGAAGATGGAATCAGAGATGAAAGTATTTCCAGAACTGGAAAACAGTTGATACAATTTCATGGGCCTATTCTATCTGGATTCATTTGTTGCTCTGCAGAAATATGATGAAAACTGACAATAGGTAATGTTCTAAATTAATTTATTCTAGATACAAAATAATTAAAATATAGAAAACATTTTGTGAGATATTTAAGAAGAATATGTTTACAACTTGTGAAAAAATAATAGTTGGTGAACTGAGAAGATGCTGGCTACTCTTATTTGGAATAAATAAAAATCACTTTAAATTTTAGTTTTATTCTTGTTTGTGTCAGTTATAGATATATACTGTGGCTCTGATATATCTAGTTCTTCAATTATTGTTTCAATATCACAATTATTTGGATCTAATTCCAGACTTAATTTAAAATGTTGGTGGAATACTATTAGCAAAAACAACTGCCATCTGATATCTGAACACTTAAATTATCTATAGAACCTTTGTAGAACCTTATAGAAAAATAGAAAAGAGTAGCAGTCAACATCAGGAGAGGAGTAGTATTTCAAACTAAAGTTATATCATTTTAGAAAATTGGAAGAGACAATTGAGATGGGAACTCATAAATACAATAAGTTTATTTTTATTGTATGAGTGTGATGTTTGTGGAAAGAAGCTCAGAGAATATGTGTATGTGACTCCTAGATGACTTCAGGGAGATCTAGGAAAATGTATTCTTTGATGGAAGATCTCAGAAATCACCTTAATGAAATACTGGGCTTCATTTCAAAGTTTTGCAAATGGATATGTTACAAAGCTCCTTGTGATGTTAGGACTCCTCTAGAGGAGTCCAGATACCTTGCAAACACCTATGTAATACCTAAGTAACTGGAATTTTCAAGCAACATCCTTCACACAGCCTAGGGATATACAAAGGGTCATAGAATTTTGCAAAAACATGAAATAGAAAAATTAGAGATGTGTGGGAATTGTAGAATAAAGCAGCTTTATTACAATCATAGAAAACTGTGGCTGTGAAACAATAAGAAATAATAAAGCAAAATAAGTAAATAAATATAAGAAACAATATCAATAATTTTATGTGAGAAACAGTTCAAAAGGAGACAGTCTAAAAATTATCTATTATCTGAAAATATTAACCATAAAACAAATCAAAAACAATTTTAAGAAGTTACAAGCAAAAAAAAAAAAATTGCCCAGGACTCAAAAGCAGTCAAAAGAGTCAAAATAAAAAGAATCCACTGGTAACCTTCTGAAAGTAAACCTCCAAATGAATTGTTCTAGTAATATCATAATCAAATTCCAGAGCTCTGATGTAAGAAAAAAAGAGAAAAATGCTGTAAAGAACCAAAAAGAAAGACTACAAATATAAAGGAACCACAGTATACATTGCTTTTAAGACTTGGCAGGTGGTATTACAAAGATGAAAAGAGTTTACAATCCAAAAAGTTCAATGGATAAAGATTTACAGTTAAGAATAATGCTTGTCACCAAAATAAGTCAAGATCTGTATAGGAAAAATAAACTTTAAAAAGATATTATCCAAGCATCCATGATGAAAAGGCAGGAAATGATGTAATATTTTAAAATAGAAGTACAGGAACAAAAACAAAAAAAACAAACAAATCAAAAACAGAGGAAGAAAAAAGGAAATGACAACAAAAATCATGGACAGGCACACACTTTATTTTGAAAACACAAAAATTATTTAATTTATAAATAAAGGTAGGAAATGCTTTGTATTTCTAAACTGAAATGAAAGAGCAGCGTAAGTGGTAAATTGAATTTTACTCATGAGAAATAAAATGGAAAGCTCATAGTATAAAAAAACCCTGGAAAACAAGGGCATGACTAGTTATTAGTGAGTGGCTAAATAAATTGAAGTATATAAATGAAATTGAATATGATTATTTATTTGGCAATGATGAAATGCACAGGATGAGAGATAACATGGAAGATTTCAAAAAAACTGATGCGAGTGAAGTATGTATAACCAGGGAAACAATTTATAGCACGAAACTCTTATCATGAAGAAAAAAACATTATTGGGAGACAGTAATTATTTCAGTGCAAAGATAAATCATAATTTAGGGAAATACAGAAGAAAAACCTCCATACAAACGCAAACTGCTTAAAATGAAGAATCAAACATACATTGATATGTATGGGGGATATGTGGGGATACCAAATGTGGAAATTTATTTGGTAGGATTGTCCATCTTGTTTTATGAAAATTTTCCTTGATTTTTATTATTTTGTCATTAATTTGGGGAAATAGTAGAAGTAAGAAATGATGAATGCTCATAAGAATAAATTTTGAAAAATTGGTTAATGGTATTATCTCGGAGGACCAAAGGCTATAAATACTATACAGATAGTGTTAAAGAGATTGGGAAGGTAAGAAGAGAGTGAATTATCTGATTCTCAATAGAATAATTAAATTGCTTAAGTACAAAATTAGTAAAGACTTCAAGATTTCCTAAATTGTCCAATAAAATGCTTTTAATTTTGTCTTTAGACAATGTTATTATCAAATTTTTACAGTAAGAAAAAACAAGCAAAGAGAAGCAGAGAAATTCTTCTGTCCCAGTGGATTTTTCCCAGTTAAACATAGGCATCCAAGTAACTTCTGGGCATCTGCCACTTTCCAATAGCTTAAGAAAGGGAAAACAGTTGTAGATGAGAATTATTCAGAAGTGTTAATGTACTTAGATGACATTGTTTTTTGAAGAGCCATTAGAATAACATAAAGAAGGAATAATGTAATAATTAGACTGACTAGAGAAAGCTAATTTTAAATTAAGTATTTTTTAAATTTTACTTCAATTTTGCAGAATCTCAATAAGGAAATGCTGATTTACAAAAAATAAAAATAAAATAAAAACATTCTCTAAATAGATATGCCCAAAGAATCTATGAATTTTCAAATCTTTTCTAAGAATAAAGTTTACTGAAGGAAATTTATAATGAATTATCTTTATATTACTAAAACAACAAATAGTATTACAGAGAAATAATTGAGAACAAAAATATATCAACATAGACCAATAGATTCTACAATTTCTGAACTTATTCAAAGAATTCTGGAGAGATTTAAAACAGTGAGTTTTTAATGATCTGTCTGTTATCTTATACTTACACTTGTTTTAGCTCATTCAAATGCAAACAAGCCTTTTATTTGACACATAAAAGCTAGCTTGTAAGGCTTTGAGTATAATAGTACTAAGAGAATGAACGTGATCACCAACGAGTACAGAACCAATGCCGTCATGAATAGAGGATTTAGTGACAATAACGTGCTGCTCTATACATATATTGGAGTTCTTAGCCATTGGGGCACATTTACTTCTCCTCCCTCCCCTCTCCCCCCAGGAGATGTGTAGCACCATTGTTCAGTCAGAAACAAAAAATTCAGCATATACTACCAACTAAGGATATCTATTGTGGATGTTAGGGATCTATCTTGAAGGCCATTTTATACCAAGACTGTAGTAGACAGGAGTGAATACTACATGTAATACCCTGTAAATAGTATCACCTTCAAATGAAAATATGATTGAAAATCTAGATCTTCCTACCAACAGTATGTTAGCAGCATAAATGAACATTATTTCATTAAATCATTTTTTTCCATCTTCACTTGCCTAAAGATGATTGATGGAGAAAATATATGGATGGTGAAATGTGAGAATAATATGGATCAAGAAGTGAATCAGTAATGAAGGATAAAGGACAAATTATAATCCCCAGAAGATGCCTCATTGTTATAATGAGAGCCGTTTTAATTTTAAAGCACAGTACCATAAACAAAAATTGTGGATAGAGTCTAAAACTGTTTAAAATATACAGTTGCTATTAATGCTTCACACATATGCATTATATTTAATATTATTGTAGAGTTGATGTACTCCAGGTGATTTTTGTTATGAATATATAATGTATTAGATATATTTATACATAAAATTTAAATACACAAAGTATTTTAATGAACAAATGTCTACATATAGCTTTTTCTTACTCTTTCAATTGTTAGTAATAATAATAGTAACCAAAACAATGACTTACATTTGTATCACACTTAGTATGTGCCAGGTACCATGCTAAGTGCTTTACAATCATTAATTAACTCTTTTGATCTTCACTACAACCCTGGAAGGGAGATGCTCTTATTACCCATATTTACAGAAGAAGAAACTATGAAAAACAGGAGTTAATATCATAACAGGTCACATAAATAGTAAGGGTCTAAGACTGGATTTGAACTCGTGTCTTCTTCAGTCCGGACCCAGTGCTGTATCCTCCGTGCCAACTTCTGATCTCTAAAATTACATTTTACTCACATTTTATACATTTTACATTTGGTTATCTGTTTGAGTATTAACTCCCTCCCTCCCTCTTTCTCTTCTCTCTCTCTCTGTCTCTCTCTCTGTCTCTCTTCATCTCTCTCCTTTTTCTCTTTCTTTTTCTCTTTTTGCTTCATTCTCTCTTCCCCTCCCTTGTTCTCTACCACCTTTCATTCTTCCATCTTTTCTTTATTCCTTCACTCCTCTTTCCCCCTTTACATTTCCTTTCTGGTTCTAATGTCTTACACAGTATTGAAGGGATTGGGGGCTGGGAGGCTGGGCCTGTAGCAGTCCAAATGATATTCACCAGCTCAGACATAGTGCCAAGAACTTTTTTATTTGCTTTTTTGATTAGGCCTCTGAATTCATCAGAGAGAACTTCCATCAGTAAAGAAATTTTTCTTCTAATACAGAGTCCATAACTGGGATTTTAATTTATTTTCCTGACTTGATGAGGGTCAAGTGATTTACTTGGCATATAGTAATCACTTAGTACATGCCTCCTGAATGACTTAGCAATAGAGAAAACAGTCTTCCTTGTCCAAGAAATCCACTGATCAATGGATTGGTGAATATATAAATCCCTAACCCAAAATCTTCCCCTCAGACTAATCATGAACTTGAAAACTGAAAAGCAAAGAAATATTTTCTTCTCTATTCCATGTCCTACAAATTCTATTCTAAGTTTTTCATTTTACTGATATTTAAATAGAATATACCATACATCTTCCCTCAATTTCCTTTTATTTTTACCACTGAATACAAAGTAGTTGCAGATCTGTAATTATATCAATGTGCATAATCCCATCACTAATCCCTTCCGTGCTTTTGAAAATAGTTTTATGATTTGCCATGGCCAAAATAAATTCCTCACTGTTTAGTTTACTTTATGATAATGAGAAAACTTCTTTGATTTTAGGTAGGATCATCCTTAGACAATAAAGACACAGTTTTTCAAGGACATGTATTTGAAGTATTTGAAATATATCTTCTCAGAGCTTTATTCTTCTGGCAGAAGGGAACTAAGACAAGGTGACTGGAACTTGGTCCCAGGATATGAGATTTAGAGGGTTTAAGCTCTCTTTCTTGGAGTCTTTCTGAAACTTAAACATTAACAGGCCTAGCACTCATTAGCAAAAATAAAGATTAAAAAAAAGTTTCCAGATTACATATTGTTCTCTTTCCTGTAGCCATACTTCCTCCATAGTAGTTGATGTGTTGTCCCAGAAGTTGATGTGTTGTCCCAGAAGTCCTTTTGCACTAGGTCTTATGTTACCTTTTCTTCCTTCACCTGAAATAAAAGTGTGCTATGTACAAACTGACATGGAAGTGACTATTGACTTTTGTCCCAAGCGTAAAATCCCTAGCTATAATTCTGACCAACGTAGCCATTAAAAATCTAGAATCAATTTGATTCAATGAGAGAAATAGTCTTCATGAAGATAATCTTGATTCATATATATACAGAGCCACATGCACATACATACATACACATGTATGTGTATATGATCAGAAAATTTTCAGTCTTGTTCAACGCTTCTTGACCCCATTTGGGGTTTTCTTGATAGAGACACTGGAGTGATTTGCCATTTCCTTCTGTAGCTCATTTTATAAATGAGGTAACAGGAAGATAGGATTCAGTGACTTATCTTGGATTACACAGTCTGTGAGATCAGATTTGAATTCATGAAGATGAGGGTACTTGAGGCCTGGCATGCTAACTACTGCATCATCCAACTGTGTGTGTGTGTGTGTGTATGCATCCATGTATGTATGTGTGTGTGTGTGTGTATTCACTGTTATGTCAGGATTTTCACACTGCCAGGTCAAACACCATGCTTTCCATGATGAGATGCTGAAAGAATTGATGTGACAAGGATTCAAATGTAGAATTATATTCTACATATATTTCCTGTCTCTCATAATTACCACAAAGTGGAATCTCCTGCCTGAGTGGAAATTGAATTTCCTTTCAGTAGAGAACTTAACAAAAAAGCCTGGATAGATAAGAATTCTTTGGATGTGTTGTATGGTAGATTCTTATGCCATTGTTGGTTGGGACAGATGACTCATTGGTTCTGGTACAAATCTTGTCATATCAAAGTTGGTAAAGACAGAGATGTCTAGGTGGCCAGATGAATAGATCACTGAGCCTGAATTCAAGAAGACAAGAGTTCAAATGTGACCTCAGTTATTAACTAACTATGCAATCTTGAACAAGTCACTTAACTTTGGTTAATTTCAGTTTCTCAATTGTACAATTTGGATAATAGTAATCAAGTGAAATAATATTTGTAAATCACTTAGCACAGCACTTTGCACAGAGTAGGTATAATATAAATGTTAGCTATCATTTTCATCTTCATCATCATCATCTAATTCTGAGTTTGGTGAAGATTTTACAAATTAAGGATCCATGAGCAAATGGAAGCAGTAACACAGATCAATGACCAATTCATTAACTATATTTATAGACAAAAGTGTCTCTGAGGCCCTAATAAATATTTGAACTCTATTTTCACTTCCTCCTCCTTTAAGACCTTCACAAAAAAGTAAGGTATAATAAGGAAGAATACAAATAACATATCAGAAGTAAAACCAGAAAGTATTAAATGAACCACACACACTGTATATAGGGTGTCATAATAATTTCAATGATTAGGGATGTATAAGTAGTAGCAGGATGCATTATTCTAAATTACACTGAAAATCTTTACAAATTCTAGAAAGGGGGAGAAGTTGGTGAGGAGAAAATTTACATGACTTTTTTCTGGTGTTCCATTTCCTAAATATATACATTTATATGTTACTATGATTTCCTAAATATATAAAATTTCTATAAATATTGTTATTTTGTCATAGTAACTGAATATGTTCTTTATTTAGGTTCCTGCAACTTACAAACACAGATTACTCTTTCTTCTTTCTGGCACATATTGTACCATGTACTAAATTTGCTATGTGATTTTTTTTTATTATTGAAAAGATGCAAGTACGTATAATAAAATGACAGTGTTACAAATTTACCTAAGAGTCATTATAGTATGTTGAATTAAAAGTAAAACTGCAAATAAGGAAGACCTCTCAGGGCCTCAGAAACTTGTGAAGACTGTAAATTAAAGAAGTGGTTCTAATTGCATTCATAGACAGACTTTGCCCACTAGTAGCTCTCTCAATGGGAAAGAGGAGAGAAAGGTAGGGTGAATACACGCACCAGAGGTTAATAAAGTAGCCATTGGACAAAATACTTACCCTAAAGTGAACATAATCATGAACAGTTGGATCCTTATCTGGTTCACTGAGATTCTTCAGGGTCTATAGTAGTTTGAAAGTTATTGTTTGCCTGGATATAGCTGTTGTCATCTAGTGGAATATGATAAAGTTGTCCTTTATCCAAATTTTCTCTCCTCTGTATGTTCACTATCCAGAAAACTAGGATCACTACCTTCTTTTAGGTTCTGTATTGGAATGTAACTTACTTATTGTCTATACATTTATATTTTAACAAGTAAATTTTATTATTTTATTTGTTTTCAGTGTTCTACAATCACTTCCACATAGTGATTTTCCCCCTTGCTCCCCTCCTTTTCCCCTACTCCCTAATTCCCTTCCTGAGATGGCATACAATTTTATATAGATTCTACACATACATGCCTATTAAATACATTTTCACCTTCATCATGCTGCATAGAAGAATTGAAATGAATAGGAGAAATCATAAAACAAAACAAAACATAATGCAAATGAAATTAATCTACTTCATTCTGTAATCAAATTCCATAGTTCTTCCTTTGGATGTGGAAAATACTCCACTGGGAATTTTTTAAGTCCTTGCATTGCAGTGAAATACTAAGTCTAATAGAATTATTCCTCACAAACTAGGGATGCTTCTGTGTACGAAGTTTTCCTGGTTTTCCTTCTTTCACTCAGTTCATATAAGTATCAGTATCACTCAGTATCAGTTCATATAAGTCTTTTCAGATCTCTCTGAAGTCTTCCTTTATGAAGTCTTTCATTATTTCTTGTAGCGCAATAGTATTCTATTGCATTCAAATACCACAGTTTATTCAACCATTCTCCAATTGATGGACATCTCCTTGAATTCCAGTTTTTGACCACTACAAATAAATCTACTGTAAATACTTTCGAACATGTGAGACCTTTCCCATTATTATGATCTCTTGGGGATACAGTCGTATAAGCAGTATTTATGGGACAAAGGGTATATGCTGGGTCAAAAAAATGTATGCACATTTTTGTGTCGCTTTGTGCATAGTTCCAAATTGCTCTCCAGAATGGCTGGATCAGTTCACAACTCCACCAACAATGAATTAGTGTTCCAACTCTCCCACATGTTCTCCAACATTTTTCATCTTCCTGTTATGTCATTTTAGCCAATCTGATAGGTGTGATGAGATATTTCAGAGTTATTTTGATTTGCATCTCTCTAATCAATAGGGATTTAAAGCATTTTTTCACATGAATATAGATAACTTTACTTTCTTCCTTTAAGAACTGTCTGTTCATATCCTTTGACAATTTATCAATTGGGGAATGACTTGTATTCTTCAATATTTGACTCAGTTCTCCAAATATTTTAGAAATGAGATCTTTATCACAGGCAATAATTGCAAAAGTTCTTTCCCAGTTTTCATTTCCCTCCTAATATTGGTTGCATTCGGTTTGTTTGTGTGAAACGTTTCAATTCAAAGTACTCAAAATTATTTATTTCACACTTCATAAGTTTTTCTATTTCTTGTTTAGTCAAAAATTCTTTCTTTTTCCATAAATCTAATGAATACAATATTCCTTGCTCCACTAATTTGTTTATAATATCATGCTTTATACTTAGATCATGTACCTTTTAGACTTTATTCTTGTGTGTGTTGTCAGTCATTAGTCTTTGCCTAGTTTCAACCACACAATTATCCAGTTTTCCCAACAATTTTTATCAAACAGGGAATTCTTATCCCAGAAACTAGGGTCCTTTGATTTATCAAACACTAGATTGCTATATTTATTGTCAACTGTGTCTTGAGTACTTAAACTATTCCACTGGTTTACCCTTCTGTTTTTTAGTCAGTACCAAGTAGTTTTAATAATTACTGCTTTATAATACAATTTGAGATCTGGTAGAGGTAGACCATCCTCCATAGCATTCGTTTTCATTAGTTTCCTTGATATTCTCGACCTTTTGTTCTTCCAGATGAACTTTGATATTACTTTTTCTAGCTCTAGAAAATAATAATCTGATTGTTTGATTGGTATGGCAATAAACAAGTAAATTAATTTAGGAAGAATTGTCATTTTTATTATATTGACTTGGCCTACCATGAAGCAAATTGTGTTTTTCCACTTAACTTAAATATGACTTGTGCAAAAAGTGCTTTGCAAGTGCTGTGTTCATATAGCCCCTGGGATTGTTTTGGGGGGTAGACTTCCAAATGTTTTATAGTGTCTACTCTAGCTTTAAATGGGATTTCTCTTTGTATTTCTTGCTGTTGGGCTTTGTTAGTAATATATAGAAAGGCATATTTGTGTGGATTTATTTTGTAACCTGCAACTTTGCGGTTTTTCATAAAACCAAGTCTTTTTTTTATTTATTAGTTCAATAGTTTTCTTTATTTCAATTTTATTCATCTCTCCTTTGGTTGTTAGTATTTCTAATACGGTATTTACTTGGGGATTTCCAATTTGTTCTTTTTGTAGATTTTTCAGCTGCATGCCCAATTTATTGACCTCCTCTTTCTCTATTTTATTCACGTAGGCACTCAAAGATATAAAACTTCCACTAAGAACTGCTTAAATTTGATATGTTGTCTCATTATTGTCATTCTCTTGATTGAAGTAATTGAATGTTTCCATAATCTGTTCTTTAACCCACTCATTCTTTAGGATTAGATTATTTAGCTTCCTATTGATTTTTGGTCTATCTTTCCATGGACTTTGATTACATACAACTTTTATTGCATTATGATCAGAGAAGTATGTGCTCATTATCTCTGCCTTTATGCACTGGATGGTGAGAGTTTTATGCCCTAGTACATGGTCAATTTTTGTATATGTGCCTCGTGCCACTGAGTAAAAGGTATATTCCTTTCTATCTCCACTCAATTTTCTCCAGACATCTACCTTATTCACCTCCTTAACCTTTTTATTGTTTGTTTTGAGAATAAATTTATCAAGTTCAGAGAGGAAGAGGCTGAGATCCACCACTAGCATAGCTTTGCTGTCTATTTCTTCCTGTAACTCCCTTAACTTCCCCTCTAAAAATTTGGATGCCATGTCACTTGGAGCATATATATTTAGTAATGATATTGCTTCGTTGTTTCTGGTGACTTCTAGTAGGATATAGTTTCCTTCTTTATCTCTTTTGATTAGAACTAATTCTGCATTTGCTTTGTCTGAGAATCGGGTTTCTAGCCCTGCTTTTCTTTATATCAGATGAAGCACAATGCATTCTGCTCCAACATTTTACCTTTACCCTTTGTGTATCCCCCCATTGCAAATGTGTTTCTTTTAAACAACATATTGTTGGATTATGGTTGTTAATCCATTCTGCAGTCCATCTCCGTTTTACTGGAGAATTCATCCCTTTCACATTCACAGCTTTGATTACTATCTCTGTCTTTCCCTCCATCCTCTTTCCCCCATTTCCTCCCTTTTCCTTCACAAGAGAGTTTTAATTGTTGACCACCACCTCCTGAAGTCTTCCCTTCCTTCTTTCAGCCTCCCTCCTTTTCACTCCTCTTTACCCTTACTGCATCTTTCCTCCATTTTAGTCTTCCCTCCCTTTTCTTTCCCCCTTCCCCTCCTATTGTGTATAGTGCTACTTAGATTTATATACTTAATTAAGTTTGTTTTTCCCTCCTTGATCCAAATCAAATGAGAGTAAATATCTAACAATTCTCATCTCCCTCTCCTCTTTCCCTGTACTGTAATATAATTTTGAACCTATTTCTGTGACATAATTTGCATTTGCTGCCTCCTCCTTTTCTCATCTGCTGTTACACTCCCTTCATACCCTTTAATCACATTTTTTATCATCACATTATTTGCTTTATACCCACTTCCTCTATCTATGTATACCTCTTTCACATGTTGTAATAAATACACAGTTCTCAAAATTAACAAATATCATCTTCCCTTAGAGGGATGTAAATAGTTTGCCCATATAGTGTAATAAGTTTTTCTTTCCCCATGTTTACTTTTTTATGCCTCCCTTGAGACCTCTGCTTAAAGATTGAATTTTCTATTGAGTTCCAGCCTTTTCATCAGGAAGGCCGGGAAATCTGTTATTTCACTGAATGTCCATGTCCTTGCCTGAAATACAATGCTCAGATTTACTGGGTAATTGATTCTTGACTGTCATCCCAGCTCCTTTGCCATATGGAATATCATATTCCAATTTCTTCTATCTTTTAATGCAGAAGCTGCAAGGTCCTGTGTGATCCTGATTGTAGCTCCTTGATGTTTGAGTATTTTCTTTCTGGCTGACTGCAGTATTTTCTCCTTCACTTGACAATTCTGGAATTTCACAACAATATTCCTTGGTGTTTTTAGTTTGGGATCCCTTTCAGGTGGTGAACGCTGGATTCTTTTGATGACTGCTTCACCCCCAGTGAAATCTAAGACCTGCGCAGTTTTTCTTGATGATTTCCTGGAATATATTGTCCAGGACATTTTTTGCATCATGACTTTTTGGTAGGCCAATAATTCGTTGATTTTCTTTCCTGGATCTGTTTTCCAGGTCAGCTGTTATTTCCAATTAGATATTTTGCAATTTCTTCTATCTTCTTCTTCTATCTATATTTTGTTTGACTGATTCTTGATATCTCATACAGTCATTAGTGTCTGTTTGCCCAATTCTAATTTTCATCAAATTGTTTTCTTCAGTTAACTTTTGCATTCCTTTTTTCCATCAGTCTAATTATTCCTTTTAAGGATTTATTTTCTCCAGTTATTTTTTTTTGTACTTTCTTTTCCATTTGACCAATTTTACCAGTTAGGCTTTGTGCTTCCTTTTCCATTTGTCCAATTTTCCCTTTTAAGTAGCTTTTTTCATACTTTCAAAAATCTTTGGCCAATTTTTCTTCTATTTCTCTAATTTGGCTTTTTTTTATTTAGTTAAATATATTTATTTAACTTTTCACATTCATTTTCACAAAATTTCAGGTTCCAAATTTTCTCCCTTTACCCCCTCCGTACACCCCAATACACTAAGCCTTCTATTTTCCCCTATCACCAATCTACCTTCGCTTCTGTCATCCCTCCCTTCCCTTGTCCCCATTTCTCTTTTGTCCTGTAGGGCCAGATGACTTTCTATTCCTCGTCAACTGTATTTCTTGTTTCCTAGTAGGAAGAACAATACTCAACAGTTGTTCCTAAAACTTTGAGTTCCAATTTCTCCCAATCACTCCCCCCCACACACCTAATCCCTTTGGGAAGGCAGGCAATTCAATATAGGCCAAATCTGTTTAGTTTTGCAAATGACTTCCATAGTAGTCGTGTTGTGTAAGGCTAACTATATTTCCCTCCATCCTATCCTGCCCCCCATTGCTTCTGTTCTCTCTTTTGATCCTGTCCCTCTCTGCTGATTTCAAATTGCTCCCTCCTCCCACTGCCCTCCCTTCCATCATCCCCCCAACCTGCTTATCCCCTTCTCCCCCACTTTCTTGTATTGTAAGATACGTTTTCATACCAAAAAGAGTGTGCATTCTATTCCTTCCTTTAGTCAAATGTGATGAGAGTAAACTTCATGTTTTTTTCTCAGTTCCCTTCCTTTTCCCTCCCTTAAACAGTCTCCTCCCTGCCTCTTCTATGAGAGATAATTTGCCCCATTCCATTTCACCCTCTCTCTTCCCAGTACATTTCTCTCTCACCACTTAACTTCATTTTTTTAAGATATGATCCCAACCTATTCAATTCACTCTGTGCCTGTGTGTGCGTAATCCCACCAACTACCCAGATACTTAAAGGTTTCAAGAGTTACAAATATTGTCTTTCCATGTAGGAATGTAAACAGTTCAACTTTAGTAAGTTCCTTATGACTTCTCTTTGCTGTTTAGCTTTTCATGCTTCTCTTCATTCTTGTGTTTGAAAATCAAATTTTTTTTCAGCTCTGGTCTTTTTTTATGAAGAATGCTTTAAAGTCCTCTATTTCATTGAATGACCATTTTTTCCCCTGAAGTATTATACTCAGTTTTTCTGGGTAGTTTTTAGTCCTAGTTCCTTTGACTTCTGGAATATCCTGTTCCACACCCTTTGATCCCTTAACGTAGAAGCTGCTAGATTTTGTGTTATCCTGATTGTATTTCCACAATACTGAAATTGTTTCTTTCTAGCTGCTTGCAATATTTTCTCCTTGACCTGAGAGTTCTGGAATTTGACTACAATGTTCCTAGGAGTTTCTCTTTTTGGATCTCTTTCAGGCGGTGATCAATGGATTCCTTCAATACTTATTTTGCCCTCTGGTTCTAGAATCTCAGGGCAGTTTTCCTGGATAATTTCATGAAAGATGATTTCTAGGCTGTTTTATTGATCATGGCTTTCATGTAGTCCCATAGTTTTTAGATTGTCTCTCCTGGATCTATTTTCCAGGTCAGTTGTCTTTCCAATGAGATATTTCACATTCTCTTACATTTTTTCATTCTTTTGGTTTTGTTTTATGATTTCTTGGTTTCTCAGAAAGTCATTAGCCTCCATCTGTTCCATTCTAATTTTGAGAGAACTATTCTCTTCAGTGAGCTTTTGAACCTCTTTTTCCATTTGGCTAATTCTGCTTTTGAAAGCATTCTTCTCCTCATTGGCTTTCTGAACCTCTTTTGCCAATTGAGTGAGCCTATTTTTCAAGGTGTTATTTTCTTCAGCATTTTTTGGGGTCTCTTTTACCAAGGTATTGACCCGTTTTTCATGCTGTTGTTGCATCTCTCTCATTTCCCTTCCCATTTTTTCCTCCACCTGTCTAACTTGATTTTCAAAATCCTTTTTGAGCTCTTCCATGGCCTGAGCCCATTGAATATTTATTTTGGATGTTTGGGATACAGAAGCCTTGACTTCTATGTCTTTCCCTGATGATTAGCATTGTTCTTCCTTATCAGAAAGAATGGGAGGAGATATCTGTTCACCAAGAAAGTAACTTTCTATGGTCTCATTTTTTTTTTTTCCCTTTTCTGGGCAGTTTCCCAGCCAGTTACTTGACTTCTGAGATCCTCTCCACCCCGACCTTTCCTCCAGATCCTCCCAGCTAGTCCTTGGGGTCTGAGATACAAATGCTGCTTCCCAGCCTCAGGGCTTTCGGCAGGGCCAGGGTTGCTATTCAGTGTGAGATTAAGTTCAGCTACTGGGGTGGGGGCAGGGCCGCCTCACAGAGCTCAGTTACCTCAGGGGTTTACCCTTCAACAATGGATCCGAGCTCCTGTCTGCTTAGGGAGCCTCTGTCCTATGCTGCCTCTGCTGCTGCCTCTTGAGGGGGCCTGCGCTATGGAGACACCCCGTTCCTCTCTCGGCCAGCGAAACAGGCTCTCTCACTGACCTTTGGAGTCTGTGGGTAAAGGGACCTGCGTGGCCACTGGAGATTCTGTTCCTGAAGCCTCCTCAGATCTGCTCCTCTCAGTGCCCTGTAGCCAAGGCAGGGCTGGACTCTGCTCTGGGTCCAGTGCATGATGGACTTTTGGTGTTGGTTTTTCAGGGCTCTCTGGGACAGAAATCTTCTCCACTCTGTTATTGTGTGGCTTCTGCTTCTCCAGAATTTGTTGGGAGTTCTTCTTTACAGTTATTTTATGGGCTGCTGGTTAGGAGCTAGCATATGTGCATCTTTCTCCTCTGCCATTTTGACTCTTCTCCTAATTTGGCTTTTAAAATCCTTTTTAAGGTCTTCCAAAACCGTTGTCTGTACTTTTGACCAGTTCATAGTCCCCTATGCAATTTCAGATGGGAGTATAATGCCAACACTGACCTCTTTGGAATTTGTGTTTTGGTCTTTGTCCCCATAGAAATATTCTATGTTGTTTTTTTTTTTTTTTGTCCTGCTTTGTTTCTTATTCGTGATGATGATAATCATCCTTTTCCTGAGTTTTAAAGTAGATCTCTGCTTCTGGGACACGATGGACTTTGTCCCACAGTTCTTATGACTTGAAGTTAAGGCTTTGTGTCTTGTTGCTTCTGGTCCTTTCAGCTAGAAGCTAAAGTGTTGCAGCTTACCTGCTACAGAGATGACTGATATGAGAGAGCAGAGGCCAAGTTAAGTCTTTTTGTATTTCCCTGGATTTTCCTTGGACTTAGCTTGTTAAGTGTTGGGGAGGAGGTCTGTCCACAGGAGATCTCCTCTGCTGAGCTAGAGCATATGCAAATTCAGTATTTGGGGATCATCGAGGCCCTAGTGTCTTCCTGATTCCTCTGGGGTGCTGAGGCATGCCTGGGTTCCTGATGTTGGTGGTTGTGGGGCTCCATACCCCTGGGACTCCAGATCTCCTGGTTTGCAGAGATGGGGCTATCTTGGACAGCTATGGTCCTGCACCGGTTCCCTTTAACCATCACAAGAGGGACCCTCCTTAGAGATTTTTTAGCCTCACATGCTAAGAGACTTCTTACCTCTTCTGTTGATTCCACTGCTCCAGGATTTTTCTGGGGAAATAGTTTATGTTTCTTTCAAAGCCCAGAAGGGGAGGAAGAGAGAGAATTTACCAATCACTTTTCCATTTTGACTCCCGGAAGTTCAAGTAGATGAGTTACAGACATTTAATCTGTGGGCTGATAGTCTCAGGAGCAGCTGCTGCACACATCTGGGGCTCTACTGCTCTCATTTGCTCCTTTCTACTGGACTCCTGTCCTGGGCGGATATGCTTGAGATTCCACAGTGCAACTGCTGCCTCAGACTTCCCATGGTTTTCTGCTCAGCCCTACCACATGGAGACCCACTGGTATAGCCTGTGTGCTGTGTGCTCTGTGCTGTGTGCTCCTCTAGCCCTGTGGAACAGATCTTTCCTGTCTACCTTCCAGTCTGTCCTTGGCTGTGAATCTTCCATGGTCTATATTCTATTGGACTCTGCCCCTCCAAAATCTCATCGAATTTTTTTTTTAGAAGCATCTTTAGGAGTTTGCTTAAGAGCTTATGTTAGTAGTTGCTCTCACTCTACCATCTTGAATACGTTCCTGTCTATGCATTTAAAAGAACTTTTCCTTCCCAATAAAGACAAGCTGATTTTTGTTACATTTAGAGTAAGTGTTTGTTCTAGAGCAGTAGACTATGCAAGATATGGGAGTTTAAAAGGGAATCCGAGACTAGTTGATTTTGAGTTGACTGAAAGTCTTTATCAAGATCTTCTGACCATACAAAGATGTCGTTTAACTGTACTTGAGTAAAACTATGATTTTACTGATGTAGAGAACTTCCAGTGTGCACATCCCCACACAAAATTGAGAAATGACCTTAGAGTTATTAGGATTTGGATTTGAAGTCATATTTATTACACACATACACACACACATACACATAACTCAAAACAAGGAAAATTTCTGCAACCATAGAAGGTGCTTACTTGGATTAATGCAGCACTGCAAAGAAAAGTATTAATCATTACCATAGAAATTTTTAAAAGAAAATATTCCTAGATTTACTAGAAAAGTTTTAAATATATTTAAAAATTGAAGACTGTTTCACAACAAATAACATGCTTCTATTTCCAAATGTATTTATGAATGCTTTTTGAAGATGAAATCAAATTGCATGAAGATACATTCTATTCTAAATTAATCTTATGGAATAACTACAGATAGCTTAAAAACAGTATAATTTTATACAGAATGTGGATTTTTATAAGAATGATGCAGTGTCAATGCATACATTTCTACATTAAATATGCAAATCATCAAATCCATCCCAGACTGGGGTTCTAAATATTTGCTCTTTAAGCATTTCCATTTTTAATTGTGCGTTATAACATGTTATTTAGGAAAAAAAATGGGTTTTTTTTATTATTTTCTAATTGAGATGATTAGATGAATTTAATATTCTCGTGGAATTTTCATATCAGCTTCAAATTACATTCCTGTCCCCACCCCTACTCATTTTCCATTGGTGCATAATGTTTTTCTGCAGTTTTTTTATAATTATTTTTAGATGACCTATGAATTCATCAGTATAGAGAACTCCTTGATATGAAAATTGTATCTACTAATTCAAATGGGACAGTCATTTGTAACATAGATGCTTTCAAAGATGCCTGATTAGTGCAAAGACGTTAAAGAAGTTGCCTTGGGTCACACAACTAATGAGTAGAATTTGAAGTCATAATTTCCTGATTCTAAGACTGCCCTGCTAGCACTCCCTCCTCTTTTTTTGTACTAAAGGTTTTATCTTACTTACATGACTGAGTTATAAAATCATAACAGAGAACCAATTTACCAGATCTATACTTCAATATCTATATTAATGCAACTAGTGTGTAAACTGGACTAAAGTAAAATTTACAGTATTCTGAAATATAGCCAATCACATATTTGTATACTTTATAGCTAGCTCTCATTGTGATACATTTTCCTCAAGCTCTAGTAATACTTCTACAATCTTTTTGGTAATTGAGTCTTTGTTATTAGTTGAAGTAAGACTGCAAGCAGGAGATGTTTTAATCACTTTTAAAACATTATCTTTGAGCTAAATGAAACAATAGGACAAAAAAACTGGTCAGAATACATTTATTTCACATACGTGTCAGTTTGGCGGTTATGTTATGTTATAGGACACTGAAAGAGGATTAATGTCACTCTTCCATTTCCCTCTTGAAGTCTATGCAATACATTTTGATTTTTCTTTATCATATCTACATGGAAACAGTAAAAAAAAAATTGTACTATCCAAATAGACAAGTGACAGTGAGCAATTTTATCACTTTACTAAATCTACTAAATGATATAAGAATAGCACTTATCTCCTAGGATTGTTTTGCAGTATAAATCCCTTTGTAAACTTTCAAACACATGTATATGTCTAAATACATACATATCTACATGACAATTGTCTTTTACTACCCTTGATTTTTTTTCTTTTCATCTTCTCACTGTGTGTGTGTGTGTGTGTGTGTGTGTGTGTGTGTTGGTGGTGAGGAGGTGAGGTGGTCGTTGTGGCCATGGTGCTGTTCAGAGAAGAGAAAGAGCATGTGTAACTGGAGAACTAGACGGCAGCATTTTAATTTATGATTTGATCTTGCCAATGGTCATAGAATAAGTTGGCATCTCAGAAAAAATCTGAACTAATCTTCCAGTACTCTATTTTCTAAGCTATATAGCTCCTTAGGGATGCAAGATGAGCGTATACTTGACAATTACATCTTATAAGCTACTGTACATATTGATATTACTAGCCCCCCAATCTCCCTCATCTATCATCATCTATCTTACTATTTTTCTAATTCTATGCTATGCATATATGAACCATGTCCCCCCCACCTCAACTGATGAAGTAGAAGGTCAAGAATGTAATCATAAGATTTCAGTGAAATATTAAGCTAACTCTAAATGATGTGTCTATGCCTTGTTTCCTTATGAGGTATGAGCATCTTTCTGATTGCCTCCTTGTCTTTGGCTTAGGAGAAAAAATCCTAGGGGATTTTATTCAGCTAAATCTCAGGTGAATTTTAGCAGGTGAAATAAGAGATTTGGAAACAGAAGTGGAAACCACACTGGATAGTGCATTCCATGAGGGTGGGATTAAAGGATTTTCTCTATTTCCTGCTTGTCCACATCAAGAGCTTTAAAAAGCAGGTACTGAACCAGTAGAAATCAATCAAGGGGAGAGCAGTCAACCACTCCAGACAGACACATGTAGAAATGGACAATATTGTGTGGGAGAAGTCATCTTCAAGAAGTTAACCCTGGGAATAACGAGCCAGGTGAGAAGAGAAACAGGCTCTGAACACCTAATTGAGTAGCCTATCTGCCAACCTGAGATGCTATAACAAAGGGATCTTCATGAAGTCTCTATAAAAAGAAAGAGGGGCATCTAGGTGGTACAGAGGATAGAGTACCAGTGTAGGAGTCAGGAGGACCTGAATTTAATTCTCACCTCAGACATTTGATATTCACTAGCTGTGTGACCTTTGGCAAGTCACTTAACTCCAATTGCTTCATCCTAGGTCATCTCCAGTCATCCTGACGAATATCTGGTCACTGGATTCAGATGATTCTGGAGGAGAAGTGAGGCTGGTGACCTGCACAGCCCTCCCTCACTCAAAACAAAGTCAAATGCAAATCATGTCATCATTGCTCTGATGGCATGGTCTTCTTTGACAATGAAGGATGAACACAGTCTTTTGACTTGGAAAGGCCTGTTTTCTCCCCCGATGCTTTCTCAGGTTTTGAAAGAAGAAAAATGTGTTTTTATTATATGTAAATGAAATATTTCCAAAGATTAAAGCTTTCATGCCAAAACACACATATGTATATATTCAATTTCTACATGGTTAGTGCTTAATAAACAATGGTCATGTTATTTTTCTCATGGCATGATCTTCTTTGGCAATGAAGGACCAACACACACAACATAAAGAGGAGGATCGATAGACCTTTCAAAATTAGGGAGTGTGAGTATAACTACATATATTCTCTACATGTTTCTTGCTTCCACCATACCCTGGTGTTGTTATTATCTTGGGCCTCAGGAAGGTATCATATACTACCAGCAATGATTTATCCACAGCTTAATTTTGATGTTCTGATTTTTTTTTCGCTTTCTTATAAAATCATTATTAGAAGGAAGCATTCTCTGAATAGAAGGGGCATTAGTATGTTTAAAAATCTATGGGGTACAAAACAAAATATATCAATAAATTTTTTAATGTTTATTTGAATCAAGTTAAGTTAGGCATGCTCAAAACAGACAATTTGAGGAGAAATAAGGAGTTTGTTACAAAATCAGTAGTTACATTTTTGTTTATTTTAAAACATGTGTGTATGCACATAAGCTTCTTAATGGTAAATTAAAATGCAATTACTTCATAAAAATGATTTTAAAGTCATTTATCATTCTATATTTATTACTTCTTCTGGATGATTTACTTTAGAGAATAAAAATAAATTTGGTTATTACTCCAAATATATGGTTAAGAGTAAAGTAAAAAGGCTCACTAAACCATTTACAAGCATTGGTTTATTTGAAGATGCTTCTATATGCCTCTCTCCATTATAATTTACTTTCATTTTCAGATATCTCGTAATTATTTATTGAGCTCATTAGCATTAAATGCATTCATATAAATTATATATATATTATATATGAATATATTATGTATATATTTGTATTTGTAGTTAATAGTATGAAAGATAAGACTTGTAAACATTAAATTGTCTTTAATGATATATTTATTAAAAGTATTACTGTCCAGAGTCCTAAATAAATTTTAACTGACACTTAGGAATATGTCATTGATGTAATATTTAAATGTATTTAAAAATCAACATAGTATGATTTTCTTAACTGAAAGTACTTAAGATTGTTAATTATCCTATATCAGATTGTAAGAAAAATCATGATTTCATACATTCTCTCTATAGAATAAAAAGCTTTGACATGCAAACTAACATTTTAAGGTTAAATATTTTGAAATAACACATACAATGACTGTTGTAAATCACATCTGACTCATTGATCCCATTTGGAATTTCCTCGGCAGACATACTAGAATGTTTCCCGTTTGACAGATGATGAAAATGAGGTAAATGGGGTTAGGTGACTTGCCATGGGTCACACACTTAGTAAGCATCTCAGGCCAAATTTGAATTCAGGTATTGCTGACCTCAAGCCTGATGCTCTACCCATCACACAATCTAACTGTCCCATATACTTTAAAATCAGTTTATGATCTGTGTCTCTATTTCATGTTAAGTCACAGGAGAATCATCACCAATCCTAGGCAAAGCAGTAAAACTACATCTACTACTCTGCCTAAATTCAACTCCACAGAACAAGATTACATTCCAGAATAAGTTCATCATTTCTAATCTCACTATTTTTTTAGTACTCTTCCCATGGACCATACCAGTCCAATACCGTCCATTTTTTTTTTTTTATGACAAGGATATTGGAGTGGTTTGCTATTTCCTTTTCCAGTATTTTAAGGTAAACAGTGGTTGAATGACTTTCACAGGATCACACAGATAGTAAGCATGAGGAAATACTTTAATTCAGGCCTTCCTGGATCTGATTCTTGTCCTTCGTACTTGAAAAGGACCAACATGACATCGCTATGCTAGAGTCAAGTTTCAGTGTGTCCGACTGTGGTTGATCAGACCAATAATGAGCTTGAAGTGCTCAACCACAGGTTGGGTAGAAATAGTCCATGTCAACATTTAAGATAGATTGTCTAAATTTGTGCCTCCTGTGTTTCTTTTGAACTGAATCAATTATGCTTTGCTAGAGTACACCTTCTCTGATGGGGCACACCATGCTGAGCTGCCCTGTGCAAGGGTCTCCCATATTACATTATCAGTTCCAAAATTCTTAAGAGAGACCTTGAGGGTTTCCTTGTATTGCTTCTTCTGACTACCATTGAATGCTTGCCCTGTGCCAATTCTCCATAAAATAGTCTCTTTGGCAAGCTTAAGTTTTGCATTTAAACAATGTGGTGAGCCTATGTGAATTATGCTTTCTGCAGCAGAATTTGGATGTTTGGCAATTTATAGTGAAAAAGGCCCTTTGTCTGCTATCTTGTCCTACCAGGTGATCTTCAGAATCTTCCTAAGACAATTCAAATGAAGTGATTCGGTTTCCTGCCATGGCACTAGTATACTCCCCAAGTTTCCTATGAATACAACAATGAGATCAATACAATGGCTCTGTAGACCTTTACTGTGGTAGTCAGTCTACTACTTCTCTTCCATACATTCCTTCAGAGCCTACTGAGCTAGCTCTGGCAATACATTGATCAGTTTCATTATCAATGTGTAAATCCAAGTATACACAGCTAAGGTAAGTGAAATTATCCACAACATTCAAAGCTTCTCCATGTGCTGTAACCAATGGTTCCACATATGGATGGTATGGTAGTGACTGATGGAGCCCCTGTGTTCTCTTGGTGTTAATTGTTTGGCCAAAATTAGCAAAATCAGTAGAGAATTGATTCATACTTAGCTGCATCTCAGATTCAGAGGCTGCATTGCATGTACAATCATCCACACTCTCTTCACTTTGATTTTGGCTTTTAGCCTTTTCAAGTTGAACAATTTACCATCAGTGCAGTAGCAGACCTTGATGCTGTGTTTATCTCCAATGAAAACACTTGATAACATGACTGAAAACATCATGTTAAAAAAGCAAGGGAGCAAACACACAGCCTTGTTTCACTCCATGGTGACTGGGGAAGCATGAGAGCATTACCCATTAACCAGAACCTAGTCAAGCATTGTGTCATGAAATTTTCAATCGCTGATGAACTTCAATTGGCAATCAAATTTTGATGTAATTTTCCATAAGCCCTCATGACTGACAGCCTCAGATACCTTGGTCAGATCTACAAACATTGTGTACAGAGCTTGGTTCTACTCCTGGCATTTCTGCTAGATGTGTTGGGCAGCAAGCAACATTTCAGCCATTCCTTGGCTATTTCTGACATCACACAGGTTTTCAAGTAGATAGTGACCTTCCCAGGGAAGGATCAGCCAATTAAGAAGGACTCTGGTAAGATTTTTGTCAGCAGTGACTAGGAGAGAGACCCATGAATCATAGAATCCAGATAGATGGGACAGTGTATACAAAACCAGGTCTGAAGTCTGGAAAACTCATCTTCCAGAGTTCAAATCTGGCCTCAGATGATTCCTTGTTGCTTGACCTAAGCAAGTTGCTTAACCCTGTTTGCCCCAGTTTCTCACCTGTAAAATGAGATGGAGAAGGAAATGACTAACTACTCTAAGACCTTTGCCAACTAAAAAAAAAGAAAAAAACTGAACTAAACAACAAGTTGCTGTAAGGCCCAGTCAGCTACAGTGTTGTCTCCATCAAGCCACCATGCTGTCTCTTAATCTCATGACTATGTTTCTAATTCAAACCTGGATACCTTCAGACTCTTTTCCCTTTTCATTAGAGAACTAGAGAGCAGGAATACTAAATTCCTCTGTTTCCTCCTTTATAGAGGGCAAAATTAAACTTCAAGTTCACTCTGTTTTGTAATATTTATCTACCTGGTATCAACTCCATGGAAACAGATGGCTCTAAACCAAGTACTCTCTGGCACTCCTCTCTTTCCTTCATCCTTTCTTACATTGTCTTTCCTTATTAGCTGTTTAAGCTTCTTGAGAACAGGGCCTATCTTTTTCTTTTTTGTATCCAGATGCAGGGACAGTGTCTGGCATCTAGGAGTCAATAAATGTTTAGCAAATCATAGAAATTATTAAAGTAGGCATAGTTTAATTCAAGAATACCTGATCGTCTTCCAATCCTGCACCTACCCTTTCTGCCTTCCCCTGATCTCTTCTTTTATTTTTTCCTTTTTTTAATGTTTCTTTTTTATCTTTAGTTTTCAACATTCATTTCCACAAAATTTTGAGTTCCAGATTTTCTCCCCATCTCTCTTTCTCCCCATCCCAAACACCTTGTATTCTGATGATCCCTTCCACCAAAGTGCCCTCCCTTCTAATACCCCTCCCTTCTCTTATCCCCATCTTCTCTCTTGTCTTGTAGGGTAAGATAAATTTCTATATCCCATTAACTGTATTTCTCATTTCCCAGTTGTATGCAAAAATGGTTCCTAAAATTTTCTTTTGTTCCTAAAACTTTGAGTTTCAACTTCTATTCCTTCCTCCATCCCCACCCATCATGCCTGAGAAGGCAAGCAATTCAACATAGGCTGTATATGTGGATTTTTGCATATGACTTCTATAACAGTCATATGTTGTAAGACTAACTATATTTTCCTCCATGCTATACAGCCCCCTATTTCTTCTATTTTCTGTTTTGACCTTGTCTCACCTCAAGAGTGTTTACTTCTAAATGCTCCCTCCTCCCACTTATCATCTCTTCCATCACCCCCCACCCCTCTTATCCCCTTCTCCACTTATTTCCTATAGTGTCTGATAGATTTACATACCAAATTTAGTGAGCATGCTATTCCCTCCTTAAACCAAATATGATGAGATTTAGATTCACTTTTTCTGTCTCACCTCGTCCCTTTTCTCCTTCATTGAAAAAACTTTTCCTTGACTCTTTTATGAGAAACACTTTACTCCATTCCATTTCCTCCTTTCCCCCCTGCAATACATTCCTCTCTCACCATTAATTTTTTATATATGATCGCTTTCTAAGCAACTCGCCCTGTGCTCTCTCTCTCTCTCTCTCTCTCTCTCTCTCTCTCTCTCTCCTCTCTGTCTCCTCTCTCTCTCTCTTTCTCTGTCTGTCTCTGTCTGTCTCTCTCTCTCCATATATATATGTTTATATATATATGTATATATATATATATACGTGTGTGTGTATAATGTGTGTGTCATTAGCTTCCATCTGTTCCATTCTAATTTTTTTAAATATAAATTTATTTATTTAACTTTTTACATTCATTTTCACAAAATTTTGGGTTCCAAATTTTCTCCCCATTTATCCCCTCCTGCCACTCCAATACACCGAGCATTCTAATTTTCCCTATCACCAATCTGCCCTCTCTTCTATCATCCCTCCCTTCTCTTGTCCCCATCTTCTCTTTTGCCCTGTAGGGCCAGATGACTTTCTATTCCCCATTAACTGTATTTCTTATTTCCTAGTAGCAAGAACAATACTTGACGGTTGTTCCTAAAACTTTGAGTTCCAACTTCTTCCCATCCCTCCCTCCCCCACCCATTCCCTTTGGGAAGGCAGGCAATTCAATATAGGCCATATCTGTGTAGTTATGCGAATGACTTCGATAACAGTCGTGTTGTGTAAGACTAACTGTATTTCCCTCCATCCTATCCTGCCCCCATTGTTTCTATTCTGTCTTTTGATGCTGTCCCTCCCCAAGAGTGTTGACTTCAAATTGCTCCCTTCTCCCATTGCCCTCCCTTCCAGCATCCCTCCCTCCCTGCTTATCTCCTTCTCCCCCACTTTCCTGTACAGTAAGATAGGTTTTCATACCAAAATGAGTGTGCATTTTACTCCTTCATTTAGTCGAATGTGATGAGGGTAAACTTCATGTTTTTTTTTTCTCAGCTCTCCTCTTTTTCCCTCCACTAAAAAGTCTCCTGCTTGCCTCTTGAATGAGATATAATTTACCCCATTCCATTTCACCCTCTCTCCTCCCACTACATTTCTCTTTCACCATTTACCTTAATTTCTTTTAAGATATGGTCCCATCCTATCCAATTCACTCTGTGGTCTCTGTCTCTGTGTGTGCGTGCATGTGTGTATGTGTGTGCATGTACACGTGTGTGTGTGTGCATGCATATATGTGTATGTATGTGTGTGTGTGGTCCCACTAACTACCCAGACACTGAAACGTTTTAAGAGTTACATATATTGTCTTTCCATGTAGGAATGTAAACAGTTCACTTTTGTTAAGTCCCTTATGACTTCTCTTTGCTGTTTACTTTTTCATGATTCTTCTCATTCTTGTGTTTGAAAGTCAAATTTTCTTTTCAGCTCTGGTCTTTTCATCAAGAATGCTTGAAAGTCCTCTGTTTCATTGAAAGACAATATTTTTCCCTGAAGTATTATACTCAGTTTTGCTGGGTAGGTGGTTCTTGGTTTTAGCCCTAGTTCCTTTGCCTTCTGGAATATCCTATTCCATGCCCTTTGATCCCTTAATGTAGAAGCTGCTAGACCTTGTGTTATTCTGATTGTATTTCCACAATACTGGAATTGTTTCTTTCTAGCGTTTGCAATATTTTCTCCTTGACCTGGAAACTCTGTAATTTTGCCACAATGTTCCTAGGAGTTTCTCTTTATAGATCTCTTTCAGGTGGTGATCAATGGATTCCTTCAATACTTATTTTTCCCCTCTGGTTCTAGAATCTCAGGGCAGTTTTCCTTCATAATTTCATGGAAGATGATGTCTAGGCTCTTTTATTGATCATGGCTTTCAGGTAGTCTCATAATTTTTAAATTGTCTCTCCTGGATCTATTTTCCATGTCAGTTGTTTTTCCAATGAGATGTTTCACATTCTCTTCCATTTTTTCATTCTTTTGGTTTTGTTTTATGATTTCTTGGTTTCTCAGAAAGTCAATAGACTCCATCTGTTCCATTCTAATCTTGAGAGAACTATTTTCTTCAGTGAGCTTTTGAACCTCTTTTTCCATTTGGCTAATTTTGCTTTTGAAAGCATTCTTCTCCTCCTTGGCTTTTTGAACCTCTTTTGCCAATTGAGTGAGCCTATTTTTCAAGGGTGTTATTTTCTTCAGCATTTTTATGGGTCTCCTTTACCAAGGTATTAACCCATGCTTTTCTTGCATCTCTCTCATTTCTCTTCCCAGTTTTTCCTCCACCAGTCTAACTTGATTTTCAAAATCCTTTTTGAGCTCCTCCATTGCCTGAGCCCACCGGACATCCACCTTAGATGTCTGGGATAGAGAGTCTCCAAACTCCATGTCTTTCCCTGATGGTAAGCATTGTACTTCCCCATCAGAAATGAAAGGAGGAAGGAACATCTCTTCCCCAATAAAGTAGCTCTCTATGGTCTTATTTTGCTTCCTTTTTCTGTGCATTTTCCCAGCCAGTTACTTGACTTCTGAGATTCCTCTCCACCCCTGCCTAGATCTGCCCAGCTAGTGCTTGGGGTCTGAGATTCAAGTGCTGCTTCCCTGTCTCAGGGCTATCCGTGGCAGGTGCAGCTGCTATTCAATGTGAGCTTAAGTTCTGGTGCTTGGGTGGGGGCAAGGCTGCCTCCCAGGCTCAGTTCCCTCAGTGGGTTTATGCAGAGACCTTCAGTAATGGCCCTGAGCTCCTGCCTGCTGCTCTGGGGGTCTTGGGCTGCCTCTGCCGCTGCCTCCCGAGGGGGCCCGAGTCACAGAGACACTCCGCTCCCCTCTCGGCCAGCCCAGAAATCTCTCTCACTCACCTGGAGTGCCTGAGGGTGCAGGGACCTTCGGGCTGCCAGACGTTCCATCCCTGAAGCCTGCTTGGATCTACTCCTCTGGGACCACACAGCCAGGACAGCGCAGGGGTGGGCTCCACTGTCCGGAGTGTGATGGAACCCTGGGGATGGCTGCTTTCCAGGGCTCTCTGGAACAGAAATCTCTTCCACTGCGTTGGTGTGTGGCTTGCAGTGCCCCAGAATTTGTGGGGAGTTCTTTCCACAGGAAATTTATGGGCTGTGGATTTGGAGCTAGCATATGTGAGTCTTTCTACTCTGCCATCTTGGCTCCTCTCCACTATAATTTTTGAAGATCTATTTTCTTCAGTGAGCTTTTGAATCTCCTTTTCCATTTGGCTAATTCTGTTTGACTCAAAAGTGAAGCAACTGATTGGGAAAATGCCCAAAAAAGGTAAAAAAGAATGACAATAGAAGGTTACTTTCCTGGTAAATGGGTATTTTCTTCCATCCCTTCAGATGAGGAGGAGCAATACTTACAGAGGAAGACCTAGTGGTGAAGGCCTGTGCATCCAAAACCTCCAAAGTGGAGGTCCATAGGATGTCAGGCCATAGAAGTGCTCAAAAAGGATTCTTAAAATCAAGTAAGAGGGGTGAAGGAAAAGTTAGGAAGAGAAAAGATAGTCATGCAAGAAAATCATAAAAAGTGAATCAAGAGCTTGCTAAAGAAAATAACACCTTTAAAAGTAGGCTAACTCCATTGGCATAATAGGTCCAAAAAGCCAACGAGGACAAGAATGCTTTAAAAAGTAGAATTAGCCAAATGGAAAAGGAGGTTCAAAAGCTCACTGAAGAAAATAATTCTTTAAAATTTAGAATGGACAAGATGGAAGCTAATGACTTTTGAGAACCAAAAAAATTACAAAACAAACCAAAAGAATGAAAAAAAAATGGAAGATGATATGAAATATCTCCTTGGAAAAACAACTGACCTGGAAAATAGAACCAGGAGAGACAATTTGAAAATTATGGGACTACCTGAAAGCTATAATCAAGAAAAGAGCCTAGACATCATCTTTCATGAAATTATCAAGGAAAACTTCCCTGATATTCAAGAACCACAGGGCAAAATAAATATTGAAGGAATCCACTGATCACCTCCTGAAAGAGATCCCAAAAGAGAAACTCCTAGGAATATTGCAGTCAAATTCCAGACTTTTCCAGGTCAAGGAGAACATATTGCAAGTAGCTAAAAAAGAAACAATTTGAGTTTTGTGGAAATACAATCAGGATAACTCAAGATCTATCAGCTTTTACATTAAAAGATCATAAGGCTTAGAATATGATATTCCAGGAGTCTAAGTAACTAGTATTAAAGCCAAGAATCACTTACCTAGCAAAGTGAGTATAATACTTCAAAGGAAAATATGACTGTTCAATGAAATAGAGGACTTCCAAGAATTCTTGATGAAAAGACCAGAGCTGAAAAGAAAATTTGACTTCCAAACACAAGAATCAAGAGGAGCATGAAAAAATAAACAGGAAGGAGAAATCACAAGGGACTTACTAAAGTTGAACTGTTTACATTCCTACATGGAAAGTTAATGCTTGTAACTTTTGAAAGTTTTCTCATTATCTTGAAACTATCCCTGTTAGAGGGATTATACACATACACACATATATGCATACACACATCTACACACAGAGGAAGAGACAGGGAGACAGAGAGAGAGACAGACAGACAGAGACAGAGAGAGACAGAGACAGAGATGGAGAGCACAGCATGAGTTGAATAAGTAGGGATCATATCTAAAAAAATAAAATTAAGGGGGTGAGTGAGGAATATATTAGGAGGAGAAAGGGGAGAAATGGAATGAGGCAAATTATGTCTCATAGAAGAGGCTAGAAAAAGACTTTCCAATGGAGGGATAAAGGAGAGAGGTATTAGGGAAACAATGAAGCCTACTGTCATCACACTTGGCACAAGGAAGGAATAACATGCACACTCAATTTGTTATGAAAATTTACCTTACCTTACAGGAAAATAAGGGAGAAGGAGATAAGCATGGGTGGGAGTGATGATGGAAGGGAGGGCAAATGAGAGAAGGAAGTAAATAAAAGTAAGCAGTCTTGGGGAGTGACAAGATCAAAAGAGAGAATAGAAGAAATGGAGGCCAGGACAGGATGAAAGGAAATATAATTAGTCTTACACAACATGACTACTATGGAAGTCATATGCAAAACTACATACATACATACATATATATATATACATATATATATACATATATATATATATATGTATATATATATATCCAATATTGAATTGATTGCCTTCTCAGTGGGGATTGATAGGGAGGGAGGAAGGAAGAGAAGTTGGAACTCAAAGTTTTAAGAACAAATGCTTTGATCTGGTTTTGCATACAACTGGGAAATTAAAAATACAGGTAATGGACATAGAAATTTACCTTCCCTTACAGGAGAAGAGAAAAGATGGGGATAAAGGAGGAGATGGGTGTTAGTAGGGAGGGCACATTCGTGGAAAGGCAATCAGAATGCAAGGAATTTTGGAGTGGAGGGAGGGGAGAGATAGGAAGAAAAATTGGAAATCATTGTGGAAATGAATGTTGGAAACTTAAAATAAATAAATAAATACATAAAAAGCCAAGACAAATTCGAAATACAAAATATATTAATAAAATGTAAATGACAGATATTAAAATGTAGCCCTGGTTAATATTGCCTGTGATCAAAACTCTATGGTGATGGAATAGAATTCTCACGACAAAATCTGAAACATTAGACAACAGACAGCAGAGAAAATTTTCAGAATGAGAAAGGGCCCACCCCAGCACTCTCAAAATCATGACATGGATATGGATAATCTAGTCCATTCACATCTTGAGAAGTAATTTCACTTCCTTATTTCTATTCTCCTGTTACATTTTCTCCAATACTAGTTTTTTGGACAGAAATTCCCCTTAATTCTAACCAACTGAGGCACATAATTCTCAATGTTGATATATCAATGTATAACCTTACCTCCATAGATTAAAATTAACAGTATATCCTATTATCATGTTGCCTTTATTAAAAAATAGAAGAAAAATTAACATCTACATGTCTATTATTGTGTCTACAATTTTACACATTTCTAAATATCTTACATGTTAACTGTTATTAATCCACATATTTGATGAGACATACATTCAGTTTTGGATCTTTAGCTCCCAAAAGAAAGGAACATGTGAATGTCTTTCTTTTTGCACAGCAAATAATCTTAGCACCATAGGGAGGTAGACACTTCAGAAAAGTTTTTGATGGATAACAAGAATATTTTGTGTTTGTAGCATTGAATTCATGATTTTCCTGTAATTTTTTGTATGGCTGATATTTAAGGGCATATTCTTTGTAATATAATGCTTGTGCCCTTTAAAAATTTGTCTGAGGTCGAATATTCTTTTCCTGTACTCATTTAGTGGTGCTCCTCATAATGACAATGATTAGCCAGAATTCGAAGAGCAGATTCCCAATGCCTATAAAAATAAAGCCCTCCATGTGCGGAACTGCATTGTGAAACAGAAAATATAGCCTCAAGTTGAAAAGAGTAAAAATGTAGCACTTAAAAGTCCCTTTTGCCTTCTCAAATGGCTGTAGGAGGCTTCTTTGTAGAAATTGTACAGCTTTTCAAACAGTTTTTTTAAAGGCATTTTTCTTCTCCTGAGTATTGGGACTTTGTCCTTGTATTCCTTTATGTAGAGAGCTGTTTAAAATAGTAACATTATCTGAGCCTTTGAAAGTTGTACATAGGGTTATTTCCCACAGAACTTAGAGAAATATATTCCACTGAGAGGCAGCCTGAAAAAGTGGGTAAAGATCCTGATTCAAAGTCAAAACCTTGGTTCCAATCCTACCTCTTAAATATATTGGTTGCAAGACCCTGGCAAAGAGTCATGCAGCCCATCAGTGCCCCCAGGAAATCTTCTAAAGCTATAAGATGAACAAAAGGTTCCTGCCCACATTTGTAAAGTGAATTAATGAAATCAGTCATGCAGATGATGTATATTTGTGCCTATGTATTCGTATATAAAGGGAATTTACTACATACAGAGAGACAGATGGAGACAAAGAGATAGAGAGAGGACAGGGCAGAGGGATTAGATAGTCATTATTTTTTTCCCCATTTCCTTGGAAGGTCTTTGGTTCATAGAGTAGAGGTTAATGGTCATTTTCTGACAGAAAACTGTCAAAGCTACATCAACCACTTAGTAGGACTGAGAAGAAAATACACTTTTTGCTTATCAGACTTGCTTTGCTTTTGTATTTCTAGCTCTACCACTTTTTTTTTACAAAATATTGCCCAAAAAAATGGACTGTGCTAAGGGTGGGGATGATTTTGCATAATTCTACATTTTTCTGTGTAGGTATATATTAATGAACACAAATTTTTTTTTAAGTGTAGGTATATATTAATGTTTTAAGTGTAGGTATATATTAATGAACACAAATATGCAAAAACATGCATATAAATACATGAGTACATGCATATATTTAAAGTTGTGGTATAAGAAGTCTACTTCTAATATGGGATGATATTCAATTATGAAACATCACAAAGCAGTGGCAGCTTGTTTGAAAAGGAAATACTATTTTAAACATAGAGGGTTTCTCATGTTGACTTTCTTTACCTTCTATAGGCAAACTGTGATGACTGCTTAAAAATTATATTAAAAGATATTCTACTTATATTATAGTTTACTACCCATCTATTTTTAGAAAATTACTAAGACTGGGGGGATTATAATCAAAATATGAAGAAAATGTTGAATTCTACATTGAAGATAATTTTATGTTTGCATTTATGCAAATACATAAATGTGTGTAGGAAATTTTCTCCCATGATATATGTCTCTGAGTGTAAGATATGATATATGAATGATAAGATATATGACATGATATGATTTTCTTGTTACTGTTCATCATTTCAGTCATATATGACCTCTTCTTGACCACATTTAGGATTGTCCTGGGAAAGATATTGAAGTTATTTCGAAATTTCTTTCTTCAGAACATTTTACATATGAGAAAACTGAGGCAAACAGGATTAAAATGACTTGCCTGGGGTCACACAGCTAGTAAGTGTTGGAGGCTGCATTTAAATTGAGTTCTTCCTGACTCTAAGCCTAACACTTTATCCATTATATAACTTACCTGCCCCTTATGAGATGATGTGTTATATAACATGATATTGTGAAGTAGAATACATTACAGTACCACACAATGTAACATAATACAGTACAATGTATAGTGTAGTATAATCTGGGCCTGTGATTTACTGTTTTCAGGAATTCCCAATTAGAAATTCCTTCTTGTGATCTTGACTATTAGATGAATAAATCATATGAACCATACATTTAGAGAGTAGTTTGAGAAACTGAGATCTTTGGAGCTTAGAAAAATATATCTACCATTTAAGTGCATATGATAATATACTCTCATCTAGGTGTGGATAATGAGGCTCAGGAAAAAGGATTGCTTTGCCTAGGGTCATACAACTAGTGTATGTCAGAGGTAGAGCTTTAACCCAAATTTTCATCGTTTCAAACCTGACTTTATATCCACTACACAGTATTGTCGCTCACAAACATGCACATATGCATAAGCACATATACACACAGACACAATTCTTAGATATGTTATATCATTGATATGAATACCAATAAATACACATTGCAACTCATCAGTTCCTCATATTTGTACCTATGATGCATGCTTCTCTTCATAGATTCACCTACTACTTTGATTTCATAGTCTTTTGCATGCTATCAAAAAATATAAAAATTGAATCTGAATAAAAATCAAGCCTTCAAGTCTCTATCAATAAGTGGTTTACATACATATGCTAGCATCATAGAAAATTCCTTGATAAAGGACACAAACAACAAATACCTCTTCAACTACATTTTTGATGCAATGTCAAGCAAGGCTTAAAACAGAGATATATTTGCCAAAGACATTCACTATCTTCAAAGAGGTTACATTGCATAGTGTCCAAATAGAGAAGATTCCCCATACATGGGGAGGTCCTTCAGATCCATACATGCAGCCATACATGCATGTACACATAACTTTGAGTACATGTGTAGGAACAAGAACACATGCAAATGTGTAGTCATACCAATACTTTAGGTGCATGTTTAATACATACATATATATTTCTGTTTTCTCTGAAATCATATATCTAAAGGTTGTTCCACAAAAATTCTTTGGTTTAATGTCCTGCATATATGTATGGACTAATATTAGTTTTTCTCTTGCTTCTTGAAGCCAAGGATGAGATGATATCAAGAAGCAAAAGTCAGGCAACCTGATTCATAGGAGCATGATGTACAAAATATCAAAATACATGTGTGAAACTTTTTTGGGGGAAGAAAGTGTTTGCCATTATGAAAGTCCTCACTTTCTTTGTGATATATAAGACTGAAAAATATGATAGAACCATAGTGTGGAAAAGGGCATATTTCTTGCACTGGCATCATACATTTTCAGAAATTTCAATCTTGTAGATTTTATTTTTTTGTAATTTACATATTTTTAGTTTTCAACATTCACTTCCACAAGGTTTTCAGTTCCAATTTTTTCCCTATGTCTCCTCTCCCTCCACCCTAAGACAGGATTCATTCTGATTAGCCCCTTCCCATAACCTGCCCTCCTTTTAATCACATCCCCTTCTCTTATCCCCCTTCCCCTCTATTTTCTTATAGGACAAGATAGATTTCTATACCTCATTGACTGTACACACTATTTCCCAGTTTCATGTAAAAAAAACAAAACATTTTTAAACATTCTTTTTTAAAACTTTGAGTTCCAACTTCTCTCCCTTCCTACCCACCCCACCCCCCA